>OX393578.1:50063402-50687555 GCA_947652605.1 Elmis aenea
TTACTTCAGCTTTGCATCAATATAAAATACTACAAGTTTTTCTGCGGCCTTGTCACTAAAAAAAATAGTTTTCAAAATTTTTCAAAGTTTTAAGTCTTTATTTAAAAAAATTCTCCAGAAGTTATTTTTCGAAGTACAGCGTTGTTATTTGGTAAGGACATGCAGAAAACATTGCTCTATTCGCTCGATATGAAAAAGTTTGAATCACGCGTACAGGGTGTTCATAAATAGGTGGAAACTTCCATGATTTTCAAAAGGCGGTCATTAATATTAAATAAAAAATGGGGTGTTGTATTTGAAATATAAAAGTTGCTATTAGTTCCAGAGAGGTGACGCACCCTGTATATTTGAAAATATTTTGATCGTGTTCGGAAGAAAAAAACTGTATGAAATGGCGTTTGATTTAACTTTCTATCTCAAACCGTTTAGCCACAATCGACCGATCCCGCACTAATGACTCACCCTGTATTATGCTGTGAAAATAAAAATATTAATTTATTACGAATTATCCCACGCACCCCAGATATTATTTTGCGCACCCCACTTTGGAGACCACTGGCCTAGACTAAGAAACCAAAGGAAGGTTTGTAAAAAACACAAATTGATTTTAGAAAAAAAAAACCTAATCTGAAAAATACCCCTTGTATTTCCCCTTGACTCAATTAAGATGAAGAAATAAATCTGGTAATAAATTTGAGTGTCGATTATACGCTTAAAATATTGCAATTTTGAAAATTAGTTTTGTTCCAATTTGGGTCCAGGAAATTAAATAAAAAATGAGTTTGGACACAGGTAAAGCTTCAGAAAAATAGGCAGTCAGAGCCGATTTTCGGTTCCAGTACTTGGGCTAAACACAAATTATATAATAAACAAGTTTAACAATAATGCAAAATTATGAACTGCTTGTTAGCAAAACGAATTAAAAATATTACCATTATATCCATTACTGTCGATATCGTTTCCTTTAGACAAACTAAATCCAAAACCTTTTAAAGCTGAATTTATTTCTCTAGCTGAAATTTTTTGACTGGGTTTATCCATCAGTCCATCTTTGCTGCCTAAAAATATATAGACTGCTCCTTTTCCGTTGTTTTCATATGGTGCGGCAACAGCGACATCTAAATAAATTATTGTGAGAAAAAAATCACACGACTTTCAATTTTTCACCTTGATATGAATCATCGTTGATATCCCCCATGATCGAAATTGCTGTTCCGAATCTCGCACCTGCATGGTTATCTCCAAAAATCTGCTGTGGAGTTGCAAATTCACCCTAAAAGTCAAAATAATCTTAATGTTGTAATAATTAATAATATGTATTTTTCATTTTTCAATTAATAAAAATATTAATTTTATATTAATGTTTAAAGCAAATCCAATCCCTTTTTTATGTGAAGTCTGATATAAGTGTAAATTTGAAATATTGGGCCCGGGCCGGTTTTATGGGTACGTGACCAAATAATAAAATTTATGATAAAGTACCAACCATTCAATAAAATTATAAAACATTTCCTTTATTTTAGGCATACAGTTCTATGCAGTTTTTAAACTATAATTCAGGGGTGGCCAAGCTCCTTTTTCAAATTTGAAATTTTTCGCGAGCCGCAATTGAATACGTATTTAAAAGGTATGCAAATAAGGTATTAAAAAATTTTATTTTACAGAAATTATATTTATTGAAAACATATAAATAAAAGTACAAAATATGTGTATTGAATTTAAATATCAAAAATTAAACACATTTATTTTACTTCTCTTGACAATTCTTTAAAATTTGGTGAATAATTGCTGACAGCACTTCTCAGTAATTCTTTGAGATGCTGGCACAGAACACGATGCTGGTTAGTTAATACTGATCGGTCAAAATCGGTCTGGAGCGGTCGATTACGGACAATTACGCCACTGTTTATATTCGTTCGCGCAGTTTTCGATGAATCATATCATTCTTAACTTGGACGGAAATGAAATTTGTTACAATGTTGCACTAGTCTTTCATATTTGTTGTCAGTAATTTAAAAGACATTTTGAAACACATACGGAATGATAATAATTTTTTAAAATATAATAGCACAAAAATGAAAAGGGAACTCGGGTACATTTATCGAGAGCCACAAATAATCCTTCAAAGAGCCGCATGTGGCTCGCGAGCCGCAGGTTGGCCACCCCTGCTCTATTGTAACAGGAATTTTTCACTTCCATTCTATTTCAAACTTTTGGTTTGAGGTATAAATCACTTTTTATATTAATCAATCGTCGCATAGCAATAACATTCGTCTAATTATTTGTAAGTGGAGAGGTACAAAAGTTTCGAACAGTGGTAAGAGAACTTTCAAATTATGTGTACTGACTACATTTTAATTGCAACAAAAGTAGATTATTATAATTTTGAAATAAAAGATGTTTTACAAGTAAAGAAAACAGAAAAAAATTAATGTATCGAAAATTTAAAACATAATGCTTACTAAACTAGGTACTCACATAACAAACAAAAGCACAGTTTGAATCTGGACTTATTTATAAGTTAAAATTTATCTTCCAGTTTCCTCTGGAAACTAATTCAGCAAGAATTTCTTCGAGATTCAGTTTTTTTACAGTTTCACTTTCAATGTTGATAATTAACAAATTATTGAATCTTTCTTGAGTCATTCAACTAAGCCAAGGGGCTAATGCTAGGCCCATAACTAGGGGCCGATTAAAATGGTGTTACTTTTTTTGAATTTATGTGAATGTTATGTTTATATTTATATTATTACTTTTTTGTAATTTTGCTAAATATATTATGTACCTACGTGTTCCTTTACCTAAATGGAAACCATTAGTGAAAGTTTTTACCCTTATTAAAAATAATTTCTTGGGGTGGGGGACGATCTGATTTCAAAAAATTAAAATCAGAAAAGGTTCTGCCGTAAAACTCTAATTTTGGATGATGGTAAAGTACTCTACTTATCTAACTTTGGATTAAAACACGTTTAAACATTAATAATTAAACAAAAAATCGCCTGGGGCACATTTGGTCTTTCCCCCCCACTTTTTTGTGTCGACCTTTTCTTGCTTTTGGAAAAATCAAGAGTTAGCAACCCTTATACAGAGAGGCAGGAAATTCAGGGACCGCCCCGGGCGGCACAAACTCTAGCTAAGCCACTGATTATCACCTCATTTTTAACTTGAAGATAGGCCCCAGCACTTTTTGCGCTGAACCCAACAAATTTTGCAGCCAGACCCGATTCTGGCTCAATATGTTATTCACAGACAGATAAAAACGATTTTGTATTTCAGCAACGATTTTCATACCTTTCCATTATTTTTATAAAAATAAATACAGCCTTCGTCCCAAGCGCTTGTGACATACGTTGGAGCACCGATAATCAAATCGTCTGCTTTATCTGAAGTTATATCAGCAACCAACAAAGCTGCACCAAAGTACGATCCTGTTTTGTACCCTTCAAACTCGCCATGAATGATCAGAGCAGCATCGTCATCTTCAGGATATTCAAAAAGCAAAACCTTCAATTCAAAGTAAAAATATCAAATAAATTACCATTTTTATAATTTTTTTAAATGTTTTATATGCAGAATGTTTCACAATAATATTTTTGTTGAATTTTCACAACATATTGTAACTTTAAACATTTTTTTTATTATGAAGATCTATAGTTTATTTATTTGACTTTTTTAAACACTCTGAATACTCAAAATCTACGCACTTACCAAGCCATTTAATTCAGCTCCCCGTGGTGCTGCAGCGACGTACCACAAAGTATTTTTGTTCGACAGGAAATTACCTGAACTTATGGCATATCCTAAGGTGAAAGAGATTCAATGAACAAACTGGTGCCAAAATATATTTTACAGTTACTATACTAACCAATTTTTTTTATACGTAATTAAACAACAATAATTATTAATAAATTATAATGAAATTGTACTAAACCGTCGTACCTAAATAAGAGAAATAACCCTTGATGCTTGGTGTAAATATAGGATTTGGAACCGAAACTGTGAAATCGTTTAGGTTTTTGTAATGAATAGGTGTTCCTGAAAAAAAAAAAATTATTTTATTTATAAATAAGCTATTTAAAGTTTTACCTGCCCACATCATTACACCTGGGGCACCTATTAAAAGTTCTCTGTTCTAAAAAAAAAAATTAAATTTTTTAATTAAACATCTGAAAAACAATTGAATGTACAGGGTGGTCCAAATTCGATGGGATTACATGGGTATCTCGCTTAATATTCTAGATAGAGAAACGGTTAAATAACCAAAAATGTGCAGTTTCTTGAGACAAACTCAAAACCGTTTTCAAATTGAGTGAAGCCTATAAAGAATTATTCCAAATAAAAAATTGCCAAACCACCAAAATTAAATAATTTTACTGGCCTATTGTAATTGTTGATATAAATTTTTACCTACTTTCGTTAATTGTACTGACATTCCTGTTAATCCTTGAGCATAATAATATAACGAGTCATTATTAAATATGTATCCCTGAAATCCTAAAACAAAGCAGTGTGTAGAAAACAGCTTCCAATAAATATTGATTATGATTTATATTGTTCTCTAAGCATTTTACCTGGTTTAATAAGAGGTGAATATGGAACTCCTTCTTCGTATAATTTGTCTGACTGCATTTTATAACAAAGACCATTGGCACAATACTGTCTTTCACCATGATTTAGTAGTTTATTGCTTATCCATCTTGGCGCACACACCTGTTTAAAAATTATATTATACATTTTGCAGCTGATTAAAATTCATATTCATAAAAATTGGTAAACTTAAAATGGTTGTAATAAAATAATTTATAATTCATGTATCTAAAAAAAAACAATTTAAAAAAATGTGGCAAACTATCTACAGGGTGGGGAAATTTTGATATTTCATAGGAAATCTCGGTAACTATAAGAGTTATGGAAAAACGAACCCCCATTCCTCCATCTCTTTTTTCGAGAAAAAGTTAATGGTGAAAACTAAAATTGGTTATGTCTTTTGTTTTCGAATTATCGCCGATATCTCGACTTTTCATTTTATGACTACCTCACTTGTTTATGAAAATAAACAAAAATAATGTTGACGTACTACAGGCACTTTTTTGATAAGAATGCAGTTAAGTAAAGAGAAATTGCAACATTTTTAAATAGTAGGCCTTGGAAATGACGGCAAATGCCAATATTAATAACTGTAAACCACTTTTATTGCGTTTGTCGAAGTATCCATGAAAATGTTCGCACTTTCAATAATCTAGTGATATTGTCTATGAATGCAAAATAAATTCAAAATATTCGTGTTTGAATACTCTTGATATTCCATTTTTATGAATACTTCAGACAAACGCAATAAAAGTGGTTTACAGTTATTAATATTGGCATTTATTGTCATTTCGAAGGCTTACTATTTAAAAATGTTGCAATTTCTCTTAACTTTATCAAAAATTCTTAATAATTCGAAAATTGTTGCATATAGGTATAGGAAACGCTAGTACAGATTAATCAGAATGATAATTTAGCATTAAAAAATTTAAAAAAGGTTTGGGCATTGTATTTGAAAAAAACGAGTTTTGGTGGTCTGAAGTTGTATTAAAAGAAAATTAAATTTTGGACACCCTGTAAGTAATGCATCGATTGCAAAAATTCCAGGATGTACTCCAAGGTTTCTTCTATGCATGGTCTAAATTTAGGCGTTTTTTTTTTCTTCAAAAATGGCGGCGTTAGATAATATTAAGCATCATGATGAAAATTACAAAATTTTCAAAAGTTAAAAAAATTACTGCACCTGGGTATAGGGAATGCTATTAAAAGTCCCTCTAAAATAACGTTTTAAATCGCAACCAAAATTTCAGATCCATACCCTGTATCATTCTTCATATATTTTTAAGTCCCGGTCTCAATCAATCACCCTGTATATTATTGGAATGGGGGAAAAAAACCCTTTTTCGTGATGCCACAGCCAACTATGGGTTCCATTTAAAAAAATACAACTTTATGTCACAACTCGAATTTCGAATATTTTTTTTGAAAAGTTGTCTACGCCACTGCATTCTTATCAAAAAGTGCCTGTAGAACGTCAAAATTATTTTTCTTTATTTTCATTAACAAGTGAGATATAGTCATAAAACGAGAAGTCGAAAAATCGAGTTATCGGCGATAACTCGAAAACAAAAGACAATAACTAATTTTAGTTTTCACCATTAACTTTTTCTCGAAAAAAGTGATCGAGGGTCCATTTTTCGATACCTCTTATAGTTACCGAGATGAAAACATCGAAATTTGCCAACCCTGTACAAGGTATAAACACTTAAATTGAATAGCTCTGAGAATCTCGCTTAATATGAGATAGGAATTCAGTTAAATTGAATCAAACCTACATATATGATAGGGCTCAATATGTAGTGATATTCAAATGTTTTGAAAAATGCATAGAAAAAAATTGAATTTGCAATTTTATTTAATATCATTGGAAATGGAAACAAATGCTATCCATTGTATGTAAATATCTAGTATGGCTAGATGAGAAGATCCAAAGCTGACTGTAATATCCTTGACTGTGATACTTAAAAATCAATAGTAATATTTTTGTAACTAAGTATGCTATGATAAAACGAACACTATCAATTTATTTGGCATGTGAAACAATCAACTCTCTTCACTTTGATAAGCAAGATCCCCAGAGTGAACCTAATTAAGTGGTACAATCTGCATCTTCTAATTGTGCATGAAAAAATCCACAACCTTTATACTTATTGTTGTTTTATGCTTCCTCTTTTAAGGTGAGATAACTTAAATCAAGAAAGTCAGACTTACAGACTTTATTTAATTTTTTAAAGTACCTTGTGTAGTTTAAACTTACGAGTCAAAATCAGATAGTAAATGATCTAATCTTTTTTCAAGAAAAAATTCAAGTTTAAGTCGACTATTAAGACAACCTTTTTTTATAAGTAACAATAATTAGCAACAGCATTTTATAAATTTGAAATCTATCCTAATCATCTGCTTTCTTAGGCAATAATAGCCAAATAATTTTCACTAAAAAATCTCATTAAAAAATAATAAATCTTACAAAAAATAGATCTCCAACAACGGCTCCTCCATCAAGCGCACCACCAAGCATCTGTCCATCTTTTTTATGTTGAAAGTTATAAACGGGACTATCATAATTTCCTGAAATTTAATAAGACTTATCTCTACGAAATAAATCTGATATTTCTTATTACTGAACCCAAATATCACAAAAAAACTACATGAAACTGTTTTGCTACTTAAGTTTATCAACAAATTGTATGTTAACTAACAAAAATGTTACCTTTTTAAGTTTTGTTTTTTAATATCTTAAGATATGAGTTTTTTTATTGTTTAAAATAATATGAAACTTGAAATATTGTGAAATTATAATTAATTTTGCGTTGCAATTAAAGTATTAAAATAAAACAATCAACGTATAATGATATGAATACATTTAATTACATATAAAGGGCAACTTTTCAACTATTTAGCTACTAATGTATTCAGGTGAAATATTTTCTGTAAACATAATTTATTTTATAAACTTTAAAGCAATTCCTAAATATTTTATTGCATAAATTTTAATATAATAAAATTTTGTTGTAAATTAAATGTTAATTAATTACACTTCTTAAGTAAACACTTAATTCTTGTTACTTAAAGTAAGTAAGAATATTAAATCAATTATTATTTATCCAATAAATCTATGTGTAAAATTGTAATAAGCCTCTTAAATTTTGATAAGCATTAAATGACTTTTTTTTTTTTATTGTTAAAAGATAAATTGTGGTGCTACTAAAAGTATTACTGAGGTAAACATTTCAAAAATAGAAAGAACTGGTAACTTTGAAATAGTCATGTTCTTAAACCATGGCCGAAAACCCACTGATATCATTCTTGAAATTTATCTGACTAAACAATTATTTCCTAAACTTATCAGTTATTTACACATGATAAAAGCCGATTAGGATTTGTTTTAAATAAAATACTTGTTTTTGCCATTTTTAACAACAATTGTTTCAAAAAAGTGCCAACTGTTATACATTGTCGAATTCAGAAAAAAGTGCTCTACAAATTGGCGTTAAAATTAGATATAGCGTCCATAAGAAAAAATTGACCTGATGATGGTTGTAAAAAAACGAAACGTCGCACGGAAAATATAATTGGAGAATTTGATTCCTTGCAAAAAGTGGCATGAAAATGTTTTTACAAAAATTAAATTTGACATCAAATGAAAAAGTTATGGGCAAGAAACAAAAATTCACTTTTTTACTTTTTTCCCTATATCTCAAAAACTAAAAGAGCTAGATAAGTTCTGTTTGCTTCAAATTATTAAGCACCTGAATATACAACTTTGCCCCAATTTAACCGAAGTCGTAACTCTTACCGTTTACGAGATCCCCATAGTGGCCCTCGAAAAACGAGAACCCTGTATAGTCCCATTAGGTATTTTACATGGGATTATATATAATAATAATAATAATAATAATGTAATTTATTTTAGCGATTTGCTAATTATGTTTACATTTTATTACATGTACATAAATAAATTTAAATATATAAAATTTAAAACTTTTCCTTAATATGACTACTGAGCTTACGTCTAAACCTTACAATATTAGTTTCACTTTTAAGTTCACTTGATAAATCATTGTAAAATTTCAGTCCTTTATAAAAAAGAGAATTTTGAGTATAATTTCGTGTCCTGAATGGCAATTTAAAGTCTTTACAGTTTCTAGTCGGATAGTTATGAACATCAGAGTTTTGGGTTATATATTTTAACAAATTTGGAAGCAGGTTATTTATAATCTTAAAAATGAAAATAATCGTATTAAAAATTATCCCAACAGTTGTGAAGTTTATCAGAAAGTGAACCAGAAATATAGCAATAGAAAATTTATTAAACCCAAATAAACAAAAACAGGGCAAAAATATACTACTATACATTTTTCTAGTGATTCTAAAATAAAATAATTGACTTATAAAACTACTGAGAAATATAATCCCATCCAAATGAACTGTTGGGACATATTATCCCACATACAAAAATATACCTATATCATACACTTAGACAAGTAAATATCTGATAAAATTGTAAGTGTGATGATTTATAGGACTTGCCTTCATAAAACACTTCATAAATTATGCAAGAAATACGTAAAAACTACAGCAAAACACAAAGATACTGAGCAAGTGCTCACGAAACCACAATAAAATTTTATGTTATAGCGAAATTAGGGGAAAAAACAACGGTACTTATATTCGCACGCACTGAAAAGACTGAACTGGCTATATTACAGCTATATTGGGAGTAATTAGCCCAGCAGTATTCATAAACATTTGTCTGGGATATATGGTCCCGTTAGTATCGAAAGGGTTAAGTTATGAAAATATTGTTTAGTCAATTTTATTAAAAAAGTTAATGAAACTGTACAGAATTACTGTTTATTAATTTAAAAACTAGTTTGTAAAACAATGTGGAATGATAAAACTCATGATGTTCATACATCAAAATGTTGTTAGGGAGAGCCGATATTAAAATAATTTGCAGATTTTAGACGAAAAACAAAAAAAATACAAGCTTATATTTAGCTTACCCCTCTTGTCTACGACATACGGTTGACAATCAACATTTGTATTTAACTGACAACGATATACACTACCAGGTTCTTTAATATTTGCATAGCTGTTAAGCGTTGAATTTGCTTTGGGTGCACCAACTATAACACTAACAAAAAAGTATAACAAAATCACACGAATAATTATTTATCGCAAAAATGTTTACTTTGGAGTTTTTCCTCTTTGCAACAACACTGAATATCCAAAATAGTCTTTAACACCATTATTTAAAGTAATGATTTCGGAAAATTTGGTATCCAAGTTAAAGGCCGTGCAGTATCCTAAAATAAATAATGCACTCAGCCACTTGCAGGTTGCAAACATTTTGAATGATAAGTATCACTGACTGTTTTTTTGTCTATGCGAACATTTTTAAGTAAACAAGAGATAATAAAGGAAATGACAACTGAAAGGAAGCAGATAAATGATTCATACAAACATGTGTCAGTGATAGTATCTACAAATTTTAAATTAAATACTGTTACATTTGTAAAGAAAATAAATTTTAAGTGAAAAAAAAACAATACACTTGCACCTTAAGATTAATCATTTGCGACAAATGGGGTAAAAACGAGGTACTGTAAAATTATATTTACAAACTTTGGGAGGTAATTTTTTGATTCAGTTTGATAACAAAAGTTCACACTAACACATGTTCCAAAACATGATTAATTTTAAAAGGAAACGTGCCTTACAATGCTACATAAAAAAATTACAATACCCCCTAAAATCACTAAAAGTTGGTTTTTATCAGGGTTAGCCTGATTTGATTTAAATCGGCTGATTTTTAAAAATCAAAGTCATGATTTAAATCAAACTTTTTTTCACGATTCAATATCACACCTCACAAATTAAATGCACGTTTTACTTCCACCTGCTAAAACAACCGCTGGAAATATTGCCTATTGGCTTCTTATAAGTCAGGGAGAAATAAAGTCTCTACAGGAATTTTATTGTTAGAGATGCATTCGGGTAAATTTACTTTGTAAATTTTCACAATAATAATTAATTTTAGAGTCAAAAGATCTACAGCCTTATTCAAAAAGTCTGCAACGATTGGAAAAGTTTTTTATTATCGATTTCTCAGCAAATTTTATTCTTGATAAAAGTTGATGCATGACTAGGGTTTCCAATCTCGGGTACCCGATACCCGGGTACCCAGGTAATTTGTCCATTTTTTTAATACCCGACTACCCGGGTAATTGAGTCGGGTACCCGGGTATTTAATTTTTTTTTTACATTTAATAAATCATACTTTTATAAAAAACACTACAAAAATCTGTATACAATATTAAATGAACAGAATCAAAAATAAGCGACAAAGGACAAAACCTCCTATAGTTAGAGTTAGACCTAACTATAAAGCAATAAAATCGTAATCAACGAAAAATAAATTGAAATGCACAATTACACACTATCTACACATGTCTTATTATTTTATTGAACCTAATAATTTAGTATTAAATAAACAAATGGGTACGCCAAGTAAGTAAACAATGAGTTAAAGAAATGCATTTGAAAAATTAAGAAGAGGCATAAAATCTTTTAACACAATTAATTTCATCATTTTTTAACTGACCAATAAATATAAAAATATCATTTTAATCAAAATTCTTAAATTTAAGTAGTAATAGTTATATGAAAATGAAACACTTATTTATTTGATATGTTTTTTTGCTGTTGTTTTGCTTATTTTGTTTCTTTTATGCTTTATTTAATATGTGATATATGCCTATTTTAGTTGTATTAAATAATATAGTTGTATTTATAATATACTTATTTGTTTGATATTTTTTTGCTGTTTTTTTATTTTTATAGGTACACATATATTTATGCCTATTTTAGTTGTATAATTTTTTATTTTTTTTAATCATGAATAAACTAATAATTTATGTGAAAATCGTTTTAATTTATTAAAAGTTAAAAAAAAAAATGTTTACCCGGGTGCCCGGTTATTAGCAAAAACTACTACCCGACTACCCGGGTAAGTTTTTTCGGGTAATTGAAAACCCTATGCATGACCTAAAACTAATTTTAAGATGGAAGAAAAATAATCATATGACACTAGATTTTAAGTATTTTGAAAATATTTGCCCTTATTTTAAAACTTATAAAAAAAAATTCATGGGAAGAAATTGTTTACAAATCAAAAATATGAAAATATGAAATTTGACGTAATTTCATTTTCAAATTTTATAGTAGTATCAACATTCAAAAAGTTTTCAACTAATAGAAAACTTTTTTATTATCGATTAATCGAAACATTTTATTTTTGAGTCAAGTTAGTGCATGGTCTAAAACTTTTAACGTTTAAAAAAGCTCGATAAAAGTCATACAACACTAGCTTTTAGCGATTTTAGAACAATTCGCAAGACTAAAGTGCTCTTATTTAAGGAGTTAAAAAAAAATCAAGGGAAAACGATCATTTATTTGATATAATTTTTAAATTGTAAACAACTTTTTTAAATTTCTTTAAATAAGGGCACTTAACTCTGTTTGAATATTTCTAAAATCGTTAATATCTAGTATTATATGAATTTGTATTGAACTTTTTACAACTTAAAATTAGTTTTAGATCATGCACCAACTTATCAGAAGAATGAAATTATTTGAGAAACCAATAAGTTTTTTTTTATTTTTGCAGACTTTTTGATGTTAAAATAACTATAAAAATAAAAATTGAAATTTTAACGACAAATTCCCCCTTTGTTCAGATTTTTGAAATTTGAACAATCTTTCTCTATGAAGTTTTTTTGTAACTCTTAAAATAAGGCTCTTGGAATATTTCTGAAATCGCTAAATTCTAGTATCTATCGTATAAATTTTATGAAAATTTTTCCATCTTAAAATAAAATTAATTTTTGGTCATCCACCAACTTTTATCAAGAATAAGAGTCTGAGGAATTTTTAATAAAAAAACTTTAATTTTTTCATACTTTTTGAATGAGGCTGTATAGAAGATATAATGTAGGGTGAATAATTAATAAAGTTGTAAGAAAGAAAAATAGGCAAGTTTCTTTTAAAAAAATAAAAAATTCGCGATTTTTTTTATTTTTTAAATTTAAATCAATGATTTTTTTAATAAAAATCAAATTTTGCCCAACCCTGGTCTTTAATGAATATTCCATGAACTTTTTAAGACAGACATAAATGTAGGGTGGATCTGTAAAGGCAAAAACACAATAAATGGGGCCACAAAATATCGTCTTATAGCTGTTAGTAAAACAATTGTGCTAAAAATGATTATCGTCTTATTTGGGGTGTCCACTTAATGTGTATTGCCTTCATAGAACTCTTTGTATATTTTTCAATTTTAGATTCAAAATCAAGTTCTCTTAAAAAAATTATTTATTGTACATAAAATCAAAACTTTTTGAGTTGTTTCTATTTTTTTTTCAGAAGTCACTGTAAGAGTGTTGTTAATAATTTTTACAATTAATTATTTGTTTTGGAATCTAAAAACTGAAAAATATACAGGGTGTTCAATTTAAAGTAATAAAGATTGTTCCCTCAAACAGAATACTTCGTATAGTTGAAAACAATTGCAGTTGTAAGTTATGCAATTGTTAATCTAATTCTAATTAACAAATGAAATATGAAGGAAATACTCACTAGATGGACATATCACTATTGTGACACCCCGCCTGAGATCAATTATTATATTTTACTTCAATGTTATTTCATTTACTTTTAAATGAATAACATTGCAACAAATGCTGGTGCATCAGTTACTAAAACACTTCAAAAGGGCCGAGTTATGAGGATTTCAGCTTTAGTTAAACACATTAACGTTACGGTCATAACTTGGGTCTTACAACGCCAGCATTTGGGTTTCGTCAATCAACAAACGATTTGTTGATAAAGTTATAGATCATCGAGAAAGAAGATCATAAGTAGAACAAACTACTCGCACAAATATGTGTTTATAGAGAAGAATGACAAAGATGCAACTACAATAAAAAAGGGATAGCAACAGGGAACCTAAAATCTTGAAGACAGTCGCGCTGGAGTAGTTAAGAACCAACCACCGAGAAATGTACAGCCAGTCGAAAAATAAAGGAGTTTATTTCGTTAAAATTTTTGTGTTTTATTTGTTTCTTACTGTGTACTAATTGTTCTAGACCTGTGTACTACGTAAAACAACGTTTGAGGGTCCAATCATGTTACAAAGACGATCACGAGCCATAATTAACAACAATGAATGAAAGAGTAATGAGTACTCTTTCACAACAGTGCGGCCTATGTACAGTACAGTCCGTCACACTATTTAGTGCTGCATGTCTGAATCCGAACCTGACCTTAATACACAATAATTCAATAATAAAGTGCAAACATAAAAACTGCGAGTAATCATAATTCTTTTGTTTTTTTAACACTTTATTAAGAATCAACAAGCTTACATGTAAGCAGCACTGATACACAGTGTGTTACAAAATAAATAGCCATTGAATTCTATAACAAATTAATGTACTTTATAAGCCTAACTAAATTTAATATCTACAAATTTACCTTACATTCTAAATATTTGATGCTTAAATCTAAACCTGAAATAGGTACAAGGGCGTTTATTTTAGTGGCAACTGTACCTTTGTAACAAGTTCAAGGCAGGCAATTATGGAATGATCGTAGCAAATTAGCACTTAACTTACTAAACGTATTGCATTCACAAAAATATTTTGCAGTCTTGTTGTATTACGTAACTAATATAAAACCTGTTTGTAATCATTAACTTTACATTTGAAAGATGATTTTTATAGTCAAATATTACAGGTTTTTTATATGTTTGTTTTTAAGTTACGACCAACATATCGTACATATTACACAAATGAATATATTGTAGTATACTGGGATATATTTCACTTCGAAAGCAACAGCTAATAACTCATTTTGTTATTATACTGTGATAATTATTTATTAAAATTGATTTTACTTAAAATGAGCCCAGACAAGGTGTTCCACATATTTTTTCACTTTTGAAATATCAAAAACCACAAAAGCTACAGAGTCAGCTAAATGAGCAAAAATGTGTAGCGATTTGAGCTGATTACAAATATGTTTTCGAGCTTCAAAATCAAAGGAAAAATAAAAATTTTATTTTCATTAAAATCTATTTTGTTTTTTTGGAATATTTTCATGAATATAAGTGCTATGTTTACGTTTTATAATTGTTGACATTAGTAATTGAAAACCGTAGTACTGCAAATAATTGTTGGCAAAATTAATTTTTATTAGTGTGAAAAACAATTGGCCTCTAAAAAATAAAAAGTTGACAATCACTTCCCAAAAAACATTTGAACAGATATCAAAAAACAAAAGCAACTATTCAGTCCCTTATATTTCACTAAATCAAAATACCCAATTTTGTAAAATTATCCCACAAAACAAAAAGTATTACAAATTTATTATTTTTTTCTGAAATATTAAAACAAATTTGAAATCAGTCTAGAAGTCTACCTACTTCTGTCTATTTAAATGATTCTTTAGCTCCTGTCCTTACCAAAATCCCAATAGTGATAAAATATTTTAAAAATTCGCAAATTTTAAGAAATTTTGCCACTATGGCAATATACACCTAAAATTTTGCATTACACATGACCGAAAATGACAAAATTTCTTAACCAAAGCCAAATAAAATTCTGCATAGTTCGTAAATGGCAACAACGAACCAAAATTTAGGACCACGCATTGTGAATGACCTTATATTTTTCTTAGGAGGCTTTGAATAAAGTGAAACCCTTAACAATTATTGAAAAGTTAACGATTTCTAGCACCAGGAGGATGCAAACTTTGTGTTCATGTAACATTACTCCTTTGTTCACGAACTTTACAACATGGAATTAACATTTGTGCTGTTTCAAGAATGATTTAGCGTGCAACACAAAAACATTTAAACCAATTATTACATTTAGAAAATCGTGTATTTTAACAAACAATTATCGTTGTTTTTTGATATTATGTAGCAATAGAATGAACAGTGATTACAGACGAGCAGTATAAGGGCAGGAGCGTACTTATATAAGGGTGAAACGGACCCAAATGTTGCGATGGCACACATTTTGGGTAGATACTTAAATATTTTTGAGTTTTAATGGCCAAAATTGCATAATTTGCTTTCTATGTTAACCATTAGTCCCATTCACGTGATATACATAGTTATATTTCTAAGGGGTCTCAAAATAAAACACTTAAAAATACGCCCCCGCATAAGAGTAATTACCAAATAGCATACCATAAATACAAAATATAAACTGTATAATCTATAACAACACTAGACACTGTATATTTTACATGCGGTGAATTTAAGTAACATCCATCAGTGTTTTTTTTTTAGATGTAACTTATTTATTTATGTTGTGAACACAAATAAATAAAGTTATTTCTTTATCATGCTGTAAAAAAACTACATTCACAAAGGTCAATTTTTGCATTAACTTCGTAAATGTAGAGCTTAATATATATTTTTCAACCTTATGAAAAAGTCTTAATTACTTTCTTGTATTATTGCTGTTAAAAATTAAATTACCAAATATTCTATAACTATTAATTACTGTTTTGACAACTGTTACTGTTAAACTAGTAATGTTAACATTACACGGCTAATGATATATATACCTAAAACTAGCATTGAAATACAGGTCATTTTATACTCGAAAATCATCAACTATTATTTCATAATCGGATCATTAAAGTTGATATTCTATGGTAACAATATATTTTCCACAAAAATGCTATAAAAGTTTTCTTTATTGTTGCTTTATTTATTTTTTCAAACCACATTTTCAAATAATGATCTTAATAGTACATAATTTTAAAATAGCTGCCTAATGTTAAATACTTCGTTAAGTACAGCATGCCCATACAAAATGTTTATTTTATCATAGCGGTATAAAAACAATTGAAAAAGATTTTTTTTTGTAATATTTACAATGGAATGGAAAAAATATGTTTTGGAAAAAACAGTTTTTGAACTGGCAGAAATCAGGTACAAAAAATAATGTGCAAGATTTTCAAAAATGCATAAAATTGTACAGGCCCCGTTTTGTATTTAATGTCTTAATTATGAGCAATTTCAATTAACTACAACTTCACAAATTAAATGTATAATTTTTTTAGAAGATGCAAGTCTGATTGATTTCATTAAATAAAATCTTTCAGAATAACACAACTGCATAATTTATACTACCAGCCGATGGCGGATTTACAGTAAAGAAAGATTCGTTTTTAAAAAGCATGTACTAATAAAAAGTATTTAAAGTTTAGACCTTTTAAGTTGGGTTTAGCTTTATTGGCACTTTTTTTTAAGTAGTGGAGGACGATATTTTAGACATTGGTGGACAAGTGCTACTTATAAACTGTTGGTGCATTAAAAAATGCAAATAATAGAATGCTGTCAGACAAACTTGATACGATTCAAAAACTATGATGAATCATAACAAATTCTCGCTAAATTAACTGATCTTTAAAAACTTGCAAGGATTAATGCAATAATTCTTTAATTTTTCAAGCAATCTGTAGCAACAAAGACACAGGCATTTTCTGTTCATAAAATGACTTTTTCTTTGATGGAATAGAACGTTACATGCTTTGGGGCAGTGATACGTATATCCGCCACAGGTGCTACAATATTTTAAGTTGTTTAAAACAACCTAGCTGGTAACACTTTGATTGGTAATATAAGCAAATTTTTTTAAATCGTTAAAACTGTTGAAATAAACAATATAAAACAACATGAGGTAATATGTATTTAGCTATTTACAAATTATAAGCAGCGATAACAAAGGGACGTGTTTCACAACAGAGTCACATGGTTGTGATGGCCCATGAAATAACACAGTACAAAATAAATTTTAACAACTGCTGCTTTAAAACAAAAACTAAACAAAAAACAATTGAACTAGATTCATTAATTTCTCAATAATACACCATCATTTGTTTAGTTAACTTGTAGTATTTTGTACTTCTACAGTTATTTATTAATTCAACGCTCTTATGAACAAAAGAATATTAACATTAACTAATTCTCAATGTCTCAGCTTTGGATATTCTGCTAAAATGTACGGCCTAAATAAACATTGACTCGAAAACTAAACAAAGGAATGTTTAATTACCTTATTGGGGCAATATCACATGGCTATACTAAAAATCTGAAAAAGCAAAGGCAAACTTTTTAAATCATGGTTACATTCGTGAGTCAACAGGCCTAACCGAATCGTACTGCCTATTACATACACAACATAACTTTATACTTAATGTTTTAAGATTAACATACAGTTGCATAACAAGATATAAGGGATATTTTACATGAATATGTGTACACATGGGATAATGCACTTACTTAAAATTGCTACAACGTACCACTCTGACTAGGTCGTTGATTTCGTCTTACGTCTTCTAGTTGTATTAACTGAAATGGACAAAATGTGAAAAACTGACTCGCTACGTTTCTAGCACAACTTTACCTTTTCGATAGGTATACAAGAGAGCTCGCCACCACACTGTGGTGAAGGAAGAGCAGCAGTCGGAGTTACGGGGGCTTTATTGGCCTTCTCTTGGGCTTCTCTCGCCCTCCGTTCCTTTAGTTTTAGAGAAAATATAGCCACTGAACGAGCTCTTTTCATTAAACTCTGCTTAACACGAGTCTTCTTGGCTGCTAATTCTTCAGCTGCAACTATACAGGGTCGTAATTAATACATTTTCTAACATGAAAAAGTTACTTTCTTATTTTAATTATTGAGTAGAAAAATGCCATCTATGGTTTTCAGTAAATAAAATGTAACTTTATTAATTATATCAGTATCAAGAATGATATTTGGTAGATGTTTTATACTTATTAAAAGGTTTCCCATAGTATTATTTTTAATCATCTCCCACCTTCACAGGGGGCTGAAAAGTGTGACCCCTGTTGTTTTTTTTTTTAATCAGAACTTTTTGGTGAGTTGAAATTTTGCAATAAGAAATTTTTTTTTTGAAAACTTTATTTATTTAGAAACGTTTATTCTTTACTTTTTCTCGTAAAACCTACCGTTTTTGAGTAAAAAATAAAATAAGTAAACATGAACCATCAAATATTCCAATATAAAACGATTCATTTTGGTGGTTGCCATGGTTTGTTTATGTTCATGTTGGGTAGAATTGACGTGTGTAATTCATTTTGACGATTACGCAACGATAACGCTAAAGAATAAAAAAAGTTTCTAAATAAATCAAGATGTCAAAAAAAATATTTTTATTTGCAAAATTTCAACTCGCCAAAAATTTCTGATTAAAAAACCAACAGGGGTCACACTTTTCAGCCCAGTGAAGGTGGGAGATGATTAAAAATATTACTATGGGAAACCTTTTAATAAGTATAAAATATCTAACAAATATCATTCTCCTACATATATCCAGATTTGAGAAATGAAATAAAAACCTAATTTTACCGCTTCCCTTTAGGGGGGTGTAACTCCGAAAGGAAACTTCTAAGGAAAAAATTTTATATGAAAGACCCCCTTTAATTTTCGATAAGGAATCATCTCCCAAATTTTTTCGCAATATTTAAGAAACACCCTGTATAATGGACCTTAAATCTATTACAGTTTAGAAGTTGTCAATGGTCGAATATCGGACACACTTTATAAACTGATTAAATAAATAAATTTAAAACAATCCTACTTTTAACTTGATCCTCCGCTTCTTGGCTGGAAATACTACGACGAGCACTGTCACTTAAATTAGCTTCAGCAACGACAGGTTTCGCTGGTTTAGGTGCGGCGTTGCCACCACTTGGAGATAGCGGTCGAGGTGGCCACACTGGACTACCACGAAGCAAATCTGAATCGGAACTAGATGCATCCTGAAATGCACACAATAAAACAAAACTTACAAGTTTTTCATCTTAAGTGCTTTCTAAATAAATATGATCAGACACTAACAAAAAAAAACACGAATTAATTTTCATTTATTTGGTTCTTCTGGTCTTTGGTTATCTTCCACACTGAGATTCAGTATCGAATTTTGCAATTAAATCATAAATTTTAATTAACTATCTGTACAGGGTGGCCTATTTTCGATGCCCAGATACCATACAGGGTATCTCGGTTATATTCAGATATAAAAAAAAAAACAAGTATGTAGTCTCGAATTTTTTTTCGAGAGGAATTTATTGCCGTAAACAGATTTTTTATATCTTTTTTAATTTCCGAAATATAGACAAAAGTCGATTTTGGGCAATTTCCAAAAATGTTAAATATCTCGCTTAAACGAAAAGATAGAGAAAAACTTTAAAGACATTTCTTGCATGGTTTTTTGTCCTTAATAAGATATAACCAAATCAAAGTTTAATGGCGAAGGGTGGGGGTGCGCACTAAACACAATTGGAATTAAACACACCTACTTACTTAGCTGTTTTGGTAAACAGCCTATGGTTTAAGAGTCTGTGGACCATATTGTGGCGTCTGCTGCACGAACGTACCCCCGCTCTTCACCATTAAACTTGGATTTGGTTATAGCGATATTCAATTTTTTTTACTCATATAAATATCGATATATTACACCTGACTTTATTTTAAATGGCAACCATAGTTGGCTTTGACATAAATGGAAAGCTTACTTTTTGCGTTTTTCAAAAATATATAATTTGCTTATAGTTGCCATTTAAAATAAGAAAGTTAGGTGTAATGTATCGATATTTATATGGGTAAAAAAAATTAATATCGCTAACTTATTAAGGACAAAAACCTATGCAAAAAATGTATTTAAAATTTTTGTTTAAGCCGAGATATTTAACATTTTTGAAAATTATTGCCAAAACTCGGTTTTTGGCTATATTTCGAAAATTAAAAAAGATATCAAAAATCTGTTTACGGCAATTAATTCCTCTCGAAAAAAGAATTCAAAATTACGCACTTAGTTTTTTTCTATCTCTGATAATAACCGAGACACCCACCCTGTATGGGCATCGAAAATAGGCCACCCTGTACACTTAAACAAATAAACAAGTTGCGTTGTGTTGACGAGCTCATAATTTTCTCAATTTTTTTGCCACTAGTAAAGTGCGATAAATCAATAAATAAAAATAAAACAATTGCATACATAAAAAAAATTTAGGTACAAAGTTATTTTGGGATACAAAAATCACAAAAAAATAATACAAAAATGTTTCCCATTTCGACAAAATACATAAATACAAATAAATAGTAAAAAAAAACAAACATAAGAAATAACATTCCCTTATGTAGAGACTCAGAAATTTAAAGAAAATTTTAAATATACTAGTGGTATAACACAGAAGCCCATTATGAGTTCAATATTTCTCTCAGACATTCTTTTGCAAAAAAAATGCATAATAAAAACAAAATGTTCTAGGTTTGTCCCTTATTTTCTCAAAAAAAAAAAACGATCACCATAATTTTTACTCACCACTGGTGGACATACCTTTGGTGTTATACAATCAGTACTTCGATGAATATCTGCATCTTCCTTCATTTTTTTTGTCCATTCAGCTCCACCACTAGGTCCTATAGTAAGATGATGGGTACCTTCCGATACCTAAATTTAAAAAACATGTTAAACTGCTCGACCGTAGCAAAATTTCTTTATAAACTCACTTCGTGCGTCCATTCCTTAGATTTTCGTGGCTTAAACGGTGGAATCGCTTGTATACTGTCAGCTGTAATTGAAACTCCCGCATAATGGTGATGAGCGTGAGTTTTGCTAGTAGTCGGGCCAGGCGTGGTAGGAGTTAGAGCAGGTGTAGTGTTTGAGGGCGTCGGGCTAACTGGAGTTGTACTGGTTAACAACGCTTCTTTGAATTCAGATTCTAGCTCATGAAATTTGTGTTCATGTTTATCGTCTGAAGTGTCTTTAGAAGCGGAGTGAATTGGTGATACAGCAAATCTATGAATGTGGAAACACAAACTGACTTGATTTAAAATCGTTCATCCAAAATCTTAATCTTCTTTACTTAACAAGAATTTTATAACAGATCAGTAGGTAATTGTCTGATCTACCTTATGAAATGGAAACAATTTAAATAATGATTTATCTGGTGTTTTAAAGTTATTGTCATTTCATTATCATTAGACCAATAACATGTTTCAATTTCTATTGTTTTTCAGACCATTCTCGATTTTGTAAATTATTTATACTCCTACAAATTTTCAAATTTCCCTGTTTTAAAATAAAAAGGTTATTTTGGTTACCAATCCGAATAGCAATTTTTTTTGTCTGTCTGATGGTGTAAAAATCCAATATGGCGGCTATAAGAAATAAAAAAGTTAACCATCGCAACTTGACATCTAGAAGGCTTAGAAAATTTCTGTTAACGTCATCTAAACCAGGATGGTCAAAAACATAAAGTAAATTAAATAGCGTCAGTGGTAGGGAAGATAATAATATTTTTCTAAAATCACATTATTCAGCTTTTTTGTAATAAATCAAAAACGAAATTAAATATCTGTAGTAGGTAGATAAGTATGCTAGTGGGGGATAATTGATTAGAAACAGTACCGTTTTGTTAATGACCAGAATAGGTCGATCTTTTAATATGTTTAATAAACATCAGTTATATTAACATGTGTGTATTATTTAATTACGAAAATTAACTAATAGATTTAAAACACTACATTGGCGACGAGGATAAAAGTTTGTTAAATATCGCTAATCGCGGAAAATTTTGAATTATTAAAAGCAGTGAAAAAGAAGAACGGTTAAACATGCCGAACGAAGGCGGTGTCGTTGCAACACAAGGACAAATCATCGGGACACTAAAAGAATTTGACCCAAAGATTAATTCATGGGAAGTGCATAAGAGGCAATTAAAGCAATTTTTTAACATAAACAATATAACCAAAGACGATAAACGTCGAGCCCTATTACTCCATAGTCTAAACGAATTCGCGTTTAAACTATTATCAGACTTATGTGTGCCTGAAATAGCGGAAAATAAAAGTTTTGAATCATTAACGCAACTTTTGGACGATTACTTTTCTACAAAAAAATCAGTGTGGGGTGAGCGATACCATTTTTATGCCGCTAAACAAGAAAAAGATGAAAGTTTAGTAAATTGGTCTGCTAGAGTTAGACATTTAGCAACATACTGTAATTTTAATGAAAATTTGCCCATAGTGTTACGAGATAAATTTGTGTTCGGGTTGGCAAATACGAGTTTGTTAGAAAAAGTGTTTCAAGAAAGTGAGATGCTATCATTTGAAAATGCCGCTAAAATTACTCAAAATATGGAAGCTGCACGAGGATACTACAAGGATATCAATAAAATCGACCAGATGCAAGTAATTAAAGAAGAAACTTTGGATGTCCACCGCATGGGCTACAAATATCACCATAGCGGAAACCAGCGTGGTAGTTCATTCAAACAAGGAAATTTCCGTCCATGCGCAGGTACATCACATCACTCAGCCAGGACAGGATCAACCAATAAGGCAACAGCATACATCTGCAAGGTTTGCGGGAGATCTAATCATCAGGATGTACATTGTCGGTATCGTAATTATTCTTGTAATGCATGTGGTGTAAAGGGGCACTTATCAAATGTATGTCAAAATAAAAAAACGCATAAAAAGCGAAATCAAATTAATTATAGTTCAATAGAAAATGAAAATTCAAGTATTGATGATTGTAAGGATGCAGTAAATGCAATTCAGGATTTAAAATTGTTTAATATTAAACTACCAAATAGTAGTAACAATCCAATATTAATAGATATTTGTTTAAATGGTAAAAAAATGCAAATGGAATTGGATAGTGGTTCTGCTGTATCTGTTATTTCGAAAGATTTATATGAGATAAATTTTAAGGTGAATCCATTATTTCAAACTAATACGACTTTAATTAATTATGTTGGAGGCAACATAAGGCCTGTAGGAAAAGTTAAGCTTGAAGTAAAATTTAACGAAAACAGTCATGTTTTAGATTTTTATGTTATACCAAATGGCGGCCCGCCATTATTAGGTAGAGATTTTATGTCTAAATTTGAATTAATTATTAAAGCAAATAAAATGTTGCAAATAACGCCAATGGAAAATATATTTCAAAGATTTGGGGAAATTTTTAAAAATGAATTGGGTACTTTTAATAAAGGAAAAATTGAATTAAATTGTAAAGAGGATATTCAACCCAAATTTTTTAAACCTCGACCATTGCCGTTTGCTTTAAAAGCTAAAGTAGATTTTGAAATTGACAAATTGTTAAAATTAGGTGTATTAAAAGCCGTAGAATATAGTGAGTGGGGAACGCCGATAGTGCCGGTTTTAAAACCAGATGGTTCAATACGCGTGTGCGGGGATTTTAAAGTAACTGTTAATCCTGTTTTAAAAATTGATAAATTTCCTTTACCTCGGATTGACGATTTAATGACACAATTACAAGGAGGGGAAACGTTTTCGAAAATTGACCTTTCGCACGCTTATCAGCAAGTTATCTTAGATGACAAATCGCAACCTTTAACGACCATTAGCACCCACCGAGGTTTATTTATGTATACAAGATTACCTTTTGGAATATCATCAGCTCCGGCTTTGTTTCAAAGGATAATTGAAAAGATATTTCAGGGCATTCCTGGAACCATATGTTTTCTAGATGATATACTGATTACGGGACGCGATGATAAGGAACATATGGATAGATTAAAGGCAGTTTTGCAGAAGATACAAGACTGCGGTTTACGGGTAAACAAAGAAAAGTGTAAATTTTTTCAAAAATCTGTAACTTATTTAGGTTTTCTTATCGACAAAGAAGGAATACACAAAAGTACGGAAAAAGTTCGTGCATTAATTGATGCACCGAAACCAACAAATGTAACACAACTAAAATCCGTTTTAGGATTTATTAATTATTATAGAAAATTTTTGCCAAACTTATCAACAATATTACAACCTTTGTATAAACTGTTAAAAGAAAATAATCCGTGGCATTGGTCACAAGAATGCGAAATGGCATTTATAAAAATTAAAGAAATGATAACATCTCCCACAATTTTAGTGCACTTTAACCCCGAAATAGAATTAAAATTAGCTTGTGATGCATCAGATTATGGATTGGGCGCAGTGCTGTATCACGCATTCGAAGACGGCAGTCAAAGGCCTATCTCTTTTGCATCGCGGACACTGACAATTGCTGAAAAAGCATACTCACAAATTGATAAAGAAGCGTTAGCTTTAATTTTCGGAGTGAAAAAATTTCAACAGTATTTATTTTGTAAATTATTTACCTTGGTCACGGATCACAAACCGTTAGTGGCTATATTAGGTGAAAAAAAAGGTATTCCAACGCTAGCCGCAAATCGATTACAACGCTATGCAGTAATTTTGTCAGCGTATACATATAAAATTGAGTATGTTAATTCTCAAAGTAATGTAGCAGATTTTTTATCCCGAGCACCCTTACCAGAAACACTGGAAAATGAAGCAAAAGATTACACTTATCTGAATTATGTTTCGGAAGGTTGTTTACCGATTAATATTGAAAATATAAGAAAAGCAATTGAAAATGATACCATTTTACAACAGTTAAGTAGCTATTTGCGAAATGGCTGGCCACAAAAAGTAGAGGCAGCATTTAAGCCATATATGTTACGTAAAGATAGTCTTACTTTGGAGGATGGAGTGATTATGTGGGGATATCGAGTTTTAATTCCTTTAACATTGCGAAATAAAATTTTAAATGAACTCCATGCTTCTCACATGGGTATTGTTAAAACAAAATCTTTAGCAAGGTCATTTGTATGGTGGCCTGAGCTAAACGCTGAAATCGAAAAACTTCTAAGTCGCTGTGAACAATGTTTAAAATTAAGAAATACGCCAGAAAAATGTCCACTTATTCCGTGGAATTTTCCAAATCAACCTTGGGAACGATTGCATGTAGATTTTTTTGGACCACTTAAAGGCAAAACATTTTTGATTATTATAGACGCTTTTTCGAAATGGATTGAAGTTTATCCATTGAGTAGTACAGATACTCAAAATACAATAAAAAAGTTAAGAGAAACCTTTGCTAGGTTCGGACTTCCAAAAGTAATAGTTACCGATAATGGACCGCAATTTACGTCAGAACTTTTTCAACAATTTGTAAAAAATAATGCCATTGAGCATAAAACGAGTAGTCCATACAACCCATCAACAAATGGGGCTGCAGAAAACGCAGTAAAAACCGTAAAACATTTTTTGTTAAAAGTTGGAGTTAACAATAATAATGTTGATACTTTACTTCAAAGATTTTTAATGGATTATAGAAATACTGAACACTCAACAACAGCGGAAACTCCTGCTAAATTACTGTTGGGAAGAAGGGTCCGAACACGATTCGATCTGTGGATCCCGGAACAAAAACAAAACATGGATCCAAATAGTAAATTAGCAGAACAAGTAAGGAAAAATCAGGCTAGACAAATAAGAAACGCGGGAGGAAGAAGGTCAGTAAAATTTGAAAAGGGAGAAGTAGTGATGTGTAGAGATTATAGATCAGGAAGTCCAAAGTGGATAAAAGCAATAATAATAAAAAAAGTGGGGTCGCGAACTTTCATAGTGAAAATCTGTAATACAGATATAACATGGAAGCGACATGTAAACCAGATTATTAAGTGCGACTTGATGAATAACAATAATGATAATGTAAATAATGTAAATAGAGATAACATATTTAGTAAAATGTTTTTTGAACCCCCAGATAATAGACCTAAGAGAAATAGAAAACCTCCAGAATTTTATAAAAGTTAAAAGTAAAATTAGTAAGGGAGGTGTAGTAGGTAGATAAGTATGCTAGTGGGGGATAATTGATTAGAGACAGTACCGTTTTGTTAATGACCAGAATAGGTCGATCTTTTAATATGTTTAATAAACATCAGTTATATTAACATGTGTGTATTATTTAATTACGAAAATTAACTAATAGATTTAAAACACTACAATATCCAAAATATTTCTTTTCAGATTCTCAATCGCCTTAAAAATGTGCAACTTTTCTCCAATTTAATCGACCTTGTATCTCTTACGGTTTCCAAAATAGCAATGTTGAGCATCGAAAAATGCACCACCCCGTATATTACTCTGCATCGTAAATAAGACAATAACTTATTTATATATTATATGATTTATTATATCGAGGCGTGCTATTACATTCTTAAGTTACATGCTTCTAACTATTAATTTATATGCAAATACAACAAGCACAAGCACACTTATGTTATTTTATTAAAAAAATAAATAAAAAACTAGATAAAACTATAAAATTACATAATTACATACATACAAACAATTACAGTACAAAACAAAAGCTAGGTAACAAAAAATAAAACAAATGACCACACACGTGAAAAGGTGGTATTTGTTTGCATCTTTTCACAAGTGTAGTCATTTGTTTTAACAAAATAATACTGTGCAAAAAATTAACTCAAGTTTTATGAGTATTCCATAAACTAAAATTTTTTTTGGACACCCAACATTTATAAATAAATATGTCAACAAGTTGCAATACATAACTACAGTCAACTCTTAAAAAAAACAACAAACACTAAAAAAGCCAGTAAAAACATTGAGAAAATCAAATCAGTACATACACAAAAACAATTGAAGGTGCAAAATATAACATACACATAAAAAATTACAAAACTAAAACAAATGCAAAGCAAAAAACAATTCTTTACAAAAACGAAACAAACGGTAAGATGCAAAAATAAACAATAAACTGCCCACTAAATAAACACGATAACCATGCACTACGATCACCAATTACCTTCCAATAAGCTTCGTTGCAGCATCATCGGGAGAGGGCGTAGCCGTAGTAGACAAACGACTGGCTTCTCTCCTAGCCCACTCCAATTTAGCCATTTCCGTTGCTAACCATCCAGGAAGATCAGGTATGGCACACGTTATAATAAAACGTATACACAACATGATGTGCTAGAATAACAAAACAAGCTCAAGTTAAAAATTCATACATTTCAGGTTTTTTTTTTACCTCCAACGCAACAATTAACAAAATTGTTTGCGTCGCTGTCATATCTGGAAACATTCGATGAACTTGTCCCGATAATCCGATAAGAGCACAGTTAACTAGCACAGCCATAATGCTTATGTACTCCATACAATTCTGTAAAACAAAAAACAAAAAAAAACATAAGAAGGTATTATGTCGTTAAAAACAAAAAATACAGATAGTTTGATGCATTAATTCCAGAACAAACTTCAAGACCCACCTGCCATGTGCCAATATTTGGAACTCTTTGCCCAAAAGGCCTTTGACAAACATACACCAACTTAAAAGCATCACTTCTTATTTCTACGAAATTGTTAAATATAGCACACATTGCCGCCAGTGGGAACGCAGATGAGAATAATATTACGTATCCTAACTGCATCGCCATTTCTAAATGATCGGCAAAGGTTCCGTCGTACTGAAACAAAACATAAAAGTATTACTCAAAACTGAACAGTAAGCCTCGATTTTCTAGACCTCATTTAAGTACACCTTAGTTACCAATAATTTTTTTAGAGCACTCTTAGGACAAAAAATAGTTACTAACATTGACAAACTGAGTTAAAAACAAATACAGAACAGCTGAAACAATAAACTAGCTCGAGCTTGCAGTTCTCAAGAGGTCTGACAGTATGATCGCCGTCTTCCTGAACAATTTTTAAATATCCATGGCACATGATGCACAATTTGAGAGCCACTGGTTTAGATGTGTTCATTTTTAAAATTGAAATATAAAATAAAATGCATTGCATCAAATGAACACACCAACACTACATTAAATCAGTGAACACCAAAATAGTATATTTTACAACAAGAGATGAAAGTCCAGTTTTTTTCGTGAGGTGAGATTTGTTCACGAGCACACAAAAAATGCCGCAAGCTGTAACTCCGTTGTTTGTGGTCCGATTTTGGTGAACAAAAAACTAAATGAAATGGCTCCTCAAATACTATAAACTGAATTGGATTTCAATTTTTTTCAAGTTGAACTTAAATGTCAAAAGATAGTCAATTTTTTTTTTCCAAATGGCACCATCTATTTGTTTTTACTAAATCTGGTAGACATTTTTTTCTGAATTCAATTATGTAATCATAAGTTAATTTTAGTGCTTAACTATTAAGAAATAAAAAATAAAAGTTTAACTAAAATAGGTTAGGTTTCACAAAATTTTCAAGTGTGCCGTGGAAAACAAAAAATCTTAATCAACAAATGTCATTTAAATACCACATTTAGGCTTTAATATAAAATGCTACATTAAAATTGAATTATTTGATTAGAATATTTACGTAATTTTAATTAATTATGAGTTTAAGCTTAAAAAAATTGTAAATTTCACAATTTGATATAGACATTGACATTATTTTCGCCACAAGAGACGAAAGTAAAACTTTCGTGTAGAGTAGGCAGTGAGAAAATGACAACTTTCATATACATGAGTAGAAAAATCATTTTAACATACCTTAAAAAGTGAACTCTCCAATTCTGCTTGGCTTATGCTACGTTTCACACCAGTCGATTCACGAGCATTTTGTGGATCACCCTCTTTCGGACCAGTGACGGAAGAATCTTCGACAAACGGACCGGGCGGGGGCTGAATATCGGTTGGAGTAAGAACCCCCCATAAATCGAAACTCATTTTCGCCAAACGCATGTGTTCCAATAAGTAAGGCCATGCTGACTCCTTCAAATTACCAATAACTTGTCTCGATATTAAAAGTGCAGCAAGTTGCTAAAAAAAAACACACACGTAAGGATTGCACCCCGGAATATTTAGAAACAATTCACACTACAATTATTTATTACCGATCACTTTACTTACTTCCTTTAGTCGAGCTTGATCTTGAAGATAAAAAGCGATGTAGAATAACGACAAGAAAGAATTCACGAATTGGAACTGTAAAATAAAAGCCATATTTATTTAACACACCCTCTTTTGGCATTTCAATGGCTTTAGTTTCAGAATCTAAACAAATAAAACAATTATTTCTTGTTTTACTAATGAAATTAATTAATTTCTAAACATGGTTCAGCGTAAGGCCAAATCTATCAAAAATAAACAAAAAATTCCAGTCTTCTGCAATAAATACAAATTAGAAAAACAATTGGTTTAGATCCTTAAAACAAAACTATTATTTGTATTAGTTCATGCAAAACTTAAAAAGAAACAAGTCTTACTCAAGTGTCAATATATTTTAATTTTGTTTACAAAAATGTATTTGTCAAAAATGTTTTTCCTATACAAAAATTATAATAAATGTTCCTTTTGAAGACTCCCGAATTATGTGTGGATATTTAAATAGTAACAGAGGTATTTCTTGTTATTTAACCCCTAGTCTAAGGTGACCATTTTTTCCCCCTAACTTTCGGGGACACTAAGCTGGGGTTGCCAAAAAAAAGGTCCTTAACTAACTTCGTGAAATCCATTTTTCCGTTATGTCCAGGAGAAAGGACGTGTGGTAACCCCAAGTTACCTAACCTAACATAATTTAATCGGACTTGACACTTTATTTATCGGTGGTGGCTGACAGCTACGTGCACAAACTCCTCCCCACTCCTGTTTTCGTGGCCAATAAGCGGTAACACTGTTACAATGTTGCCAGACTAATAGATTTGCATAATTTGGCAACAGTGAAAGTACCATACATTCGTTATTTTAAATGTGTATAGGAAAATTATTAAAATCGGGGACAAAATTGGGGACAAAAATAATCCGGAACTTGAGTCTTGTTTCAGGGACTGTCCCCGAAAATCGAGGACGAATGGTCACCCTACCCTAGTCAGTATTGCTTCAATCTAGGTATATAATGAAGTTTCTGTACATTTGACTCCCATATAAATTGATACATGTAAATGCCACCACGATATAATACTTTACAATACATATTGTAACACTTCATATAATATACTCACAGACACTTGAATTAGACTTGGCAAACAGCGAAAAGAAACATTAAATGAGCATTGTTATGACACCAAACACTAAAAAAAATTTGGTGCACGACTATTATAATTTTTACACATAACGTGTTTCCTATTAGCAAAAGAATAAGTAATAGTTTGGCAGAAACTAAATAGATTACTTCAATTTGCTACGATTTTTGTAAGAACAATAACAATCTAGAAAGCGGCCCAAAATTATTGGCCTAATGCATATTTCAACAAATATAAATTAATTGCAATTCAACAAATTTCTTACACATTTAATTTTTATTTTCGTTTAACAGTCTGTATTACAATACAGGTAGCGTATTCATTTTTGTTAAAGGTACTGCATAATAATTTTGTGTAAAGAAAATCTTTAGAAGCACACGGCATCTCACAAATATTTTAGCAAACGAATCTACGGTTAAACTAAAACTCATGCGATATAAAGCTTGTTATTAAATCAAAGTCAACGCCATACCATAGATATTAACTGAAAGTAAGTGCTCATTAGCTAACAGTAAAAATACAAACCAAAGCCACTTTGCCGATGAGGTGGTTCTCATACTTGGTCTCTAGCCGGTAATTCTCTGGCAGCGTGAGAAAAACACGGCACAATTAAACAAAACTATTTCGTTCTAGACGTAACACCTCAACCTCATCATAATTGCTCACGCAATAAAATATGGAATAATAAATGTTAGCTACAAGCATACAACACTCGGGTTACTAATATGCTTTACTTGTTGTTTTGACAAAGGGTTAGAAATTGCACGTGACAGAATTTGACAATAACAGTTTTATTTTAAATATTTTGGAGTATAAGAAACGATACTGAACAGTCAGAGCAAGATAAAAATGGATTGTAACAACCAGCACGGTGAAGCACAAGGGTGGTTTCCTGATTATAATTTGGGGCCGTTATTCTGGTTATGGAGTTGGAAAATTAGTATGCATTAAAAAATTACTAAAATGGAGAGAGAAAAGTCTACGAAAAATGTCCTTCGTCGAAAGATGAGCTTTGGATCACGTTGTTAGGAAAATGTCAATAAATGCAAAGGCAGCTTTTTTGATGAAGAGTCAGTATGACTATTTTTAGTATTCTTGCTTTATTTGGTGTAATTTCAATTTTAATATGATTAATTTGGAATATTTCAATTATACAGGGTCCTGCAACACTTGCTTACATTTTGGCATTTGTTTTGCATCAGCGCGGCCTACTTAGGTGCATAAAAATGCAATTAAATGGCTAGTTTAGTGAAAAGTATTGAATATCTCAACAACTACGGGGTTCAGACATAGGACAACCCCTATAAGAATTAAAAAGGAGAAAAAAAGCTATCGAATAGCGAAATAAAATAAGGGTGGTTACATTTGAAAAAAAACGAGTTATGTCACTTTGAAGTTTGGAAAGTTTGGCATTTTTTTGTGAACACCCTGTATCACTAAATGTAAATATTTTATTATTAAAACGCTGCTCCCTAACCGTACTAACATTATTGCTAAAACTTATTTCTTAACTTCAAAAAAACGAGGTTGCTACGATTTTTTAAAGTTAAGCCTGCTTATGCAAGATTTTTCGGAAAAAAATTTGTAAGCTGGCAACACTGACATAAAATCAAAAAGTGAACAGACACTCATCTAGAGGTTAAAAAATGAAATGACATCCGATGACCTAAAAATATACAGGGTGTTCCATTTAAAAAAAACCTTTGTTTTTGTTTGAGCGTGAAAATGGGACACCCTGTATAGCTGAAAATAATTTTAAGATGTAGATCTTATCAAACCAATAATTTTATGTATTTAAGTTTTTTTCCATCTCCTACGGGCGGGATGCTTCGACAGCCCGACGCACTGTTGCAGGACCCTGTATATGATGAAGTGTTTCACTTTTCGATGTGGCACTATTGCTACCTCAGTAACTAATGAAAAATACAAGGTTGCTTAAGTAAGACATAAGCTATAGGAGAGTATTTTAAACTAGATATTATTTTGTTTAAAATACATGGCTGGCGCAATATACAAAAAAAAAAAAAAAAATCAATAATAAAACTTAAATATTTCGACTGTTTGTCGTTATAAAACAGTTTCATTTTTTTTTAATGGCAGTCTTAGTAAGTGATAACAGATACAAAGATAATTTTTTTCTCTTTACAATGATACAATATTTTAAATATTCATTTACAAAAATAGCGAAACAATTAAAAAATTGCGAAATATAATATAAAAATCAAAGTTGCCATGGAAAAAAACAATAATCGACTTCAATTGTTGTCCTAAATAGCTAACTTTTGTCCCATTTAACCAACCTTGTAATTTCATTATTTACGGATATAGCAATAGTGCTACATCGAAAAGTGAAACACCCTGTACATGTATTTGAGAAATTCAGTAATAATTCCTTTTACATTTGAAAATATTTTTTGCCATTAACTTCACTTTTCTAGAAAAACTGAGGTGGTCTCAGACTTTTAACTGGCAGTGTAGATATAACGCATAATCCAAAATCGGTGGGAAATAAATACTAATATAAAAATTAAAGTCAAGTAAAAAAGTTACAAATATTTATCTAGTTATTTAGTTTCAAACAAAATAAAAAGATCCCGAGCCACATTCCAGCTAAAATGTGGTTTAGTTTTAATGCACCAATGCTAATATCCAAAATACTTTAAAAACCCAATTACATGTAGCAAATAATTTTTGCTGGTTAGAGTTATGAAAAATTAAAGTAAAAATTGATTATACAAATCACTTTTGCAGTGAATAAACTTAACTAATTTGTAAGTAACTTCGTTGAAGTTGACAAATTAAAGTATTAATCGTAACTGGCCCTGTTTGACACTCTTTTGAATCGCTCTGACAGTGCAAGTCGCACCAACACTTTAACATAAAATTGTTAAAATCAATTTATAACCCTCGCAAATACAAACTCGAGCTTTCAAATCGGCAATTTTAATTACTACAAACTTTAAATCGGCTAATTAGCAGAATCATTCTCAACTATAACCAACTAGCAACTTTTATTAAAACTTCAAAAGCATGTATTATTACAAACAACAATCATAGAAAAACACTCACGATTCCTAATAGATTTCTACTACATAGTAAAAACCAATATTCCATATTATATATTACAAAGCTTTCCACAAAAATAACAAACTTGACATACCTTTATCGTTTAACCAGAGTGCAATTTTAAAATAAGCTTCATCCATGAGTGAAATGACCACAGCTAACATGACCTTCGGTACATATCCCAACCATAACGGTAATCCTCTAGCTTGAAGCTGACCATCCCACCAATCCTATATTCCAAACAATTAATATTTTTCAAGCTTACAGCAACATTTATACATGCCTGAATGTGAAGAGAAACAATCATGACAACGAAAACCGCACACAAACAGATGGCGATAATGGGAACGGTCGCACAATATCTGAAAACGTGTCTACGCCACGTCGGATGTATCGGTTCCAGTCGACCGGTAACGGGGCTCGGTTCCAAAGGACCCTGTGAACATATTACATGTCGTGCTACCTGAGCCAATACGACATGTTGAAAATGATATGAAAAAGCATGATATAAGCATTAGTACAGCACACCAATCTATGAAGGAGTTAGTAAAGTATGATGGGGTTATCCAACAGTTTTGTTTCTTTCGATGTTAACGAAATGAGAATAAAAGCTAAAATACTTTTGTGCCACTTTTGGTAAAAAATTAAACTTGGGTTGTGTCTTTTTACCGAAACCAAGTGCGCAATCGTAAAAATTGTGTAGACTTTTGAATTTCTACTACGACGTGCACACTAACGTTGTAACTGATATGTACAAGTGACTACTGCTACAAATTTCTAAAACTATTGCTGCACATTCACTATCAATATGTGGACATCTACGAAAAGTGCCGAATGTCGAATAATTTATAGTATCAGGGTCACACCTGAAGCAAACTAAAATTTCATGACCTGTACTAAACTTCAAGTATTTGTATTTTGGTCTCGGTGACTACAATGGTTAGCAAAAATGTGTTTCGAGTCTCTAGTTTTTCCAAAAATTTATTTTCATGATTTTTAAATTGCTTGTTACTTATTCGTTTTCAAAAATTAATCAAAGTGTTATACCTTTCATACAATTCTTGAAAATAAAAAAATTATAAGCAATTTTAAAATCACGGAAGTTAAAACTTTTGCTTTAGCGAAAAATGGTACTACAAATCTAAAAACGCAGATGAATTGACGCAAAAAATTAGCCCCTGAGGCTTCAATCAGTTTTCGTTCACTGTTATAGTTACTGTGTTATCCCATAAATTAAGTCGAATTTAGACCACATATGAGCAGCAGATAAGGCAATTTTTTATTTGAAATACAAGGTGGTCCAAAATATAAGTTTTTAAATTACTATACAGGGTTTTTATTTACTAATTTTTGTGATTTTTGACTTTATTATTTTAAACAATAAAATGTATACTTCTTGATTTTGCAAACTATTGATCAATACCTAAAAAATTAGATCTTTTAAAATGTATTGATTTTGAAGTTATACGAATTTCTGTTAATTATTTTAAAAGGCTGCAATAAGTATTTTTATTATTAACTCCAGTCGTTCAAAGCTTTTCAGAATCAGTTTAGTAGATTCAGATATAAAGCAATAATGGTTCACATAACTATCTTATGCTATGGTTAGTTAAGAATTAGCTATGCTGAAGAAGGCTCAACTGCAATGTTAAGCAGGAATGGTAAGGCCATCATAGAATTTAAAACAAGTATTGTACAACTTCAGAGTCTTAAAACACATCATGTACAGGGTGTTGCATGACCAAATGGCCAAACTTAAAGAGCATGTTCATTGTGTCAATTTAAGCGAAAAATGTTATATAAACCATAGTCCAAAACTTGGTGGTTATCGAGTTATAGACCTCTAAAGTTTATAAAAAAAAAGGTCAATTTTGACATAAAAAAGTATGAAATACCACTTTTATCTTCTAAAATATTGATTTAACAACAAAATGTTTTGCATAAAAGATGCATCGCTATCTTTTTTGCGCTTTATGGTATATTCGATTTCGTATTGTTTTTTACGGTTTATTTGCTATGGCAACCGACCTAGTTATTTTAAATAGAACACCCTGTATATTATTACATTTTTGAATTCCTCTTTACATATACTTTATAAAATCTGAAAGGTCATATAGGCCTAAAATTAACCGTTTTCGAGTAATTCACTTGTTTTTGAAAATTTTGCGCAATGTAGTACTTTCAAAAATTTCCCATATTTAAGAAATGTGTGGTGACAACCGAAATTTGTTTGGAAGTTACGCTTCCTATAACTTTCTGTACGATTTGTATTATTTAAAATTTTGAAATTTAATACAGGGTGTTTGTTACTTTTGATCGAATTCGTTGAATTCTTAATACTTGATATTTTTGAAAGTACTACATTGCTCAAAATTTTCGAGAAAAAAATTAATTACTCGAAAACGGTTAATTTTAGGCCTATATGACCTGCCACATTTTTTAAAGTGCATTTAAAGAGGCATCCAAAAATGTAATAATATATAGGGTGTTCAATTTAAAATAACTAAGTTGGTTGCCATAGCAAATAAACCGTAAAAAACAAAACAAAATCGAGTACACGATAAGGCGCAAAAAAGATAGCGATGCATCTTTTATAAAAAACATTTTTTTGTTAAATCAATATTTTAGAAGATAAAAGCAGTATTTCATATTTTTTTATGTAAAAATTGACAATTTTTTTATTAACTTTAAAGGTCTATAACCCGATAACCATCGAGTTTTGGACTTTGGACTATGGTTTATACAACATTTTTTGCTTAAAATGACTCGAGGAACATGCTCCTTAAGTTTGGCCGTTTGGTCATGCGACACCCTCTATTAGAGATTGGGGTTCAGTAAATTAAAACTTTACTTTTATTTTAAACTCTTATTTAAAGCCTTAAGTTCGGGTAAAGTTGAAATTAAAAACTGCAAAAAACGAATAATAAGTAAAGAAGTTATAAAGAGAATAAATAAGTCCCGTTGATTATGAGCCATGGCATGTCAAAAACCAACTGTTTCTCGATTTCTTTAACGTAAACATCCAAAATGGCACAAAAGTGTTAATAATGTTAATATGCACTTACTGAAGCCAAACATTTTCATAAGTTAACAAGTGTTTAAAAACTTTTAAGGGCCTCATCAGCACTATCTTTCAATAAAAAAATAAAAAAACTAGATTGAAAAGTTAAAATTTATATAGAAAAAAAGCATTGGCAACATGCATATATACCTGACTTCTTGACTAAGTCTAACAACAAAGTTACAAGTTACAAATGACAACACACACATTATTATAACACTTACCCTAAACAACGAACGAGGTTCTGCTAATAAATCGTTTCTCTCATCCAACGTACCCCATCGAAATGCCAATTCCGCCGAGTACCTTTTCCATGCTTGCAAATATACTGTCACCCAGACGACATTGAATATCGAAAAAAACACATAACCGAAATCTTCGAGATTTTGGTGTTTGCCGTTGCAGCACAACTGAAATTAACAAGTATTCACGTAACGAAATCTGGAGGTGGAAAAATGAAGCGCATCGATCTGAAAACTCACCCAAAAGAAAAATCCTACAACAGCTGGAATACTTAAGGCCATAGTGTAATGTCCCAGCCAGGCAAAATACATTCCTATCTTAACCCCAAAATAGTTACATATTTTATCTAAAATTCATCCACAATTAGTAAAAGTACTGTCAATTGTTTTTTTTTATATACCTAACGGCTGCATGTTACAAAAATCTCGCACCCAAACATTTTGTAAGTGTTCTAAAGCGGCTGCATCGTGTAATGGAAAAACTTGGGAGATGAAACCAGCTGTTAAGCACTTTGGAACTAAAACACATCAAAAAAACTTTATCGTAATTAATAATACATTTATTTTAATTTTTAATTTAAAATTGATATACAGAGTGTTTCTTAAGTATTGCAAAAAAATTCGGGAGGTGTCATGAGAGGGCACCACCAACAGGGGTGTCCAGGGAAGGGGGAGCCACGTACATGCGTGGCGACACATCATGACGACCACTCAATGTAACTGGTGTACCACAGACAGTAATGAAACATTATTATGATAGAAATGCTAAAAATTTAAAACCTCTAGCTATTGGTGATCATGTCAGGGTTTGGAACGAAGATTTAAAGTTATGGAACAATGGATCCATTATATCAGTAAATAAAGAACCTCGCTCATACAAAATAAAACTAAACAATGATTCCATAATTACCCGAAATAGAAAATTTATAAACAAATGTAATGGCAATAATAACGATAGTAAAAGCGATAGATTATTAAGTAATAACTGTAAAAACGTAGCTAAACAAAAACGTATAGTTAAGTTACCAAGTAGATTCTCAGATTATGTAATGTAATATGTATATGTTAATTAAAAATATAAAAAGGGAGATGTCATGAGAGGGCACCACCAACAGGGGTGTCCAGGGAAGGGGGAGCCACGTACATGCGTGGCGACACATCATGACGACCACTCAATGTAACTGGTGTACCACAGACACATGATTATACAATAAAGATTATAATTAAAGTGAGTTATTATTTAAACTATAACAGGAGGTGAATCCTTATCTTTCATATTAAATTTTTTCCTTAGACGTCTCCTTTCGGAGTTACACCCCCTAAAGGGAAGCGGTAAAATTAGGTTTTTATTTTATTTCTCAAATTTGGTTATATGTAGGAGAATGATATTTGGTTGATGTTTTACACTTATTAAAAGGTTTCCCAGAGTAATATTTTCAATCATCTCCCACCTTCACAGGGGGGTGAAAAATGGGACCCGTGTTGGTTTTTTAATCAGAACTTTTTGGTGAGTAAAAATTTTTCAATTAAAAAAGTATTATTTGAAAGATTGGTTTATTATGAAACTTTTTTTATTCTTTAGTTTTTCTCATAAAACCTACCGTTTTTGAGTAAAAAATAAAATAAGAAAACAAACCATCAAATAGTCCAATATAAAACGATTATTTTGGTGGTTGCCATGGTTTGTTTATGTTCATATTGGGTAGATTGACGGGCGTTATAGCGTTGTCGCCGCGTAAACGTCAAAAATAACATCTGTCAATTCTACCCAATATGAACATAAACAAACCATGGCAACCACCAACATGAATGGTTTTTTATTGGAATATTTGATGGTTCATGTTGACTTATTTTATTTTTTACTCAAAAACGGTAGGTTTTACGAAAAAAACTAAGAATAAAAAAAGTTTTTAAATAACCAAGCTTTCGAAAGAAAAATTTTTTAATTGCAAAATTTTAACCCACCAAAAAGTTCTGATTAAAAAATCAACAGGGATCGCACTTTTCAGCCCCCTGTGAAGGTGGGAGATAATTAAAAATATTACTAGGGGAAACCTTTTCATAAGTATAAAACAGATGTCAAATATCATTCTCCATAACCAAATTTGAGAAATAAAATACAAACCTAATTTTACCGCTCCCCTTTAGGGGGGTGTAACTCCGAAAGGAGACGTCTAGGGAAAAAAATTTATATGAGAGACTCCCTTTAATTTTCGATAAGGAATTAACTCCCGAATGTTTTCGCATAACTTAAGAAACACCCTGTATAATCTTAACTTAACGTAGAATTGAATCACGCAACATCGTAATTTCAATGGTAAAATTTTAAAAGTTGTATAATCTCCCCTACATATTTTAGAAAACCTCGATTTAAACGTAAGAATGGTAAAACTACATCTTCATTATAAAAAAAATGCGTAGACAAAAGATAAAATAATAACTTTCTTGTTTTTTTCTTTCAATTGTTTCAAATTACCACTGTCTACCTTCATAGCCTACTTGAAAATATTACTTTGCCCTAATAATAAACAATAAAATCGCGATATCTTGGAAAATATCAATTTTAGGTGGAAAATAGCCAATGTTTTCGAAACACAATTAAATTTTTTATAAGACTGTAAAACAATATAGGGTGTTGTTTAAAAAAAAAAAGAGTTTTCGATGTTTAAAGTTTCACAAGTTTGACCAAGCGTATAAAATGCCCTAAATAATATTTTTTAAATGTAAGTAGCGTAAAATGTTAAATAATCTATTGTCAATCTTATCTCCTAGCGAAATTTTTAAATCATGAAAATTTTTGAAAGTACTGTATTTTCATGAAAATGCAATTTTCACGAAAACGGTCGACTTTAGACTAGCAGGGATGGGGAACCTTTTTACTATGGAAGGCCACTTCTCAATTCGGAATTTGTAACCAGGCTGCACATTATTATCCCCCCTCCTGCGATTTTACATAAATACAAATATTGAAAATTGTACACAGAATGTTAATTTCCCAAATTGTCTCTTAAATGTAAATTTATTTTATTTACCGTACATATTACTCGTATATATTTATTTACATACTATGTTTGTATGTTTTGAAACACAAAGTGATGTGGTCTATAGGGTTTTAATTTGAATCTACAATTAAATGGCCGAAAAAAACGCTACATTAGATTATGTCATATAGCAAACTGTAAAATAAATCGAGAAAACGAATCTTAAAAAATATGAAATCAGTAAAAAGGCCGCACGAAAAACCTCAAAAGGCCGCATGCGGCCTTAAGGCCGCAGGTTCCCCACCCCTGGACTAGACCCATATAACATTATACATTTTTTGAAGTAAATTTAAAGAGAAATTTAAAAATAAAAATATACAGGGTGTTCCATAAGAAAAAGTATAACTTTGATATGCCACATTTTGGAGCACCCTGTATGTTTGAAAATATTTTAAAAATGTAGCCCTTATTGATTTACATAAACCAACTGCAACAGAAGTTGGAGAATTATGTCGTTTCGCCATAAAACTCCATGGCGTCCGTCGTGACTCACCCTGTATAAGAACAAAATATAAAATATGGTAACTCACCAATAGGTTGTCCTTCTAAGAGATGACAGCCGGGAACTGCATCTGCATCCGATGCCTTAGCTCTAATACTCTCCAACAATCTCAAAACTAACCACTGTCGTTCTTGACTCGGAAAAAACAACTGCTCGTTTTCGGAATTCTCAAAACATTGAAAATCTTGAACAGAGAACTCTTTCAGACCTCCACCTTTTGTTGATTTTAAGGCTTTCGGTAAATGATACTCTTCAGCAGCGCGAAGCAATCTAAAAAAATATCGAGCACATGCGATTAAAAAAATAACAGATTCGACGAAACACACAAAACGAAGAATGAATGAAACCCACACACAAACTAAACTTATACATTCGTAAAGTTAAGAATTTACTTAATTAATTAAAAACAAAAGAACGTGCAAAAAGTAAGTTATTTACATAAAAACAAGTATAGATTCAAGTAAAGCTATGTATGAAACAATTCATCACAACAGCTAAATTCTAAGTAGGTCTAGTTGTAATAGAACTGCCTGATTAATTTCAGTATAAAAGGTATGAGACTTTTCAAGACAAGAGTAAAACTAAATTTTTAACTGCACAATATAATTTACTCACAAAACTACAATATAAGCAGATTCACCTATTTCAATGGCATCTTGTGTCTAGTTAAATGTCCTGCACGACAAAACATTATATCAGAACCAATCACCGAAACAAAGAGATAATTTATGTGAACAAAACAAATATTTTTAAATGTGTAGAAGTCCTAACTATACACATACAAAATCTATTGTTTTTTTTAATCTAAATAAAAACCTTTAAAAATACGAGATAAGTAACATTGGTTCTGGTAAAAAAAAAAAAACTGTTACCTTATGCATTATTCCTCACATATTTAACTGAAATACGGTTTCAAATCTGGTTTGATACAGATATTGTATCCAGAGAATAAAAATTAGAAAATTGCATGTGTTCAAAAATTAAACAAATTGTGCTATTATTGACAACTTATTTTTATTCAACTGGATCACTGGATCAACAACTCATCTTCTTAAATACATGGTAAATTCAATATTATAAATTTGCTTACATAGAAAATGGAGCTGTCAAATAAAACGCACTGCTCTGTGTCGATGCATGATGCCGTACATGTACTGTGAGTCCCGGAGATTGACGCAACCGAGACAAAAGCCATAACAAAATAGAATCTTCAGTTCCAGAAGGAAAAACAACAACAACATCACAATTTGGTGTTGAGACTCTTTTTAACCACAGCCTTTTGGGCGATAAAAAATAACCAGCACAGGGAATTTTTCGTTTTAACAAGTCAGATGCTGAAATAATTTTACAAATTACTACCATTATTATTAATTAAACTTATAACTTACCTTGTTCAATAGTTTCTTGTGCACGTTGAACTAATTTTCTTTGCCTTAAATTCCCACTTCCATCATTTTCATTCTCAGGTTCAAGACAAGAACCGTCTTTAGACGCCATTTCACCTACACTTGACATTAGTTCTAAAAAGTATATTTTCGTTGATCACGCAATATTCGGAAGTAATCAATGAGTATGCTAATGTAATACACTTATTTCTATTTTGCTGGTACGCCTATTTTGTAACTTCTGAGTCGCCATACTCAAATAACTGTCAAACTTCTATATCTTTGATTTGAACCAAAAATTATCAACGACCTCTATTACAAACCGGAACCAATTACACTTAAAATGTAGCGGGATAATTAATAAATTAATATCAAAAATTAACTTCATTTAAAACCTTTTAACATTAGATTTTTTTGTATAATAATATACTTTTTAAATGAGGTTATGTTAGTCTGACATTTCTATGAAAACAACGTTGCCACATATAACTAAATTAAAATAAACATTCTCTGCATAATTCTTTACAATAATTCACATTTTTACACCAAAATCCATTTGCATCGCACTCAGCTCCATTAAATATTGAAAACATTCCCTCACACTGCATTAACAATATTTACATACAATATAAGTGATAACAAACAGCTTTATCATCACACTAACGACAGAACATACACTAACTGTTGATATATAACAATAACAAGGCGTTGACTAAAGTTCAAAGCACCATAAACAAATTTGAATCGATGTACATTCAAAGCAATTGTTGTCTTTGTAGAATGCAGACAAAAAAATTAATCATATCACATTTTATTAGACAATATGTACATAAAATATAAAACAATATGAAAAATATTTATATACACTTATTTGTTAACATGAAGAACTTCCAAGTGTCAGTAGTACAGTAGTAAAAGCAAACAATGTAAATGTTTATTTACAGATAGATTAAACTCCTCAAATTTTACATTTTCTGTTAATAACGATAATAAACACAGAAAATAGGCATTAACTTTAAACATTAAAATATGAAATAAATTATTATCGTAAAGTTCAAAAATTTAACGGAACAAAAACACATTAAAGAAACAAAATTATTTATCGATTTGAAGTGTGGTTAACATCAAATAACGTATCATCTTCATCCTCATCGAGTTCTAATGGACGCATTTCCATATCCCCTCTTTTAGCTGTTACACCATATTTCTTAACAGTAGTAGATGGTTGATAATTCCGTCTCAACCTAAAAATAATAGTTAAGTTTACAATTACGACAATTTTAAACAAATGTCTGTGGTAGTAATGTTAACATAATAAATTTTAATGAACAGAAATGTAAACATGCTAACGCCATTTAATGCAGTATCTACCAATTAGTTAAATTCATTACTTGGCACTCAGTTTAAAGAAATAACACAAAACATTTAACAAAAACTTATTTACAAACATGGAACACCTTTTAAGTGAACCAAATTTGAATTAAAAATATTAGGATTTATCTATTCAAACAACTTACCTATAAGATCTAAAAACAAAATAAAACATTGTTATCATGCTTAAGGCTAAAAAAACGTAGAATCCCCTAAGTAACGCCCCAGACTGCAACATATCTTTTGATACTTTTAAGGGATTTCGTAATAGGGTTGTATTGGTTCCATTTTTAATTTCCTGCAAGTTTAGTGCAGGTTTTTGAATACTAATGTTATTTTTGGTTGTATCAGACTTAGATATATCACTTTTATTTTCTTCCAGGGACTGTTTCCTCCCATCTTTATTCTCGTTCAACCCATTATTTCTAAACACATCACTTGGTACATGTACAACTGCTGGTAGTTGAAAAGATTGTTTGGCTTCTTCTTTACTCTCACTTTTTTCTTTTCTTTCTTCTCTTTGATTTACATTTTCCGGGTTTAGTTGTCCCAGAGCTCTTGAAAACCTTGATAATATATTTGTTTCTTGTGCACCTTTATGTACATTTGAATTATCACAGCATACGAATACAAAATTAAATATTAAATTAATTAGAAGTAATTTCAACATAATTTTTAAACGTAAAAAACCGAAAACTACAAAAAGACCACATTTAAATCACATCACAACTGTTTTAGACTGTTTTACAATGTCATGTCAAACAGAGCCGAATGAAATTTGTAAACGTGACAGTCCCTCTGCTGGTTATGTTCTGAACAGTTCTGAATTACTAAAAGCAATATTTCATGACACCCACCGTGGTATATGCTAGTTAAAAGGCAGTGGTATTTGATGAATATTAAAATAAAACAAACCTATGATATTTTAGAAAATAAAAACGCTAAATATTTATTAGATATATATTAGAAACTGTTTTTATGGGCATATTTTGTAATTTTATTATAAAATTGAAACTCTGAGTTCGTATACCAGCTAGAAATCATGAGATGGTTGCACAATCTAGGGCATTCTTGGATCACAACAAAACTCTTTACGTTAAAATTTTGACATTTCATGACAACATACAACATAACATCGCATTTCGCAATAACAACCTAAATTCCGAATTATAATTGCGCGTAAGTACTAAAAATAATTGTTTACTCGGACAGAGTGTAATGTAGATTAATTAATTTTATTCGTAGGAGCCATATTCAGCAATTGAAATAATGGCGTTAAATTCTGCAAAATTATTGCGTGTTGCACAACAACCTTTAAAAGTAGTCTCAGCAACTTACCATCAAAATGTAATTGATCACTACGAAAATCCTCGTAATGTTGGCTCTATGGATAAAGCTGATAAAAATGTTGGAACTGGATTGGTAGGTGCCCCTGCATGTGGCGATGTTATGAAACTGCAAATCAAAGTGGACGACGATGGCAAAATTATTGATGCAAAATTCAAGACTTTTGGCTGTGGTTCAGCTATTGCTAGCAGCTCTTTAGCCACAGAGTGGGTCAAGGGCAAAACAGTCGACCAAGCCGCAGAGCTTAAGAACACTGATATTGCTAAGGAATTATCGTTACCTCCAGTGAAGCTGCATTGTTCAATGTTAGCCGAAGATGCTATAAAAGCAGCACTGTCTGACTACAAAGTGAAGCAGAAAAACTAAAGAGAGCTTGCAGACTTGTTGGATATATTAGAATATTATTACTCATAGTTGTAGTGAAATATAGATGTCGATATTAAAATGTATTTATGAAAAAGGACTGTTAATTTGTAAGAGTACGAGGATTTTATATTGTGAATATGTATTCATTTGTAGGTATACTAAATATTAAAAATAAAATTGCTGTAAAAAAGTAATAAATGTTTTATTTACAAAATGACTGTACAAAGTACATGTAAAAAAGCCAAAACAGTGTTTTAAAATAACAAACTTAATAATACCATCAAATAATATTTACACACCAAACATAATCAATAGTTAAGCATAATTATTTTGAAAATAATAATAAAAATACATGCCTTAATTTTTAGGAAGTATTTTGCTAGTGTTAGTTACTAAAGCTAAACTAAGCCTACATACATACATAAAATCTAAAATTTGCTTAAAAAATATTAAAAAGAAGTAAAAAATATGCTCATTTTAAAACTTAACAACGAGCGATTTGTTTAATTGCAAAAAGTATTTTTTAATGCTGTCAAGTATTTTCTGAACACTCTTTTTTCTTGTTCCTTCTTTTTTTATTATTCTGATGGCCGGCCATACGAACTGTAATGCATTTTTTGTCCAAAAATGTTAGGAGATCCTGTTAACAAAACACAAAAATGTATCCACAGAACTGCATTTAGTGTTTATGAGCAAGCTTTTATTAACAATTAACGACATGAATATGTTAAGAAATAATAACATGCATAAACTGATGTACTATAATTTCATAGTTTCATACCTGAATATTATATTGATAACCCTGTTCTTTAAGCATTGAAAATAAAGTCTCTAACTGTAGGGGCTCATAAAACAACATATTTTTTCTCATTTCTGGATTACTCGAAATGAAATTATGCCACGCTATATGCAAAGGCACTTGACAAGATGCAATCTTCTTAGATGGTTTTTTCTTCTCGAAAATGAGATCTTCATCACTCTCACTAAAAGACAGAAAGAGTTATAATAATTAATTAACGCAAAGCTTTTATTTTAAACAAAATAATGTTATGTGGTAACAATTATAGTATAAGGGGCACTGAGCAAAGTATTGTAACCGTTCCTTCCAGTTAAATTTAAAAATATGGCAAATGTGAAGTCTATATTTCACAATTTTTTTACCGTTACTCACTGAGACTCCAGGATGTGTCCTTGGATTTAAAGACTTTACCACCCTCAAGTTTGCCTATACCATACTTGATATTCACATAGTTGGCTATAACTTTTTTTTCATTTCAAAATCAAAGTCATAGATACATTAATGGAAAAATATCGTAAAATAACTGCTTTGATACAATCAAAGATACAAAAATAATATTGGGAGATAAAATAGTCCAGAATGTAATCTTTGCAACGTATGTTAGTTGCACAAAATGCCTTTTTCTTTCCAAAAAAAATTGTGATTAAACTTTATCCCTAAACAAGACAGCCAAAAACAAGTTTCTGACTAATTCATTGAAACCTAGGTCAAAAGAAAAATTCTATGCTGTAAAAATATGGTAAAAAGCTTTAGTTGCGTATTAATATATTGCTTAATATACAAGGTGTGTACTTGCTAACGTAGGCAATTATTATCATTGCGTATTAAGCTTTTAGTTAGGTATTTTGTCATTTTTTCTATAGATACTACATACATCATACATGATACATGTAAATAAAATAAAAACAGTTTAATAATTATTTTTATTCAAAACGTTTTTAGCAATAATAAGAAGTTTTATTGGTAAAAACTTTTTTGCTTCTTTCAGTGGCCATACCTTGCGAGGAGAAATTTGTTTGCTGTTCAATTTAATAACAGACCTATACCTTCAGCAAATATAATTTAAAAATATGTACAGAAATTTGAAGAAACTGTTAATATTTTGAAGATAATAGAAGAAACTAATAAAAAATATTTCAATAGCTCGTCATTTTTAATTAAACAATATCCCAGTGTATAATCAGTGGTGAGCTGTAGGGGGCTCGCGGGGGCTCGCGTGAGCCCTTTGTTAAATTATTCCTTAATTTGCGAGCCCCTTGTTCTTCTTGTTAACCATTTTCTCAAGAAAAAATATATCTTAAAATCATTGTCATTACATACATTTGTAAAGCGACGAAGTCATGCTTATCAAGCAATGACGATTAAATTTAGAATAACCTGTCGCACAATAGAATTTTTTGAGTTATGTACAATCACTCGATTATTCACGTTTGAATTTAAAATGCCATTTTTTTCCAACATATAATTAACATTATTTTTGTGTTTTTATTTAACTATGAGCGAGCCCTTTGTTAAAAATTTCATAGCTCAATCCTACATTTGCTATCTCTTTCCTTAATTAATTTACATTCTGCAACTATTGCTTCCTTCAGAGAATTAATATTTGGGTGTCGTCTTTTGTAAATTTTACTTTTAATGTAGCCCCTCAGGAAAATTAAAATAAATTAAACAAACAAATCTCTCTCTCTCCACATACTATTACCACTGTAATTATTCATTTTGATAAGTTTTAAAAAAATATTTACTTTATCGTGATGTTAAGAAATAATTCAATTGATGGACAAATACTGTCAAAATTGAAATTGAATAAAAATCATGGCCTTTCAATTTAAAAATCAAATTTTAGATTAACATTTTTAATTAAAAATCGTATTTTTAGTCTTATTACTAGTACCAATAGATGTGCAATAATTTTATCTTTCTATATAAGTTCGAATTTGAATGCAGACACCCTGTATAAACAAAACAATTTCTAACAAAAAAACGAAAAGTCACTGTTTCAGGTTTTTTCAGTTTTCTTTTCATGATAATGGTTGCAGATATACAGGGTGTTTGTTATATATTGCGAAAAAATTCGGGAGGTGATTTCTTATCGAAAATTAAGGGAGGTCTTTCATACAATTTTTTTTCCCAAGACATCTCCTTTCAGAGTTGCACCCTCCTAAAGGGGAGCGGTAAATTGGGTTTTTATTTTATTTCTCAATTTTGAATAAATGTAGGAGAATGATATTTGGTAGATGTTTTATACTTATTAAAAGGTTTCCCATAGTAATATTTTTAATCATCTCCCACCTTCACTGGGGGCTGAAAAGTGCAACTCCTGTTGGTTCTTTAGCAGAACTTTTCGGTGGGTTGAAATTTTGAAATTTAAATTTTTTTATTTGAAAGCTAAATTTCTTTAAAAACTTTTTTTTATTCCTTAGTGTTTCTCGTGAAATCTACAGTTTTTGAGTAAAAAATAAAGTAAATAAACATGAACCATCAAATAATATTACAATACCAAACGATTCATGTTGGTTGTTGCCATGGTTTGTTTATGTTTAGCGTTGTCGCCGCGTAAACGTCAAAATAAATTACACCCGTCAATTCTACCCAATATGAACATAAACAAACCATGGCAACCACCAAAACGAATCGTTTTATATTGGAATATTATTTGATGGTTCATGTTTACTTATTTTATTTTTTACTCAAAAACGGTAGGTTTTACGAGAAAAATTAAAGAATAAAAAAAGTTTCTAAATAAATCAAACTTTAAAAAGACTTTTTTTAAGCACAATTTTAACCCACCAAAAAGTGCTGATAATAAAACCAACAGGGGTCGCACTTTTCAGCCCCCTGTGAAGGTGGGAGATGATTAAAAATATTACCATGGAAAACCTTTTATTATAAAACATCTACCAAATATCATTCTCCTACATTTATCCAAATTTGAGAAATAAAATAAAAACCTAATTTTACCGCTCCCCTTTAGGAGGGTGTAACTTCGAAACGAGACGTCTAAGGAAAAAATTTTATATGAAAGACCCCCCTTAATTTCCGATAAAGAATGATCTCCTGAATTTTTTCGCAATATTTAAGAAACACCATGTATAAAATCTGTTTAGGTACTGTTATTAGGCATAAAAATTAGCACCTTTGCCAAATTTAAACGTATGATCTATCCCTAATCATAAGCGAGAACCCAATGGGTTGGCGGCTTCAACTTTGAAGCAGCTTGTACATATTATTTTGTATTAAATGATGTTTACTCTGTTCTACATAAACATAAAAAATTATTAAGCTACTAATGTGCAAAGTACTACTTACTTTTGCGCAAGTAAATCCCCAACAATTTCAATACAATCTGATGTAGCATTGGGCTCAATATTTTTCGAAGTCGTTGCCACTTCATCTGTTCCTATACTTTTAGTACTTTGTCCATCCGTTGCTAATTTAGCAAGTTTAACATTTTTTATATTCCTCTTATTCCTACGAGGTGTTGCACTTGTCTTTCTCCTTTTAACAACTCTTCCATTTTCGTCATCACTTTCAGTATCGTTCGAAATATTTGGCTGCATTAAAGGATGCGTCGATTCATAGATGTGCTTTAAAATCTGCACCCCTCTCTGCCGTTTTAACGGTTTAAGCCCGAATTGTTGTAACTGTCGCTTTATTGCAGGTGTATTCATGCCATCGTAATTAGCCATCGGCGTAACATCGGTTGTTTTGATTATTACACCTCTGTCGGGTGTGGTGGTACTTTCCCTATTATCAGTTAGGGGCTTCGGTTCGGATGTAAATGTCGTCGGAGGTGACGGATCCTGAAAATGTTGTATGTATTCGTCCAAGGAATCATTGAAGGAATAATTCTTTTTTAAAGCTGATTTTTTCTTTGTATTTAATGTAGTGACGTGTCTATGTAAAACTGAAAAATCATGCTGTGGAATGTTATGAGAATTGTTAAAAATAAATTCACTGTTACAAGGCCCCAATCCGGAAACACTTTTCGGTGTTGAATTTAATAATTTGTTATCCACTGCAAGTTCGTTCTTGAGCATATTTGTAGCTAAGCAATCTTGATTAGTAGTTTCATTATCACTATCGCTGCTTAGATTATACGTAACAATATCGTCGCTTGCTGTACTGGAATCTATACCTTTCGAAGGAGTTTTAAAATTAGATGAATAATAAAGTCCCTCATCGCTAATATTGATACTTTCTTGACTTAGGGCAGTATCATCTGATGTTGCAGATGTATCAGACTTCTTAAATTTGTTAACGTTGGAAGTCGCATCTTGGTTCTGAATTTTTTTAGGGCTCCATGTCCTAGAAGGTTCTTTGATAATTGTTAAATCATCAAAACTTAATTTTTTCGTATCCAAATCAAACATTTCTGCACCTTTCTTGTTGATATCTATGTTAGACTGGCTGTAAGATGTTTTTTTAAATTTAAATTTTTTTTTATTGTCTTGGATAAATTCTTGGCTTGGAAATGAGCCGGAATTTGATTTTTTCGAAGTAGTGTCTCTTTGACTGCAGCTCTTTTTAATCGATAAACGATTATCACCACATTTGTCGCTATTTTCACCCAGCATATTGTTTATATAATCTGTGATGTTCAGAGAATTACTTAAAACACTTGCACGTTTTGAAGTATTGACCGAAACATCTAATGGTACATCTGTGGAAGGAGAAACAGTTACAGGAGCATTATCATCGACTTTACGTGGGCTGGAATTTTTTTTGAAGCTGCTCATTTTGTTGTTGGACGATTGTCCAACATCAAAGTAATCAGACAACCTTTTTTTCGCTTCATATTTAGATTGTAACTCATACAATAAAGATAAATCAACAGCCTTATTTTTATTGGCTTCGTCTTTGAGTGGTTTATCCCGATCAAAATAATCTGACAACCTCTTCATGCTTTCAATTTTAGGCGAAATTTTTAGAAGCGATACGTTGACATCACAATTTTCGCTGTTTCTATTTTCCGGCGATTGCAAAACAGCAAAACAATCGCTCAATTTCCTTTTACTGTCAATTTTTGGTGAAAGTTTCAAAGGTGATGCACCAAGACCATGATCTTCACTGTCGCTGTCCTCCGGTGATTGCGTCAGATCGAAAAAGGCTGACAATTTTTTTTTACTTTCGAATTTTGGGGTCAACTTCAACAGTGATACATCACCATCACAACTTTGGCTGTTTTCGTGTTCCGGTGATTCTGTCAGATCATAATATTCTAATGGAATTTTTTTATTTTTAAATTCAGTTGTGGCAGAACCACAATTTTCATGTTTTTTGTCTTCAGGAGATTGTGCCCGATCAACATTGTCCGACTTGATTTCTCTATCTAAATTTGGCTGTACCTTGTTTAGAGATGACATGAAGTTATCATGATTCTTGTTCGGTTTATCTTCAGATAACTCTGCTAAATTTAAATACACAATAAGTTTTGAAAATCGTTTTATTTCGCAGGTCTAGCTTCAGATGTTTATGTACAAAATTTACATTTACATAAATTTTGTAATGAAAAAAAACTCCAAAGACCTATTGCTTCTCTAAATTTTCGATATTTTTTTAATTATCATCAACTGTTAGTATAATTGGATATTTTTTTAAAATCAAGAAGTGCAAAGAAAATACTAACAGGGGGGAGTCATGATACGTTGTCGCTAGAATTTGATTAAGGCTGTATTTATTGCATCAAGAACATCATCACTAAATGTTTTCCAACGTTATACGTGCCACTGGCCATTTCCTTCGGAAAAATAGGTGAAAAACTGAAAAATTTGTACAAAAAGGTCATTTTTGTGATCGTGTTGGCCATGAAACCGTCAGAGACAAAATCGAAATTCTTCTATTCATATTTTTACTTTTATTATTCAGCTTTTCCGTTTTTCCCCTATTTTTCCGAAGGAAATGGCCAGTGGCACGTATAACTCTGCAAAACATTTAGTTTTGATGTTCTTGATGCAATAAACACAGCCTTAATCAAATTCTAGCGACAACGTATCGTGACCTTCCCTGGCAAAAAAACCCACTGAGAATGGAATAAACTGAAACCAATATTTTTAACAGAATTGGCCCTTCCAGATGATGTGGTGCTATTAGCTAATAACGAAAATGACATGCGACATAATCTGGAGGCAAATACATTAAGACAGTGGTTTCCAACCTTTTTGTACCTCCGCCCCCTTTTTCATAAAAAAAAATTTGCGCCCCCCTTACTTTTCGTAACAATATAATTTCATGATAATTATTTAATGGGCTTCAAAACAATATACCATATTTTGTAAAAATAAAGTTTTTTCTGTTTGTTTGTATTCAAAAATGATAGTTTGGTAACAGCTGCGTGCCCCCCTTACAATAGTCTCGCGCCCCCTAGGGGGGCGCGCCCCACAGGTTAGAAACCACTGCATTAAGAAGATACAATATGAGTTATGAGCATAAGAAAGACTATGGTTAGAACGAAAAATCATGCTAGAACAAGTAAGAATAGAGCAGGTATCAAAATTTAAATATTTAGGAATGATAATCGCTAGGGTTGCCAGAATATCTCTTTTAAAGAGAACATGTCCTCTTTTTTGTCCCGATCTTTTTGTTCACTCTCTTTTTTTATTCTGATAATTTTTGTCATCTTTTTTCCTTAGGTACTTTTGGTCAGATTTTTAAAAAAATTATAGAACTGAGTCGTTTATAGGCCAAAGCAATAAACTCCACTTTATGATTTTTTTTAAATTTTAGTGCCAAAGCACTTGATTGATGTTTAACTTTTTATGTTTAAAACCAATTTCTTTAATTATTAGGTTTAACAGTATTAAATGTCACAAAAAATGTTGACCCTCGAATAATATGTTATTTATTTCAGAACAAACAATTATTTCAGGAATATACTAGGTAATACATTATTTTACTTACAAATGTTCTGCTTTGTTTGATAACATAAAAAATGTTTATATAAAAACTTTATTGTTTTACAAATCGTATTTTTATTTACTATGTAGCAAAAATAAATTATTTGTGTGGAATCCGCTTGAAAAAGCCTAAACATACTTAATATATTTATTGATAACAGGCGCCTACTTAAATACAAAACGCAACCCACTTAGCAGGTTGCGCCTAAATAGGTACGCAATGTGTTTAACAAAGCGCCTACTTTCGGCATTTTTAGGCAACCTGCGTAGAAACAACGTTAAATTAATTGCATATCCATGTAGGCGTAATGTACAGTATGCAACCCACTAAACGTTGCGCCTATTGATAGGCAACCACGACACAAAACGCCTACATAGACATGCAACTAATTTGTCATAACAGTTACGCAGGCTGTCTAAAAATGACAAAAGTAGGCGTTTTGTTCAGCACACTGCATACCCATGTAGGCGCAACGTGTTAAGTGGGTTGCGTTCTGTAATTATGAATTACAATAAAAACTGAACAATATTTTTCTTATGAGCTTATGACAAATAAAATTAATTTCTGCAGTATACAGTACCAAGGTAATCGTAAACTTCAATAAAAATTAAAATAAATTGGGTTAAAATTAAGTTACTAAGGATTTGGGTTTGGACCAGAACTGTCAAAACACATTTATCAGTAAAAATCCAATAAAAATTAAACAATGCAATATTTATGTCTCAAATATGGATTTATAAAGCATATTGCACTAACTCAATCGAAAAATTAAATAAAAATCAAACCACATCTGGTAACGATTAAATTATTAAAAACGTTGTTTTAGACCAGAACTGTCAAAACACACTTTGTTAGTAAAAATCCAATAAAAATGAAACGATGGAATATTTATGTCTTATATATGATTTTATAAAGTACACTGCACTAACTCAATCGGAAAAAAAAAAATTAAAATAGATCTAGTAACGATTAAGTTATTAAAAATTTTGTTTTGGATCAGAGCTGTCGAAACACATGTATTAGTAAAAATCCAATAACAATTAAATGATACAATCTTTATGTGTCTTATATGAATTCATGAAGTATATTGTGTCAAGTTAATCTGTAACTTGCCTAAAATTTAAAATATTGATGTTTACGAATAAGTTGTTAAGAAATATGAATTTCTGAAGTATACTGTACTAGGTCAATCGAGAACTTGAACAAAATTTAAAATATTTAAGATAAAGAATAAGTTACTAAGAAATTTGTTTTAGACCATTAAATATTTCAGTAGAGAGTAATTGTTCACAAAAAATAAGTTCTCTTTTTACACTTTCAACTTCTGGCAACCCTAATAATCGCAGAAAACAAATTGGAAGAAGAGCTGAATAACAGAATAGCTGCAGACGCAATTTTATTACACCACAAATAAATGCTTGATAAGTAATAAGGAGATCTCAAAAGAAACTAAGACATGAGTATTTATTTGATGCAGTGTTACTTATAGGTCAAAAACTTGGGCACTAACAAGAAAACAAAAACAAAGGATACAGAAGCACATGAGATTTTTGAGAAGAATGGAAGGATAAAATCAGAAAAAGCCTGAAAGTGAAAGACATAAAAAAAAGATGGAGATGAACCAATTAAGATTGCTGGGACATCTACTGCGTGGGCCAGAAAGTAGGTACATAAAAATGGGATGAAAAACGAAGTTCAAGGGAAAAAGAAGTAGAGGAAGAGCAAAAACCAAATGGGAAAATGAAGTGAGACATTTACTAGAAAAAAAAAAGAAGTCAGCTGGAGAGATGTGCCACAGTTAGCCAATGATAGACAGAGATGGAGAGACATAGGGAAAAAGAAGTAGAAGACCAAGAACAAAATGGGAAGACGAAGTGAAACGTAGACTAGAAGAAAGAGGAGGCAGCTGAAGAGATGTACCACATTTAGCCAGTGATAGACAAAGATGGAGAAACATAATCAAGAACTAGAAAAAATACCTCGACACCGAAAGGTACAATAGGACCCGATCAAGAAAAATATAATTGAATTTTTTTTTGACATTTTGTACATTGAGTGTTTTAAGGTGACCAGCCCCTCACTTGCTTACAATCTGAAGCTGGTCCTGACCCTATTGTAACTTACCGAAAACTGGGAGTGATGACGTACGATTTTCAGTACAGCAGGAACTGGTGGCTAAAACATTTTCAACACTACTCAAACTGGTTTGTTTCTGACTCACTTGGCTCATACTTAAAACTTGTGAATTGCAATTACTTGAGTCGCAAATGGATTTTGACGCAGTTACATGTGATTTTAAATATGAACGTGAATCATCATCGGAATCGAAAAGATCTGGGGAAACACTGCGGCTTATGGTAGAATGGATAGGATCATTAATTTTTGAAGAATCAGTTGGTACACTTTTTTCTAAAACTGAAAATGAGTTTGTGTTTTTTTCAACTTGATTTTCACATAATTTACTTTCCACTATCACGTTGTTTGCAGGTGCTTCTGCGTTGCTTTGATCAACTTCCATGAATACATTTTCCGTTTTTAAACCGAGTTGAGAAACCTCTACTTTAAGGTCATTTTCTTTCGAGCAAAAGTTGATTTTATTTGATGATTTCTCATTTATTTCTGATTCAGCACTTTCACTATGAATGCTTTTTAATGGAGAAGTTTCTCGTCCAGGAATATCACTCCAATTTTTCAACAGTATCCCACATTTTGCTTTACTTGGAGTCAAATTCAGTGTGGGTTTATAAAAAACTCTGTCATTTAAAGAATTTTTATCCAAACTGTTAACTTTAAAAATGGCATTATCTTGAGAATGTAATTTTTCTAAATTTCTGCTCACGGGTTTTGTGCTTGTTACTGTTTCTGGTTTACAGATATTATAACTTCCATCCAAACTGCTGTTTAATATCAAAGCGATCTTTTCTGATATGATTTGTTCACGTTGTTCTTGGGTACGTAAAAACAAAACTGGGGTAATGTACTTGAATTTTGATTTTTTACGTTTTTTCTGTACCTAAACAAATAAAAATTAAATTAACATTCAAGTAAGCATCAAAACAAGACCAAAAAGGTACTAAACAAGCTGATAACTTACTTCAAAATTTCGTACTCTTCCTTCGGTATTATTTGCAGATCTGTGCGATTTAAAGCCAAAATGTTCAAGAGTTGGTTTCTTTGTTTTGGTAAAACTACCTATGGATACACTTTGGTCTTCTCGTTGTTCTGATTCCACAGATTTAGATAATGCCAAAGCTAACTGTAAATGTTCTGGGTTAACATCACAGTTTTGGAAACTGTCTGGAATAATTTGTGTGGTTGTATTTCTTTTGCTCTTTTGGGATCGTGTGATTCTCGATTTGCTCTTGCCAGCAGTAATGAACGATTGTGTACTGGAAAGTTTCGATATCTTTTTCACACGTTTTGGAGTTTTGAAATCTTTGTCACTTATTGTAGAAGAATTGTTTTCAGTAACGGATATATCGTTGCTTAAGGAATTATTTTGATCACTGCAGATTTCGTTATTATCTTCTTTATCGATGACAATTTGCCCTTGTAAAATGTCATTGGATGATGACGCTTTTGTGAAATATTTTGCTATGACAGTATTTTTGCGATCACTACAGAGAAAAAGAAGGACTTTAAAACGACTATTTATTGATTTTAAAATTAAAATACATATTAACAAAATTACACTACATTTTTACACTAACCTACGTTTGGAATCTAAATTGGATTTAGACTTCTGGCATAGATGAGAAGAGTTTACTGAGTTTTGACTGTGGTCTTGGTTGTTCATTTTCTGCTTCCCTTTTGTCTTTAACTTTTTTTAACAATTCTTCCAGACCTGGCTCACTTGTCGCTATATGCATATGCTGTATGTGCTCCAACTGTTCCGCTGAATATTTATATTTACCTTCTTTTATACTGGCTCTTAGCTTTTTACTTTCTGGCCAAAGTCTAAAAACAATATTAGAAGTAAAATTCAAGAATTTAAGTTGGTTAACAACGTACTCGTACAACGCGAATGTCACAGCACTGATACCGATTACTCCAAGGGCGTAATAGTTTCTTCCAATAAAAAACGGAGTACCTTTGGCTCTTCTAGGCTTTCGAATGCTCTCATCTATGTTTCTATTTGCCATTCCAATGACACATAAATTCTTGAGCGCAGTTTAACCTCTTCTATGGTCTAATCTGAAGGCATATGGTAGAGGCATTTAAACTACAACCGTTAAGGCAATAGGACTACTACAGGTTGTTGGAACTACTCAATGTAACATTTTCCGTATCTTATATTCCACCAGCGATGACACTGGTGCCACCAAAACAGTAAAAAAAAACTGTCTTACATTCAACCGGTTGAAGTGTGAGGGAACAACACGTCTAGCCGGTGTTTTCCTGGTGGATCGTGGAAGGGGCAGCAGATCAAACTTTTAATATTCAAAAACTCGTTAAGACTATAAAGTAGGTTTATTTATGTAGAATATAAGTAATACAGTGATACATGCTTTTTTATTTAAAATGAAGTATGCTATTTTAATATGCACTATAGTACTTCAAGTATATAAAATTTTATATTATCATTTGTAAACAAAATTATGTACAATAGCAACTACACTAACAACATAAAATAATTGTAATATTTTTAATAATTTCATATCATTATACAAAATTAATTAATTGCTTGAGCACATAAGAAGATTTACAGTACAATCTTAAACAAATAGTAGTATAAAATTATTACACTAAAGATACTGGTTCTTAGCTATAGATGACAAAAATTTATTATTAGCAGGGGAAAAAAAACAAGTTTACACATAGGAGCAAAAATATTTGCTACTTGTAAAAAAGGTTTTTGTAGTCATTTAGGTCTGGATCAGAAATATGTAATTAACACAACGGTTGAATTATGTACATATTAGTAACCATTTTTAAACAGAAATTACACATCTATTTAAATGTACTTTGGAAGAACTTTCACAGCTGAATCAATAAATATCAAAAATATGTGTATAATGTACAGAACAAGAGTAAAATATAAATTTATTGATAGTTTTATCACTTTGATTCAAATAAATTCTGGAACTTTTATAATATTCGGGTTAATAAAAACAATAAATATGTTTAGTACATAGGAATCTTGGTACAAAAATAACAATAATAATATAGTTATAATACCTTTAAAGAATAACATCGAAAATTAGAATAGCATAAAATATATACTCCATGTATTTTGCACAGACAGCAATATACGTAATAAATATATAATGTACGAAAAAACTTTGGCTACTTTACTCTAGAATTATGTTCATGATTAATAGCTACCAGAATACATGCAAGGATGTAAAAATACACTTTGTTGTGATATTTAGAGTTGCGTTAAAGAAAATTTCAATGACAGACATTTACCTTAACAAATGCGGTACACGTTACTTTATAAAGCAAAAATATACATACAAAAAGCGAAAAACTAATATATATTGAGATTTTGGGATAAAAAGTGGTATTGCACAAAACGCAAGAAAATTGGCAAATATATTTTACCTAAAAATACGTACAATACGAAAAAGTGGGGATCTTCTAAATGGAATGTTGATGGTGCTAATTTTTGCAGAAGTCTTCCTGTCAGGCAATTGCTTTCGCTTCCGGCAAAAATGCCTCCCAATATTTCACCAGCTTCAGATAGAAAGATAATAGTGATTGAAAATAGTCAATATGATTGTAATTTAAACCAGTGCGCAAACTGTGGGTCCCCAAATTCAAAGAAATTTATTTGACAATAAAAGATATAAGGCTTTTTTTCAACAAGTATCAGGTACCAGCAATATTTTTTTTTAATGAGCTGATGGTATGAAAACTCAAAATGCATTTTTGAAAAAATATACAATTCTGAAAAGGCTTTACGGGCATCCTTAGAAGTTTCATATTTAATACGAAAAAATTTGAAACCACATACAAATGAAGAATCACTAATTCTTTCTTCAGCAATTAAAATGACATCAATTATGCATGGAGAAAAATATGGTAACGATTTAAAAACAATACCATTATCAAGAGATACCGTTTCTCGCCGAATTTCCGCCATATGTTATGTTAAATACACTTCAATTTATGAGTATTAATCAGAGAATAATATTTAGAACATTGGAGCTAGTTTTAAAAATTAAATTACAAAAAACACCAAAATATCTGTATGAAAATGTAAAATTAGTCCATGAGTCCACAGTTACAAAACTAGAAATAGGCTTGATTTCGTTACAGAGAAATGTACGAAAAGTCAAACTGCTCGTTCGTTATTTTATCAAGGTTTTAAAATATTTAATAATATGCCGCATCAAGTCAAAATATGTAATAATTGTAAGAAGGGTATTAAATTAATTAAGGAGTACGTATTAGAACGCTATTAAACTATTACCTATTTTAGATATTTAGAATTTAGAAGATTTTTAGATTTTTATTTTATTTCATTCTATTTTTATTTTTATTATATTTACTATTACCTATGTAAATTATGTTACAATGTAATAGCAATTGCTAAATAAAGCTAACTTAACTTAACTTAACATATCATGTAATACAGACAAAGTTCTGTTTAATCGAATACGAAACTCTACAACTTGACGAAACTACTGACATTAAGAAAATGTTTCCATTAATTGTTTAGGTGAGACACGTTTTTGAAGAAAACATATCAGAAGAATTTATATGTTGTGAAAAATTAAAAGGAAAAACAGATGGAGAAAAAATATTTGAAATTATTAATAGATATTTTGAAACAAATGACTTTACCTGGACACATTGTGTCGCGGTTTGCAGTGATGGTGCTGCAGCATTAGCAGGTAGTAATAAAGAACTAAGAGGAATAATAATAAAAATTGCTCCCCATATTCAACCATTGCATGATACACAGACAAGCTCTTGTTGCAAAATAAATTGTTGAAGAATTGCATTCTGTGCAGTAAAATTTAAGCTTTTAAGAATAAGCTGATACTTTGGCAAAGGACAATTGAACAAAAACAACAGACATGTTACCGTCCTTTTCAGAATTTACTAAAGAAAATAATATAGATTTCTTGTTATTTAATCACATCATTTCCCTTCAAATGATAAAATTGGGAAAAAACTTTTGGAAAAGGTTCAAAAAATTTCCAGATAATGAATTGAGTTGGATTTGTGATCCATTTTCTTTGGATGTTTTTAATTCCAATAGCACTTTACGCATGCCAGAAAGTAGATACGTGAAAATAGGATGGAAAATGCAGATAGAGGAAAAAAGAAATAGAGGAAGACCAAGAATAAAATGGGAAAAAGAAGTGAGGCAGAGACTAGAAGAAAAAGGAGTCAGCTGGAGAGATGTGCCACAATTAGCTAACGATAGGCAGGAGTGAAGAAACAACACAGAAATAGAAAAGCATACCTCGACACCGAAAGGTACAAGAGGAACCGATTCAGAAGAAGAAGAAGGTGAAAAAGGATAGTTAATTAATGTGTCAAGCGACGAAACACTGCGCATTCGATTTAAGTCTCTGACTTGCCAAAAATTTTGGTTATCGATAGGAAACGAATATGCCGATTTGAAGAAAAAAGCAATAAATATTATGATTCAGTTTGCATCGACCTACTTATGTGAAACTGGCTTTTCAAAATTAGTTGCCATTAAAACAAAATATTGATCTCGATTGGATCCAAAGGATGACTTACGGCTTGCGATTTCCAATACAGATCCGAACATAGAAGCAATTATGAATTCCTATGGTGTAAAGTTTTTTAAAAGTATTTTCCATTAAAAAAAAATGTACAGGGTGGTCCAAATTCGATGGGATTGCATGGGTATCTCGCTTAATAGTCAAGATAGAGAAACGGTTAAATCACCAAAAATGTGCAGTTTTTTGAGGCAAACTCCGGTTTTCGAGTTATTAAATAAAAAGTGTTTTTTTGTCATATTAATAATGTGTCATATCTCCGTTATTATTATAAATATCGAAAATATTTATAAAGATTATTTTTAGATCTTTTTATGTTTAATTTGATTATACTAAATCAAAATTTTTTACGCTCGCCGTTTAAAAGTTGACACAAATTTCATTTTTTTTAAATGGGAGCAATAGTTGGCTATGACCTATTTAAATTCCTTATTTTTTTCTCACTCCAAATATATAAGGATTGATGTATTTATTTTCAATAATACGCAAGTTACGAAGGTTTTTTAGTTTTTTTTAAAAGAAAATCATAGTAGGCTGTAAAAACAAAAAACAAAACAAAAAAACAAAAAAACAAGGTGTGAAACCTTATAAAACTCATGTGGTACAAGTAACCAAGGTTTTTTAATTTTTTTAATTCTTCACAAAAAGGGGGTCGGAAATGAAAATAGTTTGCGCACCACTGATTTACACTACAATTTCATAACCTTACAAAAGGCTGTTCCACTTCAAACTAACAGCGTTTACAAATATTTAGACGAAACTATTAACTTACCTGCGCTTGATGTTCTAGATGGTTTTCTAAATATTTAATAAAAATAGTTTTAAAGTCATGTACGCGACATTTTTCGAATCTCTCCATTTCCATTTTAATCATCTTGGACATCTTATCGAAGTTTTCCTGCCCTCTTTCTACTTTGGATTCCCACTGAATACAATAAAATGTTACATATTTATGGACAAACAACACCAGCAGATAATTTTCTAACCTCGATCACTTCCACACCGGCTTGATCAACTTTATCAGTTCGATTGTTCAATTCTAGCTTGGCTTTGGCCTCCCGTTTACGGGTCAACATTTGCTGCGAATGCTGCCAGTGCTGGAAAAGCTTGGTGCGTTCATGAAATGCGTCTCTCACAGCCCCGAGCAATCCTAAATAATCTTTCAACATCTCGCACAGAATGAAAAAGTCCGTGTTTGCCTGCTCTAAATGCAGTGCTTCTACCTACAAAATATTTATACAAAAGTCATTAAAAACAAAAGCACAATATTTTCACAAGTTGTTTTTTTGAAAGTTGTACAAAATAATTTGGTCATCAGGAATATGCCAGAGAGTATGAGAACTATGTCAATTAAACAAATGAAAAAGTTGACTTGCACCTTAAAAACAAAAGAAAGGATATCAAAAAACAAATGCCAATATTCAATTGTTAAAAATTTGCACATATTTGTCCATTTAACTATCCCTGTAGCTCTTACAATTTCAGAGATCTCTATAGCAGTCAAATAACTTTATACAGTGTGGCTGATTTTTCATTGTCCAGTTTATATCTGCTGAAATATTAATGATACCAAAAAAAGTTAAATAAGAAACTTATTAAACAAAAGCTGGTCTACACAATGGTGCTAAAAATTTTGTTCCATAGCCTACCTACTTTTCGGAAAAATATTCAACTTTTGCTTTTTAAATAGAACACCCTGTATATTTTCACAGAATCACATTATAAATCAATTTCTCTTCACAATGATATATCATAAGTACCATTTTGCTTTTAAATTATGCTCAATATTTCAAAAAAAGAGAATTATTATAGTCGGCTGTGATATTGTTTTGTTTATTGCAAATACCTGTCAAATTTGTTTACATTAGCAGACACTTGTCAAATCAGACAGAAATAAGTGTAATTATAATTAAGAAAAATTGACTATACAAATAATGAAAAAGTTGATATGCTGTGTTGTTTCAAATAATAATAAACGTGAGGCTGAAAAATGGTACTTATGATATATCACTGTTAAGAGAAATTTATTTAGAATGTGAATTTGTGAAAATATACAGGGTGTTCTATTTAAAAAACAAAAGTTGGATCTTTTTCCGAAAAATAGGTAGGCTATGGGACAAAATTTTTAGCACCATATTGTAGACCAGCTTTTGTTTAATAAGTTTCTCATTTAGCTTTTTTTGGCATCTTTAATATTTCAGCAGATATAAGCTGGACAATGAAAAATCAGCCACACTGTATAGGGTGGACCAAATGTTTTATGGGGTATCTCAGTTACCGCAATAAGCCAAAATCTGATTTCGGTCTCTTGGGCTATTTTTTTGAGAAAATCACGACTATGCAATCAGATTTTTTCTATCGGATTCCATTTTGGCACTACAGACGAAAAATTAAATTTCATCATTTTTGAAAATTTGCTATAACTTCTTTATTTATTAAATAAGAACAAAATGTTTTATAGGTTTAATATACAGATTTGTATGCTTAATTTAAAAACAAAAGTAATTTTTTTTAGCTATCTTGACTTTCGAGATATTGAGTAAACTTTTATATTTTTAAATGGAAACCCTATTCGGCCATGACTTTATGTGAAAGAGTATTTTTTTAGCTTTTCAAAAATATATAGTTTTATATATTTGTTGCAAAAAATAACCGAGATATGGCCAATTTTGTAAAAATTCGATCATCAAAGTTTGCCATGATTTCGTAAACAAGTGATGTTTGCAATTATTAAACAACTAAATGTCATTGCCAAGTAAATTCTGCAGCAACCGCTACGTTTTTATCACTTACAAAGTAATATTCCAACATATTAAACTTTTTAAAAAGTTCGAATTTAGCCATGTTTACAATACCACAATAAAGAGTTATAAAATACAAAAGAATACACGGATTTGCTTTAAAGTTAACAAATGTACTTCGAAATGACGTTTAGTTGTTTAGTAATTGTAAACATCACTTGTTTACGAAATCATGACAAACTTTGATCGAATTTTTACAAAATCGGCCATATCTCGGCTATTTTTTGCAACAAATATATAAAACTATATGTTTTTGAAAAGCTAAAAAAATACTCTTTCATATAAAGTCATGGGCCGACTAGGGTTTCCATTTAAAAATATATAAGTTTACTCCATATCTCGAAGTCAAGATAGCTAAAAAAAAATTACTTTTGTTTTTAATTTAAGTGTAAAAATCTGTATAAAAAACCTATTAAACATTTTGTTCTAATTTAATAAATAAAGAAGTTACAGCAAATTTTCAAAAATGATGAAATTTAATTTTTTGTCTGTAGTGCCAAAATGGAATCCGATAAAAAAAATCTGATTGCATAGGCGCTATTTTCTCAAAAAAATAGCCCAAGAGACCGAAATCAGACTTTCGCTATCTATTGCGGTGACCGAGATACCCTGTACCTAAAACATTCGAATTTGTTCCGCTCTGTATAGACTGAATATTTTTGGTTTAAAGATTTTATTTTACATAGAATTTCAAAGTATATTAAAGATTTAATTATAAACAAGTCTGCATATTACTTAATGTACCTTTTCCTCTGTATCTGCCAGTTGTGATAAAGCACGTGATAAGGAATTGTGTTCCTCACATGCACTAAGCATGGCAGCAGAGCGAGCTACTCCATTGGTCAGATTTGATAATTCTCTACGATATGATACAAGAGCTTCCACACTAGAATGAAGTTTGCGTAACTGTGTTTCTAGAGCTTCCACGTGCGCCAATTTGTCTTCAAACCACTGAAATTTATCAAATATACATTAAAATTTTTAAACTCAATTTATTATTACATACACTTTCAAAATGAATAATAGCACACAAAAAGATCAAAACAATACGTACTGGATCAGATTCATCCATCTTATAAGTTATTTTATTAACTGTTTCCCCCACTTTATTGAACAGTCTCATAACACCAGCACCGCTTAATGCCGAAGTACTCGTTGCTTTCGGTAATTCCATATCTTTAAAAAAAATCATTTGAAAATTATTTTTTAAAATTAAACCATTTACAGTCGTACCTGTTTCTAAAAATTCTCTAAAATCTGGATCTGATACGAGTATGGGATGTTGGGCAGTTCGTTTTAAATATCGTTCCAATGACGCACGTCTCCTTTCGACGAAATCATTGCCGTTATTCGCACCGCCCTCAGGTTGATTCGACATTTTAATTTTCGTCATTCCTAAAACTGTTACGTAAATTTGTGTTGAAGAAAGTAGAATATTAAAGACTTACCAATTACGCTTTTTTCAGGAGCGGGAGGGATAATTCGGCCAACTTTGAGATACTTTTCGGTTAGTTTGTCATGTAAACCCAAAAAGTCACTGAACCTTCGCATAACAATGAATTCTCTTTTTTTAAACAGTGGCATATTCGTACGGGTGGTAACTTTATACAGGACGTAGGCTCCCATGCCATCTCCAACTTTCTGTGTATCCGTTACTGATATTTCTATGAAGAAAGCCTCTTCGGTGGGAGGCAAAGTTGCAGGATTCTGATTACTTATTGGTACATTTTCCATTTCTGTCTTTGCTTCTGAGAGCTTCAACTTTGCAATATCATTTTCTCCATTAACAAAGTCATTTTCATTACCGTGATTTATCATCAAAGATGGTGGACGGTCCTAATCAGCAAAAGTTAAAAACCCTTTAGTTTTAAATGTAGAACGCTGTTGAGAAACTAATTTAATTAACAAAAAAACGCATGAGAACAGCACTAATCAATATACTAATGATTACACAAAACAAACAAAAATACCGCAACAATATCGGCATAGGTTAAGTACATAGATAAGAGAGAAAAGTTAAGTAAAATATTTTAAGATAATGAAATCGTACTTGCAAAGCGGAGGCAAATAAATCATCGTCTTCTTCTTGTGTGCTGTTAATATCTACATTGGCAAACAACGGCGGCGGTTCACCAGATTCCGTCATTTTTTGCATAAAATTTCAACTTGTACTTGGAGCAAATGACAAGTTGACGAAGTTGACAGCCAGCTGTTAAAAATGGCGGAAGGGGGTGGATTTAAAACAGGGGATTAATACCAATGAAAGTAGCAACAAACGTCGATATAATTTATAAATGAACCGCTTAAATAAAGTAGAGCGCGAATTATTACACCACGAAGCAGAAGAATGCAAAATAAAAGTGTTAAGTGTAGTGTAGCATATTAAACATAATTTTTCGAACGAACTTTTTGTTTGTATAATGCGTTTGGCAAAAACTTTAGAATACTCGCTAAATTTCATATACATAATTGTTGGCTATTTAAATTATTTTAAGAACTATACGTCTGTCTTAAGATGGTCCACAAACAAAAATCCCCAACATAAAACACATATTTAGCCACGATTACAAAACTACAGTACTTAGTAAACAAATACAAGTAATTCGTTTCTTCAACAATAAAACGCCAAAACATGTTACAAGAAGATTCCAATGGCGAAACAACTTTTGAAATTATTGAGAGAAAAACAGAGGAACTATCTGTGTCAGGTAAAAGAAGTTTTTAGTAACTACCATATGATAAAGATGAAGCCCTACCCACTATTCTTTAAATTACTCTTGTGTTTTTCTTTGATAGTGTCATTAAATTCCAGCTATCTGTAATTGTCTAAATATACATTTGTGACATTTTGCAGAGCCTGTAAATACCATGCCATCATCAGCACCTTTTTTTCCACCACCACCAATTGGTGGTAATTTGTTGTCGAACGTTCGTCCTCCCACAGCACTGCCAAATTTTATCCCTACAACAATGATACCGACACCAACTGTTGCATCACTTTCTGGGCCTATGTCTTTACCACCAAATTTAAGTCAAATTCCACCAACGCAAAATATTTTGGTGCCACAGCCTATACACACTGTTCCACAATCGATCCAGTCTGCTCCACAACCAATGCAATCTGCTCCTCAACCGATTCAGTCTGTTCCACAACCGACAACTGCATTAAATATAGAATCATTAAGTGAACCATATTATCCAACTCAATTTAGGTATGTTTCTTTTATTAATTTAAAAATGTAAAAAGATAATATTGAACTTGAGAAACTGCTATCATTCAGTGATAAAATTGCAATTGTTTTATTTTCATTACATACTTTGATAATAAATTATAAAATATTGCAGTGCAGCAATACCACCTAATAAAGGTATGCAGTATAGTGCCCCACCTCATGAAATTCCTTTACAAAGTAGTGATGATTCCGGAGGATTTCTTGGGTGGATGAAAGGAGCAGTGGCAAGTGGCGGTATTTTATCAAAAGTTGCAGAAAAAGCAAAAAATTCCGTGGATTCTATGATAACAACTCTGGATCCTCAAATGAAAGAATATATTTGTAAGGAAATTGAACATTTTTTAGGATGATTTATTCTTTTTCAACAGCTAAGTCGGAAAAGTTAAATGAATCACCCTGTATATATTATAAGATAATGAATATTTCATATTCTTATCGTATAATTCATATTTTAATTTGTTTTTAGATTCTGGAGGGGATGTTAATGTTTTAGTTGCTTCTGGTCAGGAAGTTAAACAAAGTGCAATTCGTGAAGCTTTTCAGGCTGTTTTTGGCAAGGCTACTATACAGTAAGTTTCGAAAAATTAAAAAGTGCTTAAGAATCTGCCCAAAAAACTTGACTTGTCACAAATATCTCAGTAACTCAATAGAGGGGCAAAAATTTTGAAAATTTTTATCTGATTTTGAGTTTTTAAATAATTTAATCTGTTCCAAACATTAAGGAGACAAATCAGTAATTTAATTTTTATTTTTTTTTGTATCTCCCGTGTTTAGGTCAAAATTTAAGTAGTTTTGGACAGATTGTGTGATGGTTTTATTTGCTGAGGTTGTGCTTTTTTCCAGTGGTATTTCAGTACAATCGACAAGTATAGCAGCACAGCCCGTTGGATTTGCTGCTGGCATGAAGGCGGCCGACGAAAGAATACAACAAGTTTTCAAGGAATCTAATTTACAGCCAGTACCAGTAGTCGCTGTTGAAAATTTCTTACTAGAAGTTAGCGAGGACCAGTGAGTTATTTGCATTACAAAATAAACAACAGCATACAATTATTTTGCTTGGGAAATTTTTTCATATTATACAATTTTGAAATCGTTCGATTTTTATGTCAATGAAACTACCTCATTCTAAAAATAAATGAACATCAGAAATAAAAGAGCATCAGAAATTAATACTTCATTTGTTTAAATTTCATAGCAATTATTGTCAATGGTTTTTCTAGCAAGTATTATTTGTTGTAGATGGTACGATTTAGGTGTTTTGGTATTAAATGATCCTCTGAGACAAATAAATTTACAAACATTCACACAAATGACGCCAGTTCCAACGGCGGTTGTAGTATTAGCCCAAGAAGATACACCTGCAGATTACCCCCAGAAATGGTCAGGATTATCCGTGACTATTGGCAGTCTTATGGCAAAAAATCTAGGGGTCTGTATTTATCGTGATTTAATTTTCGAACCAAACTTATTTTCCGTGATTTCAGGTCAGTCATACGGAATGGCACGAAGCAGTGACAGGTGTGACGAGGAGAGAAATGATACTTTTAGCTGCTAAATCACTTGCATCGTTATATAAAAATAGTATTAACTAGATTAAGGAAAGTTCTCATGTTATTCGTTGATATAATTAAAGAAATTGTTTGTGAAGGTTTGTGTAAATATAACAGTATTTTATCTGAAGTTTAGTTAATGTAAATTAATTTATCACAGTTTTTTATAAACATTTAAGGACAATAATTTACTGCTGTACTTGTATTTTTATTTTAAAATAAGTTGAAACTGATTGTATTCATAAATAAATATATATTGTTTCTCGAGCTTTGAATATATTTATGATATACAGGGTGATTCAAATTCGAGGGTGACCATGGGAATCTCGCTTATTATAATAGCTGAGAGTATAGGTTCAAATGTGGCAAAGCTGCTAAATTTGGTGTTCATTAATATGCCGAAGAGAAATTGAAAATCATCTATAACTCCTTTGGAGTTTGAAATATTTTAAATGTGTAAGAACATTGCTGAAGCAACTTTTTAAGCCGCATCGCACGGTGATCACAAATTTTTCCTAGATCGATTCGTTTTTGTTTTATGATAACCAACTTTATTTTTTCTTATGGACGCAATTATTTACATAATCAAATAGCATTTATTTTTCTGAATTCTTTGATGTATCACATGGTATTTTACTTCTTTCAATGTAAAATTTAAAAAAATGCATTTTAAACAAACACGATAAATCAGGTAGGCCGGTCATTGTAGTTTTTGTTGTTTCCATGACAACCAATCAATAAACTGAAATTTTTGAAAGCTTGTCACATTAATAAATTCGTAAAAATGAACTTTATTAACAAAGAAAAATGCGATTTCCTGCGAATTTTTTATTCCGTTCTTTAAAGTTTTGTTATACTTTTATCTTTTATCACATTCACATGCTTTTGACAAATTTACTTAAGTTTCTGTTAAACACAGAAAAATAGTGTTTTTTCCGGATCTGTTTGTAATAAAAATGTTTTTTTTTACTTTCTGCCATATTATCTTCTGGGTTTGGCAAAAGCCCCACATTTCCCTAAGTATCTGTCCAACTTACAAAAATATATGTGCGAGGGTTGTCTTCTTTCTGGATATGTTTCTGCATATCGTTGACTTGACAATATAGCATTCCTATTCAATGAATAAAAATTTTGTAGCATATCGTGTTTTTCTTCGTTATTAAAGGTCATTTTTAAAAATTTATTAATGTGACAAGTAATAAGACTTTCAAAACTTTTAGTTTATTGATTGGTTGTCATGAAAACGACATAAACTACAGTGACCAGCCTACCTATAATGGTTGTTGTTTAAAACCTTTTTTTTTTAATTTGGCAGTGAATAAAGGAGTAAAATACCATGTGTGATACATCAATAAATTCAGATAAATAAATGCTATATGATTATGTAATTAGCAAAAATTGAAGACCTTGGTGCAAGAAGGGGATATGTGCAAAAATGTAAAAAAAAAAAACTTGTACAGAAATGGGTTTTAAAATATGCGCTTTTCATATGGTGCAAATGTGGGATAAGTAGGGCTTATAGAAATTATTTTTCTAAGCCCTACTTATCCCACATTTGCACCATATGAAAAGCGCAAATTTTAAAATCCATTTCTGTACAAGTCTTATTTTTTTACTTTTTTGCACATATCCCCTTCTTGCACCAAGGTCTTCAATTGTGCCCATAAGAAAAACTAAAGTTGGTTATCATAAAACAAAAACGAATCGATCTAGGAAAAATTTGTGACCACCGTGCAATGCGGCTTAAAAAGTTGCTTAAGCAATGTTTTTACACATTTGAAATATTTTTTATTCCATAGAAGTTATAGACGATCTTCAAAAATCGTATTTTCCGGGTTTCCTAATTTTTCCGGATACCGTTACAGATATTTCCGATTTCTCCTCGGATTATTAATGAGCACCAAATTTAAACCTATACTCTAGCTATTATAATAAGCGAGATCCCTATGGTGGCCTTCGAATTTGAATCACCCTGTATGGTAATATTCTCCAAAAAGTAAAACCACAATAGGCGTGAGAAAAAGCCATATCCAGCCTGAACAATTTTTCTATCCCTTAAAGGTAATTTTAATCACTCATTTTCATCCAAAGTTTAAAATTAACAAAATAAATAATTCATTATTTTCTTAAGTATAACTGTAACTATTCATTTTAGTAACTAATAAAAAATGCAAGGTTAAAACCTCTTTTTAAGTAATTAAATTATCGCAATTTTATATTAAGACTTTAGGATTTAATGTTTGGAGCACTTGTGAGGGTGTAATTCAATATAATTAACAACTTTAAATGAAACAAAAACTATTATAAACTACTTTTATTTAGTTCAATAATTTTTTAATACAACAAATTTATTCAAACTTCTTAAATAATGATCCTCGCCCATCGCTTCACCTGAAAAACAAAGTTCATGTTTAGAGACATTTCAATTAAATCAACTTTTACTTATTTGAGAGCAAAGATCAGAATCCTTTTGGCTATAAAACACTGTTATATTTTAATATAACTTCTAGATATTAATAGTTCTCATCATTTAAGAATGAAATTAACAATTTTGAAATATCTGATGTATACAAGATACATTGTATGTACTTTACATGGAAATTAAAGTAACAATAATTTCAATAAATAATAACTTGTAGATTACTGAATTATAAGCTCACCTTTTAAATGTTGCGACGGGTTCTTGCACTTGCCTGAAAACTCATTAAAATATGTATCTGTTCGTCCTTTGGTCAATCACAATATTATTGAACAACCATACACAGAACAGAGATCACTTTTCCCACAACGAGCACACTGTTACTGCTCAAGATACATTAACAGTCGGCTTATTGTGTGGGGTATTTCACAAAAAATTTTAAACTAAGAACAATTAAATGTTTATTTAAAAGTTAACACTTGAAGAATAACAACTTAATTCAGCAACTTGATTTTGTTTAAATTATCATATATTTTTTTGTTTTTTAATCAGTAAGACATGTAGAATTTAATGTAATAATTAATATCATAGGGTATATTACATTGGAAATATAAAAAAAAAGTAAAAATAGAGAAACAATTATATTTTTTCAAAAATTGTAGGTACATCATGAAAATGTATTTGAACTTCTTAAATAATAATCCTCACCCATCGTTTCACCTGAAAAACAAATTTTATTTTTAGACATATCTTAATTAAATCAATATTTTCCTAATTATTTAACTAAGATCAGAATCCTTTTGGCTATAAAACACCGTTATATTTTAATATAACTTCTAGATATTAATAGTTCTCATCATTTAAGAATTAAATTAACAACTTTGATATTTCAGATGTACCTATAGATACATTATAGTGTGTCCAAAAGGAATGGAATATGCTATATATCTCAGTAAATATCCACTTTAGGGAAAAATGTTTTGAATAAAAGTTGTTTGGTACTTAGTTTTCCACCATGACAAAAGCGCAATGAAAAACAATTGAATTTTTTTAAATGGCAAGGTACTCCTATATTATACTCATTTGATAGAGATTTTTTTCTCTTTTCAATGATGGGATCACCTTAAAAATTAAGTTTATGCTAAGAGGCCGGAGAATATCGAAAATTTAAAAGATCGTATTAGAGAAATTACACCTGAAATGGTTGGGAATGTTATAAACGAGTTTAAAAACCGAGTTTATCATTGCCAAGCTGTAAATGGTTCACAGTTTGAACACTTATTGTAGATTTTGTCAAAAAAATTTAGTTCTTATGTTTTTGTTAGAGATAAATACTAATCAATTAAAATAATTTTTGCGTTTTCTCAAAATTTTGCCTAAGTAAAAGTACTAAAGTTTTGCATCATTGAAAAGAGAAAAAAAATCTCTATCAAATGAGTATAATATAGGAGTACCTTGTCATTTAAAAAAATTCAATTGTTTTTCATTGCGTTTGTCATTTGAAAAAAAAAAAATTAATTTTGTCTTATGGTGGAAAACAAAGTACCAAACAACTTTCATTCAAAACATTTTTCCCCAAAGTGGATATTTACTGAGATATGCCTTTTGGACACGCAGGTAATTTACTTGGAAATTAAAGTAACAATAATTTCAATAAATAATAAGGTGTATATGACTGAATTATAAGCTCACCATTTAAATGTTGAGACGGGTTCTTCCACTTGCCTGAAAACTTACTAAAAAATGTATCCGTTCGTCCTTTGGTCAATCACAATATTATTGAACAACCATACACAGAACAGAGATCACTTTTCCCACAACGAGCACACTGTTACTGCTCAAGATACATTAACAGTCGGCTTATTGTGTGGGGTGTATTTCACAAAATAACATTTTAAACTAAGAACAATTCAATGTTTATGTAAAAGTTAACACTTGAAAAATAACAACTTAATTCAGCAATTTGATTTTGTTTAAATTATCATATATTTTTCTTTTCTTAAATCAGTAAGGCGTGTAGAATTTAATGTAATAATTAATATCATAGCACTAACAAAAGTAAGGGTTATATTACATTGGAATTATAAAAAAAAATTATAATTGTGAAACAATTTATTTTTTCAAAAACTGTATGTACATCATGAAAATGTATTTGAACTTCTTAACTAATAATCCTCACCCATCGTTTCACCTGAAAAACAAATTTTTGTTTTAGACATGTCTTAATTATATCAATTTTTTCCAATTATTTAACTATGATCAGAATCCTTTTGGCTATAAAACACCGTTATATTTTAATATAACTTCTAGAAATTAATAATGCTCATCATTTAAGTCAGTTAACAATTGCTAAATTTTATCTATACACAAAAAATATTGCATCAATTTAACATTAAAAGTTTAAAGCAAGTAAAAGGTAGCGTAAATAATTAAAGTCGCTCTAATTTGAATAAATATTACACTCAAAAGTTACTACTATGACTATCGAATTAAAGCTTACCTTTCAAATGTTTGGAAGGGTCCGTCCACTTGCCTGTAAGAAACTTATTAAAATATGTATCTGTTCGTCCTTTGGTCGATCACAATAATATCGAACGACCATACACTGAACAGAGATTACTTTTCCCACAACGAGCGCACCATTAACGCTCGAGATACATTAACAGTCGGCTTATTGTGTGGGGTTATTAACAAAACGCAACGAATAATCATGTTAAACCAAGATAATTTCAATGTTTATTAACAAAGTATAACACTTGGATAATAACAACCCAATAAAAATCAATATAATTTAATGATACCAAAAACAAAGTTAACATATACAGATTTATTACTTAACATTAACAGAATTCAAAAAAATGCATTTTAAGAAAACTACAAATGTTTCCGGTCACAAAACTTTACTGTTAAGTGGAATAAATGTACAAAGCACTTGAATCAAAAAATAAATCACGTTCAATTTATAAAAACAAATGAGTAATGTATAGACTGAAAACAGTTGAGCTACCGGAGATAGCTTTAGACTTTTGTAACAAAATATAATTATCGATTGGTTATTGTAAAACTGAAAATTGTTAAATAATATTTTATATAGGTCCTAACATCTTCAACTTTACAATTTATCCAAGTACTGAGTAAGATCTGGTAGACCTTCTTTGAGACCTTTTCGTTTCCTAGTTTCCTACAAAGAAGAAAGAAAAATTCAGTATGTGCAACAAAAAACATCGATTCCTGTGTATTTTTAAATGAAAATAATTTTTCCATAAACGCATTCTTAAAATTCAATTTTAATTATTTATTTTAATTGATTCAATGACACACTAAATGAGATAAAAACACTTTTTCAACCGATTTGTTAATTCTTTCTTTGAGTAAAGGTAAAAATCAGTTTTACTTTTGTTCATCTTGGTTCATCATTATTGCACATGAACACCAACTGAGATTAAAGAATTACTGATTCATTCAAGTTGAATAGTTGCCGTTCAAAATGGGCGCTGAATAACACAATTAAAAGAAAATAACTGCTTTTTGAAAATTCGCTCAATAACTTTAAACGTATTTCACATAATGCTTGTCGTACTACCGTTTTCAGACGGCATTAAAAAAATGTATGATGAAAGCATGTTGGAAGTGGAATCGGTCCAAATTAATCAGAAAATACTGAAATGTCCAAACACGCAAACATTCAGTTTAATTTAATCAAATTGAATCAACAAAAATAGTTCAGTAAAATGTAGGAGTAATTCATAAGAACTCGGCTTAACTTAAAATTAAAGATAATAGTTCAAATTAATCTTGTAACTCTGTATATTATATACACGGTGTTTCACTTTTCCATGGGACACTATTTTTATCACTGTAAATAATGAAAATACAAGGTTGGTTAAATGGGACAAAAGTTTGCTATTTAGGAATGTATTTTAAACAAGATCTTGGCTTATTTTTGAAAATAGACATAAAATATTATATCGCTGTAAGGAGAAAAAAAAAATCTTCAAATCTAAGTCATCACCTATGACTGCCATTTAAAAAAAATTGTTTTGTCAAATATCTCGTACGATAATTTATAAATAAAAATCTGACTATCGCCATCTTATAGCAAACAAAATCTGCAAAACCTTTTTTCCTTAGCATTTTTGTGTATTCGCAACGATAGACGAGATATTTAAGTTTAAAAATTTTGATCGATTTCGGTTTAATCGTTATATCACGCAAGCCATGGAATTTTTAAACAAAACAAGATCTTGTTTAAAATACACCTCTAAACAGCCAACTTTTGTCCCATTTAACCAACCTTGTATTTTCATTAATTACGGTGATAAAAATAGTGTCCCATGGAACAGTGAAACACCCTGCATAAAACAACATACAGGGTGGACCAAATTCGAATGTTTTACAGGGTATCTCGGTTACCATAGTAGATAGCGAAAATCTGATGTAGGTCTCTTGGGGGCTATTTTTTTGAAAAAATAACGCCTATGAAATCAGATTTTTTCTATCGGATTCCATTTTGGCACTACAGACGAAAAATGAAACATTTTTGAAAATTTGCTGCAACTTCTTTATTTATTAAATTAGAACAAAATGTTATAGAGGTTTTCTATACAGATTTTTATGCTTAATTAACTTACATTTTTTTAAATGGAAACCCTAGTTGGCCATGACTTTATGTGAAAGAGAAATTTTTTAGCTTTTAAAAAATATATATGTAGTTTTATATATTTGTTGCAAAAAATAACCAAGATATGGCCAATTTTGTGAAAATTCGATCATCAAAGTTTGCCATGGTTTCGTAAACAAGTGATGTTTGCTATTATTAAACAACTAAACATCATTGCCAAGTAAATTCTGCACTAGCCGCTACGTTTTTATCACTTACAAAGTAATATTTTAACATATTAAACTTTTCAAAGAGTTCAAATTTAGCCATGTTCACAATACCACAATAAACAGTTATAAAATAAAAAATAATACAGGGATTTTCTTAAAAGTTGAAAAATTTACTTCGAAATGACCTTTAGTTGTTTAATAATTGCAAACATCACTTGTTTACGAAATCATGGCTAACTTTGATGATCGATTTTTACAAAATTGGCCATATCTTGGTTATTTTTTGCAACAAATATATAAAACTATATATTTTTGAAAATCTAAAAAAATACTCCTTCACATAAAGTCATGGCCAACTAGGGTTTCCATTTAAAAAAATGTAAGTTTACTCCATATCTCGAAAGTCAAGGTGGCTAGGAAAAATTTACTTTTGTTTTTCAATTAAGCATAAAAATCTGTATAGAAAACCTCTATAACATTTTGTTCTAATTTAATAAATAAAGAAGTTACAGCAAATTTTCAAAAATGTTTCATTTTTCGTCTGTAGTGCCAAAATGGAATCCGATACAAAAAATCTGATTGCATAGGCGTAATTTTTTAAAAAAAATGCCCAAGAGACAGAAATCAGATTTTCGCTATCTATTGCGGTAACCGAGATACCCCGTAAAACATTCGAATTTGGTCCACACTGTACATTAACGCCTGATTGCATAAAAGCTAAACCTGTGACAAAACCACGTAAACCCTAAAACTAGGCAAGGTCACAGCATAATTGGCGCTGATACTGTCTAGTTTTAGGGATTAATTTGTATTTTAACACCTGTGAGATGTTTTGTGCAATTGGGCCTATAAAAAAAACCTCAATATATAAGGAAGCTGTTTGTCCCCCTATTCTGGCAAAGAGAAGTTTTATCTCAACACCGAAACTTAAAAGACATACATTCTACCACAAATGCGAACATTAGTCATACATAAACATAACTCATGTTGTCTATTTGTGGACGTCGAGACGGAAACAAATTCAAAACGTACCTGTACGATTGCGTAAGGTCTGGCACTGGGTTCCGTTGGGTCACCTGGAAGAATTTGCCAATGATCAAATACGCACTGTGGGAAGGCCTGCCCTCCGGTATTTGACCGTAAATCGGCGGTGAAACCAAACGATTCATTGACAGGTAAGTACGCCTTAACAACGAACATAGGAGTACCGGTAACTTGAGCTTCTTCGAAGACGTGACCACGTCTTCTGTTCAATACACCGTAAATACCGCCTACAGCTATTTCTGGACACTGCAAACAAGTTTAACAATAAATTTTCAACAGAAAAACAATTTATGTTACACTTTCTACAAAAATTGTTTCATAAAAAACGTAACAGTTTGCTTTCGTACCTGGATTTCGCATAGATAAACAGGCTCCATAAGTCTAGGTGACGATGTCAACAGACAAGCATATAAACAACGACGTGTTGTAGGAATGATTTGACCACCACCACGATGGATGGCATCAGCATGTAACGTAACATCATAGATATTGAAACGTACACCACGCAAGTTTTCTTCAGCAAGTACACCCTGTAATTAATAAAACAAGCGTAAGAAACTTCATTAACAAAATAATCGTAGAACATCGGGTTTTACTCGTGTTCCAGTCAAAATCAGATCGGAATAGATACGAACTTACCTCCTTTGCAGCCCATTGGAAGCCGGCGACGACGGAATCTTTAATTTCGTTCAGGTATTGCACACCCTTGGTACAATCTACCAAGATATTGGGGCCAGTACCGTCGGGACCGAAACACCAAATCTTTCTGGCTTCAGTGACGTCATAGTCATATTTATCACTAAGATAACGAGCACGAACCTTGAAATCATCTCGGGGGTTGACATCGCCCTGTACAAAAATAAAATGATTAATACACACAAATTTGCAATGCACCCGAGCTACGTACTAAGCGTAACAAATTGAATTCCAGAACGAGCATGCGTCTAGCAATAATTAGTAAATTCATTTAGCCCTTTGAGCAGAAATTTAAGCAAAAACGTAAGTATTTCAGGTTTTTTAATAGCCATTTTAGTTCAAAGACCGGAAAGTGGTACTTTACTGAACGAGTAGGCAGTTTTGGGATGAGCCATAGGCGAGTCATGAATGCTTGCTTACGAATCTAGTAGACATTTTACGGGTATATTACGTACAATATTTTTTCTACGTCCGGCCAAAAAAACAGTTATTACCGATCAATTTTTAGGCTAGAAAACACATCTCTACTGGCCTGGTCCAGTAAAGTAATGGTTGCCATGGCAAATCAACACTTTACTGGCCTAGTCCAGTAAAGTATCTGGTTGACATGGCAAATCAACACTGTACTGGCCTAGCCCAGTAAAGTATCTGGTTGCCATGGCAAATCAACACTTTACTGGCCTAGTCCAGTTAAGTATCTGGTTGACATGGCAAATCAACACTGTACTGGCCTAGCCCAGTAAAGTATCTGGTTGCCATGGCAAATCAACACTTTACTGGCCTAGTCCAGTTAAGTATCTGGTTGCCATGGTGATGAGTTGTTTTATTGATTTGCGCTCATAGAAGTTTGCGCTGTCAAACTAACGTCATTATACCACCAAACGAGGTTTCACCTGTAGTTTGTAAAGTTATTGTTTAATTATGGATGGTGACGAAAGTGATTTTGTCAGTGGCGGACGCAGAAAAAATTATTGTACGTAACACACCCGTAGTGTCTTAACTGGACTCGTACCCTTCCAGGACCCGCCAAGGCTCGTTCCAAAACTGTCACTCGTTTAGTAATGTATCACTTTCCGGTCTTGTTACGTAAATAACTATTTTCTGCAACCACCACTGACACCAGAATCACTATCGTCACCATCCATAATTAAACAATTGTCACAATTATAGTTTTTAAGTAAATTTTGTAACAGCTGTACTTGCAAGGTTCGTTACATTTGATAATTTACCGTTATGTACCCAAAACTCAGGCGGAAGGACCCCCGGTACGGGATAGTATTTAAGCAAAGATGTAATGTTTATCGGGGGACTCCACGCCGGCCGCTTTTGGGGCAGTTGGCCCAACCGGCCACTATCTGTGTATTTGTTATTATTATGTAAGTAATCATTTTGTATTTTTTTGTATCGTTTGACTATTGTTTGATTTGCATTATTGAGAGATTTTTCTTGTGTGTGAGACCCGTATTAGATATTTGTATTGTAAAGCCAAGTGTTAAGTTATTGTTAATAAATAGTTTTATGCAAAGCGAGTGTTCCCATCTGAGTATTATTTGAGTTTATCTGAGTGTTCATTGAATATATTTAGAGTTTATGTCCTCGTAACTCACAATTAGTAAACAAACGTCAACATTTTTAATTATAAGAGTTCGGTTCTCATACGACCGCGACACAATAACTTAACAAACTATAGGTGAAAACTCGCTTGGTGGTATAATGACACTTGTTTGACAGTGCAAATCAATAAAACAACTCATCACCATAGTTACCAGCTACTTTTCGGCCTTGGCCGGTAAAGACAACTCATTACCATGGCAACCAGTTACTTTCTGGCCTAGGCCAGTAAAGATATATTTTTCAGCCTAAAAATAGATCGGAAACAGCTAATATTTTGTACGGATACAGAAAAAATGTTACTCCTATTTAATTTGTATTACCGAATAGACATAAACAGATCAATTTTAAAAAACAAACAAGTAATCAATAATTTTTTTTTGCAATATTTTTTAATTTTTTTTACTGAAATATAGTCTACTGTTAGCTCTTTAGGAGTGTATTCTACACAAAATCTTGTTATGTTTAAAAATTTCATGCCTTATGTGATAAAACGAAGAAAAAAAGGGGAACCAATCAATCAAAATTTTGAACTCAAAATATGTCGGCTGTTGTTGCTAAAAAAAAAAAAGCCATAGGAAAAACTTTTGCTGGATTTTGTTTTCTATAAAATGGTGGTAGTTATTACATTTTTATACATTAAATTTTGTTCAACTTTCTTTACGCTTTTAATAGCGTTTCCGGGCAATTATGAAGCAGCCTTTAGAGTGATTCAAATTTATACAAGCCATCCAAACGTAAAATTCTAACTCGATTTCAAAGGTTTCATAGGGTAAGTAATAACGTAGGTGGTTGCTTTCCTAAACCACTAGGACTTAAGAAATCGATCATAAAAAAGGTGATTCTACAGTGAAATCACTGCGGACGAAAGGGTTAATTGGCAATTTTATAAGCTTGAAAATTTATGTTTGTTTTTAGTGAAACGTAAGCTACTGTTACAATCAACTTACATTGTCAATGTCTTCAGCGAGCCCATCGGGCATGGGACAAGCCTTCATGAACAGCCTGTTGTGCTTATTGGGCGACTTAGAGAGGCACATTTGGTTAGATTCCTCACTGACAGTTTCACGGTATGACACGACTGGATCTGACTTCTTGATTGGAACACAAGCGTGGTCTTCTTCCAAATCCTTCAAGCAGATTTCCAAATGCAATTCACCTGCACCAGCGATGATGTGTTCACCTGATTCTTCAATGATACACTGCACCATAGGATCTGATTTTGCCAAACGTTTCAAACCTAAACAAAACAAGAAAACAAATCACAAAATGATCAAATATTCCATGAAAAATACTATAATCTTCATTATTTTCTTGTGCCATAATTACAATTCAATATTAGCGAAAATAATTTGCATTAATCACATTTCAATTTTTATAAATTCAGTTTGACTAATAAAATCACTGATATACAAAAATTTTAGGACGAAAAAAATTAAAAATCAATAAATCAACATTAAAATTTAATATTACCTTCAACAAGTTTAGGCAAGTCAGCTGGATTTTTAGGTTCAACTGCCACTCGCACGACGGGGGATACACTGAACTTCATTACTTTCATGTTGTGTGCGTCTTTGAATGTGGTGATTGTGCCAGTTTTCACCAAGAACTGATCGACACCGACCAAACCGCAGATATTTCCTGTAATAATTAAACACATATCAAATCCGATCTTTTAACAATCCTGACAGGACCAAGAGAGACACTCACCACTTGGCACGTCTTCAATGGCTTCTACGTAACGACCCATCATAAGAATGGTACGTTGAATGGCCTTTTCGTAGAGATCTTCCTTTTTGCCGGGCGTGTAGTTGGGGCCCATGATACGAGCTTTCATGCCGGTAGCAACTATACCAGAAAACACACGACCGAAAGCGTAGAAACGACCTTTGTCTGAAGTCGGCACCATTTTCGATATGTACATCATAAGGGGAGCATTGGGATCACAGTTCTAATCAATACATCGTCGCGTGAGACTCACATACACATTTCAACATGAATATACATACCTTGACGCCCATTGCAGCTTCGTCGTCGTGGGGTCCTTCGTACAACATCTCCATACGGTACTTTTGAGCGACTACAGGTGATGGCAAATGAATGGCAATCATCTGAAGTAGAGCTTCACCGGCTGGCAACCAAGTACGCATAACTACTTTCAATAAAGCTTTGCCGTCCTTGTCTTTATCTTCGTGTTTCAACACAACACCCAATTTGGTCAAAAGTTGTTCAGTGTCGTCCTTCCTAAAAACAAATTACATAATATAACTTCAAAACCAAACATTCGCCTATACAAAAACCTTCAAAACAAAACATTCGCCTATACAAAAGCCTTCAAAACAAAACATTCACCTATACAAAAACCTTCAAAACACAACATTCGCCTATACAAAAGCCTTCAAAATAAAACATTCGCCTATACAAAAGCATTCAAAACAAAACAATCGCTTATACAAAAACCTTCAAAACAAAACATTCGCCTATACAAAAGCCTTCAAAACAAAACATTCGCCTATACAAAAACCTTCAAAACAAAACATTCGCCTATACAAAAGCCTTCAAAACAAAACATTCGCCTATACAAAAACCTTTAAAACTAAACATTCGCCTATACAAAAACCTTTAAAACAAAACATTCGTCTATACAAAAACCTTCAAAACAAAACATTCGCCTATACAAAAGCCTTCAAAACAAAACATTCGCCTATACAAAAACCTTTAAAACAAAACATTCGCCTATACAAAAACCTTCAAAACAAAACATTCGCCTATACAAAAACCTTCAAAACAAAACATTCGTCTATACAAAAACCTTCAAACCAAAACAAAACATTCGCCTATACAAAAACCTTTAAAACAAAACATTCGCCTATACAAAAACCTTTAAAACAAAACATTCGCCTATACAAAAACCTTCAAAACAAAACATTCGCCTATACAAAAACCTTCAAAACAAAACATTCGCTTATACAAAAACAATCGCCAATACTACCAAACTAAAATTAGGTACTACTCAAAAATACTTACTTGTAGTTCATGATGCAATCGAAGATTTTGTAAATGGGGTCCAAGACGTACATACAGAAAGAGCGTTTGTTGTCTGGTTCCTTTTGCTTGGCCCACTTCTTGGTCTTGGCGTTAAAGAAATTTTCACCCCAAAGACGGTTCATTAGTTTAACGACGTCGATCTTGAATTTTTCTGAGTACATTTCAGCGAACTGTTTAAGGGTGAAAGCCCAACCATGCAAACCTGATCCAAAGCCTACTGAACCTTTGCTGGGATCAACCTAGGTAATAACAAAACAATTATAATAATAAACAGAAACAATTAACACGCGACATTATTCATATGAAATTAGTTTCAAAGTGTACCACAGTTGGAAACTGCGTTAATAATAATTTTTAACGCAGGGCAAAGTGTGCAACTTCTCTACGAGCATATGAAACCAAATAAAATACAATTATTTTAACGGCAATTATTCATATACTCGACAAAACCACGGCAACAATTAAAATTTACATCGTACTTACTCGCACTTCACCCATGGGTCCGCTGTCATCAGAATAAGTGGCGATGATAACGTTAACGTTTTCAACAATACGTTGGAAAGTTTGGTACAGTTCTTCGGCTTCGAGTTGAAGTTCCAACAAAGCACGGTCCATCTTGTTCATGAAAAGAATGGGCTTGATACGTTCAGCAATAGCCTGACGAAGTACGGTTTCAGTTTGTACACAGACACCTACAAAAATTTATCAATATTTAAAAATGTCAACAAAAACAATTGCAGTTATTTAAAATTATAACGGAAATTTAACCACGTTTAACACGTTAAGCGCCACGGACCGCTGTTATAATGTCCCATGGGACCACGGCGGTCCGGTTTATAATATCTCGATTATTTCTCCACACGAGGCCACTGGACCGCTGCCAATGCATTTAAACGTGCTGTTCGGCCCGCTATGGCCTCGGAGAATCATCATGCACTACGAGTTTTTCACTTTTTAATTTCATTTTTTTTATTCATTAAGAAAAAACTCGTTCCATTAAAAACTTTATTTTACAGACATATATTACTAGATTGTAATAAAATCTACGTATGTGTAAACTTATTTCTTTCTTGATAATGCAAATAAACATAAAATTTAAATAAAAAGCAGATTGAAATGTAGATTAAAACATACCTACTTTTTATGATAATTAGCAAAACAATCAACACAAAAATGCGGTTGATCATCACATTCTTCACAGTAAGTTGTTACTTTTGGCACTAGATTTTTCGGAATTAAAACTTTAATTATTTTCTCATAACAGCCTTTGCAATATTTTCACATTTTATGAGCAACACCTTCTTCTTTCTTCAATGCATGTACAATGTACATTCACTCCCTACGTTTTTGCCCACTGAACGATCCCTGTTCTGTTGCTTCTTCGGAAATTTCAGGTGACGGAAATAGTAAACTTTTTATTATATTTTCTCTAAAATCCGTTATTGACATTGTTGATTGGTTGATGGATTTAAACAAAAATATTTACCTAACAGTAATTCAATAGCAATTTTTCTACACCACTTCACAGTTCTTAATGCAGTATTATAAATAGCCATCTGATCAAAAAGGTCAATAGAACCTTTTGCTTTATTGTACTCAACAACGGCTATTGGTTTTTCTATTGAACCTGACCGTTTATTTATTGTTACTGTTTTATCCGTATGTTCAATTGATAGCATTCAAACATTCCGCCGGTCTTTCCATTGAAATACACATATCCCGCGATTGTTTTCTTTTCCAATAATTTTCCCACATTTCAATTTTTTATTTACAACTTCTTTGGGGTTTCCTCGCCTATTTGATCTTAAAGTTCCTAATAAATGAGTTTCTTTTTGTCAAGAAGCTTATTTGCAAGTTTCAGGTTAGTATAATAATTATCTGTAACAATTGTTCTCCCGGCATTCAATAAATCTTTCGACATCTTCATCACTACATTCTTAAGAACTGAGACACCTGGGCTATTCTCTTTGCCGCAGAATAGTTTTATATTCCACGTGTAACCAGTTTCGCAACATAATTTTATTCCATATTTGTGAGTTTTGATAGGAATACATTGTTTCATGATGAATCTGCCACGGAATGGTACAAGAGATTCATCAATACAACACTCTTGCACAGGGACCGCTGAGCGGACCTCTGTGGCCCCTGCGCCTTAAGTTTCCTACGGCGGTCCCTAGGAACCGCCGTTTGTTTTTCAACAATTTTAGTTAAAAAATAAATATATATGCATATTTACGTTTTACTGTTAACATAAAATGAGTAGTTGGCGAAAAAAACAACAACAAAAATTTGGCCCGGCAAACTTTTTTTGAGGTTTTCCTTGGCGCGTAACGTGTTAAATTAATCAACAAATTGTCAATTCACATGGGATTTCTTTAGTGTCTTATTCATTATAAGTGCTATAAAGTTAACTGCTTTAGTTTCCCCACTTGACAAGGCCCTCAGTACTAATAATGACGAAGATAGTCATTAGTGCATTCAGGGGTTTGGAGCGGAGCACGGAGCAATGGGTTTTTGCCCGGAGCTGGAGCGGAGTCTGGAGCAAATCATTTTGATTGCTCCACTGCTCCAATTTATTATGTACAATTTTAAAAAAAAACTACTTTCTATTCTTTTTTCCATCTTTGAAGATCAAAAATATGTTCTTACAAACATTTATTGGACTTCCCTTGTTTGTTAGGGTCAAATATTGTAATTTTTGACCAACTTCCACATATCCGATAAAATTTAAACTTTGTTTTTAAAAACAAACTTTTTAATTAAAAAAACATGATTTGAAAATGTTAACAATATTTGAAGCATGGAGCGGAGCAGGAGCAGACATTTGGATGCCGGAGCGGAGCAATTAAAAAATTGGACTGCTCCAAACCCCTGAATGCATCCCAAGTTATATTAATTATGTTTTACAAACACCGTAGCATGTCATAATCGGACATAAAGATAGAGGTCCTATGACAGCGTTTAAGTGAAAATAATATTTGTTCTACTTCTATAGCACTACCAACATTGTTCTCGCCTAGTTAAAATAACATAGTTACCGTAACGTAAGCTGCAAAGTGGTGCGTTAGTGCTAGAAGTTATCTCAAGTGGAAAGCAAGATATTCACTTACCGGATACACAATCGACGACTACGAGAGCTCCGTCGGTAACACGAAGAGCGGCTGTTACTTCTGAGGAGAAATCAACGTGTCCAGGTGAATCGATCAAGTTGATCAAGAAACCTTTCTCGTCTTTTTCACGCTGGTCAATGTTGGTAATGAAGACTAAATCTTTGTCTTCCAACTCGAAGTACATAGATATGGCCCTGTAAACAATTTTCTTTTGTAAGAAAAAATTGTTGACTCAGTCCTTAAATTAAGTTTTTATGCAAAAATCAGCTGGCCGTTCTTATGTCGTCAATGCAAATCAGAACAGGTCTGTGAATGAACAATCATCATTTTAAGATTTAAATTTATTGTATTAATGAATCCTCTTGCATCAGTAAAATTTACTTGATTATAAAAATAATGTTAAAAATATATTGTTGATATAACATAAAATGCCAAAGAAAATACAAATACAAAATCTAGTATGTACAAAAAAAATCATCAAAAGCAATTTAACATAAATTATACTACAGGAAATATATAAACTTTGTTTGCAACTTCTCAAACTAAAGCTAATATTTGGTAACATTAAAGTTAACATACCATAACACAAAAACAAACATGAAAAATACTAAAGTTTATGTAAATTAATTATTACTTTGAGATACACAATTAATTACCATTATTACTGCTACGGCAATCTTTACTTTATCAATAAGCAAGTTAAGTGCGTGTCATACCATAATTCAGATAAGGCTGGTAATTAAGTTTTGGAGATACTAATTTAAAAAAAAATTACAACCTCAATGCCACTTGCCAAATTTAACACTTGAACAATACGGATTCAGTAACAATTCCTTAATCTCTCTATCAAAAAAATATAGAATAAAATCTGCACAAATTTACTTACGTTGATTTAATGGTAATGCATCTTTCCTGTTCATCTTTTCTCGTATCTGTAAAACGGGTTTCTCCAGCTTTTGCACCAGCAATGATACCAGCTTTTGAGACGAGGGAGTCAGTTAACGTCGACTTTCCATGATCTACGTGAGCAATGACGGACATATTACGGATATTCCGCTTTTTGTCCATCATGGTACGGATTTCATCTACCGTAAAGTTCACCTAAAATAACAAACATAAGCATTATCAATTCACTTAACCTATAATTCCTAAACATATGGAGACATAATGCTAAGATTAAAATAAACAAAATATATTGACTGTAATATACAATAAGAAAAACCGAAGCCTCAACATTGTGAAATGTTAGTGAATCAATCAAAACATGTGTTGTTAAATGCAATGTGCATGACCTACCATATTTATAACTGTAATATCTCTTCACTTTAATAAATACACAACAAACGTCAAAAGACTTTAATCTAAATGAAAATATAGAAATTACAAAAACTCTATAGCAACTAAGAATTGTTTAAAAACTTTAAACAAATTTAGCCAGCGCTCAGTCTTTCATACTGTTGTGCAATCTAAGCACACTTCGATATTTTTTGTAATAAGTGGAAATCGTAAAAAATATGTACTCCATATTATAAATTAAACATTGCTGTACAATTTGCGATTAATCATGAAGCTAAATATTACTTACCATTTTCGATGTTTGCCGATTTCCACTGCCAAGTCACAATATATGAACGCCAGCAATGGCGTACTCCCCGTAAAAAGGAAGAGTATAGAGAGAATGTAACGTACTTGCCACGCAGATACTGAGGGCAGCACTATACAACAAATGCAATCAAATTTAGATATATGAAAATACGCGGCAAAGAAAAGTGCAAGAGGGGATAAATATAAAATTGCACAAGATTGTGCAAAATTGACTAATACAAAATATATTTGCGTTTTAAATTGGAGCGTTGAAATATTAAATAGGAGATTTTTTTAATACTTTATTAGTGTATGAAATACAACTTTGTTTTTAAATATCTTCATTAGAACAAACTATTTCAATAAAAAATTAATGTAAGGCTTTATTTCTTTTTATTTTTATTCTTAAGGTTTATTCCAAGTCCATTGCAGGCTGCTTCATGTATCTCTATACGAGCAGGAAAAAATTTCCTTCCGCACCTCTTACAAGAAATTAATTCAGCTAGATGATTGTCCCAGACACGATGGAATGTACCGACAAAATCTACCTCTCCAGAAGCTAAAATAAAAAAGTTAAATTTTGTAGTGCGTTGATAGTTACGTCAGTCATCCTAACGTAGGAAAATTTGTATATACATATAATTATCATTGGAAGTACTTTTAGAATTAAAAAAAATAAAGACTTTGTACTTTGTATTACTTTTATTAACAATTAATTATATACAATACACTGCTAAAATGAATTTAGTAGTATTCCAGACAACAAGATGCATTTTAAATGATCTGAATCAGTTTTGATCACAAATTTTGTTAGGCAAATGACCTAGTTTACAAATAGTTTATTAGAAGTATAAATTAAAACAATAGTTTATGTAATTAAAGTTACTATTTAATTTTTTTGCTAAATATAGGAGGAATTCATTGATTTTTAATGAATAAACATAAACAATAATTACTGATTTATAAAATTCAGGTAAATGTTAAGTTGCCTCAAAAAAAGAACATCTTATAGACTGGAAAATAAATTATATCTAAATCAAAATAAAACATTTACAAACATTAAAAACATGTTTCACAGCATATACATTTCACATTGTACAATTTATTTTACATTATATAAGCCACCTTCAATAGATAAAAAAACACAGTTTACATTCTATAAATATTAAAAAATTACAACAAAATTCTATAGCAAAATAAATTGAAACTCATTTATATACATTAAGCTACAAAAACGAAGCACTGATAAGGAGCCCTTTATTTTTTACTATTAAATAATCCCATTTAAAAGTGAAGGAGGTTTATGAAAACAATTATATCAGAATAATGAGCAATTTAACAGTTCATTTGGAAAAACTCTACTTCACATACGAAAAAGAATCACTTTGTCACCCCTTGGATTTTTTTTACAATAGGCCATAAATGAATTTGTTTTTTTACCCTCTTGAACTACTAGTAAAATATGTTTTTGTTTTGGAAAGTGCAACGTTGCCATATAACACCATTTGAAATTCAATTTTTGGTATGTAATACCTACCTACCTATATGTCCTGAACTATTCAGATTGTATCATTTAATTTGGGGCACCATCAGGATCCTACTTAATATTAGAGATAGAGATATGCTTAACTTGGCAAAAAATACGTATTATGTAAAGATATTCAGATTTTAGAAAAATTTATAGGTTGTATAAAAAAGCAAAAAATTATATTTTGGTAATTCAAATTAACATTTATTATAAAAATTCAAATAATAAGTTGGGGCTCTTCTCAAGTGTAGTATTATTAAATTATTATACTGTGTATTGTTATTTACTTGATTAGGTGTAAGAATGGATAAAATATTTATTTTCACTTCAATAAATAAAAAAATAAGTATACATTACATAAAGTGACCAAAAATCACAGATTAAAAAATACACTTCTAATATACATTTCATTGACTTTTACAACTACGCTCATGAACGTCCACCCGATCTGGATTGAATGTCCTTCCACAGAAACTACAAGGAACTAGTTGGTTTAGATGAGTTTTCCAATTCGAATCATTCATTGCATCGAAATCGATTTTTCCATCACCTAAAAAATTTTTTTAATGAAAAATAAAATTTAATAAAGAAAATCAATGCCTACTTTCTATATTTCATCCATTGAAAGTTGGGGTAGAAAGGACAGTCCATTATTTCTAGTACAATTTCGTAACAAACACACTACCACTATTTTTAACAAAGTAATTGATACTATAAAAAGATCATTGTTCTCTAGGTACAAAATAGACCCTTACATAACCCAAGTACTCTAAATTAACAATATATTTCGATGATTTACCAGTATGTATGGCTATGGCTAAAGGTCGGCATATTTCCCAAAATTATTTTGTTTTATGATTCCTTATATGCAGACAAATTAATAAACAGATACAAAAACTTAAATTAAGGATCTTTGAAATGATAACACTTTTTATTTATTACCGGATTCATGCATAATTCATTAAAAACCTTGTGTATGAGGAAGTAAAGTATAAAGAATGCGAATCTGTGGGGTGTAGGGGTTGATTTATCAAAAGGGTCAACGAACTTCACATTATTAATTTTTATTACTGTTTTACATGTAATCAAGTTTAATTATCATTCAAGATCCTTTCAATTTCTAAGTTAATAAATGAAAAAAAAAAACACAGACAGATCAATATCAATGAACTTGAAAATTATAGAAATCTCTAATCATTTTTTTTTTAACTACAACACTTAAAGAACTTCATATTCATATATGAGAAAATAAAATGCACAAAATGCAAATTTGTGAGGGGTGGTCGTCTTACCAATGGGTCAATGAACTCCATATTTACAATTTTTATCAATGTCTTACAGGAAAAGTTTAAATGAGACTTTTCCATCAGCTGACCAGCTGATAAATGATGTATAAACAGACAGACAAATTTACCTTCTATTCTGCATAATCAATGCCTTTTAATGCTGCATAATTCATAAAGAATTTAGAACAGGTGAAAGTAAAAAAGTGCATGGAATGCAAATCTGAGATCGGTATCAACAGGGGGTGGATTTATGAAGAGGGTCAATGAACTCTATATTGATTGTAATCTTTTACAGGTGCTAGTAGCTATGAATTTTGTATAAATCTAAATTTTAAATAAGCACCTGAAATAACTCCTCATATCTAAGTTACTGAATTTTTTATAATATAATGACATTAGCTCTCGTTATTGTTATGCGTTGCTTCTAAAAACTTTTAATATTTATTGTAATGAAAGTTGTTACTGTTTTTTTAATATAAATGCATCGATAGGGTTCACTTTTCAATAACATTGACTGCAAAAATTTTGCATGGGTTACATTTAAGCGAAAACCATTGTTCAAGTAAATAAACAGAGTGTTCCTGAGATCTTTGCAACCTTAATTATCTCATTTATTTTGGTAATTACCTTAATAAATGACATATTTTATTGAATGGGGATAAAATCTACATAAAATAATACAAAAATAAATTCGAAATCTTAACATCTTTTAAAAAAGTGACTGTCAACTTTTTTTTATTCAAATGGTATTGGTGTGGTTTAAAATTTACCATCTGATTTTGACTTTAAACTATTCCTAAAAAAATAATTTAATAGCTCCTTTTTTCCAGCCTTTTAATTATATACAATTTTCTTCTACAGCACTTTGGTGGAAAATTAAAAATAAACCTTCCTAAATTGCCTATATTTATATAAGTTTTATACAGAGTGGTCCAAAAATCATTACCACTGCGAATATCTCATTTAGAAAAATAACCTTAGCAAACCCTATACAAGGTGTAGACTTGGACCACGCAACATAGCAATTTCAATGGTAAAATTTTAAAAGTCATTTATTATCTCCCCTAATTATTTTAGAAAAAAAAGTGCAAATAGGTTTTTTGTGGAGAAAAAAATTCTGTATCCATAAATGTAATCAATATTAATATTTAGTTTTCCAATAACTGAAAATTAAACTGCCCAGCCCAGCCCAGCCTACTGTCACTTATACTGTCACTTTGACACGAAGTTTATTGTTAATTATCATTTTTATTATATCTTGGAATGAAAACATAGCTAATTGTATGAAATAAATGTTCGATAAAATATAAATTATAATTAAGAATAAACTTCGCGTCAAAGTGGCAGTATAAGTGACATTAGGTTGGGCAGTTGTCATAGCATACTTCCAAGGCACTACAGATTTTTGTGAAAACGCGGTTTTTAATTTGCTTAATTTTTAATTATCGAAAAACTAAAAATTAATATTGATTACATTTATGGATACAGAATTTTTTTCTCTACAAAAAAACCTGTTTGCACTTTTTTCTAAAATAATTAGGGGAGATAATAAACGACTTTTAAAATTTTACCATTGAAATTGCTATGTTGCGTGATCCAAGTATACACCCTGTATAGGGTTTGCTAAGGTTATTTTTCTAAATGAGATATACGCAGTGGTAATGATTTTTGGACCACTCTGTATAAAACTTATATAAATATGGGCAATTTAGGGAGGTTTATTTTTAATTTTCCACCAAAGTGCTTATAGCATATAATGCTTAATTAAACACAGTTTATTACTTATGCATTTTATTATCTGGTTACATACGTCTGGTGCATTACCAGGCTGACCAACACAATCCCCTCCAAGTAACTAATACACTACATTTACCTCCTCTTTTTCCTCTTTTACAGTTTGTTTGTTACTAACTTACATTACATGTTAAATTTTAACTACAAAGTCTCTGAACCTGCTTGGTAGTTTTCTTTCTCTTCTCTCCCTAGTCTCTGCTGTGATATTCTGTTCTTGGTTTTGATTTTCTGGAGTTAGGTTTTCCTCTTCTTTTGCGGTGGTAGGCAATTTGTATTCTTTGATAAATGTTGAATTTCTGGTTTTGATGTTTCCTTCCTCTGATTGTATTGTGACTTGTGTACCTCTCTTCTTTATTACTTCATACGGTTCTTTTTCATATGCCGTACTTAGTTTATGTTCTTTCTGCTGTTTTAGAAGTACCATGTCCCCTTCTTTTATGTCGTTTTCTATAGCTTTACGCTTTTCGTCGGTGTATGCTTTTCCTTTCATTTTATTTTTCCAATCCTGGTCTCTCATCTCTTCGTCAATTTCGAATTTACGTTCTTCCCCTGTATACACTGGTAGTTTGCATCTTATGTTTCTCCCAAATAACAGTTCGCTTGGTGTTTTGCCTGTTGTTGCATGCATAGTTGTTCTATACATCAGTAGATAGTCAAGTAATGATCTTTTCCAGTTCTCTTTATCCGTTGTGTATGATATTTTAATTTGTTTCAATAATGACCTGTTTTGTCTTTCGACTTCGCCATTAGCTTGAGGCCACAATGGAGTAGTACAGTGGTGATAAATATTAAATTCTTCACAAAAGTTTTTAAATTCGTAGCTAGTAAATTGCGTTCCATTATCGGTAGTTATAGTTTTTGGAAATCCAAATCGAGTAAATATCGGTAATAGTTTTGCTATAGTAGTCTTAGCAGTGATTTCCTTTAAAACTTCGGCTTCGATATATCTACTATAATAATCAACTATAACAAATAGGTAATCACCTGACGGTAAAGGTCCTAGAAAGTCTGCTGCTAAGTCCTCCCATGCCCCTTCAGGTAATCTTGTTCGTATTATTGGCTCAGGAATGTTGACTTTCGTCACTAATTGACATCCGTGACATCGTTGAACGTAATTTTCTACATCTCTGTCTAATCCCGTCCACCATACTTTTGCTCGCAACCGTTGTTTCATTTTTATAATTCCTGGATGACCTTCATGTGCTAGATCTAGTGTTCGTCTTTGTAATGTTTTAGGCATAATAATTCTTGTTCTTCTTAAAATTATTGGTTCGTATATACAAAGTTCTTCTTTAATTATTTCATAATTTCTTAATTCTTTTGGCCATTTGTCCATATTTATTGCGAGTTTAAGTTGTTGCAATTCTTCATCAGCTTCACTATTTTCTTTAATCTCCATTATTGTTATCGCCTTTGGTCTAGATTCTTCAACAATTCTTCTTACATATTCTTCGTTTTGCTTATCAAAATCTTTCCCACTTTCCTCTTTCAATAATCTTGAAAGACAATCAGCTATGTTCATTTTTCCCTGGCAATAAACAACTTTATAATCATAACCTTGTAATCGTAAAACCCATCTTTCAAGACGTAAATTAGGTTTTGATTTTGTTGAAAATATGTATTGCAAACTTTTATGATCTGTGTACAACTCAAATTTCTTCCCATATAGGTATTGGTGCATTCTTTCACATGCCCATACTAAAGCCAAAGATTCCTTCTCTGTTTGTGAATATCTTTTTTCTACTTTGGTTAGTGATTTGCTTGCATATTCAATTACTTTATTTTGTCCTTCTATTTCTTGTACAAGCTTTATTTCTTCAAAAGCTTCATCTTCAAGTCTCCCCCATTTAAAAGTATTGGCTGTTGTAACATTTCTTAAGGGTTCAGTAATTGTTGATAAATTCGGTATATATCTACCTACATATGTTACTAGTCCTAATAAACTTTTTATTTCTGTTTTGGTTTCTGGCTTCCGGAATTCTTTTATGGCTTGCACTTTACTAATATCTGCCTTGATTCCATTTTGTGTTAGTGTATGTCCCAGGAATTTAATCTGTTCTACACCATATTCACATTTTTCCTCATTTAGTTTAATATTTTTCTCTTTTAATTTATGTAACACTACTTTTACACGTTTATCATGAGTTATTTTATCTGCAGCAAATGTTAATATATCATCGATGTACACAAATGTTCCTTTACACGAATTTAATATTTGTGTCATTGTCTTTTGAAAAAGTTCCGGTGCATTTGAAATTCCAAACATGAGCCTTTTGTATTGATATAATCCGTTATTTGTTTGAAACGTAGTCAAAGGTCTTGAACTTGGATGTAATTCTATTTGGTGAAATGCCCATTTTATATCTAATTTTGTAAATAGTTTGCTACCTTTGAGTTCTCCTAATAAATCATTTATTGTTGGTATCGGGTGTCTTTCCCTTTCTATGGCTTCATTAACTCTTCTCATGTCGATGCAGATCCTTATATCGTCTCCTTTGGGTATAACCACTATTTGAGAACACCATTTTGTTGGACCATTGGCTTTTTCTATGATATCCATTTCTTCCAACTGTGTTAGCTTATGCTCCAATTTTTCTTGCAGTGGAATTGGTATTCGCCTCATGGGTATTATTACTGGTGAAACATTAGGTTTTACTGGTATCTGCAATTGAAAATCTTTAATTTTATTGAATTTCTCTTGTTTTTCAATCGTATTTATATGGTTCCCCAATTTTAAAACTCCCAATTTCATACTCGTTTGTTTACTTAATATTGGTACTCCAGTTCCTTTGATTACATAAAATTCGGCTATTGTTTTCTTAAAGTTTTCCGTTTCCACTTCCGTTTCGAATGTGCCTATTACTTCAAGTGGTTTTGAATTTCCATATGGCTTTAATGATGTACTGACTAATTTTGTATTACATTTAATTTTATTTTGTTTAAGGTATTGCCATGTTCCTTTGTCAACTACATTACATGTTGATCCTGAGTCAATGATTACACACATTTTGACTCCTCCCACATTTACTTCAATGTCCGCTTTATTCCTGTCTAAGTGGTTTATGCTAAATGCGTATTTATCATCATCCTCATCAGTATCTTCAATTTGTCTTACTCTTTTGGTTTCTTTCTTTTCTTCTTTACCACTTTCATATTTTGAATATTTTCCCTTTTCTTGTCTGGCTCTTGATTCTTTATTCACTGTCTTGTAGTTTGACTTCTTAGTTTTACAATATTTTGAAAAATGTCCAATTATGCCACACTTATGACACACTTCTGACTTTGCACGACAACTTTTCTCATAGCTTTTGTGGTCATTAGCCCCACATCTGTAACATCTTTTCTCTGTTTTGTGATATTCTTTTAGTTTATTTACCACAGGCTTTGCCTCCATAATTTCTGCTTGCATTACTGTTGTTTCTTCTATTCGCCCAATCTCCATTACCAAATCTAAAGTTAAGTTTGCACCTTTTTCCAAAAACTTTCTTCTTAGGCTTACATCTTTACACTTATCGACAACTTGATCACGAATTTCTTCTGAAATGTTATGAAAATTGCAGTATAAAGCTTGTTGTTTTAGTCTAATTATAAATTGTGCAATAGTTTCAGTGTCTTTCTGATACATTGTTCGAAATACATGCCTCTCGTACGGTACATTTGCTTTTGGTGTAAAGTAATTTGTCAAAACTTCTACTGCTTCATCATATTCTGTTTTAATTATATTTCCAGAGTCATCTCTTATTACGGTACCTGATTCATTTCCTACTAGGGTGAAATAAATATCTTGTACTCCTGTTCCCGCCATATGTAGTAATGTTGCCCGTTTTCTTTTTGAATCTGTGATATTCCTGGATTCCAAATATAATTTCAATGATCTAATCCACCTTGTCCATTGTATTCCTATTTCAGCTGCTGATCCATTACAATTAAATTTCTCTAAATCGTGTTTTTCCATATTTCCCGCTCTTTCGTAACACGTGCTGTTAACCTCACTTTTCTTTTTTTTACAGTCACTCTACTTTATTTTCAGCGTGTTTAGTCTTATTTTGAGAATTTTCCAGGATGCTTTTGCCTTTCCTATTTTTCTCTTTTTTCACTCGTCGCCAAATATAGCATATAATGCTTAATTAAACACAGTTTATTACTTATGCATTTTATTATCTGGTTACATACGTCTGGTGCATTACCAGGCTGACCAACACAATCCCCTCCAAGTAACTAATACACTACAGTGCTGTAGAAGAAAATATTGTTATACGCAATTTATGAGTGTTTTTAATTATTCTTTTTGAAATATCTGTCTGTCTGTCTGTTTATCCGTAGTGTATTCAAAGATAGTTACAGTGAGTTATTTTGCTGTTTATTTCAGGTTTGCACAACAAAGTTTTTGACTTAAATACTTTGTGTCCTTTGATACATTGAAATATTATAAGTACCAGGTTTTATGTTCGTATTTTTATTTAAATTTTTAACATTGAAGGTGTTCCTTTCTTAACAAAATTTTTCCTACACCGTCGATATTTGTTCTTAAAAAAATATATTACACTTACGTGTAAATTTGATGTCTGGTTTTAATGGTTCTTGTCGTCGTTTATGAGGAGGAAGTTTTTCGTTTTCTGCTCTCCACTTCTTGAGACACTGTGGTTCATGAATATAAATTGAGCTAACACCAAATAATCGCCCGCAAAGATAGCATGGAAACATTGGAGGTCTCTTTGAAGAGGATGGTCGTTCTTCTTGTTGTTTTGCGTCTGGTTCCGGAGTTCGTTTTTGAGAGGCCTCTGAAATATAGAAAAACATGTCAAAATATAAATTTTAAAATGTCATGAATGATTTTGTTCATTACCAGCTGCTGTGGATGGTTTAGAATCTGGCAAATTCTGTGGTACTGGTAATGAACCATTTGCCATCTGCCATTTTTTTAAACACTGGGGTTCATGGATCTTGATAGAGTGGCTTCCAAACATCCTGCCACAGATCTTACAAGTTATTCCTGTCGAAGGAGCCACAGGTGATGTAGGACTTGTTGGATTGTTTGTAGAAAAATTATTTTCTGTTGGTGGTCTTGTGTTCTAGAAATAATATAAGATAGGATTTAATTTTTTTGCGGAGAACAATTGATAAAAACGTCTATTATCTATTTTATTTTATGGAACAAATTGGTTAATAAGTTTTCACGCTTGAATACTTATTAAATCCACATTATATTTTACCATAATTGAAAAGTGAACAAAATATTTAAAATAATTTTTAATTGTTTAAACGTTTAAAGACAGTAGAAATATTTTTATTTGTAAAGACTTACGTTAACTGCTTTTCAAGCAAGGTTAGGCAAAATTTGATTGTTATTAAAAAAATCAAAAACCATTAATTTAAATTTAAAAAATCAAAAAAATCACGAATTCTTGATATTTTTTTTAAGAAACGCCTATTTTTCCTTTTTACAACAAATTTATTCATTATTCACCCTACATTATATCTTCTATACAGCATCATTCAAAAAGTATATCAACAAATGAAAAAGTTTTTTTATTAAACATTTCTTAGAAAGTTTTATTCTTGATAAAAGTTGGTGGATGACCTTAAGTTAATTTTAAGATAGAAAAAACTTCATAAAAATTCATACTATACTAGCTTTTAGCGATTTCAAATATATTCTAAGTCTTATTTTGAGAGTTACAAAAAAACTTCATAGAGAAAGATTGTTCAGAATTCAAAAATACGACCATAAGTGAAATTTCTCGTTAAAATTTCAATTTCTATTTTTATAGTAATTTTAACACCAAAATGCAAAAATTAAAAAGCTTTTTATTATTGGTTTCTCAAATAATTTTGTTCTTGAGAAAACTTAAAAAAGTTGAATATAAATCCCTATAACAGTAGATTAAAACGATTTTAGAAATATTCGAAAAGAGTATAGTGCACTTATTTTAAAAATTTTAACAAAGTTTAAAAAAAGTTGTTGACAAGTTAAAAATAATGATAAATACATTATCCCTTCATTTTTTTTTTACTCCTTAAATAAGAGCACTTTAATCTTGCGAATTGTTCTAAAATCGCTAAAAGCTAATGTTGTATGTTGTATGAACTTTTATTGAGCTTTAAACTTAAAATGAGTTTTAGATCATGCACCAACTTCTCTCAAGAATAAAATTTTCCCATTAACCGATAATCAAAAACTTATCTATTAGTTGCAAACTTTTTGAATGTTGATGCTACTATAAAATTCGAAAATGAAATTACGTCAAATTTCGTATTGTCATATTTTTGATTCCTAAACAATTTCTTCCCACGATATTTTTATTTAAGTTTTAAAATAAGAGCACTTTACTATTGCGAATATTTTTAAAATACTTAAAATCTAGTTGTTATATGATTTTTTTTCCATCTTAAAATTAGTTATGGGTCATGCATCAACTCTTATCAGGAATAAAATTTGCTGAGAAATCGATAATAAAAAACTTTTCCAATCGTTGCAGACTTTTTGAATGAGGCTGTAGATCTTTTGACTCTAAAATTAATTATTATTGTGAAAATTTACAAAGTAAATTTACCGGAATGCATCTCTAACAAGAAAATTCCTGTAGAGACTTTATTTCTCCCTGACCTATAAGTATAAGAAGCCAATAGGCAATATTTCTGGCGGTTGTTTCAGCGGGTGGATGTAAAACGTGCATTTAATTTATATGTGTCGTGTGATGTTGAATCGTGAAAAAAAAGTTTGATTTAAATCACGATTTTAAGTTAAAAAAATCTGCTGATTTAAATCAGGCCAAACCTGTTTTAAAATAATTTAATTAGAGACCCGAACCGCAAAGAATAACGGTTCAATTCCAGTTGTCGATTCACTAAATTTTAACTTTTTGGTTTTAATTCTCACTGACGGTTTTAAATTTAATAACGATTTGGTCAGCGGTTGAGCCGATACAGTTTTTAAAATAACTTAAAAAAAGTAACTTTGGTGGTCTTCAACATTTATTTATTATTACATATTTACAATTTTTTTATCTTTACATACATGCTAATACAGTTTAGTTCTACTAAAACAATTAAAACATTGTTTTATAATGTTTTTTTTTGATTTTCAAAATGCATCAAGTCTGTGTCAACTTAAATTATTATTGCTTTTTGCCTTTATTATTTCATTAAAAAAGGACATATTTAATACTATGATATTTATTAACAGATTTTTTATAAATATTATACATAATTTGAAAACCTAAACAAAATTAATCAATTTCTTCTTTATTATTTAAGAGCTCGTCAATTTGCTCTTTATTTTTCTTTTCTTCCTTCAAATCTCGTTTATGTTCCAAGTACAACCAGCTAAAAAAACAAAATCATACAAAATCTGAATTACAATCATAAATATGTTTTCTTACAAGAATATGGGAATGGCAGGGAATGTAAGAAATCCTCCGAACAAGAAGAACAGTCCTGGTAATGTGTCGATAGTAGATCTGTATACTATGCTGTATAAAGGACCGTATACTAACGGCATTAAAGCTTCACATACACCAAACAACGAATTTATTTTTCCTTAAAATAAAATCGGCTTACAGAATGAGCATATGTAATGATTTTTTATTTTTAATCTACCTAATTCGTCGGCTGGTACAAGCTTTGACATAATTGATCGCATAGCAATAAATGAAGTGCCATTGATCATTTCCACTATAGGACCTAAAAACACAATTTTTAGGTACAAATATTAATGCTGCCCTGGCAGGAAAAAAAGCTTTACCCATTTGTTCCTTATCCGCTGAAGCATAAACTTTAAAATGATCCTGCTCCCATAGTCTTTTTAGGAATAGGATTTTTAAGCGTTGCAATATTACTCAAGTTATAAAAGGCCATATTTCGCACTCAACTTTTGATTTTTAAATAAGTTAGATGTATATTTTTTCAGGTACCTATACTTATTCAAATTTTAGTTAAAACTTTTGTTATCAAACGAGTTTTTGAAACGAAGTAATTACATACACAGGCCTATAACATGGGGGGGTTTAGATTATTAAAGTTTAAAATTGAAAAAACTGCTAAATGCAGCCAAAAAATTAATTATTTCGGTTACCATGTAAGCAGTCACAGATTTTGCCAAATTTTAACCCATTGTCTATCTCTAATATTAAACAAGATTTCCATATTAGTATTTGAATTTCAATCAATCTGAATACAGGGTGGTGCACTTTTTTGTAGCAGGACTTTAACAGCGATACAAAAAATCATTTTAAAGCGAATATTCCATATCAACACAGGTCCATAAACGTTTCATTTTAAAGATACAGCATGTAGAAATTTTCGAAAAGATATCGATAATTTTAACGAAATTTGGTAAACAGTCCACTTTGCAGATTGGTGATAATGTCAAGCCCCAAAAGCAACCAGTGGCGGAGTTGTGGGGGTCCATTCTTAATAAATTTTATTAAAAACTAGTACGGCCCTGTTCAAAATCAAACTCAAACTTGTTTTTGGGTAGAGCATTTTATTCTAAACAAAAAGTGTCTCTTGACTTTTCTTCGTATTTGCCACCGTTTGGCGCGGAATTTGATTTACTTTACCATTCTCGCGAAAAATTTGCTCATAAATTCGATTTAAAAATATCGCCAATATTCGAAATAAAGAAGTGATTACCGATTTTTGCAGTTTTTAATAACAGAACATGCTAATAATGAGGGAAGAAGTTCCGCTAAATTAACGATTAATGGTCCACATTTTAAGCATTTACTCTGCAATTTGCAATTTTCTGCTTTTCGCGATATTCTTAAATCGAACTTATAAGCACATTTTTCGCGAGAATAGTAAAATAAATCAAATTTTGCGCCATACGGTAGCAGATACGAAGAAAAGTCAAGAGACACTTTTTGTTTAGAACAAAATGCTCTATCCAAAAACAAGTTTCAGTTTGATTTTGAACTGGGCCGTATTAGTTTTAAAAAAAATTTATTACACCTGAACCCCCACAACTCCGCCACTGGTTGCTTGTTGGACTTGGCACTCACCGAATGTGGTAACCTGTAAGGTGGTGTTGCATACCAATTTTGGTTTAAATATATCTACTGGTTGGGAAACGGTTAAACTTTATCGATATTTTTTCTAAAATTTCAACACCCTGTATCTTTAAAATGAAGCGTTTATGGACCACTGTTAATATGGAATATTCGCTTTAAAATAAGTTTTTGTATCGTCTGTTAAAGGCCTGCTACAAAAAAGTGGACCACCCTGCATACAAAGATATTCAGATTACTTATTCTGTAGGTCCTGATTTTTTTTTATTATATCATATTTACTAAAGTTCTTTTAAACGAAAACTTAAAGTAAATTTTCATATTAGATTTAAATATTAAAATTAATCAGATTTATGCAGGGCCGATGAGAGGGAGGGGCAGGGGGGGCTCCGAGCCCCGGACCCGGGAGTATACAATATACAAATTATTCATCGTATTTTTTAAAAAAGGTTACAAAAATCGCCTGGTAGAGTTCGTTATATTTCCAAAAATACATACAAAAGCATTAACGGATTTAAAAAATAGTGATGTCCAAGTCCAACTCACCTAAGTAAAAAATTGTAGAAGTATTTGCAAACGCAAATATAACACTTGAAAAAATTTTACTGGCACTGGAAATGAGTCCAAGAAGAGAGTCATCTAACTTAAGATACTTTGAGAAAAACGTCAAAGAAAATAAAGTACCTACGAAGAAAATCAAACTGAGAATACTAAGACATTTAAATTAATATTTACGTACCAATTGCGTGTAAAACTGTCGTATATGTTGAGTATATACTGTAATCAATTTCATCCCATTGAAATTTATGTCGGACAAATAAATAAACAACGGTCATTTCACCTAAAAATTAGTAAACATGTCACTGAAGCTAACACATTTTAATTATACGTATGTTTCTGTGACAAATGAACATTGATTTATTTATTTTACAAATTAACACGCGCCGTGTAATGCTTTTTTTTTTAATTAGTTGAGCTAAAAGCTTTTGAATAAAATTTATTGACTTCAATAAAAAAGTCTTTAGTCTGAAAATGAAGACACACATTAAAAAAAAAAAAGTACCTATGGCTCTTTTACTCTAACACAAAAAAGTTTTAATTTTAGATAAATTTACAGCTTATAAAATAGGGGGTTCCCTGAGACAGTTTCTTGAGTCCTAAACGCTATCGATTGTTTTATTTTTAAATTGTTTAGATCAGGGTTTCCCAAACTATGTTCCGCGGAACACCAGTGTATATACAGGGTGTCCCCGTTATCACCGCGAATATTTTAAGTGGTGATAGAGGACCTTTTTCTAAGAAAAAATGTCAAGTAAAATTTTTTCCTAAAATCAAATGCTAAGCTGATATCAACACTTACTTGATTTTTTTACACTTCTGCATTTATAAGACTCTGTAGCCGAAAATATCAATTTTATCGTAAAATACCTTGCAGCTTTTTAATAGAACATGAAATTCTCTACAAAATTAGTTCTATTTATTTTTTGTCTACAGGCAATGGTGTGAGAGTTATAAAGCAGTTTGTACAAAAAAATGTAAAAAATTTACAAAATTTAATTGTTTCTTAGACTTTGCAACCGCTGTATCTTTAAAACGAAAGGTTGTACAAAAAAACCGACGGCCCATTCCGGATAGCAAATTTTATGGGCTACAACTTTGGTCAGGTGAAATGTTTGGAAAATCAAACCGATTTAAAAATGGCCGAAAAGTTATTTGTCCCTTCCCCAGAGAATTTACCGAGTTGTTTAAATTAGTGGAACAGAAAACAAACTCGGCGTTGTTGGAGAATAAAAATTAATCTTCTAATGCAGAGCAAACCTGTTCCAGTAACCTACCTATTTTAAAAGCGAGCAAATACAATAAAATGATACAAATTTGTTTATCTAGTACTTTCCATATTAACAATCAAACGCAATTGTGATAAGAACATTAAATATAAGAAAAGCAGGTTGTTCATGAACTAAAGATATATATTTTAGCACAAATTATTGATTATTTACACATTTACAGGGTTGGAGTGAGCGATGTGACCCTCAAGGTTAAGGGTGTACAATAATTATACACAGTGGCGGACTGCCCAGGGTGTCATCTTGCCCGATGGCAAGTGGGCCGACCCCCTTAAACATAAGGTAATTGTTAAAAGTGTTTATTGAACATTTAGTGGCTTGACAATAGTTGTGGCTGGCCTCCCTTTATCTCCTGGAAATCAATAGTCCGCCCCTGATTATAAACCTTGCACCCCTGTGCAATAATATATGTATACAATTTTTAAAAAATGGCCATCTAGGAGATTAGCAGGGGCAGTGCATATCCATATACCTTAAAAATTAATGGTAAAAATCGAGGTTGTTTTAAATTAAACGACTTCCCGAAATAAACAAAATAAATGAATGAAAACACATTGAAAAATTTAAGAATTTTCCGGTGAATGGTAGTGTATGATGTGTGCTACACAAACACAACAGTTATAAATAAGTATTTTTGTCCACCGATCCATACTTAATCGTTCAATGTCTATAAAAATTGTTGTTCTTAAAGAAACCTTACTCAAGATAGTAATATTTACCACAATGAAACAATGGCGTGGAATTACAGTGCTATTTAAACAACCATCGTATGAAAACAGAAAAATCTATGCTTGAAAAACAATTAACAGCTTAAACTGATTACAGTTGAACAAATAATACTAATATTATATAACGCAATAAAATATTATAAATTAGAACCAATTTTGATGAAGGTTTTGTTAAAGTAGAACTTTGGAATGAATTACTTTGTGAAATATTAGAAAACTAAAAGAAATGACAACTCGTTTACAGAGGTTGGCTTAATATGGTGATCTCTATTATCTCAAGATACTTAAGTTGCAGTCTGATGAAGAGACAAATTGAAATAAGTTTCACTTGCAGCTTCAGAATTATTATTACTTTGAATTTTGAATAGAACATTCTAACGTATCATACTATTCGTATTATTTGTAAGCCATTTCATATTTTTAAGGTACAAAAATAAAAACAATCAACAATTAAACATGATTGTTTCTGTCAAATTATCGTTAAAACAATAGAATGACAAGTTGTTTTACGAGGTACATTCTTAATGACGAGAAAAAAATAAAATATGAAAAATTACCTAATTTTTGTTATAATGTAAGTAAAATGAATACATCGACCCCACATAATTTATATTATTGGTATGGGGAAAACATCCCCTTTCTCGTGAAGTCACTGCCGACTATGGGTTCTATTTAAAAAATACAACTTTATGTCACAACTCGAATTTCGAATTTAAAAAAAAAAAATGTCTACGGCCACTGCATTCTTATCAAAAAATTGCCTGTAGAACGTTAAAATTATTTTCATAAACAAGGGAGATATAGTCATAAAACGAAAAATCGAAAAATCGAGTTGATAACTCGAAAACAAAAGACGATAACCAATTTTAGCTTTCACCATTAACTTTTTCTCGAAAAAAGAGAACGAGGAAACGGGGTCCGTTTTTCGATACCTCTTATAGTTACCAAGATTCCCTATGAAAACATCGAAATTTGCCCACCCTGTACAAGCATTTTACATTTAAAACCTCCGAAAATTTGCTGCTAAATTCTTTACTGTTTAGTAATTATTTTAGACCAGTGTATTACGTAAAACAATGATGTTTGCGCTACCTAATAATGACGAGTAAGTAAAGATAACTAAAATAAATAGGGGTAATCTTATATTAAACAAATACGTATATATAAAATATCATCTGCAAGAGTACTCTTATAAATTCTAATCGCATATCTACTTACCATGAAGCGGTCCTATAATAATCATCACTAATATCATGATAACGCATATCCTTTTCTTCCTATTTTTTTCGCCTTGTTTGAACGCAACTTTAAAGGTTTCCGATATGTGCTTTATATTAAAAAAGTCTCTTAGAAAACCCACTTTTTTTTCTTTCACTTCTTTTTTCTCATCGTCACGCAGAGGTTCCTCGTGTACACAATACAGCCCATATATTATACCAATAACATATATCACTAAACACAAGAAGAACACTCCATAAAAACCAATTTCCCTGTACAGTATTCCGCTAAGGGCGATTCCGACAAACCAGCTGACATTACTGAACATGCTAACGGCCCCAATTCGTAGGGTTCTCGTTTCCAAGCTCGAGACACTGCTGATGTAGCTGAAGATGCCGACAAACATGACGAACCATGCTCCTGTAACTGCTTGCGGAATCGCTTCGGCTATGGCGTTGACTTCCATGGGCAATTCGTAAAAGAAATAAGTGCATATTATCAAGCCGGCAGCTCCAAAAGCCTCTCCTACAACCGGCAACAAGATGCAAGGCTTCCTCCGCTGGTGCCTGTCGCTCCACGACCCCACGAATAACAACAGAAGCGCCGGAATAGCACTTTGCAACACGGCTTTCCATGCCATCAACGAAGCCACAAGTTTCTGCACGACAACCTCATCTGTAGTGTTATAGCCCGACGTATTTCTTGTCGCAAGAGCGTCACATATTTCAGAGTCATATTTTAAATTAACGCGGCAAGCTTTTTCCAAAGACAAATTTTGAGTAGCAAGAGTCGACATCACACTAGGTAAAAGATAACACATCAAAATCGGTTCCACAGTCATGTTCGTAATAATTATTTTGAACTTTTCACAAATATTGCGTTCTTTGGACGGTTTTTCTTCGGCATTTTCGAAGACCACCGACTGTAGTTCTGCCTCGATACTTCTTGCTTTTTCGAGAGACATTTTGGTAGTTTATTTTCCACTAAAACTTTAAATTTCGTTGAAACCACAAGTCTTTAAATAAATTACATGTATAGGTACAAAAGTATGTTTACTTACCATAAAGTCACTTGCAACATATATCACTACAACTGCATTAAAACAATATTACAAAGATACAGATTTATTTACGATGCCAGATAATTAACGAATGGTGTCGCAGGGATGGATCACATTTACGATTTAAAATGCTGGTTTGCGCCAATTTTTAATAGAGAAACAATGTGTCTTATCTCTGTTTAAACGCATTTAAAGAACATTCAAATACTACATCTAAGTGTATAAATGGCTTAAATTATGTTTATTAAGCATCAAAAGTTGAAGACTTTGTGATTGTCATTCTGCTTTGTATAATTAAATTATTTGCTTAATGTAAATGTGGGAGTAATTGACACTTTGACGAGATGACCAATTTAAACAATGTATATTGCTCAGAAAAGTTGACATATACTACTCTGGGTCACTGGGCCGGTATTCTCAACTCCTCCTGTTCATCCAAAAATTTCTCAAGTGTAGTTCCAAATATAACCAGATTTTCTTTTAGTGATTTTCCATCCTTCGCAAATATTATTATGTCATCTGCATAGCAAACTTCTGATACAGTTATTCTTTCCATGTTCCAATATCCCACTTCGTATTTTTTGATTTTCTTCTTCGCTTTTTTTGTGGCTTCATCTAGGACTAGTGAATATAGTAGAGGGCTTAAAATGCAGCCTTGTCTCACTCATCTTATAGTTTCAAATATTTCTAATTCTTCATGCCTCGTTCTTACATAGTTTACTGTTTTTTTTTGTATAAACTTTTTATTCCTTTGATCAGGTTTTTTTGAGCTTTCTGTTTTTTCTAAAATTGCCCATATATCTTTCCTTTTAACCTGAGCTTTCTCTAGATCGACAAAACAGATATGTACGTCCCTTTCCTCCATCATGGCTTTCTCCTCTATCTGCGGAAGAATGAATAAACCATCATTTACTCCACGATTTGGTCTAAAACCCATTTGACTTTCTTCTAGTGTCATTTCCATCTGCATCCTTAGTCTCTTCTCCAGTACTCTTGCATATAATTTTGCTACTGAACTAATTAATGTGATACCTCTGTAGTTTCTTTAATTAAACCCATTCTTCAATGAAACGACACAACTGTACTGATCTTCTTAAAACCTTTGCTAAAGAAGATAACAAGTTGATTAAACTCTGGGAAAATTGACGATACTGAATAGGTAAATCAATCTTGGTACAAAAATAGTGCCAGTAACACTCGTTCAATCGTGGAGAAACATTCTTACTAATGTATAAAGAGATTTATTGGATTTTAACGAACCTAAGACAAGTGAAATATATGATTTAATGGAAAATTGAAAAGGCTGAATGGCGATTCAATTTATTAAAGGTATCAAGTCTGTGTCAACTTAAATTATTTTTGATTTTTGCCCTTATTATTTCATTTAAAGAAAAGGACATATTATTTAATACTATGATATTTATTAATAGATTTTTTATAAATATTATAATTTGAAAACCTAAACAAAATTAATCAGTTTCTTCTTTATTATTTAAGAGCTCGTCAATTTGCTCTTTATTTTTCTCTTCTTCCTTCAAATCTCGTTTATGTTCCAAGTACAACCAGCTAAAAAAAAACAAAATCATACAAAATCTGAATTACAATCATGAAAATGTTTTCTTACAAGAATATTGGAATGGCAGGGAATGTCAGAAATCCTCCTAACAAGAAGAAAATTCCTGGTAATACGTCGATACTAGATCTGTATACTATGCTGTATAAAGGACCGTATACTAACGGCATTAAAGCTTCGCATACACCAAACAACGAATTTATTTTTCCTTAAAATAAAATCAGCTTACAGAATGAGCATATGTGAATGATTTTTTATTTTTAATCTACCTAATTCGTCGGCTGGTACAAGCTTTGACATAATTGATCGCATAGCGATAAATGAAGTGCCATTGAACATTTCCACTAAAGGACCTAAAAACAATATTTTTACAGACATAATTAAAAATTTTTAGGTGCAAATACCAAATATTAATGCTGCCCTGGCGGAATAAAAAACTTTTACTCATTTGTTCCTTATCCGTTGGAGCATAAACTTTAAAATGATCCTGTTTCCAGCATAGTCTTTTTAGGAAAGGATTTTAAATGTTACAATATTATTCAAGTTATGAAAGGGAAAGGCGGAAAAGCAATATTTCGCACTCAACTTCTGTTTTTTAAATAAGTTAGATGTATATTTTTTCACGTATTCAAATTTTAGTTAAAACTGTAGTTATAAAAATGAGTTTTTGAAATTAAATAATTACAAAATTACATACACACGCCTATTGAGAATTGAGTTTCAACATGGGGAGTTTAAATTATTAAGGTTTAAATTAGAAAAAACTGCTAAATGCAGCCAGAAAATTAATTATCCTGGTCACTATGTAAACAGCCACAGATTTTGCCAAATTTTAACCTATTGTCTATCGCTAATACTAAACGAGATAAGTATTTGAATTTCAGTCAAGATGAATATAAAAAGGTATTATTTATTTCGTAGGCCCTGATTATTATTTTTGTATTATAGGGTGTTTCTTAAATATTGCGAAAAAATTGGGGAGGTGATTCCTTATCGAAAATTAAGGGGGGTCTTTTCTATGTATAAAATGTTTTCCTTAGACGTCTCCTTTCGGAGTTACACCCCTCTAAAGGAAAGCGGTAAAATTAGATTTTTATTTTATTTCTCAAATTAGGATAAATATTTGGTAGACGTTTTATACTTAAAAAAGGTTTCGCATAGTAATATTTTCAATCATCTCTCACCTTCACAGGGAACTGAAAAGTGCGACCCCTGTTGGTTTTTTTATCAGAACTTTTTGATGGGTTGAAATTTTGCAATTTATTTGTTTTTAGGAAAGCTTGATTTATTTAAAAACTTTTTTATTCTTTAGCTTTTCTCGTAAAACCAACAGTTTTTGAATTAAAAAAAAAAGTAAACATGCACCATTAAATTTTCCAATATAAAACGATTCATTTTGGTGGTTACACCCTGTATAATAGGAATCTACTAAAGTTTTTTTTTAAGCGAAAACTTGAAGTAAATTTCCATATTAGATTTAAATATCAAAATCAGACAGATTGAGGTAGGTAATTAGATTTTTTAAAATCCCAATCATATATTGATTCTAACAAAGTACAAAATATTAGGTTTTCATTAATTATACAAAAATTTTGCTTTAAAGAGATCAGTCATGTTGAAAAGGATCAATTTTTTAAGGCAAACCAAATTTTCCACTTTTTAAAAAACATGACGCCGTTTTAAAACAAATGCCTGCGTTTGATATAAACTTGAAATAAAAATTTAAATAAAAATATAAATATAAATATTCGAAAATATAGGTATACAGGGTGTATACAATATAAAAATTATACATCGTATTTTTTTAAAAAAATTACAAAAATCAACCAGTAGAGTTCGTTATATTTTCAAAAATACATACAACAGCAGTAAAGGATTTAAAAACTATTTATGTCCAACTCACCTAAGTAAAAAATTGTAGAAGTATTCGCAAACGCATATATAAAACTTGATAGAATTTTACTGGCACTGGAAATGATTCCAAGAAGAGAGTCATCTAACTTAAGATATTTTGAGAAAAACGTCAAAGAAAATAAAGTACCTACGAAGAAAATTAAACTGTGAGAATCCCAAGACATTTAATTTAATATTTACGTACCGATTGCGTGTAAAACTGTCGTATATGTTGAGTATATACTGTAATCAATTTCATTCCATTGAAATTTATATCGGACAAATAAATAAACAACGTTCATTTCACCTAAAAATTAGTAAACATGTCACTGAAGCTAACTACATTTTAATTATACGTATGTTTCTGTGACAAATGAACATTGCTTTATTTATTTTACAAATTAACACGCGCTTTGTAATGCTTTTTTAATTAGTTGAGCTAAAAACTTTTTAATAACATTTATTGACTTCAATAAAAAAGTCTTTACAGTCTGAAAATAAAGACATACATTCAAAAAAAAAAAAATTAAGTATGGCCCTGACTCTAACACAAAAAAGTTTTAATTTTAGATAAAATAGGGGGTTCCCAGAGACTTTTGAAATTCGAGTTGTAATTTTTTAAATATAACCCATAGTCATTGGCGTAGTTAGGGGGAGACCAGGGGGTGCTAAGCCCCCCCCCCTGAGCTCTCATTAGCCCCCCCTGGCCAAAAAACACAAAACATTTAAACAAAACACCAAACGTATTTGAAACCGTATTCTGTTAAATAAACAGAAAGATGAATTTCGACCTATAGATTAGCACCAATCTAGCATTATTTTTTAAATTGTCTTAATATTAAGCAGAATTGGGCCCGGATTCACAAAAGTTCAAAAGCGAGGACCTTTTTCTTTTTTTTTTTAGCTCACAGCCTCAGTCACCTGGGGCTGCAGCCCCCCCTGGACCTCTGGGCTAACTACGCCAATGCCCATAGTTGGCTGTGGCATCACAAGAAATTGGATTTTTTCCCCATTCCAATAATATAAATATAAATCGTGTGGGGTCGATTTATTCATTTTCCTTACATTATAGCAAACATTTGGTAATTTTTCGTATTTTATTTTTTCTAGTTGTAGGCTTATGTCATGTGTCCACAAAATAAGATTTTGTTTTAAACCTCCAAAAATAGATTTATTAGATTGCCTTCTTTCTGGCTAACGATTAAAATAAGTTTCACCTGCAGCTTCAAAATTATTATCTCTTTGAATAGAACATTCTAACATATACTTTTCGTAATATTCGTAAGCCATTTCGTGTTTTTAAGGTACAAAAATAAAAACAATCAACAATTAAACGTGATTATTTCTATCAAATTATCGTTAAAACAACAGAATGACAGTTTGTTTTATCAGGTATATTTTTAATGACATAAGCCTACTACAAACAAAAAATAAAATACGAAAAATAACCTCATTTTTGCTATAATGTAAAGAAAATGAATAAATCGACCCACATGATTTATATTATTGGTATGGGGAAAAAAATCCCCTTTCTCGTGAAGCCACAACCAACTATGGGTTGGTTCTATTTAAAAAAATACAACTTTATGTCACAACTCAAATTTCATATTTTAAAAAAAATATGTCTACGCCACTGCATTCTTATCAAAAAAGTGCCTGTAGAACGTTAAAATTATTTTTTTAAATTTTCATAAACAAGCGAGATATAGTCATAAAACGAAAAATCGAGTTATCGTTGATAACTCGAAAACAAAAGACGATAAGCAATTTTAGTTTTCACCAGTAACTTTTTCTCGAAAAAAGAGATCAAGGAAGCGGGGTCGATAGCTCTTATAGTTACCGAGATTCCCTATGAAAACATCGAAATTTTCCCACCATGCATTTTACATTTAAAACCTCCGAAAATTTGCTGCTAAATTCTTTACTGTTTAGTAATTATTTTAGACCAGTGTATTACGTAAAACAATGATGTTTGCGCTACCTAATAATGACGAGTAAGTAAAGATAACTAAAATAAATAGGGGTAATCTTATATTAAACAAATACGTATATATAAAATATCATCTGCAAGAGTACTCTTTTAAATTATAATCGCATATCTACTTACCATGAAGCGGTCCTATAATAATCATCACTAATATCATGATAACGCATATCCTATTCTTCCTATTTTTTTCGCCTTGTTTGAACGCAACTTTAAAGGTTTCCGATATGTGCTTTATATTAAAAAAGTCTCTTACAAAACCCACTTTCCTCTCTTTCACTTCTTTCACTTCTTTTTTCTCTTCATCGCACAGAGGTTCATCGTGTACACGATACAGCCCATATATTATACCAATAACATATATCACTAAAGACAAGAAGAACACCCCATAAAAACCAATTTGCTTGTACAGTATTCCACTGAGGGCGATTCCGACGAACCAGCTGACATTGCTGAACATGCTAACGGCCCCAATTCGTAGGGTTCTCGTTTCCAAGCTCGAAACACCGCTGATGTAGCTGAAGATGCCGACAAACATGACAAACCATCCTCCGGTAAGTGCTTGAGGAGTCGCTTCGGCTATGGCGTTAAATTCCATGGGCAATTCGTAAAAGAAATAAGTGCATATTATCAAGCCGGCAGCTCCAAAAGCCTCTCCTACAACCGGCAACAAGATGCAAGGCTTCCTTCGCTGGTGCCTGTCGCTCCAAGACCCCACGAATAACAACAGAAGCGCCGGAATAAGACTCTGCACCACGTTTTTCCATGCCATCAACGAAGCCACAAGTTTCTGCACGACAACCTCGTCTGTAGTGTTATAGCCCGACGTATTTCTTGTCGCAAGAGCGTCACATATTTCAGAGTCATATTTTAAATTAACGCGGCAAGCTTTTTCCAAAGTTAAATTTTGAGTAGCAAGACTCGACATCACACTCGGTAAAAGATAACACATCAAAATCGGTTCCACAGTCATGTTAGTAATAATTATTTTAAACTTTTCACAAATATTGCGTTCTTTGGACGGTTTTTCTTCGGCATTTTCAAAGACCACCGACTGTAGTTCTGCCTCGATACTTCTTGCTTTTTCGAGAGACATTTTGGTAGTTTATTTTCCACTAAAACTTTAAATTTCGTTGAAACCACAAGTCTTTAAATAAATTACATGTATAGGTACAAAAGTATGTTTACTTACCATAAAGTCACTTGCAACATGTATCACTACAACTGCATTAAAACAATATTTTGTGTCATCATCGATTACTCGGACATTGGTTTACAAAGATAAAGATTTATTTACAATGCCAGATAATTAACGAATGGTGTCGCAGGGACGGATCACATTTACGAATTCAAATGCTGGTTTGCGCCAATTTTTGGTAGAGAAACTATGTGTCTTATCTCTGTTTAAACTTATTTAAAGAACATTCAAATACTACATCTAAGTGTATAAATGGCTTAAATTATGTTTATTAAGCATCAAAAGTTTAAGATTTTGTGATTGTCATTCTGCTTTGTATTTAATTAAATTACTTGCTTATTATATATAAACACATGGCAAGGACTCACTGCATATTTTAACAAATTGACTGCCGAGCCAATTTTGCAAATGTTCACCAGGAGGCCAACATATTTTTGTTTTGTAAATCGTGTTTTTTCAACATAAAACTTTATATAAAAGTAATATTTTTCAATAGACTACATTTTGAAGGCACAGGACGAATTTCGTCCTGACTATCAAATATGAAAATAAGTGATTTTTTTTCATTATAGGCCATGGCTATCATACAGGGTGTGGCTTCGCTAATTTTTTGCATACATCGAATGTTTAGGACCTATATAAAACATTTTTACCGATTTTTGTTATGTGTCCCTTTATATACAGGGTGTTCCAGTTATAGTAAACAGCATTGGGATCTCGTAAACGGTAAGAGATACAGATTTGGTTAAATAGGTCAAAATGATTTATGATTTAAGAGCAAATGTTCTATGAAAAAAAGCTTTTAAAAAATAGTTTTTTGCTATTTATAAAAAACAAAACACATTCAGGTTTGTAATTTTTACCTATAACTTGCTTTTAAAAATTGATTGTGGCTCCTCTCATACTAAAGAATAATGCATCTAACTTAAGCACACCTGTATCTCTTATAATAAGCGAGATCCCCATGCTGGAAATGTTATCTGGGACACCCTGTATGTAGTAGCTCTTGGGAAAATTCGTAATGATATTTAAAAATCGTTAAAAGATTGCCAAGAACAAAACAAAAATCACGGATTTTCCATATAAATAATACGTGCTAAATATGTAAAATAGTATTCTGCGTAAAAAGTATGTTACAGTATTTAAAAACTAAATAAAAATGAATAGTTGGGATTATCCGTGTATTTCGATTATTTGTGTTAGTCCGGATAATCGAGAGTATACTGTATTAATTCATTGTCGTATGGACGTGAACCGAAAATCTAAACCGCGAGTTTCGTTCAAACGAAGTTAAGTACTTTTGTCTAAAACTCTAACTAAATACAAGCAGCTTTACCATTTTTAGCACAAATTTATAATCTGACAGTTCATTAATCGAAAAAAAAAACGTATTAGTAGAGTAAGTAAATAAAATTAAGTGGCAGACAAACATACAAAAATGCACGTTATCTTATGAACTACTAAAAAAAGAAATTTATTACGCCTTTTAATGGCTTAACATTACTGCATTACGTAAACTTAAGCCTCTCGTAAATTAGTAAGATTGTGATGTAATGTTTTTACAGCTATTTTGTAAAATTTGCACTTGACTTACCATCGTACGTTGAGATAAACAACTTCTTTGATGTACCATCAGCCTATCAGGCAAAAAGGTACGTCCACAGTTTTCACAAGGCACCAGGGAAGCCTAAAAATGTAAATTTTTGTAAGTTTTTAGTATAATTATGGCGCAATTTTTTAAATTATGATATAGACAATTCTGTTCTTCAAGTTTCGCGGTCGCTGCCCATGTTAAAATCTTGATTTTTGGGTTGGCAACCGCGTCCCTTGTCTAAAATTACTTTTTGCTGGCCCTAAACCAAGATATGTAGTGTAGACGTTTTATTATTAAAATTAGGGACCAAAAAAGTGAAAATAATTGGTAAAATGTCTGTAATTATTATTATTTCCAAAGGTTAGCTTTAGTGATAATAAGAATCGTTTCCAAAATCCTATCGTTTTTATAATTTTATCAAAAAATTTACTTTTAATATCTTTTTATGTTTAAGGGTTTTTGTAAAATATATGTACAGCGTAGTAGTTTTGTAGATGTGAATTACTGCAATAAGATCGACATTCAACACAATTTCTGAAACCAGAGCAGGTTAATTAAAGTGTTTGTTTTATTTAAATAGTTCAAGGCTTTTAGCGAACCGTTAAGAGCATTCTGAAACGTTACAACAAGCACACTACATGTTTTATAAGTGGTATAAAAATGGTGGAGGCGTCGGTTATCGCAATGATCAAAAATGATCATTACAAAGCAAATTATAGCCCGCAAACGGTACAAATTTAAATAAACCTGGTTTAGTACAATCCATTACAAGAATCAAGTCTAACTTGATATCAGATTTAGGTGAAACATTTGGGTAAAATATTTTTTTAGTTTATAATTTTAACGTTGAGTTGAGTTATGTATTTTTAGATGCAATTTCGAATGTATCGGACATATTTATCTACACAGTAAATAAAATAGATTTTAAAATTCAAACCTCATTGTTTTAAAGTCAAACTGTCAAAAAACACCGCCTACTAATTTGTTTTTATTTGAAAGGTTATGCACGTACAAAATGTTGCTGGTCCTTCATAGCGCTTAAGTTTTTTTCAACAAAAAAGTATGGGGAACATTATTTGAAAGTTAAAAATTGTTTTATGGTGCAAGTAAAGTCAAAATATTGCTAATAGTCTGCTGTATTTAATTTAATGAACTGTATTGTTAAATAATGCCTTATTGAACAAATACAGGACAGCTTAAGCTGCATACAACAGCATAAAAATATATTCGAAACATTGATGTTTATAAAAAAAAGGCGTTATTCAACTTTTTTTGTATTGCCTTAAGTCGAATTCAGGTAACAAACTTATTTATCTTTCTTTTGTTAATATTTTTTTCCAAAAAGGTATGAGTATGAGATGTGAGCAATCTCTTAGAATTAAAAAGAGTATGAGATTTTTCGGATTGGAAATCTTATCACAATTGACTACTTGATTAGGCTTCAGAAACTAAAAGGTTTTCGCAAGAAACTCTCATCTAGACTCATGAATCTTCATGATATAGGTACCTACTAATTCCTTTCAAATTTTAACATTTTTTTGAAAAAAGTATCATAAACAGTTTAAAAATATTTAAACAACAGAAACATTTGGAAAATGTTCCATCTTATTTTGATTTTAAAATTACCCTGCTGTTATTTGACGAATACAATTAAACCTGTATAAAACGCGTACCTGAAAAGTATACATACAATGAAAACCAACAAGACTTTGTCGTTATAATGGCTCTTTGCAGACGACCAAGTCGTAATAACCTACAGCAAGGCTTCCTCCAACAGGTGCAATTAAATTGAGCCAAGCGCTAAAGGAATAAAACATGATTATATCAGCAAACAAGACAAAAAAAGTGATTACTTTTAAAGGACACGAGTAAATTAGATCCAAAATTAGCCTGCACGATCAAACTATAGAAATAAACTCGTTCGATTTCCTAAGCTGCCAAATATCACTACATGAGGAAAAAGACATTCAAAGCCAAAAAGAAAAGTTTAATTACATTAACGGAACAATCAGACGAACGTCAAAAGAACAAAGGTAGCCGAATCACAGAAGTAAAGTTCTATAAAACATCGTTAATACCAACCATACCCTACGGAAGTGACACTTAGACGATAACAAAAAGAAATATACAGCGGATACAAACAGCAGAAATGAAATTCCTTAGAGCAGTGGCAGAAAACAAAAATAGAAAGACAGCGAAACACAGAAATACGTAACGAATTACACATATTCAGGTTAAACGACTATATAAAAAGAATGGAAAATACGTGTATGTCGAAGTAAATACACCCATATAGAACCAGAAGAAGAAGAAATGTAGACAAATCGGGGAAGATTGGAAAGAACATGAAAATGAGTGACAATAGCCTAATACGTCAAGAAATAGGAGATGAAGAAGAAGCGAAGAAAGAGGAAAGGAGGAAGAGGAGAAGAAAGAGGAAGAGGAAGAAAAAGAGGAAGAAGAGAAAGGGGAAGCGGAAGAGGAAGAGGAGGAGGAAATGGGAGAGGGAGAGGAAGGGGAAGAAGATGAAGATAAAGAGGAGGAGAAAGAGGAAGAAAAGGCTGATGAAAAGGAGGAAGAGGAGGAAAACGAAGAAGAAGCGGAGGAAAACGAAGAAGACGAAGAAGAAGAGGAAGAAAAGAAAGAGAAAAAAGAAGAAAAGTGAGAGAAAAGAAGAAGATAAAACACATACAAATTTAGAATACATTTTAAAGTCATTTTATGGATCTTTTTTGGTTATTTAATAACACATATGTGAGGTTTTAAGGGTCATTTCTAAAAATTAACGATGCATTGAGGTAATAATGCTTATATTGTTCATTTGGAATGAAATGGTAGTTTAACGTTCATACAGCCATGAAACGACTACAAAGTATATCAACTTTCACTATATTAGTGCGTTTATTTTTATGTAACGTCCTACTATATGGGTTTTACTACTACTTTTAGGGTAGGTACTTTTATTTATGCAATATATTTGTATAGCATTGTTACGTTAACAGGTAACAGGTGTGAGAGTATTGATATACCTACTTCAAATTAGTAAACTACTGCCATAAATTAGCATAATGCAATCTAAATCAAGTCCCCTCATATGATTAAATTAGGCAAATGTTTATTGTGCGTCACAACAATGTGCGCATTTTGTATGTGACTACTAGAAAGTGATCCTACGCAATCGACAATTTGTACTCATTTCCATAAAAATAGCTGAAGAACTAAAGAATGTAGTGCTGATAAATTATACGGGTGCAGCCAGGTGCGCGCCCCGTTTACTTTCGTTTTAAAAAAATAAGTACATGAAAGCGTTGTCATCGCGAAATACCGATTGTTGATTTGAAACATTAAAATCTTAAAGTTTTGTGAATGTTGTAGGCATAATGTGAAATCGGGAATTTTATAAAATGCCTAAGCTTTTTATAAAAATCTTTAACAACCTTTAACCTGACCCTCTATTAGTGACCAAATGAATGAAGGTCAGGTTAAAGGTTTGTTAAACCTTTTTTTTTGCACTATCACAAACGTATGAGGTTAAGAGAAAGTCATAATTTACTAGTTTTGACTTCGACATGAACATAATATAAATGATCAAAGCACGAAAATACCTCACTTAACAGTATCTGTTTGTGCTTGAGGATCCTAATAGTATATTACATAACAAGAGTTGTAAGAAGCATATTACGCACGAGTGACTAATTGCTTTACAACTCGTGTTATGTAGCTTACTTTTTCTACGATCACACAATACCTACGATTTTAACGGCTTTTTGGCTAATATACACATGTAATTACGTTGTCTTGTCAATTTTGACGTAAGTCTACTATGACATTTCTAGACAAGTGTGCTTTTTGCTTGTGCGTAAGGACCCACTTACTATGCATGCAGGCCGTACGGTAAGAATAATTTATATTAGTGGTCGTAGAAAAAAGATTGTTATTTTTGCCCAGAATTTTATTAAAATTATCTATGATAAAAATGTTAAAATTATGCGATTTTAAATAGGTAATTATAAATTGTGGTATTGATTTTCTTAGCGAACTAATTTTAACATTTTCCATGTAAATTACTTTTTATAATAATTTACAGTTTGACTTTAATCCCCATAAACATGTAAGAAAGTTTTGTGCAAGTTCCATTTAAAAAAAATAGTAGAAAAATATAACTATTTATAGATTATGATAATCTAGATTTTTCCCTAAACCATAACAATTTTTGCAATGCAAATCTAAATAATGCGTGGAACATTTCACCTATAAATCTAAAGTCTATTGTTGTATATTTGAGTCGAATAATCAATAAAAAGACACGTGATGAATATTTAGTGGCAAGACAGCTCTAATAGTTGCGTCATTGCTTCCTTCGCAAATCCATTGACGTCATTATTTTAAACATTTTGTTGCACTCTCTGAGACACTTATGACTAATACAACAAATCACTGCTTTAAATAAATTATTATCCTATTTATTTACTATTATTTGTAGTTTTAATTATCACCACAATAATAATATGGATTTTTGCAGCCTTGAACTTCTATATGATATTGATTTTTTCGCTTAACTCGTGCCGTGTCTATACAACAATAATCGCTGACCACTCTTATTGCGTTTTTACATTAACATATACTTCATTTTGTTATGTAAATTGCATGTAAAAATATTTTTTATGCCAGTAATATAACGGTAATTTCGAAACCAATTTATTATAATAATGCGTACCACGTTAAAAGAAGATAGAATTATTCAACAAGAAACTTCTAAAACTAAAAGGAAATTACCTGGGATGTTTCCCACGCGAAGAGGTTCCACTCTTCAGGGGTCATTGGTTTTTCGGGCCTCTTTGGAGCGTGCCGTTGTAAATTCTTTGGTAGGCTTGCGTTTTCTCGCTCCCATTTCTAAAATTAAAAAGTTACTTAACTTTAGCTTGCTAAACTCAAAATACGAATCGTTTTATTGGGGAAATTGGACGGTATTTCTGTACCAATTTTAATACTGAAAACCTCTTTATTGGCTTCGTTTTTATGGTGTATGAAAACTGTTTTTATTCTAAAAAAGAGTCGCAAATACTTCCTGTTATAATCTAGCTAATGTTAAATAAAAATGAAGATGTATGTTATCTGCGCTTAAACTATGTATATGTTTTGTGGTATTCAGGAGACAAACTTCGTGTTCAAAGGAATGAGGATGGTTATCTGCACGATTTATTCTCCGGAAACGGTAGTATGTGCCGTATAATTAGCAAAGTAAGCAGGTCAATTCAATGTTTAAATATAGTACAAAACCTGATTCCGCAAATGAAGTAAATTATGTAAAAGGTTACGATGGAATTTGTGCGGGAAATCATGCGAACTTGCATACGTTTCTGAAATTTGTTGATTAAGATTTGCGTTAGGAACTGTTTAAATCTAAAATAGCTCGCCAACGGAGGAAATTAAATCATAAATTGCCAGTTTTATAACGACTTTGTTATACCAAGCAACAATTTCTGGGTTTATGTTTAAATATGTACGAATATAGTGTCCCAAAAAAAAGATACACACGCTTTGGTTGCGAATAAGTTCTACCTTAATTTAGTTCATTATAATTTAATCCATTTTCAACATATAGTTAGTGTAAGAATGAAGCTTAGAAATAAAAACTGCTTAAATAATCCATTAGGTATCTGAAGAATTCAAAATGTTCTCATATCTGGCTAAGGCATTGATGAAATCATTGAGAGACACCCATTGGTTTTACTTATGGGGACCTGCAAGATCAAATTTGTGCCAAGAAACCCACACCCCATGCAGGGTTAAGGCAGTCAGTCCAAAATAACTGCGGCTTCATTGCGATAAATCCATCAATTGATATTTGCACATCAGTTTCCCAACGAACTCGGCAAAACCTTGGCCAGAATGAAGAGAGAGCCTTTGGAATACCTCAGATAATGCGTCATTTTAGCATTAAAAATGCTTTTTTTTTTCTTACATTAACTTTAAGGAATAAATTTAATTGATTAAAAAATAAATATTTAGATTATCAACCTAATTGTGTTTACATTTTTTTGGAACACTTTGTGTGTCTTTTAAAGAATGTATTGACACTGCGACGTCCAGCCTGGCATCAATTCTTTTTATTTAACTTCCAATGGTATTTCATTTTCTTTGTTAATGAATAACATGCAACAAGTACTGACGCATCATTTACTAAAACATGTAACACTTCAAAAGTACCAATTAATGAGTTTTAGCTTTAGTAAAACAAATTAACTTTAAAATATTACGGTCACAGCTTGGTGTGAACAAGCCAATATTTAAACTTTTTCTATCAACAAACGATTTGTTGATAAATTTGTGCATCGTACGTAGAACACACTACTCGTACAAACGTGCTTATAAGAGAGAATGACAAGGATACAACAACAATAAAAAGAGATAACAACAGGGATCAAAATCTTGGGACAGTCGCGTTTAAGTAGTTAGGAACCAACCACCAGGAAATGTACAGTCGGTCGAAAAATAAAGGAGTTTGTTGTGTTTTGTGTCTTACTGACCAGGGAAGGTCACGATACGTTGTCGCTAGAATTTGATTAAGGCTGTGTTTATTGCATCAATGACATCAAAACTAAATGTTTTGCAGAGTTATACATGCCACTTGCCATTTTCTTCGGAAAAATAGGGGAAAAACGGAGAAGCTGAATAATAAAAGTAATTTTTGCGATCGCGTTGGCCATGAAACCGTCAAAGGCAAAGTCTAAATTTTTCCATTTGCCAATGCGCGCATCCTTTGCAGTAAAATGGTGCAAAGTTTTTGAAACAATCTTAAACTGTTCCTGAGAAACACGCGAAAAACGAGACCTTTGTAAAAACGGTTTTCCCTATGTTAAACGCCTATGCAAGTTGCATAGATATGGTTATACAGATGTACCATATACCGCAACTTCTCAAATCATAGCGGCGCTTTTGCAGGGGTTTCGTTTTTGACGTTTTTCTCCGGAACCGTTCAAGATTTTTTCAAAAACTTTGCACCATTTAACTTGCAAAGGATGCGCGCATTGGTAAATAGAAGAATTTCGATTTTGTCTCTGACGGTTTCATGGCCAATGCGATCGCAAAAATTACATTTATTAGCTTTTCAGTTTTTCCCCTATTTTTCCGAAGAAAATGGCCAGTGGCATGTATAACTCTGCAAAACATTTAGTTTTGATGTTCTTGATGCAATAAACACAGCCTTAATCAAATTCTAGCGACAACGTATCGTGACCCTCCCTTTAAAAATTGTTCTAGACCTGTGAACTACGTAAAACAACGTTTGAGGCACCAATCACCTTACAAAGACGATCACGAACCATAATTAAAAACAACAAACATGAGAGTAATATGTACTCTTTCTCAACAGTGTGGCCGATGTACAGTATGATCCGTCACAATACAATTAAGTTCAACTTAACTCATTTTTTCTTTATTCACGTATACCGTATCATCAGAGTTTGTTTAGTTTGAAATGTTGCAAAAAAAGTTTAAAACAAATAGGGGTTTTTCAAAACAAAGTCTCAATGTATGGTATTAAAAATGATCTCACCTCTAAGCATTTAGGTTCATGAATCGACAAAGAAGCAGTCCCAAATCCTCTTGCACAAATATAACATATCAAAGTTCTTGGCCCTTTTCCCGAAGAAGCCCTAGAATTGTCACTTTTATCTTGGTCTTTGATGGGTGTTGTAGCTCCACCAGAATGTTGCACCACCATTCTTTGAACTGGTGAAGAAATCTTGCCTTGCCCAGCAGTCTTAACTTCTGTTTGTTTCGATTTATACTTGATTGCAACGGGTTTTTGGACGGAATTTTTAGAAGGTATTTTCAAAACGTCGTTCATCTTACGTGCAGGTTTTAAAGTCTTTACAGGATGACTGTGGAATCTTTCCGGTTGATCGGGACGACCGCAGGTTTTGCAAGGCTCTGGAAGTTTGGTCGATTTTATAGGCGTTTTAGTGTCAGTGTGTACGTGTTTCTGAGCACTTTTCATAGTTTTGCTATTATTATTCGCGTCGCTGATCAATCCTTTTTTAACCGGTTGTTTTTTGCACGTCATTACCGTAGCTGCCATGATTTTCTTGGGAGTTAGCTTCGACAGCTGCTTATTCTTTGTGCGTTGCAGCGATGAATCTTCCAAACTATCATCTGTAGTTTCTGAGGAGTGGGATTTAGCGAGATTTGGTCGGTTCGGTAAACTACAAGGACGTATGGGTGTGTTGTTACGCCGGCGACTGCTTTTCGCGGATTTTTTATACGGCTTAGCGGACGTTACGGATATAATTGGGGCCCGGCATAAATTTGATATGAATAAAAACTCTTTTCGCATCGATGACATATCAATTTTGCCTATAAATTTTATGTCTAGTATCTGTGGTTTGTCTAGCGTCGCGGTAAGAGGACGTTCTTCACTTTTGTCATCTTTTTTTTTCGACGGCCACGATTTTGTAAACAGTTTCAGATTTGGTTTCTTTTTAGTCATTTCACAACACTCTGTTATTGAATTACTATCACTGAGTTGTGGAAGTATAAGAAAAGGCTTTGGTTTAACAGTGCGGTGTGATTTATTATCCGTTTTCCACTTCATTTGTGTTCTTCCATTTAAAATATGGTGCGTATTCGATAGGAGGGTTGTTAACACTCGACATTTGATTCCGTTTGCGTTAGTTAAGTGCCCGTATACGCGGTCACGAATATTGGTAGACTGAAAGCTGAAATTTTATGCATATGTATTGTAGCCATGGAAGTGTTGTCGCTGACCACTAACATGTTTGGCTACCTACGCGCACATAAAGGTAGACACGCCAACTAACTTACTCCTTCATGACTAAAAGACCTTTAGCAGCCTATTATGGTAAACAATTCGATTGGTTAAGTGTCGTCACAACGTCCAAATGTAGCTAAGATTTTCAATAAGTGCAATTTAACGATTGAAAAACAAGCTTAAGGGTAACTCTTTAATTTAACAATGAAGCAATCTTGGTGTTTGCGGTGGCTTGCATTAAAAAAATTACGAATGAGAAATTATTAAAGCCGAATTCATATGCAAGTTTCAGAAAAGAACACTGAAAGTGTATACTTCATAGTCATCAAATTGTAAAATTCATAGAGGTCCTTTTTAAATCTCTGCTTTTTAGCAAACAAAAATATTAAATATAAGAATTTACCAACATTCAACCTCTGTATTAAAAAAGTGTCTAACAAAGTCGCTTTACCATTTAAAAATTAAATCACTTTTTTGCTATTAGATATATTTTATTTAATTTTTTTTCAGATTCTTAAAATATACAGCGTCATCCAAAAAGTCTGCAACAAATGGAAAAGTTTTTTATTATTGATTTATCAGAAAATTGTATTTCTGATAAAAGATGGTGCATGGTCTAAAACTAAAATTAAGATGAAAAGAAGTTTAATAAAAAGTCATAGGACACTAGATTTCAGCGATTTTTGAAATATTCGTAAGAGTAAAGTGTCTTTATTTTAGGAGATACAAAAAAATTTATAGGAAAAAGTTATTTAAAATTTAAAAATAAGGCTATTTCTAATTTTCTTTTTTTAAGAAATTTTAACATTCAAAAAGTCTGCAACAAAGGAAAAAAATTATCGATTTCTCAGAAAATTTTATTTATGGGGCAACTGTTTACTTAGCCCGAGAGTCCACATAGCTGATAAAGCAAATTTTCGGATAAAAAAATAATTTGTTTCGTTGACCGCCACGTTCCCCTGATCTGACGGCTCCAGATTTTTTTAATGGGGATATTTAACAGCGCGTGTTTGTTAATAAGCTCCGAGCTCTTGCTGAGCTGAAGGACAATATTCACCAGGAGTTCGATTGATAAACAGTGTCACTTTGCAGGCAGTTATGGAGAGTGCTATAGAAAGAGCTCACCTATGTGAGGGTCATTTAAATGATAATATCTTTGTTGTCTAACCAAAAAAAATCGAGATTTGTACATAAGCATATTTTTAAAAAAATTATAAAATAATTAAAAGTAAAGAAGTTTTTTAATTTTTAACTGGCAAAGTGACTTTTGGTCCACCCTGTATAAGAGTGAAACATTTATAGTATTATACATATATCAACATAAGTATATAGAAATGTTTTACCAAATTCGCACACAAAGTTTACGAAGATGAAATATAAAATTGCTGTACACACAAGCGGGCAGTCTCAAAAATACGTCATCAGTGAAGTTAGCCGTTCATGTGTTCTCCAACGTTATGGCACTTTGCTTGATTCGCGACCCGGATTTCTTATTCGCGTATATGTAATTACTGTGAAATGTAAGGCTTTTGAGAACCTCGCGAAGAACCTAGCTCTGGTGTACGGTTCTAAGCAAGGTGTCAATAAGGTAATCTATGCTTTGCTCGGACTGTCATGGCTGCCACTATGTTTACATGTTGGCGTGCAGCGTTTGCGTTTATTATCCATAGTTTAAAAGAAAATTGCCATAGCCCTCTTAAATTTAAAAATGATTCATGTAAAACAGAAAGCAATAGATTTTCATGTTTTTGCTTTATTTCCTCCATAATTTATATTTGGACTTTTGTCACGTTTCGTCTTTTTATAATAATCATAAGTTTTAGTATTTTTGATAAGTTTAATCTAAAAATGTATAATTTACATAAATCATTTGTAAACCTAACAAGTGTACAATATTAAGAACTTCTAAATATTAATTTACAGCAAAAAAACATTTCCTATGTTATAAATTAGAATCAAAAATACAAATTTGTCAAGTAAAAACGCTTCTTAAGCTAAATTCAGTCGTTCTTTCAATTATTTTATTTTTTTCTTGTTAAAACTGGTTAATAGTTTTCATGTGACTTACATTAATAATTAATCTTTCCGTGCCCAACTGCATTACACATTCTAATTCTAACTTTTTATTAATTCAGTATGTCTAAGCATTAAATTTTCAGCTCAAGGTCCATTGTTGCAACAAAAACACTTCTTGATGATTGTTTAGTAAATAAATGATAAGAAAATTTTGTTTATAAGGTATTATTTGCAAGTATTATCTACAATTTTTAGAATGGAAAGATATGCAATGTATAAACTACAATTTAATACTTTTTATCTATTACAAAACTTTTTATGTTCAGAATCTTTCGTAATTATTACCATATTTTAATTATATTGAAGAATAAAGCCAAAATTTTTAATGTAATTCAAAAAACTCATAATTTTTGTTTTTATTATGAAATTAAAAACCTTGTTCAAACATTATTAGTACTGTATTGGCTTCATTATGTCAATTTGTGTATTTACACTTGCAACAGATGTACAGACATTTTTGGGAGTTTTGAATATTAAACTTGTAATGTGATTCATTTAATCTGTTTATGATGGACGTTATAAAAAAATTGACTGAGGTTTTATGGTAACAAAAACATTTAAAAAAATTCTAGCATAAAATTAATTTATATTCAGCAAAAAATTATACACACTAATTATTTTATTCAATTGTTCAAGTGCTTAAAAACTAAAGTTACAAATGTACAGGGTGGTCCAAATTCGATTGGGTTACATGGGTATCTCGCTTAATATTAAAGATAGGGAAACGATTAAATTACCAAAAATGTGCAGTTTCTTAAGAAAAACTGAAAATAGTTTTCAAAAATATTTTATCATTTTCGGTTTTTGAGTTATTGAAAAAAAGTGTTTTTTTTTGTCGAATTCATGTGTCATATCTCCGTTATTGTTGTAGATATCGAAAAAATGTATGAAGGTTATTTTTAGATATTTTTATGTAAAATTCTATTATACTAAAAAAAAAATTGTTCCGCTCGCCGTTAAAAAGTTATGACACAAACTTACCTTTTTTTAAATGGAAGCTATAGTATATAGTTGGCTATGACCTATTTAAATTCGTCATTTTTTTTTCATTCCAAATATATGGGGTTGATGTACCTAGATATTTTCAATAATACGCAAGTTACAATGGTTTTTTAGTTTTTTTTCTTAAAAAAAACAAGTTGTAAAACCTTTTGAAACATGTGTTTCTCTATCTTTAATATTAAGTGAGATACCCATGTAATCCCATCGAATTTGGACCACCCTGTAAAGGACAAAATAAAAGTTTTAATTGACTGAAATGTATCTAAAAACCTGTTATGAAAAGGAATAACATAAAAACAGCAGTTTATTTACTAATCATTTAATAACTTTAATACTATTAAATCAATAACATCAGGACTAACAATAGAATTAACAATCTTTGAGATCTTTTTATGATTTATTTCTTCTTCAGTCTCACGTTCCTTGGTTGCTAATTTTGATTTAAACCTATTCGCTTTAAGTTCCAGTAATTCGTGAAATTCTTTAGTGGACAGTTTTGGAACAATATTTATGTTCTCAAATTTTGATATCATTTCTTCGGCACAAGCATCATTTGTTGGTTCGATAGATTTTGATGCACAATCTGTCTTAATTTTTTTATCATTTTGCTCATTCTTGTACATTTTTAGGCATACGTCTACTACAGACATTAATTCTGTAAGAGGTTTCGTGTGAATGCAATCCTAAAAATACATAAACTATTTCTAAAAAAAGTTAACATACTGGTATAAAACATAGTAGCAAAAATAGTAGCCATGTGAATGCAGCAGAAATGGGATTTTTAAGAAAAATCCAAGGAAAATTCAAAAAAGATACAATCAGAAATGAAACATATACCTAGAGAACAATTATAAATAAAATCAGTTGAAACAAAAATACAAGAAAGACAGCTGGAATGGTTGTGTCACATTTATAGGATGAAAGAAGACAGGTTAACCAAAAAAGCTTATGAAGCAAGGCCACAGGAAAACAAAAGAGGTAGACCGAGAAAAACCTGGCAAGACAAAGTTAAAAAAGCAGCAACGGATAGAAATATCAAATGGGAACAGAAGAAGGGCTCATGACTAAATAAAAAATAAAGAAAACATACTAAACAAAACCTTTTCGTAAAAAAATATAAATAGGTACGTTTAAAAAAAAATGGTGTATGGGAAAAGTGAGTTTTTAATTTAAAAAAAAAAATGTTTAACTTAGCCTTACAAAAAAATTAATGAAAAGATTCGGGGACCCCTTCAGAAGTATTCGAGGACCCCAGGGGTCCGCGGACCACACTTTGAGTAACACTGTGGTAGACTATATTTAGACACAACAAGCATAAGTTATGTACCTTTAAATGATTTTTTTTATCGTTTTTTTTTTTGATAATAACATATGTACAATAATATTCTGCATCTGGTTTTTAAATAAAAGTGTATTTAATGGTCTTTTAAATGCGACAACCAGATTAAAACTATAATAATAAAAATCAAAACTATTTTTTATGAACAAACATGTCTATAGCTTCTGCTAATTTAATTTTTTTTAAATGTGTTCTAAAGATTATACATACATTTTCATTATTTGGATTTATAAGTTGTTGTCTTTCTTCACTGGTTAAGTCTTTTGTAATTTGTGCAATTAACATTTGTACCACCGATTCCTTAATCCTCTGCTTGTTATCATTCTTCTATAAATAATAATCACATAAAACAAATTAATAAACATTAATATACAGGGTGTCCAGTGTAAGAATGAACAGTATGGAGGATCTGCTTATTGTAAAAGTTACAAAGTCAGTTAAATTAGAGAAAAGTTGCACATTTAGATGTCTAATACGAATATTTTAATGGACGACTATTAAAGAAATGAATGTCAATGGTATAACTTTGTATTTTAATTTGGTCAATTTACGTATTTGTGTGGAAATTTTGTTTCTTAACGAGACGCTTGGGCTAGAAAAAAAAGAATTTATTACCATTGGCAGCCAAATATTGATACTAATAGCGGTTTCCAAATTTTCTACGTAGTGCCACCAGCCATGTGGTAATAATAAAACATCCCCAGGATTCAATACAATCATTCTGCAATTATCAACACCTGAAAAAAAATTTTTTGTTATTTAGCTACAACAAATAAAATAATAGCAAATTATTGTCAGCTCCATCTTTTGTTTGTATGTAATAAAATACAGTCTTATATAAATTAAAGTGGTTTTACAACGATTGTCTGTCTGTGTTAAACATATGTGGATAAAAATAGATAAAATCATTTAGAGCTATGCCCTTAAAATTTATTGTAAATGGACAAAATTAAGGAGATTTGTAAAAATAAGTCTTTGTGATCTTTAGTTATCAATATTTTTTTGTAAATAAGTAATCTGTAATCAACTTCCAGATTCAAAACCTCAACTACATAGTCAAAAAATCGATTTTGATTTACCTTTAAACTTGTTTAAATCAGGGCTGAAAAAGTTTAATTTCGAGTAAATACTGGATTCTTCGTAAGGTACTCTAGTAGGTTGTAAATTTTCTTCCGGTGGAAACAGTAACCACTGTTTTCTAAAACAAAAGAAACTAAAATTTAATATACGCCGAGATTAAAAATTTAGAAAAAAATTAAAATTGATAATGACTTCATAAACATTTTATATACTCCACTTAAAACTCCTACCTTAAAACAGAAACACATTATTTTTATATAGTTTTAGAAAACAATAGTAAAAAAAAAAATTGTTCGCATTAAAAACTAGATATACCTTCCAAATATTTGAGCTACTAAATTACATCCATACGTATCTACATGACATGGAGTGTGCGCTCCTGTTGTTCCAATCCAAATAGTGCTTTCATCAGCACCATGCTCTGGAAATCCAAATGATTTCCACGATACATTATTTCTAATGACAGAGATCTTTTTAAACCAGTCTCTGAGATATTTATAATCAAAATACAACCATTTATCAGAATTTGCAATCTCTTGATGTTTAATAAAGCCATTAAACCTCATTTCTAGTGTTCTTGTGAATGTTTCCCATTGCGGTTCCTTAAAAAAATATTGTTAGTCTGTTAATCATTCTCTGAAGTTAAAAACACACCGATGTATATTTATTCTCACCGCATCTGAAACGAAGTGTTTCTGATTCTAAAATTGTATTCCATTTTGCTAAATCCCATTTAATTAACTCCCAGTCCAACAAACCAGAGAACACGATGGGTTGATTTGTGTTTTGTATTAAAAATTTGATATTTTCATTTGCTTTAATTTTTGAATTCATAATTACCGCATTTTTGTAGTTATTTTTCAGTTTGTAATGTTGGCGGATCGCAAAAATTTAATAAACCTTGTATTTACGATTCTTTATCGATTTAAATTTTAAATTTAGTAAACTTTAATATTTATTATGTTTAAATATTTATATATTTTACAAATAATGAATAAATTTTAATAGTCCTTGTTAAAAGTATTTATTCTGAGCTAATATTTTACAACTAGGCAAATCATGTAGCCAACATCAGTATTAATTGAAACTCACTAAATTTTGACAGTACACTTTGCTGTTTAGTAGTAAATGTCATCTTTATATTTTCGTACGTTCATTAGTTTTTAATTTAAGGAATTAATAAAAATATTTGCTTGTTAGTTTACAGTTAATAACTTAATAATAAGATTGTAAAGCAAGTGTGCGAAGTACATGTAAAAATTCACAGGTATGTGAGTAAGGTGTCAATAGGTGACATATTTTAACTATTATAATGTAGGGGTAATTAATAATTGCAAAATTTTTAAGTGATAATACGAAGCAAATACGTAAAGCGTATTATTTATTGTTATCTTGAAGTGCTTGAGATTTTTAGAAGACTTATCAATAAATTTATTATGTAGATTATGTACTTTAAATTAAATGTTATAGTAATTGAATGTCATATGTCTAATTAATATTATTTTAATTAACTTTAAGATGTCAAACATCATACCACCATTGCTAAGTAGTTCACCACCCCCGATTGTTGGAATTCTCGATGATGAAGAAGACGATGAATTTGGTGATTTCACAGCTGCCGTAGATTTATCGTATGGCTGTGACGGTATGTTATTTTCATGTGGTACAATCCTGGTAAATTAAATATTTTTTCGTTTTAGTATTATCCTTACCATCTACACCTCAAAAATCTCCCAGGGAAAGCTCAGACCCACCAATTTTCAATCACAACTGTAGCAATGAAGTTTCTGAGGAAGTCGAAGATTTCGATAAACCACCAATACAAACATTCAAAAATGAAACCAAAATAAACGTACATACGAAAATTAGTAGCAAAGACTTCCAAGATAAAAGAAAGCCAGTTGTACAAAATAATTTTTCTAGTGAAAATACAGTCAATTTATCATACCAAGAAAATGTACATAGTTCCGTAGAATCTTCTGTAAATAATGTTGATGAAACTTTGTTATTTAATGGCCAAGATGTAAATATATCTTCTGAACTTGAATCTGCCAACTATAATAATTTTCAAGAGAATGATTTTAACGCTTTTGCCGAAGGTCCGCCTGATTTTGATCCACATTTTGATGATAGTAACATCCAGCTTCATACAGAAAGTCATTTCGTTTGTGAAACAAGTTATTCCCAAATTAAAAAACATGAATCAAAACTGCCACAAAGTAGTGAATCGACGTCAGATATAAACGTTGAAGATGTGGACACATTTAATGCAGATTCCTGTATCAGCAACATAAGTAGCAATAAATCGTCATATAGTAGCTTTAAAAATCTTTCAGATGAATTAGGACAGCCCGAAAGTAAGATGGATATGTCACCGTGTGTAGCACAAGAAACAAAAGAAGTTTGTTTTGATGAAACATCAAACCCCTTAGATAAAACTTTTGATAACGGATTTGTTGAAGATACAATTCCACTTACACTGCAATCAGAATTAGCCATAACAAATAAACAAGTCGATGTAGAAACTAAAATAAACTGTGATAATTATAATGGTGATATTCATTTATCAGTATCTTCTAATTGTGAATCACCTTTAACTACGCAACAGAATAATTTAGATTGTTTAGTTCAAGAAGACTTGAACAATGATTTATACGTCAGTCAGAGTGTCGTAAATGAAGATACTGCTTGTGAAAGTGAATTAGAAGACGAATTCGGCGATTTTGAAAGTCATGGTCAAGTGATATCTCAGTCAATAAGTGATGACAAAACTGCAAATACTGTGAGGAAATCTGCCGGCGAAGAATTGGAAAATAATTCTTTAGCAAAAGAAAATTTAGTTGATCCGTCACCTAGTAGTGGAAATTATAGCAATTTGATTGTAGAAGCATCGAGAGAGGTAAACGATTTTACAGATTTTCAAATAGAAGTAGCTGCAACTGAAGATGTTCATTTGTCTAAAACAGTTGAAAATGTTCATTTGTTTGAAACAGTTGAAAGTGTTCATTTGTCCGAAACAGTTGAAAATGTTAAATTTCAACCAATAATTGTTGAAGATTCTTCTCAGTTGTTTTTAAATGGAAGTGATGAATTTACAAACATTGATGATACACCTGTTCAAACAAAGGAGACACTTGATGAAGCTAGCAGTAGTAGTTTCGTGGTTGAAGATGAAGCGGATGAATTTGGTGACTTTAATACAAGCGATTTAAATGTTACCTTCCAAACCGCTTCAAAAAGTAGCGATTTCGGAGATTTTGAAGCGGCGTTTAAAGATTCAGCACCTGCAGAAATCGACGATGAATTTGGTGATTTCGACGATTACTCGACGCACCCTTTACCTCAAGATACTTGCGGTGGTGACGTCAGTTGCCCTTATAAATTAGATTCGAGCAACGTGCAACAAAAAGCGGAGGCAATTTTAACGGAAATGTTTCCTCCTACTGAACCGTGCGCTGGAGAATGCGAATGTTGTGAATTTACATCTGATAATATTTTGTTCAACTCGATTAAGGATGTTACTAATACCGACGCTTTATCATACCAATGGGTAAAATCCTGCAGTCAAAAGTCTTTATTGAATGCGTTGAATATAGATACAAGAAACATTGTAAGTATTCCTGATTTGGTATCTAATTCGTTTTCAAACATTGTTTCTTAATGATATAGTTGTATGGCCCCCGTTGGAATGAATCGATGCCTCGATATGCTGCCACATTGGGATTTACGCCGCTGGAACCACTGAAACCTGCAATATTAACCCCTTCGGCTGTTCAAGAATCTGATACTTTTCCGTCCACTTCCATTGGTCACGCTTTTCCCCCGGCGAATGAAGTACCTCCCATTAACGACGTACCTACGGCTCAGTTTGATTGGAACGGTTCTGGGCTGACAAATCCTCTAGAATGTAAGTATTAAAATTAGCTACAGTGTAAATTCATTTGTGCTTTGTGCTGAAGTGACATGACATGGCTTGACCTAACTTGACAGTGAGTAGATTTTGATCCACAAATTTAATGTTAAGTCATCAATGTATGTCACTTCAATGAACACTTTATTTTATACAGCCTGTTTAAACTAACTTGACCGTCGTGAAAATCTAAGAAATGTTAAGAACTATACTGTCAGATAATTGGGCAAAAATTAACAATTGAATTTGGCATTTGTTTTTTTTTTTGAGATAGTCAACTTTTTTATTTCTAATGGACACTATATTCGATTTATACAGGGTGTCCTAGATCAGCGATTCTTAACTGGGGGACCGTGAGAGATTTTAAGGGGGGCTGCGAAAAATTTATAAAACGTTTTTACTTTTAATATATTGAAATGTTTAAAAATATATTATTTGCTCATTATTTTACTTGAACCAACCGACAGATGAATTATTCCAAAGTGTGAGAGGAGCTACAATAAATTTTTAAATGTACAACATTTCTCGTACTTCAGATGTTATAGCAAAAAATATGACTCTTTTTTATTTTAAATATTAAATCAATTTTATTAGCACTTTCTGATAGTACTTTTTAATGGAGAATGTAACTGTTATTTTAGATGTTTTTTATCACTTACCATTTTTGAGATATTACCCCTAATTTCTTCTTTTTTTTATGGGCTGCGACGTTGGCCATGGAACAATTAAATGTGCTTTTTCTTCCTTTTAAATGAGATATTACTTGTTATATCTATTTTTATGAATAGTTCGTTATAAAATTTAAAAAAAAAACGTATTTTACCTATCACTTATCAAGCTATCTATGAAAATAAAAACAAAAAACAACTTATTAAATGTCAAATGATGGTAACTATTTGTGCGGTATCATTTACTAGAATTTTATAATATTATTGTGTAATTTGATAGTCGTTATAGTAATTGTTATAATAATGGCTACAGTTAGTCATTGTAGCAAATTTGTTATCAGATAATTATGGTTACATTTACAACTAATTGAAAATTTTATAGATAACATTGATTTCTCTTGTTTCCTGATAAGGTTAAATTAAACTATGGTTTGCTGGTTTCCAGCAGGTTTATTATTATTTTTTATTTCTTAAAATGGATTTCTCATAAATTGTGGTTGTTTTAAATAAATGTAGTTTTTAAAATGTTATATTCCTTTTTTGGTGCTGATCTTTAATAATATAGTTATCAATTAATTACGCACCCTTCGTTGCTTTTTATCGGGATATCGCTCTAGTCTATTCGTTCAGCTTCTACACAGTTTTTATGGTAAAGAATATAACATCTCTCAACACGTCAAATTTTTCGCTATTTTTAAATGTAGCCATCATTATAACAATAACTACAAAGACTATCGAATTACACAACAATAATATAAAATTCTGATAAATGATACCGCAGACAAATGGTAACTGTCATTTGACATTTAATTAGTTGTTTTTTGTTTTTATTTTCATAAATAGCTTCAGGTGATGGGTAAAATACGATTTTTCTTCATTTTGAACTTATTTATAAAAATAGATATATCTCATTTAAAAGAGAAAAAAAAAACACTTTTAACTATTTCATAGCCAACTTCGCGGCCCATGAGAAAAAACGAAATTAGGAGTAATATCTCGAAAATGGTAGGTGCTTAAAAAAAATGGTTACATTCTACATAAAAAGGTACAAATAAAATTGTTCTAATGATTAAGACCAAAAAGTTATGAAATAAAAAAGAAATAGAACATTTTCATATTTTTTGCTATAACATCTGAAGCACGAGAAATTTTGTACTTTTAAAAATTGATTGTGGCTCCTCTCATACTAATCATCGTATCTAATTTAAACAAACCTGTATCTTTTATAATATGCGAGATCCCCATACTGGAAATCTAATCTGGGACAACCTGTATACCAATAAAAAGTAAAATAAGATTGCCTTTTCAAGCTAGTAAATTGGTTATAAATAATTAAAGATTTCCTTTGCAAGTACCAATTTATTTAAATGAACAAAAAAAGTTTAAAAACCAAAAGTGTATTTTTCAATAATTTTTGGTATGGCTCTCAGATTATCTGAATCAGAAAGATAGATTTGAGATCAGATCAAAACTCTATATTTCTTGCCCTATTTAATTCTGAGCTGCCCATGACAGTTGAGTTATTTTAAACAGATTGTATGACTTTTGATAAAACGTACAGCTAGTGATTGTATTAATATGTTGAAAAATATTTCCATGCTTTCCTTGTGGATCATATCCCAAATCATCTAAATTTTACCGTAAACAAATTAATCATTTTGCATATTCGCTACTTCTCCCCAACTGTGGGTAGACACGCAAGCTAGTACCATGTTACTAGATCTCGACCAATTAGTGGCATCGTTAGACATTCAATTTACTTCGTCCACTACTCCTAATTCACAAAACTCACCTTCTCCTGTAAATTATTTAGATGATTGGGATATTTGGTTGAAATGTAAGTACAGCATGTCACGAAAATTTTGATTCTGTAAAATATACAGAGTGATTCGTTTAACTTTTACCCATACAGGGTGATTCAAATTTGAGGGCGCTTATTACTGAAGATAGAGGGTAGGTTCAAATTTGGCGAAGTTGCTACATTTTATGCTCATCGATAATATCAAAACAGATTTGTAATATCTTCAACTGTTTTTGAAAAAATTGAAAAAATGACTTTTTTTGCTATAACTTTTTTGTTTATAATTTGTTTTTAAATCTGTAAAAACTTACATGGCCACTTTTTATTTTACTTTTAATGGTTCCATCAATTTTTTGCTGTGCCGATTCCATTTTGTTTTATAGGTACCAACTGTTTAATTTCTTATGGGCGACAAACTTGATTTTCATGTAGTTATTAGATATGTTGAATAAATGAAAACCTTTTTTTTTTAAATAAATACGTTGTTTATGTAAATAACATAATTATTTAATACATTTTTGAAATTTAAAAAAAAAGTTCTAGCTAACTAGAATAAAAGTTTGTCGCTCATAAGAAATAAAAAAGTTAGTACCTACCTACCTATAAAACAAAACAGATTGGCACAGCAAAAAATTGATGGCACCATTAAAGTAAAATAAAAAGTGGCCATGAAAAAGTTTTTACAGATTTACAAAAAAAATTATAAATAAAAAAGTTATAGCAAAAAAAAACGAAACGTCATTTTTTCAGTTTTTTTAAAACAGTTGAAGATATTTCAAATCTGTTTTGATATTATTGATGAGCATACAATTTAGCAACTTTGCCAAATTTAAACCTACCCTCTATCTTCAGTAATAAGCGAGATCCTCATGGTCACTCTCGAATTTGAATCACCCTGTATATGACTTTTAGTATGTGGATGATCTCGGTTTTCCTAAGATATACTAAGTTGTTTAAATGGAAACAAAAATACGAGAATTACTATGTTTTAAATAATTCATCAGCTATTATGTCTTGTGTTAATGGGTTCGTTGGTAAAGCAAAAAAGAATATGTCAGAATTAAAAATATTAATTCTGATATTTTTTTGGTAAAGAAACAACTTCAATTAAATAAAACATTTGAAACAAACCAATCATGAAGCTATAGTTAAATGAATCACACAGTATGCAGTAACTGTTTGCTTATTTATTTTAATTTTAAGTAACATTATTAAAAACACTAGTTATTTTTTTATACTAAATATGTGAGAATAAACTTTAATTCAAATAATTGTATTAGCTTCAGTAAAAGAAGATGTGGAGAAATCAACCAGCAATCAACCCAAACACGGAACAGACCCCGAAATTATGAAAACACCAGAAAACTCTGAAATGCCAATAAATTTTACTGAAGTTTCCGTAGCGCAACATAACATTGAATTGTTTGATACCTCACAACTAAATGTGCCAATTACGTTCGATTCTTTTGGAGACAAAATTAAAACAGACATCGGCAGTTTCGACGAAATTAAAGATTACCACGCGGACAGCAGCCCTGACTGGTCTTCGAATATGATCCCTCTAAGAGAAACACATATTGCAAATGTTGAAACGATAGCAAAAGATGTAGACATTGTTAGTTCGTTGAAACACCATCTGCATGAAAATGCCGAGATAGGATGGTTAAAGCCAACAATTGTAACACCAGATCTTCCCAGAAGAAAAAGTATAGAAACGAACGATGTTGAAGACGATGATGAATTCGCAGATTTTCAAATGGGGATACCACAGCCAGAAGCCGTTAAGCCGCCACCAAAAGTTATCAGTCAAGAGTTTATTAATCCAATTCCAACGTTAACGGCCGGAGAAAGAAATAACACTTCTAGTACCACTGAAGATGACGAATTTTGTGGTTTTCAGTCAGTGCTACCATCTGATCGCCGTTCAGAAGAAACCGTTCAAAGAACACTGCATCAAGAAAAATCATCGACGTTTGCAGCGACTTCATTGCAGCCTATTTCTCTACCAACGGATGTTTTGCAACCTGTAAGAGTAAACAGTAATCACCATCAGCACCAAAATGTTGAGTTTAACCCTGCATTTATAGAATCAATGAATAATTCGACCCAGATACTTTGGCCCGATCCAGGTATCACCGATGACGACATTCGTTATATCGAGTTAAACTATAAACCAAAGTATGATTTAAACAGTGATAACGATTTTAATTTACCATCCCCACAAAATCCAAACACAAATCCGACTTCATCACCAAGTATTAGTGCAGCAAAGGCTGAAGCAAAAGACGAAGATGAAAATGGCTGGACGGATTTTATTTCGAGCGAGTGTCCCAAAGAACAGCCGGGCAGTGAAATTAAACCGGAATTCCTTCCGAAAACGAACCCGGTTCCAAACCGGACGTTTACGCCTGAACTTTCTTTGTCGGTACCACAGCTAAAGCAGATACAACCACCCAAAAAACCCATACCGTTAATCACTCCTCATGGTTTATTGCAAACGAAACTATCGGCGAACATGACCGTCAAACCCAGCGTCGAACATTTTGCCCAACCGCCGAACCAACTCGGGAACATGTATTCGATTACCAACCAACAGAACGGTTATCAACCTTCATTCATCAGCAGCCAATTTGCACCTCATTTCGTCCAAGATTTTGGTAATGCGCAAATGAACGCGAAACATCCGATAATCGAACCGGCGAATTTACATTTCAATCAATCGATTCAGCAATACCAACAACAGCGTAGTGTTCCATACGAACAATTAGACAACAGCCGCAATAATCTTCAACATCCACAGCAAAGGTTATATCCGCAACAAATGCCCGTAAACCATAAACCGCAAGAAACATTCACGGAAGCACGAGCAAAAGATGAACACGAAGAGGAATGGAGCGATTTTGTTTCGAGCCAGCCAACTGCAACGTCTTCCAACGGATATGGTACGCAAACGTGGCAGAGCGTGGAATGGGACAGGCCTCCGCAGTTCACGAGCTGGTCTTCAAATTTAACTCCAAACATTATAACCAATCCAGGTGCGTTCGATTCGTTTCAGAGTTACCTACCGTACGGTTCTTCGGATTTGTTGAAAAATAAGACGGGCAACAAGAAGAATCTGAACGTGGTACTGCAACCCAAAAAGAGTACAATACCTAGTATTTCAAATTTACCTGATTTAGATTTTATCGGTTTTAAAAATAGGGCGGGAAAAAAATGACCAAAGGAACAAGTTATGCTGTGAAAGGGAACACAGTATTAGAGCAGAATAGAACTTATTTAATTTTTTTTTTAAACTAAAATTCTAAGCATATAGCTTGGCATAGGATGAATATTATTGTAAACATTTTGTTCCATAGTTCATTTAAAATTTGGCATAACCCACAAATGTTTAAATGTCGTTTACTATCTACAGGGTGTACCATTTAATTTGGGCCACTTTGGGGACCTTGCTTAACCCTTTCCCACAGATATTAATTGGGCAGTTAAATGCCCAAATCAATTTTTTTTTTGCTGATCTCACTATCATCTGTTGCAAGCAGGGGTTTGGAGCAGTGCAATTTTTTAATTACTCCGCTCCGGCATCAAAATGCTTGCTCCAGCTCCGCTCCATGCTCCAAATATTAACATTTTTAAAAAAAGTTTTTTTGATTAAAAAAATTGTTTTTAAAAACAAAGTTTTAATTTTATCGGATATGTAGAAGTTGGTCAAAAATAACAATATTTGATCCTAACAAACAATTGAAGTTGAATAAATGATTGAAAAAACAAATTATTGATCTTCAAACGTTGAAAAAAAGAGAGAAAATTGTACATAATAAACTGAAGCAGTGGAGCTATCAAAATTATTTGTTCCGGACTCCGCTCCTGCTCCGGGCAAAAACCCATTGCTCCACTGCTCCGTGCTCCGCTTTAAACCCCTGGTTGCAAGAGTTCCAAAAACATGCAACCACCAAATTTTGGAAAGCCTTCCTACACCATGGTACATCCTCTTTTGGTCCGTGTCATTCTATCCTCTCATCACTACTAATACTATATTTTCTAAATCCTCTTCCTTATCAGTATCATAACCAGAAATCAAAAATTCACTCTCACTTCCATTTTCATGTTTATTTCGTAATTATTCAAGGTCATCAATATCTCCACGACGCACCATGTTTGTTAGTGGTCAGGCAAAAACACTTTTTTTAATTTAAAAGTGTAGTTTCTAAGCGCCACAAGCAACTTTATTTACTAAAGAAAAGCTTCCTGTGTTCAGAAGATTCAAATAATTGCAGAAAACGTAAAAATATAGCCCTCAATAACACTTCAAAAATAGGCGGGAAAAACATTCGAAAGTGGTACGCTTTACTACGCAATCCGTGGGAAAGGGTTAATATTTATGAGAGATTAAGAATGGGTTTCATTTATAAAAAGTTATACATAATACAGCTCAATCTGTAACGATCTTCGGATTATTTTGATTATCGCATGGTTAGTCAACTCGGTTCAACAAAAAAAAAATATTTTGAAGCATCATTTAAAAAGTCTGCAACAAACGGAAACGTATTTTTATTATCGATTTCTCAGAAAATTTTATTATTGATAAAAGTTGGCTCATGCTCTAAAACTAAAATTAAGTTATGAAAAAGTTCAATAAAAATTCATGGCACTAGATTTTAACGATTTTAGAAATATTCACTAGAATAAAGTGGCCTTTACTCCGGTGAGTTTTTCTAAAATCTAGTGTCATGAATTTTTTTTGAACTTTCTCTTAACTCAACTTTAGTTTTAGAACATGAGCCAACTCGTTTCAATAATAAAATTTTCCCAGGATTCGTTGATAAAAATTTTTTTCATTTGTTGCAGACTTTTTGAATGTTACACTACTACAAAATTCAAAATTGGAATTTTAAGGTCAAGTTTTGTGTTAAGTCATATTTTTGATTTCGAAACAATTTTTTCCTCGGAATGTTGTTCTTAAAATTTTTTTACTCCTGCGAATTAAAATCACTGAAATCTAGTGTCGTGAATTTTTATTCACTTTTTTCTTCTTGAAATTAGTTTTAGTCCATCAATAAAATTTTCCGAGAAACCGATATTAAAAAACTTTCGTTTGTTACAGACTTTTTCAAAGACAGTGTAAATCTTTTTAATTTTAAAAGTAAAAATTAAAATTTTTGAGACTTGCAACAATTGCACATGGCAAATAAAATGATGATATAAGGTTTTTCATGACACACTTACTTATATTTACCATGAACTAGCACTCATTTTTCAATTGTGCTGTAAACACCACACACAATATTTTCTTGTATAGGGTAGTCCAAAAGTATGGAAACGCTGCTGTAACGGCATAAATACAAGTTTTATAAAAAAAATATTTTATATAAAAAGTTTATGGCAAATTGTTAGCTACATTTTGACTAACTTCAATTGTTTTTTCATCCAACCGCGTGCAACTGACAGGCGATTGTCATATTTTTTTAAATGGCAACCTTTTGTTTTTTTACTTAAGTTGATAGAGAATTTTTTTCTTTTTTCAACCATCTAAATTTTCTTAGTGTTACATAAGAACATTTTTAAGGAAAATGAGTTTCAGGTTTTTTTTTCCCAAAAATTATTATATTTGACCAAACAAAACACCATCGTTGTAGTAATTGACAGTTTATAACTTGTCTAATTGTATTTTATTATTTTTCAATGAAAAAACACCTGAATATTGCTACAAATTGAGCTCCATTATAAGTGACTTTTTGCAAATTAAGTTTAATATCTATTTCTTATATCAAGCGACATCATAATAGTGGTCTGAATTAAGTACAGTACGGTTAAAAAAACTTTTAACTTATAACACAACTTTATTTTGTCTTTTCTGTGACTAGTAGAAGTAGTATGATGTGTTGTGTCTCTCTTAATTTATGTTTTTGTTGTTTTTCATTAATTTTGTTGAACAGGTACGTGCTGATAAAGCTTTATTTAGCGTCATGTGAAACGGCCAACTTTGTTTAGTACACAGTCATCCCTCGATGTTCATGTTGTTGTGGTAGCTTGATTGTAGTTATGTTATCGTTGTATAATCTTAACATATTTTTTATTTGAGGTTAATATTTTTGAAATTGATTTAATCCAAAAATAAATTTTAAATGACTCCAAACACATTGGGACTTGTTTGTGACCACATTTTCGGGTGTTGGGAAATGTAATATACTATTTGTATAAAGGTATGGGTGTAAAACTACCGCATAAATCAGGAGGTGGTGACTGTTATGTACATTTGTTATAACTTTATCTACAATGATTAGTTCTAATTTTTTTTTAAAATTATTGAATGTCCTAAAAATTGTTAAATTTATAGTTAATTGAGATTTGATTTTAAGACATTACGATCACCTGTCACTTGTGACAGACTGTTCTGAAAACTAGCGTCACATATGTGTGACGCAGCATTGTCGAGGAATGAGTACCATCTTTGGCCCTGTTGTTTTAGATATGTAAGCATGTAATTGGTTTAAAATCATGTTGAACACGTGTATGTGTGTCACATGTGTATTAAGCTCTATGGCAGGAGATAATGAACGTACTAAAGTAACATCTACAAAAGTACCTTTGGTTTATTTTCAATTACAATTAATTATTTATTAAAATAAACCATGATAGTTTTGTGGCAATTCGTTAGAAATTATGCTTAACTCTTATTAAACTAAAACTTACAACTTAAGTGATATTATTTACTTATCTTTTTTTTATTGTGATAAACTGTTCTTTTTGGGGAGTACAGACAATATAAATATATTTATGTGTACATAGATTGTGTTTTTTGCTGTATTAAATTACTTAAAACAGTATTTTACCGGTCTCCATAAGTCGATTATTATACTTTGTTTAGGTTAGGCAATTTAATTAATTTGGTGCACTGTATATAATGTAAAATTTCCACATTTTTCAGTATTTTCCCATAAAATTTGTGTATTTTTATTAACTTGATGTTATGTATTATGATGTAAGTAAATTATTATATTCTGTTTAACATTCCAATATTAAACGTATATTGTTGTTATTTTACAATAAAGGTGCTTAATCCTGAGATTGTTTTTATTGAATAACATGCAAAGTAATGTTTGTCTGTGTATTGGTCATTTAACATTTTTGTAATCGATTTAACATTCTTTGTTTGGTAATATAGCAGTTTATAAAGGGACTTCCGCATAGATTTCTTTAAAAAAAAAGGAAAGTTGCTTTCCAAAATAAGACCCATTTGGTCTCATTTAGCTGGTCTTGTATCTGTTTCCGTTTACAAGATCTCTTCAGTGTCCCACCTATTTGGAGAACCCTGTATACCGGGTGATTCAGTTTGACTGTCGCACCACTATAACTTTTTAGTTATTGAAAATAACCCCAACAAACCTTATATTTTTGGAAACAGCGACAAATTGTCTATTAAGAGATGTGCATTTGTTATCTCTGTGCAGACATATGTCAAATCCGTGATAGGCAACTGTTTTTTAAAAAAATAACAATTTTTGTTGTTGATTCGGATAGAGAAGGTTATTCTAAATCCGACCATGTATTAAAAAAGTATGCATACATAAGAAAATTTTCGAGTATTCAAGCAGTTACAAATACAGGACAACTGTGTTTGAAAGTGGAGGGCGGTCACTTTGAACACATTAAAGTCTAATTTTTTTGTCAACGCTTATTATTTGTTTTTATTTCTATTAAAAATTAATTTTTAATACATTTCCATTGATAGTTATAGTATAATTTTTAAGATTTGATCGTTTTTTGTTACGTTAAATAGACTGGTTGCTATAATTTGATAAATAAACTTTGAACTGATTTTTATCGATAATTTTCTTATGTGTGCATACTTTTTTAATACATGGTCGGATTCAGAATTAAATTCTCTATCCGAATCAACAAAAAAATGTATACTATGCAATTTTTTAAAAAACAGTTGCCTATCGCGGATTTTACATACGTCACCATAGAGATAACAAATGCACATCACTTAATGGAGAATTCGTCATCGTTTCCAAAAATATGTAAGGTTTGTTGGGGTTATTTTCAATAATTAAAAAGTAATAGAGGTGCGACAGTCAAACTGAATCACCCGGTATATTAAAATTTCGAAATATATTCATACATATTTTTCAACCACTTGATTAATATACAGGGTGAGGACTAAGTCACGAAACGGTCGATTATATTAGTTGTTAACAAATCTTTTTTATTTAATTTGAGAAATATATTGCCAAATTAAAGAATTTATCGATATTTTCAATTTTTTGCATTTTCAGTTTAGCAGGAAATGATCCCTACATATTTTTTTCAATGAAATGCCCTGTATATTTTTACATTTTCGGATGCAGAATAAAAAACTACATTCAGAAACATCGAGTTTTTTTTTAGAATAAAGTTAATAAAATAATTTAAAAAACTAAACAACTCAAAATCAAGTTGCATTTAACTGATTTAACTATCAAGTGTCAGTTTTTTTTTGTCAAATTATATTGCTGTTTATCATTAAAAAAAACATTAATAATGACTGTACAAGTTACAGAATCTCAAAAATTTTAATTCGCTCTGGTATATTTTACATTCATGTCGAATTTTAAATTTAAAAAATTGAAAATAACTACGATAGTAGACCGTTCCAGGACTTTGTCCTAACCCTGTATAAAGCTTGTAAGTGCAGAATATTCGTAATAAGTTTACCTACACCAGTGTTTAACTCAGTACTAGACACAGAACAGTACTAGATAAAAGTAAAAAATTGTTTAAAACAATGAAAATGTTTAAAAAAGAAAATATAGTAAGTTAATAAAACAAAAATAATCATCAATATAAAAGTGTTTTAAAAATATAAAAATGTTGACATTTAAAACTGTTTTTAATAGTAACAAACCTTGTCAAAACCGTTGTCTGTAAAATACATTAAAAATAAAAACAAGTTTTTCGGGACCTTTCATTTTTAATACCTTTAGAAAAACTAGCAGAATTTAGTTAAAATCACAGTTGTCTTTAATTTACTTAAAATAATTAGGATCACTTTTAAGTGAGCTGTCCTAAAAAACTAATATTTTCCAATTTAATCCGTTTTGCAGGCATTTTTCAAACTTTAAATTAGTTATTTTGATTTATACCGTCAGCCTACTAAATATTTGCAAGAAAAACAATCTGTATAAACAGCTCATACTTCAATGTTTAAATGTCATCAATCAAAATCAAGCGTATATTTCGAAAATAAAATTTTCCACTTAAATTCAAATAATTTTTGCACAAAAATGTCTGGAAGTCCAAGTAAGTACCTATAAAAAATTATTTAAGAGAATTTACAGATACTGTAAGTGAACAGTTAAGAGTAGCAGTAGTTTTTGGTAATTTTAATAAAATACAACAAAGTTACTAGTGTTACCGATAAATTTCAAGGAATTTAATGTAAACTTTTTTTTAAATTAATGTGTTAGTACAAATATAGGGTGACCAACCGTTCTCCTTCTGGAAATATTGTACTACTTTTAAAACTGTACTTTCAGAAACCGTACTCCAAATGTACTTTTTTTTATTATTTTGTACAGGCTGTACATTCGTCCACATTTCAATTTTAATTAATGGATAAACATGATTTTAAATTTTTTTTTTTTTATAAAAGAATTTTTATAAAATTTCTACAATATACATGGTAGCAGTGTTTTATTATATACAAAATTTTTTATAAAATTCAGAACAAAATTAAAAAACTTCTAAAAGGAGATGTAAAATGAAACAATGAAAATGTTCGATATTCTTTTATTTAACAAACTGAATTTAAAATGTTGTTTCTCAAAATTTTTGGATTAAAATATAAGTTACATGTAAAAAGGAAAGCTTTATAGTTAATCCTCTAATACAATCCATAAAACTTAAGCATATACCACCACCAGGTTAGACTACAGCTGTAAAATGTAAAAATCAATAATTTGTATTAATCACAACAAACAAACTTAATTCAAACAAAGCGTTGTGGTTATGTTCATTTAGTTGATAATCAAACATAAATATGCGTTGCCCTACATTAGACATATATTTTCACATGAAAAATCACTATAAAAAGTTACGTCTTGTAAAAAGTGTTGTAAATACGTCTCTTCTTGAAGGTTCTGCGAAACGAAAAACCAGAAAACAAGTTGGACGACCCACGACAGCGAATGTAAATGAAAAACCAGTGCCCAAGTCATCCACACATAAAAGTGGAAGGTGCTTACAAAGATTTATGATATGGTAATATACTAATCGGAATTTGTTTTTGTCGCAGACAGTCTCACCCATCCACATTTCATCATGCCAAAGTTAAAAAACACAACTGCCTTGTAAATGAAGATACCACAGCAGCACCTTTGAGGTCTCAAAGTTTACCCCCACCAAGACCACCAACCCGACGAAATCCTTTTGATATGCCAAATTCATGTCAGGTACTTATTGTGTGAATTTAAAAAAAAATCTTGAGCAGTGCAGGGTGTACATTAAAAAGAGAACATTGTCCGTACACGATCTTTTCAGACGAAAACCACTTTGCTCTTCCAAATCTTCAACTTCTTTTTCTATTCTTTTTTTAATGATCCTCCCATACAATCTTTCCATTGAAGCTGTCACGCTTATGCCCCTATAATTATTGCAGTCTTTTTTATTCCCTTTCTTATACAGGGTGTTTTGTAAAAATTGCGAAAAAATTTGGGAGGCGATTCCTTTTCTAAAATTAAGAGGAGTCTTTTATATGAATTTTTTCCTTAGACATCTCCTTTCGGAATTACACCCTCTAAAGGGGAGCGATAAAATTAGGTTTTTATTTTATTTCTCAAATTTTAATAAATGTAGGAAAATGATATTTGCTAGATGTTTTATACTCATTAAAAGGTTTCCCATAGTAATATTTTCATTCATCTCCCACCTTCACAGGAGGCCTGAAAAGTGCGACTCCTGTACCCGTGTTTGTTTTTTTTTATCAGAACTTTTTAGTGGGTTGAAATTTTGCAATTTGTTTTTTAAAGCTTGGTTTATTTAGATTTTTTTAACCCAATATGAACATAAACAAACCATGGTAACCACCAAAATGAATCGTTTTATATAGAAATATTAATTTAATGGTGCATGTGTACTTATTTTATTTTTTACTCAAAAACTGTAGGTTTTACGAGAAAAGTGAAATAAATTTTTTTTTCTAAATAAATCAAGCTTTCAAAAAAAAATTTAACCCACCAAAAAGTTCTGATAAAAAAACAGACAGGGGTACCCTTTTTCAGCCCCCTGTGAAGGTGGGAGATGATTGAAAATATTACTATGGGAAACCTTTTAATAAGTATAAAACATCTACCAAATATCATTCTCCTACATTTAATCAAATTTGAGAAATAAAATAAAAACCTAATTTTATCGCCCCCTTTAGGGGGGTGTTACTCTGAAAGGAGACGTCTAAGGAAAAAAAATTATATAATATACCCCCCTTAATTTTCGATAAAGAATCACCTCCCGATTTAAGCGAATCTCTTATTTATTTAAGCAAGATGCTCAAAAAGTGTTAAACTGTGGTGCAATGCGCAACGAGAAAATTAAAAAAACAAAAAATGTATTTTGAAGTAACTTACCTAGTTTTACATTAATGAATATATAAAACATTAAAAAAAAAGTAAAAGACTTATGAGGAAGCGACTATGAAATTGCTAAAAACGTTTTAAAAGTACAAATATTCCTCGATTATTTATTTTGTTTTGCATAAACAGACAAAAATACAAATGTTTTTGTTGATACAGTGAGCTCGCGTTATAAGCAACTAACGGCGGCCAATTCCGATCTAAAAGTTGCTTATAACGTGAAAGTTGCTTATATGATAGAAATAGAAACGATTCGATTTTTAACATAAATAAATCTTGTTTTTAGTACTAAAACTAAAAATAAAAGTTTACACCATAACAACGCAATCGTGGTCGCGTTGCTATGGTGATCTGTACGTACCTATGTCAAACGAAATACGCGCGTGCCACGTACCTTTAGTCGTGATCTATGTAGTTGTACATCTCTCAAATAAAAAAATATGATGTGATTTCATGGCAAGTATACAGAGCGGATGAAACGGCTTTATTTTACAAGTGTTTACCGGACAAAACTCTTGTTCATACACGTAAGAAAAATATTCCCGGGAGAAAAATATCTAAGCAACGAGTTAGGTACTATTATACCGTGTGCTAATTCCACCGACAATCATAAATTGAACTTATGGTCTTTGGTAAATTATATAAAGCCAAAAAGTTTTAGTAATTTAACCTACGAGTTTATTACATTATTATTCAGCGTCATTCAAAAAGTCTGCAACAAATGGAATTTTTTTTAATTATTAATTTCTCAAAAAAATTTATTCCTGATAAAAGTTGGTGCATGGTCTAAAATTAATTTAAGGGGAAAAAGAGTTTGATAAAAAGTCATAGAACACTAGATTTTACCGATTTTTGAAATATTTGCAAGTATAAAGAGCCCTTAGTTTAAGAGTTACAAAAAAAATGTATAAGAAAAAAGTTATGTAGAATCCAAAAATAAGTCCCGATTTAAATTTTGACGGTCAAATTCAAATTTTTATTTTTTAAGAAATTTTAACATTCAAAAAGTCAGCAACAAATGAAAAAGTTTTTTATTATCGATTTTTCTTTTATTCCTAATGAGGTTGGTATATGGTCTAAATCTAATTTTAAGATGAAAAGAAATTAATAAAAAGTCATATGACACTAGATTTTAATGGTTTTTGATTTTTTGAATGTTAAAATTTCTTAAAAAATAAAAATTGAAATTTGACCGTCAAAATTTAAATCTAGCCTTATTTTGGGATTTTTAAAAACTGTACATAATTTTTTTTGTATCTCTTAAAATATTTCAAAAATCAGTAATATCTAGTGTCATATGATTTTTTATTGAACTTTTTTCATCTTAAAATTAGTTTTAGACCATGCACCAACTTTTATCCAGAATACAATTTTCTGAGAAAAAAATAATAAAAAACTTTTCCATTCGTTGCAGACTTTTTGAATGACGCTGTATATTAATAATCTCCTAAAAAGAAAATGATTGTTAAAAAATCTATTGTTAATCTAGATTTCACACGATATTTTACTGCCCTTTTAAATAACCTGAATGTTAAAAAAAAAACTGAAAGTGCTATATCACTCAAAATTTTCGTATAAATGTAAATATTTTGAAAACTGTTGACTTTTGACCCATATAACCTTTTACATTTATTAAAGTAAATTTTAAGACAAATTCAAAAATGTAAAAATATACAGATGTTCTATTCAAAATTTCAAAGTTTGAGTCCGTTTCCGGTTGAACCGGAAGTCGCATTGCAACCTTAATATTTCCATCGAATCCGAAAAATACCATTACGCTCAGATACAAAATTTCATTGTTATATCTGCAATAGTATTTTAGATATTTGTATTTTTAACTGTCACACTGACAGTTGCTTATATCGTGTACTTTGATACGATAGTTGCTTATATCGAGTGTTGCTTATAACGCGAGTTGCTTATATCGTGGGTTGCTTATAACGCGAGCTCACTGTATAATCAGAAGCATGTTTAGTTATTTGCTTATATAATTTTTTTTAATATGTTGAATTAAATTCACATAGTACCTGGCAAGGAAAAATAATAAATCTATGCTAATACAAGTTTAGTCTTCTGCTAGAGCTCGTTCTACCGAACCTACTCCAAGACAAAGAAGATCTCATTCTAAGAAAACAAGGTCCCCGCGACAACAAAATTCTCCTTCATCTTCATCCGACTATAAAGATTTAAAATCAGTGAGTGTAATCCAACAATTTTGTGACATAGTGTGTTGAAACATTTTTTTAAAAATAACTTTTGTTCACACAGAACATAAATCCAGGTGCCAATTCTTCTCAAATGTCTAATTCATATTCACCATTTACTTCAAAGCCCACTCCACCACCAAGAACTAAACACAAATTCAAATCAGGACACCCAAGGTATGTATTTAAGTAGGTATATATTTTTATACAGGGTGTCTCAGATTACATTTCCAGCATGGAGATCTCGCTTATTATAAGAGATACAGGTTTGCTTAAATTAGATACATTTTTCCTTAGGATGAGAGGAGCCACAATGAAAGTACAAAATTCCTAGTACTTCAGATGTTATAGCAAAAAATATGAAAATGTCGAATTTCTTTTTTCTCTCATAACTTTTTTGTCTTAATCATTAGAACGATTTTATTTCTACCTTCTGAAGGTACTTTTTTATGTAGAATGTAACTATTAGGTAGGAGCAAAAGTATTTTCGTTTTTTTTCTAGTCATCTTGGATACTAAACAATTGATAAAAGTTTGACAAGTTATATGTCAAATTAAAAAGCGCATCTTCTAGTTTAGTTTTTGTGTCAGTTAGTTTAATTGCTTGTGGTTAAAAGTTCTTTAAATGTCTGAAACAAATGTTAAAGTTCTTGCAATTTTACGTCACTACTGGATGTTGGGGCGAAGCGCCGCTGATGCCGCACGAACTATACGTGATGTGGAAGGTCAGGATACTATCTCAAATCGTACTGCACAAAATTGGTATATAAAATTCAAAAACGGCGATACCAGCCTTCAAAAACAAGCTCGTTCTGGGCGGCCCTCCATGGTAGACCAGGGGGCCCTACTTCAAGCCGTCGAGGAATCACCAGCAACAACTACTACAAATTTATCGCACGAACTTGGGCCTTCGCGATGGACTATAGGTCGCCACCTAGATAAGCTAGGTAAATCCAAAAAACGCTGTAGAGAAATACCCCATGATTTGTCACCAGAGCAAGCAGAACGTCGGGTCAGTGTACGTAGAGAACTACTCAGCAACCCTCAAGACCATCGGTTCTTTCGCCGGATTCTGACCTGCGACGAAAAGTGGATCTACCTTCGTAATCCCAGTAGATCAAACCAGTGGTTAAGTAGAGGCCAACGTGGAGAACCTGTGGTAAAGCGCGGAAGATTCGAAACCAAGGTTATGCTTTGCGTCTGGTGGAATTACGAAGGTGTGGTTCACTTTGAGTTGGTTCCTGATTGTCGAGCGATCAACGCGGAACTCTACTGCGAGCAGCTTGATCAAGTGTGCGCATCCTTACAACGAAAATACCCTGCTTTGGTCAACCGACGACGAGTACTGTTACAGCAAGACAACGCTAGACCGCATACGGCCCAAATGACCCTCCGGAAACTGGAGGATCTTGATGGAATAGAAGTGCTACCACACCCTGCATACAGTCCCGACCTAGCACCATCGGATTACCACATGTTCCGGTCAATGGCGCATTTCCTGACTGGGCGGGACTTTGCTAATGTTCAGGAAGTAGAAGAAGGGTGTCACGAGTTCTTCGACTCTAAGTCCCAATAATGGTACCGGAGGGGAATTGAAAACCTGGCAAAAAAATGGATTAAGGCCATTCAATACAATGGACTATATTTTGATTTTTGATTTAATTTAGTTTGTTAAGAATATTAAAAATAAATATCATGTTAAAAAACGAAAATACTTTTGCTCCTACCTAATATTATCTTAGATTTTTTTAATCATTTTTTATTTTTGAGATATTACCCCTAACTTCATTTTTTCTTATGGGCCGTCAAGTTGGCTTTGGAATAGTTCGATGTGCTTTTTTTCCTTTTTTTAACGATATATCATATGTTATATCTGTTTTTATAAATAACTCAGGAACTCAAGAAAAACCGTATTTTACCGGTATTATTCTAAGTAAGCCATGAAACGTATTAAACGGTCAAGTTGACTTTGGAATAGTAAAATGTGTTTTTCTCTCCTGTTTCTAACGATATATCTTTTGTTTTTATAAATAATTTGGAAAATCAAGAAAACCGTATTTTACCAATAGTATTCTAAGTTAGCTATGGAACATGTTAAACAGGTAAGCTGGCTTTGTAATAGTTAAATGTGCTTTTTTCTCCTTTTTCTAATGATATATCACCTGTCATATCTGTTTAAATAAATAACCCGGAAAATAAAAATAAAACATTTCACCAATATTATTCTAAGTTAATTATGAATTTCATAGCTAACTTAGAATTATATTGATAATATGCAGTATTTCTTGATTTTTCGAGTTATTAATTTAAATAATAAATATGACAAATGATATATCATTGGAAAGAGAAGAAAAAAAGCCATTTCACTATCGCAAAGCTAACTTGCCTGTTTAACATGTTTCATGGCTAACTTAGAGTAATATTAGTAAAATACGGTTTTTCTTGATTTTCAGAGTTATTTATTTAATTAGATACAACAAAAGATCTATCGTTAGAAACAGGAGACAAAAGCACATCGAATTATTCCAAAGCCAACTTGACAGCCAATAAGAAAAAATTAAGTTAGGAGTAGGGGAGAGTGGCCTAAAATGATCCCCCTAACACAAAAATAGTTGTAAAATCTAGAAAAAGATTCATAAATAATCGAAACTTTTTTTTACTAAATCCTGTAAACATTGTTCTACAAAAGTCACATATGTATTTTGTTTGAGAAAAACAAATAATATTTTTTTTTAATATATTAGAAAACTATGCAAAAGGATCATTTTACCCGCACAGGTAGGGCAAAATGATCCCCAGTCTAGGGTAAAATGATCACGGAATGATTTAGTAGACCACTACATATAACACTACTCAAACACCTTTCTACGAACTTTAGGGGCCACAGCACAGTAATCACAGGTGTATGGATCGCAGTCATCGTCCTCAAGTCCAGCACACTCATCATGTGCCCACCGCTTGCACTTAACACACTGTGCCCATCCTTCTCCCGCAGAAGATCTTAGAAATGTTTCAAAACAAATAAGGCATTCTACATCTACATCCTCTTCCACATCTGACTCACTCTCAACTTCGTCTTCCTTCTTTCTTTTGCAGCCTTTGCCTTTTGCTAGACTTTGTGTTTTGTTTTTTCCTTCTTGCTTTATTTTTACTGCAGTCTTATTTTTCATTTTCAGCGCTTTCTTTATTTCCTGTTCTGCTTTCTTCTGTTGTTCCTCTACCAACTGATCTTTATAAGGGGTGCTTGTCAGGATGGTCGTACCCACAGATTTTCTCGTCTTTGTTGTACGTTGTTGTTCTGACATTTTGGGGAGCGGGCAAACATCTTCCGGCGAAAATAAAAAAGATGTTGAAGGAGTTACACTGATATCATCCTCATCCAGCTCTTCACACCCTTGGATCTTAACAACTTGCCGAGGAGGAGTTATAGAAGCAGTTATGTCATTTTGGCCATGGGTATCATCATCTTGAGTCAAGGTTTTTGGTTCAGCTTGCTTAGCGACTTCAGCAGCTGCAAAATCAATGTCAGAAAAAATGTCTGGGTCATAAGGAACGATCCCGGCCTTTTTAAAACCATTAATAGCATTCAATGGGGTACTGGCTTTCATGTAGGATTCGTTGAAAATACTAGAGATCTGAAAAACTGTTACAACTCTTCCTGGGTGATTAGTCAGCCATTTTTCCAGTGCTTGGTCATGGTAATGATTAAGCGGATACATATAGCTGAGATCGAGAGGCTGCAGCCTATGAGTTGTATGGGGAGGCAAGCATAAAATGGTGACAAAATTGATTCTGGCCTTTTCAATTACATTTAAGTTTTTAGTATGGGAGAGATGACCGTCTAGAATTAAGAGGGCAGGGTCATCCGCTGTTGGTTTTGTATGAGACAAAAAATGATCAAACCAAACTGCAAATACATCAAGATTCATCCATCCGGAGTCGTTGCATATGAACACTGTTCCAGGTGGTGCTCCATCTTTGAGCTCTTCTTTCATCCTTTTTCGAGCAAAAATGAGCATAGGTGGTACAAAGGAACCACCTGCCGATATACAAATAACAGCAGTAGTTGAGACACCTCGTTCTGCGGATACTACCCTACCGACTTGTTTCCTACCTCTTCTGGCCAAAACCTTACAGTTTTTTCCTGGGACGGTACTTACAGAGGTCTCATCAACATTGAAAATTCTGTGTGGCATAAATGGCGTTTTATCGAACACTGTCTTAAGCAACGTGAAAATTTTTGTAACAATCGGTTTGTTAAAAGCACGAGCGCGGGCTATTGACGTTGCTTCTGGTGATCTTAATGAAAGTTCTTGGTGCCTGTTGCGAAAACCCATTAGCCAATCTTTTCCAGCAAGTTTCTTTTTCTCCGAAAATGGATGCACGATGCCGTTTTTCACTGCAAGTTGATATGCGAGAGACCTGACATCTTTAGTGGTAAGACCATACATTCTACTCTCCATATCGACAATATGATGTGTTAGCTCTTCTTCCTGCTCTGCAGTAAAAACCTGAGTTCGGCTTCCAAGTTTTTTAAGATGATCGACGGCTAACTTGTTCTTCCTTTTACAGCGTCTCTTTAAACTCATCAACGGTACCCCAAAGTCTTTTGCCGCGGTTTTGTATGGTAATCCATTACGTACGCTTTCTATAGCTTGCCGCATATTATTCTCATCCCATCTCTGCCTCTCAGTTTTGCGTTTGTACTTGTTGACCATATTCTTACTTTATGACAAAAGTAAATGAATTATAAAAAATTATTTAGGAAGGGGCCTAAAATGTTCCCTTAATTTAGGGTAAAATGATCCCGGGATCATTTTACCCTACTCTTGGGGGATCATTTTGCCCGAAAGTGGATAATTCGACTCGAGTCATTTTAGCAACATGTTGGACGTGCTTGACATTTTCACAAACACGTCGAATTATAGACAAAAGGATGTATTTATGAAAAATATATTACAACTTAGCATTCACATGACTTTTAAGATATTTTTAGTATAGCTGCCATGGCCTTACCTTAAATCACGACGTACAAAAAACACTTTTTCTTATTTACTATCTATTTGCTACTTTTAAACCTCACTTTTGATAGTCTAACTGACTTAAGCGACTCAATTAGTGATAGTGACTTGTTAAATTCATCGATAGCAGGATTAGTACTAAAATTAAAGTGTGGGGATCGTTTTGCCCGCAGGGATCATTTTGGGCCACTCTCCCCTACTATCTTAAAAAGTAAGCGATTTAAAAAAAAACTAAGATAATAGTTACATTCTACATAAAAAAAGTACCTTCAGAAGGTAGAAATAAAATCGTTCTAATGATTAAGACAAAAAAGTTATGAGAGAAAAAAGAAATTCGACATTTTCATATTTTTTGCTATAACATCTGAAGTACTAAGAATTTTGTACTTTGATTGTGGCTCCTGGCTCCTCTCATCCTAAGGAAAAATTTATCTAATTTAAGCAAACCTGTATCTCTTATAATAAGCGAGATCCCCATGCTGGAAATGTAATCTGGGACACCCTGTATATAATCGAAGCCCATTTACCATTTTAATGGTGTAGGGTATTTAAGTAATATTTTATAACTATAAAATAAAATCGTTAAATACTATGTCGCGGTGGCACCTTTGTGACATAATACATTAAGCACTGTAAATGAATAAATTGTTAACACAGTTTTCATATTGAAAGTGTATGTATATGTATATCGTTAAAGTGACTTAAAGCACAAATATTTCAAAGTAGAACAACACTTCAAAGCTGTGCGAAGTTATTATAGACATTCAATGATTTTTTGTGTATGGGGTCCAAATTTTAAGTATGAGTAGGATATCTTAGTAACTATTACAGGTCTCTGGGCCTACTTTTTTAAAAATAATTTTCCTCAATATTATCAGATTCGTTAGAGTAATTTTCTGCAATATAAGAAAATCTAAACTTTCACGATTCTGAAAATTGACTATGTGCTCCTTATTTACAAAAAATGTAACAAAATGTTATGAAGATCTTAGGTAGTTATTTTTAAGTAGAATTACTTGTGACAATCTTTATTACTGAGATATGAATGCAAACCTATAATTTTTTATAGGGATTTTATGGTATAGAAGCAGGGTTGACCTGATTTAAATCAATTGATTGAAATCGCGATTTAAATCATGATTTAAATCAGCTGATTTTTTTAAATTAAAATCATGATTTAAATCAAAGTTTATGCACGTTTTTATTCCACCCGTTTAAACAACTGCTAGTAGAATAAATGACCTGAAACTAATATTAAGATGGAAAAAAAATTATGAAACTGGATTTTAATGATTTTAAAAATATTCGCAAAAGTAAAGTGTCCCTATTTTAAGACTTACAAAAACAAAATCATGGGAAAAAATAGTTTACAAATCAAAAATATGACAATAAATACGAAATTCGAAGTTAAAATTTCATTTTTGAATTTTATAGTAGCGTCAACATTCAAAAAGTTTGCAACTCATTGAAAAGTTTTTTATTATCGACTCTTGGAAAATTTTATTCTTGGTGCATGGTCTAAAACTAATTTTAAATTAAAAAAAGCTCGATAAAAATTCATTCGACACTAGCTTTCAGCGATTTTAGAAATATTCGCAAGATTAAAGTGCCCTTATTTAAAAAAAAAATTCAAGGGAAAACGGTATTTTATATTGAGTAAAGTTTTTAAATTCTAAACAATATTTTCTGAATTTTTTTAAAATTCTGAAAATAAGGGCACTTTATTCTTCTATATATTTTTAAAATCGTTAAAATCTAGTGTAATATGACGTTTCACTGAATTTTTTTTTAACATAAAATTAGTTTTAGACCATGTACCAACTTTTCTCAAGAATAAAATTATTTGAGAAACCAATATTAAAAAACTGTTCCATTTGTTGCAGCCTTTTTGGATGTTACAATTACTTCAAAAATTAAAATTGAAATTTTAACATCGTATTTCATCTTTGGTCGTATTTTTGAATTCTAAACAATCTTTCCCTACGAAGTGTTTTTTGTAACTCTTAAAATAAGGCCCCTTTACTCTTGTGAATGTTTCTGAAATCGCTAAATTCTGGTATCGTATACATTTTTGGGAAATTTTTTCCATTTCAAATTAGTTTTAGGACATCCACCAACTTTTATCAGGAATTTCATTTGTTGATCCTTTTTGAATGACACTGTATAGAAGATATAATGTAGGGTGAATAATGAATAAATTAGTTGCAAAAAGAGAAAATAGTCTAGTTTCTTTTAAAATTCAAAACAATCCAAATTTCGTGATTTTTTTATTCTTAAAATTTAAATCAATGATTTTTGATTTAAAAAAAATAAAAATCAAATTTGGTCTAACCCTGTATAAAAGGCCACGACTTTATAAAAAATTCTTTTCCTTGGCTTTCAAAAAATATAAACTTATAAATACCACTGTAAAAAATCTGCTAGGGTAGTAAATAAATGGATTTATCTCAAACAAGTAGCCTTACAGACCTGAAACAGTTTTCGCTAACTATACAATTACCGAGATACCTTACAAATACTTTGAATTTGCACCACTCTGTATGTGTTAAATAAACAAAAATATGTCACTAAATTAATCCTATTCCAGCATAGAACATGAATATTTACAATTTTCATTAAGAATAACAGAAGATATTATTCGAAACGATTTATACTCAAATGATGATATGAGACGCGTTTTTAACAGTCATATAGAAGCCAACAGAGGGCGTTTAGATATGGTTAGTTATTTAAAAAATTAAATTTGTAATTTAGACTGCTGATGAATTTTTTTGTTTGCAGTCAAAAATGTTGCAACAAGTTGCCAATTTAATCCATGAACTGAGCATGCCTCTCACCGACTCTTCCACTGGATGTACAACACATTACGACGTTAAAGCGGCAAGACAAAACATAAAATGTAGTTTAGTTTGCATTTGTGACGCCAACGAAAAACCCTACACTGATGATTTAGAAGACTGTGAATGCACCAACAATCGTTGTCTTCCTTTGCAATGTGTTGGTCATGACCTTAAAATTTGTTGCACGGAAAATCCAGATAATTGTAGCCAATGTAATATGGACGGAATTAGTGGAAAACTTTCTGTAAACGGAAAAAATGTAGTCGTTGGATACCAAAACAATAATTTTCTTGACCTGGATTGTTATCCTTCAAACTGTGACAATATAATTGAACGGTTTAGTACCACTGACGCAAATGTTCGGAACTATAAAGATGATGATGTCGAAAATAATGGAATAAATGTATTAAGGGCTTCGGTTGGGGCTATTAAACTTCCTGTTTTATCCAATTTGGGTTATATCTCGGAAATAACTGAACCAACAACTTCACTCGAAACACTCAAAGGTGCCCTAGCAGTATCAAGTGAATCTGATTTTGAGCAGCCCGTGGTGCTTCCGGGTTTCGAAAATCTTGAAACTGGAGAAACGCAAGATGAAAATCCATTTGAAAGAAGAAAAAGCACTGCATCAACAATTTCTCAAACAGCAGCTCCAATACAATTCCTTCCATCGAGCGGCTTCAGCCACAAGACCCCAAAACATATCGAATCCGCAACCCAGCGATCATCAGATTCGTCTTCGTCGAGTGGGAACAATGCCCAACAACAGCCCAGACAGTTTTATGTAGCATCACAATCGAATTCTTGTCAAGGGGAATCAAGTCCCGTCATGGCAGATAATGTATCTTTGAGTAAGCAACAACAACAACCTTTGTCGAAACAATCGATAGCTGAATCTTACTCATTGAGTTCACATAGCGAACCGGAAGACTCTAAATCTGATCTAGAAGCCAAAACCTCTTCAACCGAAACAGAAAACTCAAACCAGTCTCAAGATTCGTGTCCTGTTTTAACCGAACCAGTCGATTTACATTTTGTTAAAAATATACCAACCCAGCCATTGACGCAAGAGTGCCAACTTTTGTCACCGAAACAATCGCAAATACAAGAGTCTACGCTTCCAACAGAGGCATCTTCAGAGCGAAAAAAGAGCACAAACGAATCGCAAAATTTAATCGAGCAGCCTCAGCTGTGTTCAACTGTACCGGAAAACACACCTTTGATTTTTCATGCTCAACAGGAAAAGTCAGCTGTGGTGGAACCTCAAACGCAAATTATGTTATCGAATGCACAGCCTGTACAAAATATACCTTCGGGGTTACAAAATTGTGATTTCAATATGCAACTTGAACATTCTTCGTTTTTGCCAGAAAATGCATTCACGAACCCTTCAGTGTCGAAAGAAACACCGAAATCGCAGTTGTGTCTTTGTCACGTGCAACAAACCATCGCGATTCCAGCGTTTATGCAACCCCATTTAACGATGGTACCGGTTCCATGTCCCATGCACCAACAAAATAAAACAGAAAATCCAGTCAGTCGGCCATCAGTATCGTTCACTCACTCAATTACGCACACATACATTCCAGTACCCATCATGGTCTCTGAACAAATAAATATGTCCTCAATAGTATTTCCCCAAGAAACACAAATTTCAAGTGTGAATTTGGGAAATCAATCTCCAGAACAGAAAAATGCACTTGTTCAAACAGATCGGGTCAATTTGGCACCAAATATTATACGTTTATCGTCCGAATCAATCAAATTAAAAGACATAGTGTACGATAGTGAGCCTAAAATTAAATCGAATTGCTGTAATAGGACTTCACAAACTTTTAAACGTGATGCCCCTTTGGCAAATTCCACTCCAGCCGATCAGGGCGAAGCTAATTTTGTGGACGAATTCGTGAAAATAAGTGGACCCATTTATGTGCCAAAATCGAGTATCCAGTTAAAATTAAGCGTGGAGCAAAGCCTCTCGAATAAAAAATCAACCAAAAGTGCGTATTCGGCACAAAACGCATTGACCAAAAATGAACCTGGTGGTAATGAGAATGTCTCAAAAAATAAACCCACCACACATGCGAAATGTGATTGTATCAGATCGTTGAAAAGAAAAATAGAACACAAAGAACCATCCACGAGTGATCCCACTTACAGTCAATTGCATGTTGCTAGCAACATTAACAAGAAACCAACCCTGCCTTATCAAACGCACCTTTCACAGAACCCGCTTTTGGGTGAGAATTATTCCACGGTAATAAAATCCCCTGCAAGACTTTTTTCAAGTCGATGTTTCTGCGACAGTGTGAGCATGCAATCCGGTTTATCACAAAACCGGAATGGTCCTTTCAGTATCGAAACTAATTTGCTACTTAATAAAAATGATTACGATCTAACGCCACAACGTGATCAAAATTGTACATGCGCCGATAAATACCATGGAAGAAATCCATACACTAGTGTTTTGCCGGACGCATGTGAGATTAATCTTAAATATAGAAACGACACCAGTTCAAAATATGCCAAGCGAGATTCGAACAAAAATTTGTTGTTAGGCAGTAAATATGTAAACAAATCTGATGAAACAAAAAACAATCAAGGAAGTTTTAACAACGTTGGCCCTCCTGCTACAATCGCTCATCTTTATCCATCTGCTTCCACGCAGACAACAGCATCAGATATGCTATTATCAAAATACAGTGTTTTGCCAAATGCTTATAAAAAAAAGTCCGACAATAGTCGTTTAGTCACTCCAACTCCTAGCGAAACACCTAGTGCAAATAAACCACTCAATGAAATAACGAGATTAAATTCCATAGAAACAACCAGTAATTCAAGCACCAAAAACAACTACCAACATAGTTTTTCACCCCACAATAGTTTTCCCTATCAGGATCCTTACGAGTTTCAAACACCTGTTGGATATGCAGGAGAATTCGCTAATACAGCAGATGATGAATTCATTTCAATTTTAGATGAACGACTAGATTTTTCACGTCGCTTAAGTTTAGACAATCAAATAGGCAACGTTAGCACAAATAAACCACTCAATGAAATTACTTGGACAACTCCCAGCGAAACACCGAGTACAAATAAACCATACAATGAAATAACTAGATCAAAGTTTATAGAAACAACCAGTAATCCAACCAATAAAAACAACTACCAAGGTAGTTTTTCACCCCCCAATAGTTTTCCCTATCAGGATCCTTACGAGTTTCAAACACCTGTTGGATATGCAGGAGAATTCGCTAATACAGCAGATGATGAATTCATCTCAATTTTAGATGTACAACCAGATATTTCACGTCCCTTAAGTTTAGACAATCATATAGGCAACTTTAGCACAAATAAATCACTCGACGAAATTACTTGGAGCGAAACACATAGTATAACTAAACTTCACAATGATATAACTAGATTAGATATCATGGAAACAACCAATAATCCAAGCACTAAAAACAACGACCAAGATAGTTTTTCTAATCAGGATCCTTCCAAAACACCTGTTGAATCTGCAAGAATATTGGCTAATACAGTAAATAGTGAATTTCTCTCAATGTTAGATGAACGACCAGATATTTCACTTTCCTCAAGTTTAGCAGAACAAATAGACAACGTTACAGAAGAATTGGAACGTTTCAGAATTGTGGATGCACAAGAGCTTGTGAGACGAATTTCTATTCAAGAATTGACAGATTTGGCTGCGTCCCCGAATATTGTTGCTGATACATTAAAACTGCAGGCGACTGATGAAGAAACAGTTCATGATCAGGATAGTATGACAGATGTCACAACTATTTGCTGCGGCTTAAAAAAAATGAAAAAATGGAAACGGAGGGATCTCATTGAAACGAAAAATTTGTGTAAGTTGGTCAGAATTATGCAGTTTTGCTTGACTTAACACTTATTTTAATTTAAACATATACAGGGTGTCCCAGATTACATTTCCAGCACGGGGATCTCGCTTATTATAAGAGATAAAGGTTTGCTTAAATTAGATGAATTATTCCTTAGTATGAGAGGAGCCACAATTAATTTTTAAAAGTACAACATTCCTCGTGCTTCAGATGTTATAGCAAAAAATATGAAAATGTCCAGTTTCTTTTTTCTCTCATAACTTTTTTGTCTTAATCATTAGAACAATTTTACTTATACTTTCTTCAGGTACTTTTTAATGGAGAATGTAACTGTTATTTTAGATTATTTTTAACACCTACCATTTTTAAGATATTACCCCTGAGTTCATTTTTTCTTATAGGCCGCGAAGTTGGCTATGGAATAGTTAAAAATGCTTTTTTTGTTCTCTTTAAAATGAGATATTACTTGCTACATTTATTTTTATAAATAAGTCATAAAAACAAGAAAAATCGTATTTTACCCATCCCTTATCAAGCTATCTATGAAAATAAAAACAAAAAACAACTAATTAAATGTCAAATGACAGTTACCATTTGTCTGCCGTATTATTTATTAGAATTTCACATTATTGTTGTGTAATTCGATAGTCTTTGTAGTAATTGTTATAATGATGGCTACATTTAATAATAGCGAAAAATTTGACATGTTGAGATGCTACATTCTTTGCCATAAAAATTGTGTAAAAGTTAAGCGAATATACTTAGAGCTATATCTTGAGAAAAGGCAACGAAGGATGCGTAATTACAAAAATTTTAAAATAAATTTAAAAGAATATGCTTTTTTCGACAAACCAACCAAAACAAATCAATAATAAATTAGAATTATTTATTTTACACAGTTTGTATTGCAAATAATCTAGCATTTCAACATATAAAGTTTTTAATTAGTTGTAAATGTGCCCATAATTATATGATAAAAAATTTGCTACAAAGACTATCGAATTACACAACAATTCTAATAAATGATACCGCAGACAAATGGTAACTGTCATTTGACATTTAATTAGTTGTTTTTATTTTCATACATAGCTTGATAAGTGTAAAATACGATTTTTCTTGATTTTGTGGCTTATTTATAAAAATAAATATAGCAAGTAATATCTCATTTTAAAGAGAAAAAAAAACACATTTATCTATTCCTTAGCCAGCTTCGCGGCCCATAAGAAAAAATGAACTTATATCGAAAATGGTAGGTGTTAAAAATAATCTAAAATAACAGTTACATTCTCCATTAAAAAGTACCTTAAAAAAATGCAAATAAAATTGTTCTGATGATTAAGACCAAAAAGTTATGAGAGAAAAAAAATTGGGCATTTTCATATTTTTTGCTATAACATCTGAAGCACGAGGAATTTTGTACTTTTAGAAATTGATTGTGGCTCCTCTCACACTAAGGAATAATTCATCTAATTTAAACAAACATTTATCTCTTATAATAAGCGAGATCCCCATGCTGGAAATGTAATCTGGGACACCCTGTATACAGGGATGTGCAAAAGTATGGAAACAGACAAATATCTAGAACACTATTGCAGATATAACAATGAAATTTTGTATCTGAGCGTTATGGTATTTTTCGGATTCGATGAAGATATTAAGGTTGCAATGCGACTTCCGGTTCAACCGGAAACGGACTCAAACTTTGAAATTTTAAATAGAACACCCTGTATATTTTTACATTTTTGGATTCCTTCCAGCACTTTCATTTTTTTTAACATTTAAGTTATTTAAAAAGACAGTAGAATGTGGTTTGAGAATTAGATTAACAATTGATTATTTAACGCTTTGCACTAGCTACGTTTTAAAAATATACAGGGTGTTTTTTACGCTAGGTCAAACTTGAGAAACTTTAAACATCGATAACTCGATTTTCTTAAATACTAATTTCAGTAAAAATGTCATCGATAAATTAGTAAATATAAATTGATAATATAAAAATGTAATTAACTGGTTTATACATGAAGCATATTTTTGCCTTTCACTGTCGGGTAATTTTTGTATGCACAGACGGCCTGTGTCGGGTTTTTTTTTATTTTAAAAGAAAAATTGTGATGGATGCGCCGAGTTAAAAATTAAGCTAATTGTAAGACAAATTATTTATTATCTTTGTTATTAGGGGAGTAACAAAAATGTTTTTTTCACAAAAGTTGTTGAAATTTATTAGCTATATAACCTACAATTATTTTTAAATGCACAGAGTATTTAGTTTTCGAGAATCAATATGCAACTTTACTATTTCAAATAGAACACCCTGTATATTTTAATGTTATCTTGTAGATAAATCAATTCCCATTAAAAATAATATAGCATGTTTTTGTCTCAAGTTAATATTTCTAAGAGTTATTATTCTGGTGGATGCGCAGGTCTAAAATTAAGCTAATTGTAAGACAAATTATTTATTATCTCTATTATTAGAGTAGTTACAAAAAAGTCTTTTTTTCACAAAAACTGTTGGAAATCATGAGTAACATAATCTAATTATACATTTGTTAAATGTTCATAAAATAAATTGCACAAAACTTTTCTACAAATCACGGTGGCTTTGAAAACCCAACGACAACTTTTTTTCGATTATCTTCTGTTTTGTCTTTGACCGTATGAATTTTAAATTTTTTTTGTAATTATTTATTAGGAAGTATGTGATTTTTTTAATAATTTACATCTGATGGGCAGCCAATAACACATGCTTTGGTTACCAACAATTTACGACGATATTTGTGATATAAATTCATATGCAGGGTGTCCCAGATAACATTTTTAGCATGGATCTCGTTTATTATAAGAGATAGAAATTGCTTAAATTGGATGAATTATTCTTTAGTATGAGAGGAGCTATAATCTATTTTATAGTACTGCTTGTAATTCGATAGTCTTCGTAGCAAATTTGTTATCATATAATTTTGGGCAGATTTACAACTAATGAAAATTTTGATATGTTGAGATGCTACATTTTTTGCAATAGAAACTGTGTAAAAACGGATAGTTTTTATTCTTGGATTTGTTTTGAATTTTTGGTTGGTTTCTCAGCAGAACCATTTTCTTTTAAATTTATTTTTATAGTTCTGTAATTACTCGCACTATATTGCCTTCTCTCGGGATGTGTATTTATTTACAAAACGAACATCCTATGCGAACTGTTCATTATGTCCCGAGAAATATAAACTTTAAATATAGGACATACTGGATTAATTTTTGACCCTACGCACCACCAGAAAAATAATTGTAAAAATATTAACTTAAGACAGAAACATGCTTAATATTTTATAGTGGCAATTAATTTATCTACTAGAAAACGTTAAAATATGCGGGGTGTTCTATTTGAAATAGTAAAGTTGCATATTGATTCTCGTAAACTAAATACTCTGTGCAATTAAAAATAATTGTAGGTTATATAGCTAATAAATTCCAACGGCTTTTGTGAAAAAAACTTTTTTGTTACTCCCCTAATAACAAAGATAGTAAATAATTTGTCTTAAAATTAGCATTCACCACAATTTTTAACTCTGGGGGGCAAAATAACGTATATTTATGGGTTTGACAATAGCAATAAGTTATTGCACAACGTATATTTACGGGTTTGACAGTGAAAGGTTTAATTTGTACTGGTAATGTGATTTTCAACTCCCGCTCATAGTGAAGTTTGATTACATTTGTTACCACCCCCCTCCATTTCAAGTTCTTACAAGCTGCCTTTGATATTACTAAATGTTTCTCGACTGTCAGTGCTTACTTGATTTATAATTATCGTAAATGGTTTTAAAATTAATTTCACCTCAAGCACAAAATATTTAAATGAACTGGGAACTCAAAAATTCTTACTGTATCGATCTCTGTGAAAAAAATAATCAAAAGTTCATTGAAGACTTCTTATTGCTTTTCAGCACTTTTGTGTTGTTGTTTATTTTTTATACAATATTTACATTATTACAGTAACTTCTAATTATGTTTTAACTACTTCCTGTAGTTACATAATTTTTCCAAAAAAGATGCTACCATCTTAAATATTTGTAATCCTATATTAAACCTTTAATCCAAGCTAGAAGTTTTCACAATCACAGTAGCTCATTTTGAACCCCAGTAAATTACAGTAAATGTATCTAACGTCAACATTTTCAAATGTGTTTCATTGTTTTATCGCAGATAAAAAAATTTTTGTCTGGTCACAGTGGACCACTTTTTAACCATCATAATTATTTAAAATGGTTTTTAATTGCAGCTGATTACGATCGACCAACTATTAGCACAGTGCAAAATAAATTTGTTAATGACGAAAGCAACGGTGAAGTTGGTCATAAAAGTATCAAATTTGGTACAATTGATTCAAGAAGCCCTTCCGTTTTAATTGAAACTACAGATATACTCAGCAGGCCAAGCCACCATAATGTCGAAACATATAAATGTCCTTTTAATGTGCCGCAATATGTGTATAGAGAAGCTTTAGAGAGTTCCAACGAAAACGACACTCCATCATTTCAGTTATCTATAGCGTCTAAGGAAAATCCAAAAAACCCTAAACAAGTTATTAAGGAAATTCTATCTAGTGGCAAGTCAGGTAAGTGTACTTATTAAAAGGATATTATACAGGGTGATCAAAATTCAAAGTACAGTTAACGCTCTTTAAGTCAAACACGCAACGGTTGTTTTGAGTTACGGAATTTTTGAGTTAAAGAAAAAAAATCTTTAAGTCAAAATCGCAAAGGTCTTTTGAGTTATCAATTTTTTAAAACACAGAAAAAAATATTTTGAAATAATTATTTATTTGCACAATAAACAAAGTCAGTAACACACATATTCTGCATATTTTTGAGTTAACTTTTATTTAATTCGTTTTGAACTTTATAATAAGCATCCCATACATCTTGACTTATATGTATTTCCTTTTGAAAAATGGTATTGATCTGAAATTTTCGTTAGGACCATAATGGCATCTGATCTGTTTATTGAAAATATTTTCAATATGGCGACACTTCCGGAAATACCGGAAGTTGACGTCTACTTTCTTATTTCAAATACAACGGTCTGTTTTTTATTGCAGTTTTGGATTTAAGACGTTATTTTAGAGGGAATTTTAATAGCATTTCCTATACCTAAGTGCAGTAGTTTTTTAGATTTTTTTGAAGAATTTTTAATTTTCATCGTGATGCTTAATATTATCCACCGCCGCCATTTTTGCACAGACACCGCTTAAATTTAGACTATGCACAGAAGAAACCTTGGAGTTCAACCTGGAAATTTGCAATCGATGCGTTACTTACAGGGTGTCCAAAATTTATTTTTAAAAAATACAATTTTAGACCACTAAAACTCTTTTTTTTTTTTAAATACTCCTATTTTTTTTTTCATTTTCTAATGCAAAATTAAATTCAGCATCAATCTGTATTAACGTTTGCTATATCTATTTGCAACAATTTTCGAGTTGTTAAGAATTTTTAATAAAGTTAAAAGAAAAGGTGACATTTTTAAATAGTAAGCCTTGGAAATGATAACATATGCCAGTATTAATAACTGTCAACCACTTTTATTGCGTTTGTCTGAAGTAACCATAACGTTTCGCTTTTTCTAAACCATCATCAGGTAAATTTTTTCTTATGGACGCTATATCTGATTTTAACGCCAATTTGTGGAAAATTTTATTCTGAAGTCGACAATGTATAACACTTAGCACTTTTTAAAACAATTGTTGTTAAAAATGGCAAAAACAAATGTTTTATTTTGAAAAATTCCTAATCGGCATAGTAAATAATTGTCCTTGGAAGCAGGTAAGTAAACCGCAAGAAATTGCCATTAAAGAGATTGTTAAAGATTTAACACAAAACGAAAATAGGTAGTTATTTATTTATTGAAGGGAAAAAACAGCTATGCCATCCATGCACGGCCACCGAACCAAGAATTAATTTAACTTGTCAAACGAACGCATTGGTTACATCTTTAACGAGTTATGCCCTTTATCTGCATTAATGGCTTGTAATAAGCAAATAGATTTTTGGACGTTTTTTAAAAACTATGAAAACATATGTATTTGGTTACGATAATTTTGTTGCACATTCTTGTATGCCAAATCATGGGATTAAATGTATTAGTGTATTTTATTACTTAACTGAGGAAAATATTCTAAAAATATTTGCTAATAAGTAAACAATGTTAATGCTTTCTTAACATATTTATTAATACCTATTTTTCTTAACGAAATGGCAATTATATTCCATACAAAATATTTATTGTTTAATTAAACCTTTTTTATATCACCATGAAACAGATAAGGTGGCTGTTTTGTGAAATCTAAAAAAAAAAAAAAAAAGCACGTGAGACTTCAAAACGGCTTGTGTATGGTCTAAACCAGGGGTGTCAAACTCGCGGCCCATAACGAACATTTTTGCGGCCCGACCAATATATCGGTACACAATAATACAGGGATGGCAAATAGGTGGCACGCGTGCGAAAGTAAACTTGGCACGCGTGGGATTTTCGACGGCACCCTAAGGAATTCTATGAATAAATTTTGTGTTAAAAAAGTTGCAAGCAGTCTAACCTAACTAGCTTTAGAAAAAATTGCAAGCGGTCTAACCTGAGTAAATGTAGGTACTACAAAATTATTTTTTTTGTGGCCCACCTTCAGTTAAACCTCGTTTGTATGGCCCAAGTTAGCCATTGAGTTTGACACCCCTGGTCTAAACTGTTGGCAGTGTACAATATATTTTGTCATCATTTTTCAAATCTTTAAAATATGTTAAATCTTTAATTAAATCGCTTTAATAATAATTTCGTTCGGTTTACTTACATGCTTCCAAGGCTATGTTTTGTGAAATAAAAAAAAGGGACAAAGACAATTATTTACCATGTCGATTAGGAATTTTTCAAAATCAAATATTTGTTTTTGCCATTTTTAACAACAATTGTTTCAAAAAAGTGCTAAGTGTTACACATTGTCGAATTCAGAATAAATGCTCTACAAATTGGCGTTAAAATCAGATATAGCGTCCACAAGAAAAAATTTACCTGATGGTTTAGAAAAAGCGAAACGTTCTATGGAAAATATAATTGGGGATTTTGATTCCTTGCAAAAATTGGTAAGGAAAAAGTTTTAACAGAAATCAAATTCAACAACAAATGAAAAAGTTACGGGCAAAAAACAAAAGTCCACTTTTTTACTTTTCCCCCATATCTCAAAAACTAATAAAGCTAGATAAGTTTTTATCATTATTAAGCACCTAAATATACAACTTTGCCTTAATTTAACCGAAGTCGTAACTCTTACCGTTTACGAGATCCCCATAGTGGCCCTCGAAAAACGAGAACCCTGTATACAGGGTGCCCATTTTTCTAACCTGTTGTATGGGTAACTCCGTTAATATTGGAGATACAGAAACGTTTAAATTAGCAAATTTGTGCAGAATTTAAAGGGAAATCTGATGCCATTTTCAAATTTGACCTACGTCATCAACTTTTTGAAATATTTTGAAAAAACTGAAAAAGGTCGATTTTTTCAAACTTGAATAATTCCGTAACCATATGAGTTAGAATAAAAATAAAAATTGGCTTTTATAAATATTTTTACGTAGATTTTAAACGAAATTTTCATAGCACTCTCGATTTCCGAGTTATAGCACAAACTTGCATTTTTTAAAATGGAAGTCATAGTTGGCTGTGGTCTTATTAAAAAGGTTATATTTTTCTCGTTTCAATGATATAAGGTTTGTTATGCTTTACTCTTGTAGTTTTTCTTTAAATAAGCAAAAATCATTTTACATGTTCACAGCCTACTAATAGATGGGAGTTATCTCGTGTTGATGTTCTTTTTTTTTCGATGTGACATTTAAGAGTTGTCTCTTATTGTTAGTGTAGCAGTTATTAGCCAGTTACAAATTTTAAAAACAAAACCTCAGAGTTTGTCAAACATAATTTATTGTTTGTTGTACATATAAATCTCTCTCTCGTGTTGATCAAAATTTTTGTTTATTATAAATTTCAAAAACAATGATCAACACGAGAGAGAGATTTATATGTACAACAAACAATAAATTATATTTGACAAACTCTGAGGTTTTGTTTTTAAAATTTGTAACTGGCTAATAACTGCTACACTAACAATAAGAGACAACTCTTAAATGTCACATCGAAAAAAAAAGAACATCAACACGGGATAACTCCCATCTATTAGTAGGCTGTGAACATGTAAAATGATTTTTGCTTATTTAAAGAAAAACTACAAGAGTAAAGCATAACAAACCTTATATCATTGAAACGAGAAAAAAATAACCTTTTTAATAAGACCACAGCCAACTATGACTTCCATTTAAAAAAATGCAAGTTTGTGCTATAACTATAACTCAGAAATCGAGAGTGCTATGAAAATTTCGTTAACATATTTAAAATCTACGTAAAAATATTTATAAAAGCCAATTTTTATTTTTATTCTAACTCATATGGTTACGGAATTATTCAAGTTTGAAAAAATCGACCTTTTTCAGTTTTTTCAAAATATTTCAAAAAGTTGATGACGTAGGTCAAATTTGAAAATGGCATCAGATTTCCCTTTAAATTCTGCACAAATTTGCTAATTTAAACGTTTCTGTATCTCCAATATTAACGGAGTTACCCATACAACAGGTTAGAAAAATGGGCACCCTGTATACTTAATTTTATACAAGTATGTAGTAAAATTTGTATCGTTTTATCAATGTTTCAGCTGCTCATTCAGCAACAACTTCTGTCACATCCTCATCGCATGCAACCATGAAAACTAAAGAATCGAAGGAATCGAAAGAATCGGAAGAATCAACGAATACCTACCGAGCCGCACAATTGTTTAGTCAAGAAATGTTTGAAAAGTACGAAGGTTTGCGATACAGTATAGTACCCGATGAATTACAGGGTGTACTAACTGCAAATCACCCTCTACTTGATCTAATAGAAAACGAAGAAGATACTACAGGGCAACGATATAAGTAAACAATAGTTTGTCCTGTGAACAAGTTCTATTACTGTTTTGAATTATATTGATGACTAAATTGTTACTGTTTTATTCATCTGAAGGTTCGCTGTAAATTGAAAATAAAAATGTTAAAATTAATTCAACTTAATTTTTTTAAATCCCTTTAATATGCATTGAAAGAAGAAAACGTCCTATCGGGGTCTTTAAACTTAAAAGTTTATCATGAACAGATGCAGGGACTTTGTTGATGTACTTTAATAATAGATGTGCCAACCTTAACATGTAAATATTTCTTATTGATGTATAAATAATTTTTGAGTATTTTAAATATTTTGAAATTATTTAAACAGTATAGATTTATTTAAATATTCTTAGGGATATACAGGGTGTTTCAAACCACCCGTACCAGCACTTTTATTCGAAAATGCGACGTCTGACAAAGATAGGATATTTCGCGATCACAATAATACCAAATAATACAAAAACGAATACTTAAGGGTCAACTAGACTTAAATTTTGGATTCACACCTTTGTAAAAGCAGCATCATATAAACTACAGTTAATAAGTATTGAACATAAAAAACATCAAATAATATACAGGGTGATTAAAATTCAAGTTTAAGCATGGGGATCTCGCTTATTATAATAGCTAGAGTATAAGTTTACATTTGGCAAAGTTGCTAAATTCGGTGATTATTGATAATCCAAAGAGAAATTAGAAATATCACAAATGGTATCTGAGAAAATTAGGAAAAACCGGGAAATACGATTTTTGAAAATCGTTTATAACTCTTTTGGAGTATGAAATATTACAAATGTGTAAAAACATTGCCCAAGCAACTTTTTAAGCCTAATCGGATGGTGGTCACAAATTTTTCCTAGATCGATTCGTTTTTGTTTTATGACGACCAACTTTGTTTTTTCTTATAGGGGCAATTTTTGCTATTTACATAATCAAACAGCATTTATTTTTCTGAATCCATTGATGTATCACACATGGTATTTTACTTCTTCTTTCATGGTAAAATTTGAAAAAATACTTTTTTAACAGTAACAACTATAAATCACGTAGGCCGGTCATTGTAGTTTATGTTGTTTCCATGACAACCAATTGACAAACTAAAAGTTTTGAAAGCCTATTACTTGTCAGATTAATAAATTTGTAAAAATGAACTTTAATAACAAAGAAAAAAGCGATGTGCTGCGAATTTTTTTTTACCGTTCTTTTAAGTTTTGTTTTACTTTATCACATGCTTTAAACAAATTTACTGAAGTTTCTGTTTAATGTAAAAAAATAGTGTTTTCCCAGATCTGTTTGTAATGAGAATGTTTTTTTTTACTTTCATTTGAAACCTTTCTGCTATATTATCTTCTGGGTTTGGCAAAAGCCCCATATTTCCCTAAGTTTCTGTCCAACGTACAACAAGATATGTGCGAGGATTGTTTTCCTTCTGGATATGTTTCTGCATATCGTTGACTGGACAATACAGAAATCCTATCCATTGAATAAAAAATTCACAGCATATCGCGTTTTTCTTCGTTATTAAAGTTCATTTTTTTAAATTTATTAATCTGACAAGTAAAAGGCTTTCAAAACTATTAGTTTGTTAATTGGTTGTCATGGAAACAACATAAACTACAACGACCGGCCTACCTGATTTATAATGGTTATCGTTTAAAACCCTTTTTTTTTTAAATTTGACAATGAATAAAGAAGTAAAATACCATGTGTGATATATCAATGAATTCAGAAAAATAAATGCTATTTGATTATGTAAATAGCAAAAATTGCGCCCATAAGAAAAAATAAAGTTGGTGTCATAAAACAAAAACGAATCGATTTAGGAAAAATTTGTGACCACCATCCGATTCGGCTTAAATAGTTGCTTGGGCAATGTTTTTACACATATGTAATATTTCATACTCCAAAGGAGTTATAGACGATTTTCAAAAATCTTATTTTCCGGTTTTTCCTAATTTTTACCATTTGTGATATTTCTAATTTCTCTTTGGATTATCAATAATCACCGAATTTAGCAACTTTGCCAAATGTAAACTTATACTCTAGCTATTATAATAAGCGAGATCCCCGTGCTTAAACTCGAATTTCAATCACCCTGTATATACTTAAACATTTTTAGGCCCGGCACAAAAAAAAACTTTCCACGTTGCACTTTACAAAAATTGATACAATATACAAATTTATCTAATAAAAACCCTTAATTTTTCAAACAGTTTATTTGACATTTATAAAAGTACATGAAAATATAACAAATATATAATTGATTATTTTTAAAACTTACATTTATCAGACAGAAAATATATTAAAAAAATAAATCTCAAATAAGACTAAAAAAAGATAAAACAAACATCAAGTTTGTGTATATAAAGCACAACCATCCATAAATCAATATAAACTTTACTTAAATCTTAAATCAGAACCACAAAAACAGTTTTGCACTTTCAAGCAAAGCAAGATATAACGTATGCTGCACGACAAAAAAAAGTTACATTAAGAAAAGTATAAATTTTTTGTATACATTCTATTAGAGGCGGTCTAATAGAATTATGGGTTACATTTTGACTTTACAACCAGAGTCGAATTTAAAGCATATGTAATTAAACAAAAATATTTAAGGAACCTTTTCCTTTCTAAAAAAAAAAAGATTGTTTAATAATATGGTGAACAGGCAACAGAATTGAAAAGCAAATAACTTTGAAACAACAAACTAACTAGATCTTTTTTGGGCGCCTCTTTTGGCGTAAATTTGGCCCTGGATATATCACCTATACAGCCAGATATTCATAAAAATAACACATTTAGAAAAAAAAACTATCGCAATAACACCTATTTATAAAAATATGTGTATAATTACACTGTATTTACTTGCAGCCATCTAGATTACAAAGTGCTTGTTCTGCCAGTTACTTCTATATTGGTTCATTAAAATTCGAAGCCAACTATTGGGATCTCGCTTGTTATTAGAGATAGTCATTAGGTTAAAATTTGGCAAAACTATTAAATTTTGGGCCGATTAACAACATCAAAAAAGATTTCAGATACTGGCAAGCACTTTCATGAAAACTACACCATTGAGTGTTGATTTTTGGCTATATATCTTATTTATTAATTTTTTTATTAAGTCTATAATGGTCTATCGACTTTTTGTTGAGTCGATTCGGTGTTAATATTTTGAATTAATTTTTTGAAATCGAAAAAAAGTCCTGAACTATAAGAAACACAAATGTTAACGTCTAAAAAACAAAACCCTACCAAAAAATTGATATGCAAAACAAAAAGTTGCCTTGAAATTTAACAGCAATGAAAACAAAATTTGTAAATTATAATGTTACAGCCAAAACGAAAATTCGGTTTTAAAAACAGATGTAGATATCGGAATAGTTTATGAGCATGAAAAGAATAAGCAGCTTTGCTAAATTTAAACCAACGCTCTATTTCTAACGATAAACAAGATCCCAATGATTGTCTTTAAATTTCAGACACAATGTATATTGGAACAATATAAAATCTTACAATTATCAATATAAAACTAAAACAACGATATATGTACAGGATTTAAAACATATTAAAATAAAAACAAACAAACATTAAAACTTGAATAGTTCGGTTTTATCAATTAACTACGTTGATGAACTCGACTTGTATATATGCTACGTTTAAAAGTGGATATTATAGTTAATAAATACAATATTAATGTTTAAAATGTGCGTATGTCGATGATTATTGATGAAATATATTTCTATAATTTTTTTTGTCTATAACAAACAAACAGTAATTGAAATTAATTAGGTTGCAATATTGTCGAACCTCACTCTTTCATACATATTTTACACTACTTATCGATAAATTGAATTTTTTAAATAATTATAAACAGTGCTCTTTTTCTTAAAAAATTACGGCTGGTACGCATATACAGGGTGTTTTTTAAATATTGCGAAAAAAATCGGGAGGTGATTCCTTTAAGAAAATTAAGGGATGTCTTTCATATAACATTTTTTCCTTGGACGTCTCTTTTCGGGGTTACACCCCCCTAAAAGGGAGCGGTAAAATTCGTTTTTTTTTAATTTCTCAAATTTGAATAAATTTAGAAGAATGATATTTGGCAGATGTTTTATACCTATTAAAAGGTTTCCCATAATAATATTTTTAATCATCTCCCACCTTCACAGGGGGCTGAAAAGTGCAACCCCTGTCAGTTTTTCTATTAGAATAAAATAAAGTTGCCAAATAATCAAGCTTTCAAAACAAAACTTTTTAATTGCTAAATTTTAACCCATCAAAAAGTTCTGATAGAAAAACCAACATGGGTCGCATTTTTCAGCTCCCTGTGAAGGTGGGTGATGATTGAAAATATTACTATGGGAGACCTTCTAATAAGTATAAAAAAATCTACCAAAATTCTCCTACATTTATCCAAATTTGAAAAATAAAATAAAAACCCAACTTTACTGCTCCCTTTTAGAGGGGTTTAACTCCGAAAGGAGACGTCTAAGAAAAAAATTGTATATGAAAGACTCCCCTTAATTTTCGATAAGGAATCACATTCTGAATTTTTTCGCAATATTTAAGTAACACCCTGTATGGTATTCCATTCTCAAAAAAATGTTGCAGAGACAGACAATTATTAGATAGTATTGTCCGTTCAGCTAACTGCCGGTACTATGTACCAGCTATAGGTATTTTTACACTATCTTCCGGTACAACATACCGGAGCGTTCCGGCTGAAAAATAGCCCTGATTATAAATATAAACACCCAAGATCTTGGATTTGAAAATTTTTAAAACTGTTAAAGGCAAATAGAAACAAAAATTATTTTAGGTTTAATTATGTTGGTCGCTGAAAGGAACATTTCACACAACTGAATGAAGTATTGTGTTAAAAAGAACCATTACAGTTACTAGAACTAGTTTATCATAAACAGAAAAACTACATATCGGTACATGGAAACTATCTCTGCTCTACAACGTATATAGAATCATAGTTTAAAAACAGAGATCATTCATTCCTCTACACACAAACACTCACGCAGGCAGATGCACAAACTCAAATATAAAAATAAAGTTTCAAAATTATATATCATAAAAATACACCCAGCACCCATAAACAAGTGAATAAAAGTGATTAAAAAAATATGTTTTGCACTTCGTCTCCATCAGATGTCTTCTGTATTGATTATTTTACCGTCCGGTAAATAAATTTCACCGACAGTAGTATTCCAATTGAATTTGATATCTTTCATATATTTTTTTTTGTGTTTTAATCGGTTTTTCATGAACAATAACAACGTATAATAGTAAATAACTTTTCAATTGTGATGTTACTTAATTGCCACGGCAATTGTTTTACTTTATTAAAGTACAGTAGTGTGTACTTGTACGATATTCGCATGACTAGTACGTTCTTGTTATGTTTTTATAAGAAAATAAAAATTGTAACTAGCACACTATTTGTAATGTGTTAATATAAATCGATAAATTATCGAACTTAACAGAAAAATCGGAACCATATTCTACATGTGAATAATAATTCGTATAAATAAATGATGATAATCTATAACCAATCTACACTATTTAAATTAATCAATAAAAGTTATCATACTGATAAATTTGTTAATATTTTAAAGTACTGAACACAATGTATTTGTTTATCGTTTTGGTAACTTTAACTACAGATAACAAAAGGTACTTTCGCTATCTTAGTACGAAGCTGTTTCAAGTGAAGTTGTTGTTCATTGAACTATATTGAGACTAAAAGATAATAGGTTATATTTGTGTACTTATTAATAAATAAGTTTTGATAGTTTGAAACCGTTTGAAACAAGCTCATATTTACTGAAAGTACTGCAAAGATTTTGACCGCTGCTAAAGTCATAACAAGCACGGACGCGATTAAGAATTATAGTAGAAAAAATCAATATTTTTTCCTTTTTTAGTGTTTGTCAAGTGTCAAGTGGGATGCTTCCCCGGAGCCTAAAAAAAATCGCTTTTCATAAGGGCCCAATGCTAGCAGCACTAGCTTAGCGCACAAAAACATAATATGGAAAAACATTGAGACTTCATTAATATTTTCCAGAACATTGTGGTTAAGCCACGGTTTACTAGACAAGTTCGAAAGCCTGTAAAAAAATCGGGAATTTTTCAACATAAATTTTCGCTAGATGGCGATAAGCCCAAGAACAGTTCTCTATAAAATTTCGGCTAGATGGCGATGTCTAAGAACCGGCATGGCCAACTTCATTCATAATCCGCTCAGCTGCTTGCTTCGCTACTTATTTGGCCGTCCCAATTCCAAATTTTTCATTGTTGTGAGAAGCCAAAATCGGCTGTCAAAATAGTACGTCAGGTGGCGCCCTCAGTGATGTATTTTAAATGTCATTTGTGTCCAAAAATGTCCAATTTAAGAAAAATTCAACAAATATTTTTATGAATACTTATAACAATTATTCATCATGATTTAATTCGCAATTGTCACTGAATTTGGGAAAAGTATGAATATTTTTTAGCAAAGCAACAAACCCGTCAAAAAGTTGTGAGATTGGTAAAGCACATATTTACCTCAGGAAATTTCCCATAAGCGAAAGTGATTGCTGTTGGTTAATTTTACAGGTAAATAATTATTATTCAAGTCCAAAGTTTTATAGAAATATGAGACTAACTATCAATTTAAAAAATATAGCTACTGATATACTTCACAGGGAGCGCCAGTTGACGTACTTTTTTGACGTTTATCTGGGAACGACGTTTATGGTCAATTGGGACGGCCATATAAGTAGCGTAGCAGATTATGAATGAAGTTGGCCATGGAACCGGTGCGTGCACTAAGTGGAATCTTCATTGTGAACAAAACTAACTTAGAAATCCTTAAAACATTGTTATGAACATCCACTGATTGATTACATTTGGAGTTTGTGAATTTTTCATTGAAGGTTCATAAATCTCACTGACTATGTCAGAATCCAGAGCCAACCTTGTACACGAACCGGTTCTTAGCCTTATCGCCATCTAGCCGAAATTTATGGCGAACAGTTCTTAGACTTATCGCCCTCTGTGGGATAATTTATAGAACTAGTTACCGGTTTCAGGTGGTACTAGCAATATAGGTGATAATACCTATATTGTTAGTACTTGCACTTTTGTGTATTATAGTCAACGGTACAGATATACATCCTCTCTTTTTAATGCGGCGATTGGACCATAGACAGCTAATATACTTCGGATTGCACAACGTGAGAAGCGCGTGTAATCTTTACGTAATTTTTGAGTTTAAAAATATGGAATTTGACGTTGACGATCTACGATTTGTAAAAACTACAATAAATATATAAAATTCTGTTCTAAGGTTTGTACTAATTCGCAAATTCGTCTCGGATTCGTTTCATAACATAACCTCAACAACTTTCATGCAGGTTTTGTTAGTATTAGTAAACCTAGTTTTATTTGATTTTCTGTTTGCTGCCAACTGTCAAAAGTGCACCTTAGAAAGAGAGGAACATATTTTCATTTCATTTTATCGGCTTCAGTCGCCACACATTCTGTAGATAGGGAATGCGCAATATAGGAATTTCTACATACAGGGTGTAGACTTGGATCATGCAGCATAGCAATTTCAATGGTAAAATTTTAAAAGTTGTATATTATCTCCCCTAATTACTTTAGAAAAAAGTCCAAATAGGTTTTTTGTAGAGAAAAAAAATCTGTATATAAATATAATCAAGATTGATTTTTCGTTTTCCAATAACTGAAAATTAAGCAAATTACAAAACGCGTTTTGACAAAAATCTGTAGTGCCTTAGAATTATGCTGTGACAACTGCCCATCCTAATAATAACGCTTATACTGTCACTTTGACGCAAAGTTAATTCTTAATTGTAATTTTTTTTTATTTCTTGGTATGAAAACATAAATAATTGTATAAAATAAATGTTTGATAAAATATAAAGTATAATTAAGAACGAATTTCGCGTCAAAGTGACAGTATAAGAGACATTAGGATGGGCAGTTGTCACAGCATAATTCCAAGGCACTACAGATTTTTGTCAAAACGCGTTTTGTAATTTGCTTAATTTTCAGTTATTGGAAAACTAAAAATTAATATTGATTGAATTTATAGATACAGAATTTTTTTCTCTACAAAAAACCTACTTGCATTTTTTTTTCTAAAAAAATTAGGGGAGATAATATACAACTTTTAAAAGTTTACCATTGAAATTGCTATGTTGCGTGATCCAAGTCTACACCTTGTATATGGTTTCATATGAGAGTTTCCAAACTTGTAAAGTAAACTGTGGGATAAGCAGTCAAGGAAATATTTTTTACCATTAAGGGCTTTGTGCCTTAACCTTAAACTAAAGGTTTAGATTTAGAGCTCCGGCTATGCTAAAAAATTTAGCAAATTTATAATATATCATGCTCTTCGTACTTTAAAATTACTTGTACAAACTTAGAATCTGCCTAAGAAATTGTTAATACGAAACAAACTTTTGCTCACAAAATAAAGTTTTAAGGCATTTATAAAGATTTTCTATTTAAAAAAAATAAATTATTCATTAACTACTAACCCAGCATCAAAATACACTGATCAGCAACAATTTTATAGAAACGATATACATGTTGCTATTTACAGGAAAAAATATTATTCGTGATTAAATCACTTCTTGAAAATAAACAGTTAATTGATGTCATTTTGTATTTTAAAAGCCCGCTTTTACAAAATGAGGTTCAAATGTAACTAGATATTATAAAGAAGGCTTCCGTAATTCCCCCTTGCACTTACAAAATTAAAAATCTTGATCTACAACATTTACGAGAGCCACATGATGATAAAATACTTGGTACACGGTAATAATTATGACTTTAGCATTAGGTAGCCATTTTCAAGTACGTTAACAGCGTTGTACTTTTGTTTAGCGACGGTTACTAGATTATTGAATAATACTAAGTCACAACAACAACTATAAATATCACATTCCAGATAAAACTGGAATATACAATTTTTTTAGGACATATTTAGTACCTAAACAGAAACGCCTAACTTCATAAGGTACGATTTTCCTTGTCTCTTTTTTTTTACTTATTATTGTAAAACGTTTTCCAAGTTAGGAGTTCCTGATTTGTAAAACTAATTATGATTAATGCAGCAGATCTACCACCATTTGTTTTATCGTACAGATTTGTTTTGTTTTTCCAAGAGATTTAGTCAGCAAAATCAAAGTCATACTTACTTTGTCATTGCGACAAAAATTTAACTGCCATCACTACTATTACTGTTACAATCGTCAAGATCAGGCAGTGGCGCTACACCTTTATAAAACTTGAACGGTGGAGTTCCCAATTTATACCTAAAACCAGGTACTTTAGGTTTTTTCGGCAAGACAGTTGGTAAATGAGTTACATGTTGGATAATATAGTCGGGACAGGGGTCGTTTTGTGTTAAATTACCATTAGAAAGCGGTATCCAAACTGTTCCACCCAATTTAGCTTGAATCCCTCCTAAAATATCGGTTTCTAACTTATCACCTACCATTATCGTATGACGGGGTTCGACTCCAAGATACTGGCAGGCTTCGTGAAATATTTCGTGACGTGGTTTTTCCCAAGGCAAATCTCCTGATACTAATATCACATCAAATAAGTCTTCTAGGTTTAAGCGATGGACTTTTTCCCATTGTGAGCAAGATGGACCGTTAGTTACTAGGCCCAATAAGTAATTCTGACGTAGTTTGTTTAGCAACGTTTTTACTTCTGGAGTTAAAGCTAAATAATGGTAACGCAACTGTAACCATTTGATGTATACGTCACCTAAAAACCAAAACAAAAACATAATTTAAGTCAGTTTTCATAAAATCACAACATTATTTCAAAAGAATTTATTTTTTAAAAACTTTATAATGTAGATTTATGAATTTTGTTTCAGTACTAATCTGCAACAAAATTTCAGCCTTACAAAAATATATTTTTGTTTAAATTGGTCGATTTCTTTGCATAGATTAATAATTAAATCTAGCCGATTGTAGTTATTAAATGACCATTAAGTTTTTTTTATTGGAAATAATTCTTTGTATGTCACTGTTGGACATAACCAACACTTGATTATATTTTTTGCAATATACAGGGTGAGGCATCACTTATGACACCTCCACTTATTTTGTTATTGGAAAGAATTAGGTATCAAAAAAAGTTTCAAATAAAAGTTGTTTGATACAGTATTTCCCAAAATATTGTCATGTCAAATTTTTGTTTTCTTTTGTTTTTTTAGGAGTTACGGCACCATATTTGTTTTTTTTAAATGGCACCATACATATTTTTTTACACAGTTTGAAAGACAATTTCTTTCTCTTTTCAACCCACTAAAACTTTTATACCGTTACATAACAAAATTTTTAAGAAAATCGCAAAGAACAATTTTGTTTTAAAAGCGTACGGTATTAATTATTTTACATTAGTAGGCTTTGAAAATGATACAAAACGGTAAAACATGTATTACAGTAGTTTTGTGTTTACCATTGTAACCTAATTCACTTTTTTTTAAATCTTTTACCATTTTGCATCATTTTCAAAGCCTACTAATGTAAAATAATTAATACCGTACGCTTTTAAAACAAAATTGTTCTTTTGCGATTTTCTTAAAAATTTTGTTATGTAAAGGTATAAAAGTTTTAGTGCGTTGAAAAGAGAAAGAAATTGTCTTTCACACCGTATAAAAAAATATGTATGATGCCATTAAAAAAAACAAATATCGTGCCGTAACTCCTAAAAAATAAATGAAAACCAAATTTGACATGACAATATTTTGGGAAATACTGTATCAAACAACTTTTATTTGAAACTTTTTTTGATAATTCTTTCCAATAACAAAATAAGGGGGGGTGTCATAAGTGATGCCTCACCCTGTATAAATTAACAGATATTTCGCTTATAGTAAATATATGTCAAAAACTTTCATAAAACTTGATAAAAATTAAGTATTCTTAAAAGAGGGGTTTGGAGCAGTCCAATTTTTTAATTGCTCCACTCCGGCATCAAAATGCCTGCTCCTGCTCCGCTCCATGCTCCAAATATTGTTAACATTTTTTAAACAAGATTTTTAATTAAAAATTTGTTAAAAACAAAGTTTTAATTTTATCGGATATGTTGAAGTTGGTCAAAAATTACAATATTTGATCCTAAGAAACAAGTGAAGTTAAATAAATGTTTGTAAGAACAAATTATTGATCTTCAAAGATTGAAAAAAAGAAAAAAAATGTAGTTTTGTTTTTCAAATTGTACATAATAAACTGGAGCTCAGGAGCTATCAAAATTATTTGCTCCCGACTCCGCTCCAGCTCCGGGCAAAAACCCATTGCTCCACTGCTCCGCTCCAAACCCCTGCTTAAAACGACATTCAATAAATTTTGACAACTTTTATTGCATTTATATAAGTCAACTGTGATTAAGTATAATGTCTAAGTTGAATTTTTAAGTTTTTTAAATGTCAAAAATGACATTTGTTTGGTAAAAGTTCTAAATGCCTGTAAAAATGGTTAAAATAAAATGCTCATAAAAGTTATTAGTCTAACTGGTGCTGAACTGGACATAGATGCCGAGCCTTCCGATAAAATTGAACGGTTAAAAGAAAAATTAGAGGCAAGAGAGGGAATACCGCCATCACAGCAAAGGCTAATTTTTCAGGGCAAACAGCTAAAAGATGACAAAACTGTAGACTTTTATAAAATGAAAGGAGGTGCTACACTCCACTTAGTGGTAGCTTTACGAGGAGGCAGAAGATATTATCATTAATCCAATAACGTAACCGGACGTAGCAAACAACTACCAATGATAAGACTAGAATGAAAACATGACAATGGACTACAAATTCCCAGATCCTTTACCGTTATTTATTTTATAGAAGCACAGTAATTTGTCAATTTTTTCTATTGTCTTTGTATACAAGAAATGAAGATTTTTATTAGCATTTTATGTACCAAATAAAACAACTAAAAAATATTATAAGCTTACTGCGATTTAAAAAAAATTAAAATGGCCTTTTTTAAGCCTTGTAGTTTATCATATGTTAAAATTGTTCCGAAAATAAAATTTTACTGATTTTCATTTACAAAATGAGGCATTTCCTGAACAAAAACTATTTAAAATTTACATAATGAATTAATATTAAATAAAAAATATATAAAGGGTGCTTAAAATTCAAGGGAATCACATGGATATCTTGCTCATTATTAATGACAGAGAAGTAATTAAATCACTACTTAAGTAAAATTTGTTTGTGTTAATCAGAAGCAGGTGTCAGCTATACCGAGTGATTCAGTTTGACTGTCCCACCCCTATAACTTTTTAATTATTGAAAATAACCCCAACAAATCTTATATTTTTGGAAACGGCGACAAATTCTTTATTAAGTGGTGTGCATTTGTCATCTCTACGATGACGTATGTCAAATAAGCGATAGGCAACTGTTTTTTTTTTTAAATTACATAGTATACATTTTGTTGTTGATTCGGATAGAGAATTTAATTCTGAATCCGGCCATGTATTAAAAAAGTATGCATACATAAGAAATTTTTCGAGAAAAATCAGTTTAAAGTTTATTCAAATTGTAACAAACAGTCTATTTACCATAACAAAAAACGATAAAATCTTGAAAATTATACTATGACTATCAATGGAAATGTATTAAAAATAAATTTTTAATAAAAATAAAAACAAATAATAAACGTCGACATAAAACATTGGATTTTAATATATTCACATTGACCGCTCCCCACTTCCAAACACAGTTGTCCTCTATTTGTAACTGCTTTAATAAACGTTTATTATGTTTTTATTTTTATTAAAAATTAATTTTAAATACATTTCCATTGATAGTTATAGTATAAATTTTAAGATTCAATTGTTTTTTGTTATGTTAAATAGACTGTTTGCTGCAATTTGAATAAACTTTAAACTGATTTTTCTCGAAAAATTTCTTATGCATGCATACTTTTTTAATACATGGTCGGATTCAGAATTAAATCTCTATCCGAAATCAACAACAAAATGCATACTATGTAATTTAAAAAAAAACAGTTGCCTATCGCCGATTTGACATACGTCATCGTAGAGATGACAAATGCACATCACTTAATAGAGAATTTGTTGCCGTTTCCAAAAATATAAGATTTGTTGGGTTTATTTTCAATAATTAAAAAGTTATAGGGGTTATAGGGGCGACAGTCAAACTGAATCACCCGGTATACAACTGACATGGCACCCAAGGAACTTAGTGGTGTCAGCCATATACGGCTGACGTGGCGACCAACGTGTTAAAACAAGTAACTCATACACCTTAATAACTTATTTCTCTTATTTAAGCAACATATGAAATACCCAATTTTTTCAATCTTAAAATAACAAAGTGTTAACAGAAATTTGCATGAAATATTTTAATTTTTAAATTAAACATACTTTAAATTTCCCGTAATATATTTTAAAACTTCTTTGACTTATATAACTTAACCCACCTGCCAAATTATCGAATTGGTTTCCAAGTGCTTGTGTCCATAATAAATGTCGCCAAACATCAAGATTCATATTTGAATTTTCTGGACATTGTCGAAATGCTCGAAGAAAAGTCCCGCATGCCGTGGAGGCTACATCTTTCGGTACAGTGTAATTTTCCCATAGAAGTTCTGCCAACTATAGCAACATTAGTAGAGTAACATTAAAAACAATAGAATATAAACTAAATAAACTTTCGTTTGCATGCTACTTGTTTACAAAATGTGTAATTGTTAATCTCTATTAAAATAATTGTTATAAATAGAATTGGCTGCATAACAAATTATCTTACAGGTAAAATAAATAAATACAAAAGATGCTTTGTAAACGATAAAATTAAAGACTTCACGATAGCATTGCCGAGTTCAAAATTTCAAAAAAAGTAACATAAAAACAATAACTTTCAAAGTTGTACGTTTTGTAAGAAACCTAAAACGGAAAGATAATTTAACTACTTTTAATACATGTTTCTGTGATTTTGAACTTTTATATACAGGGTGTGTAAAAATTGGCGGAAGCGCTACACGTGACGATGTTCCTCGTAAAATTGTAAGTCTAAAATCTTAAGACAAAAATGTTGTACCATGCTACCTATGGCGTCAGAAACTATTTAAAAAAACAAAAATTTGGCAACATTGCATCCATTGATTTGCGTTTGGACATTTTTTTATTAGCAACTTTTACTTAGATATTTATAATATTTATTTTAACTAAAAGCCTTCAGTTCGTAAACATAGCTGCTGCAGTCTTTTAGGTATTATCTAATACAAACAAGAAATAATTACGAGAAAAACAGAGATGACAGCTAATGACAATGTTGCCATATGTATTATTTTCATTCAAATCAGTGATAAACATATTTTCAACACCAATTTTTTAAAGAAAAAACACAATATCTAAGGAAAAATATTATTCGAAAATTGTTTTTATTCCAAATCGCAGCTTTTTCATTAACAAATATTAAATAATAACGCTTATTAAAGGACTGAATGTCAAAACTTTGAGGACCTCTTGCAGACACAGCAAGCATGGTACAACATTTTTGTATTAAAATTTTCGACTTTGGATTTTACGAAGAACATCGCCACGTGTAGCGCTTCCGCCAATTTATACACACCCTGTATAATTATGAAAAACATCTTCAGTTCTGTAATGCTATTTCAGTTAATCACTTAAGGTTTTTGTAATAGTAAAAACCAAATTATATATCCATAATATTCTAATAAAATATGGTTAAACTTATAAGGAAATTTCAGTAATTAAATAACGACTTAACCAATTGATAAATTTATTGTTTCACTTTTAGAACAGTACAAAAATACAAACAACTTATGATATCTGTATTTACAATAGATAGTTTACACAAAGAAATTTGTAAAGTAGAGATACAAAAATGATATTTGCAGTCAGAATTTTAAATAGCTTAACAAATCGTTAGTTATTTAACAATAATAACATAAAAATAAATAGTTTTTAAGTACATAATTAACATAGACCGTAAAATGAGGTATTCACTTTTATTCATGCTGCAAACAAGTTATTCAGGCAATTATAAAAACAAAGTAAATAAACATAAAAAAGGAATTTCACAGTGTACAGTAATAAAACTTTTTATTTTAGGTATTTAAAGTAACATATACAATATTCTTTGTTTTGATTTTGGAAATGATGTAAACCTGAACATCTGCCAAGTTTGAGTCATAGATATTTTAAAAGGTTTTCAATTGTTTTAAGGTTCATTGTAATCGAAGGGCGTACAGTGTAATGGTGGAGTGTAAAAACAAAATACAGTCAATTAAAAAACATTTATATCTACATCAACATTATACATACTTTAGCAAGTGGAATAATTTATTTGGCTGCAAAATTCAATGTTCCTAAATATAAACAGATGAATAGCAAAAAAAAGTCAAATGTGGGCATTGCTGTAGGTAGTTTGAGCTTGAAAATCAAATTTGGCAACATTTACAAATTCGACATGCATTATAGCGTGGCATAAACACCAATTTTGTAGCACGACGAATAACACAAATGTAATAAATAATTTGCAAAAGCATCACAAATTTAATAGCTAAACATTATCACTTTTTACATGATGCAAAAACGTATACGAAATGTTAGAAGCCATAAAATACACAAGAAATATAAGTCGAATATATTTGCTTAAATATTACTTTTAAGCCAAGGGCAAATTATTTCACACTAACTTTTTATAAAATGCCACTTATTTGTAATCTTTTTTTATATTTCGATAACTAGTTAATTGTATTCTTCTCAGTCATTTTACATATATTTATACGATATGTAAGAAATAAGTAATAAACAATAACTTGCTAACAGTTTTAACAAAAATTTTAGCTTGAACAGTGTCATAAATATATTTTCTATAATTTCAAAAACATACATATATACAGTACACAAAAACAACATTCAATTTGTTAACAACTTTTGGTGTCTTGATTTTTTAATTTATTTTAATCAAATTTATGAATAAAACAAAATTAAAACAGTTGGCATTTGTTTTTCAATGTAAGACCTTTTTATTATTAATTGTCTTTTAAAGAAAGACTCCTTCATTTCCTTTTTTTGTGAATGATACAACATTTTTTTAGTGGAAGGTTTAAGCAGAAGTTGTTTTTTAGCTTAATTATAGTCCGGAAAAACCTTTTAATATTTAACAAGTTTTTTGAAGACCAAGCTGTAAATATTAAACAAACAGTTGGCATATATAAATGTGTGCGACCTTTTTAGTTGCATTAATTTGTAGCATTTGCCCTTGTACCGATTTTGAGATAGGTATTTTTCAAGTACAACAAAGAAAATAATATTCTTGACACCGACAATTATAAATAAATGCTAAACACAGTTAAAAAACAATTATCTTTTAAATATTACTGTAATACCCTGCCCTGATTTGGCTTATTAAAGATGAATACAACACCAAAATGCGGCTATGTATTTTAGATATATTTTTTTTAATGCGAATCATGCTTTAGTTCTTAATTTACTAATTACAATTTTGGGATTATGACCTGCGACTTTTGAGCAAAATTTATCAAAGATTGATATTTGATTTTATTTAAAAATGTTTATTCATTTAAATTGCATTGGTAATAATTTTTTTTCATTCGATACTGAACAACAGCGGGGAGTTCTTATTTTAATATAGTAACAGTGATGTACAGTTCATATACAGTGTGTCTAAAAGGTATGGAATATGCTATATATCTCAGTAAATATCCACTTTAGGGATAAATGTTTTGAATAAAAGTTGTTTGGTACTTAGTTTTCTACCATAAGACAAAATTTAATATTTTTTTTCGAATAACAAAAGTGCAATGAAAAACAATTGAATTTTTTTAAATGGCAAGGTACCCCTATATTATACTCATTTGCTAGAGAGTTTTTTTCTCTTTTCAATGATGGGGTCACCTTAAAAATTAAGTTTATTTATATATAATATAATATGTTAAGAGGCCGGAGAATGTCGAAAATTTAAAAGATCGTATTAGAGAATTTACATCTCAAATGGTTGGGAATGTTATAAACGGGTTTAAAAACTGAGTTTATCATTGCCAAGCTGTAAATGGTTCACAGTTTGAACACTTATTGTAGATTTCGTCAAAAAATTTTAGTTCTTATGATGTTTTTGTTAGATATAAATACTAAACAATTAAAATAATTTTGCGATTTTCTCAAAAGGTTGCTTAAGTAAGTGTACTAAAGTTTTGCATCATTGAAAAAAAAAATCTCTATCAAATAAGTATAATATAGGGGTACCTTGTCATTTAATAAAATTCAATTTTTTATTGCGCTTTTGTTATTCGAAAAAAAAAAATTTAATTTTGTCTTATGGTGGAAAACTAAGTAGCAAACAACTTTTATTCAAAACATTTTTCCCTAAAGTGGATATTTACTGAGATATATAGCATATTCCATACCTTTTGGACACACTGTATGTATACCACTTCATTCTGGCCAGTGGCCACTATGGCAATCTCGATTAATATAAGAGATAGGACATTCAGTTAAATGAGCCAAAAATTACAAATTATAATAAGAGCTAAATTTGTACTTCAAGCGAGATCCCCGGGTGGCCCAAATTATTATTATTACATATTATTGGTTGCAAATATAAAAATGAGCAGTCTTGTAGCGCAACAATATAAATTGTTAAGATTTTAAGTGCATGTATAAGCAACGAACTTGTAGTATTCCTGGGGTTAAAAGCTTCATCACCTAAATCGTGCAGTTGGGTACCATGGCCATGTTCTCATTTTCAATTTTTAGTCACAAAAAATTAATAAAAATATTTTTTAATTCCAAAGTGACTACTTTCTGACCTGCACACCTTCCGTTTTACATCAACGCATGCCACCGGTACAAAATGATTTCAATTGCAATAGTTCATTCATTTAAAAAACTCATCCGGAAAAAAAAACATTTTGTCCTTATTGTAATAAAACCTAATCAATAAATCTTTATACGTGCAAAAATATTAAAAAGGCATCACACAGTAGCAAAATAAAAAACTTTGTGCCATAAAATCACTTCAGTCGAGTTAATCACCAAACAATTTCTTCCCCAACTCCATCAACCTGTGATTCCTGCAAATTTTTAGAGCATCGGCCTTCTTAAGGACTTCCGCCACATCGTTATTAGCGTCGACTAAATGACACATAAAATCTTCGTAAGCCGACTTTACATTCGGCGGTAACGAACCGATCTTCACTTTTTTAAGCATTTTAACGATATCTTCGGCCCAACCACTTTCTATGGCAAATTCGGAAATCCACGGGATAAGCGCTAAAACAGCCGACATTGTCTGCATACCCAAGAACCACAACTCCATTAGTTCCATCCAACATTCTTTATACGTTATCGCAACAACCAAAGCTGTTGGATCGGTTGCTTCTTCTACAGTATATGCGTCCCATAAAAATCGTATCGTGGCTTGAATATAACGACATATTGAATAATCGTTTTTCTTAACTCGTTTGCATTGCTGTTTGAGTAATAATAAACCCAGAACAGCAAGATTTCCGTGCAGAAGCAAATTATCTGAAATATTTTTTAGTTCCGGTAAATTTTCAAATATGAACTTCAACAATGTGTTAAATAAAGTGCTGTCCTCGACTAATTTAGCTTCTAAAACTGTGATGTTCATAAATATATTACAAATACTGATCATAGCAGCACGAGAATCCTTCATCTCCTCCAATACTTCGGGTGTCAGTTCCTGTGGGGGTTGGTTTAACATTTTTAGACGTTCGGATCGCGGAACTGGAGGTTTCTTTTGATGAACAACGGACCAATGATACTCGAAACACTCAAAAAGCACATCTTCTTCTTTGACTGAGAGCATTATTTTGCGAGCTTCGTCTTCTACTGTTAAATGGCACAAAGCTGGTAGAGTGATGCGTAAAATATTGGTTTGGCTTAACGGATCTTGATCAGTTTCCATAGCCGTGCCCAACTTTTCGGCAATTTTGCGGGTTCGATATGCATGAAATGTTTCGTTCGCAACACTCAATAAATATGGCAAGAGTTGATAAACTTGGGTGCGCATTGCGGATGTTTCTTGGGCCAACCAAGCGACTAATACCCGAGCTGAGGCACAAACGAAAATTTTTTCACTTACTGGTAAATGATCTTTGCTTTTATCGTTGGATATTTTGGTTAGTAAACCAATAATGGCGGAAAATGCACCTTTAAGGCCGGTGTACAAGGTTTGTTTTTCTTTTTGCTCTAGGTCTAATATATCGGTTGCAATATAATTGATTGATATTTCTAAAATCATGTAACAAGCTGTCACTAACGCAGCTTGAGAATGTGCCTGCTTAAGACTCTTTCCGTCGAGCTGCATGCGTATTTCAATAGCCGCCAACTGAATTAACAATAAAAAGAACTGTTTCGGTTTCTCTTCATCTGACATGGCCCAATCAACATCAAGCAAATTTAACATGGTAGAAGCCAGCATCAGTGCAGGATTTCGCTGGTCTTTTCCAATTTTGCTCATAAGGATGTCCGTCAAGCCCTTATAAATACTTTGGGGCCAACTTTCTTCTTGCATTACGGTTTTACTGACTGCACTTTGGGGCGCATTGAACAGCAACGCATTTAAAATCGAACACAATTCAAATTTGCGTTCGTCGTGATCTGTTTCGAAATCTAAAGCGATTTTGTTGATGATAACATGAAATGCTTTCGGGTTCTTGCTGTCCCAAGCACTAGCACCAAACCGACTCACCAAAATGACTAGAATATTCAAAGCTTCGTCGGTTTGAAAGCTTTGCTGAGCATAAATTTCGGACATTTTTTTTACAGCACCGACATTGAATAAGGCTTTTTGCCCTGGATCGTGTGCTGCAATAGATTTTAGGCATCCATACGCTTCTCCAACGACTATAAGATTATCGTCATAATCGCTAGCATCTGCTTGTTGTACGATATCCAAAAACACTGGTATGTTTGCCAACATTTCGGGATGTGTCGCGAGTTCTGGTTCGTTACAGAAGCATGTAAGGATTGAGAGAGCAACTGATTTGTATATTGATGGGGGACAGTCAACCGGTACATCGTTTGTTAGTAATAGCCGTTTTAAGAAATCAAAACCTATAGCTTCAAAGATTACTCTTTTAGCTGCGGTTTTGCAATCCTTTCCTTTAACTAGCTTTGTGACCATAAAGAGAGCAGCAAATTTTTCTGTGTCGCTAGTTGCATTTTTAAGTATCGCACAGCACTTTTTAACTGCATCTGATATTTCACCTGCCATTGTTAATTAACTGTCTATTGTTACGTCACTATTTTCACTGTTGTGATGCGTACAAAGCTAAAGAAATATAACGACTGTCCGCGTGTAAAGACGCGTGCTACTGGTTATATTTAGCACCAGCTAAACCCCGGTTTCTAAATTTGGTAATTGTGTATGTCTCAGTTTCACAAGATTATTTATAGAATTTTAAGTCACTGACTTCGAAATATTAAGAATTTAAAGCATGTTCTAGAACATCGTCACATCCCGCACAAATTTTAGGTACTTTTCAAAGTTTACTCAGCCGCATGTCTAAAATCAGCTGATTGTACAGAGACGTATTTGAAAAATTCTTAAATTTGCCACATTCGTAACTACAATGAACATTAACGCAGCCTTATTATTAATGCAAGAAAGTGGAAGAAAGTTACTGTAGAGATCAAAATACGTGAGCGTAAACCATGATTTATATAACATATACACTACTGTACCTTATTGCAAGCTAATTTGTCAGCCTTTCTTGTTGCTATTAACGTGTTATCCAAATCGAAAAGTATTGTCGAAATTGTTGAGGTCCATTGTTTTGTTGTCATGTCGAAACCACCAATGAAACATTACAAATGAGCCTTCTGAAAAACCACCGATGCTTTCTGAATAATGACTACGTCATTCTTGATTTCGTAGAAGGCAAAACCTGTCATACATACACTACAGATAAAAGAAACGGGTGAACCATGGGCCGAACTCCTACCACACATCGTATTTGTGCCTTTACCTTGGTAATGGAATCGTTCATGGGATAACGTCCTTGCGAGATTGACAAACAACGCGCGCAACAACGCAAAATTTTATTATCCACGTGTCGTAAAACGTAAAAAATGTTGCTTACGTCTGTTCGAATTTAAATCAATTTGTTTTTCATTTCAGTAGAAATTATTTGCGCATTCATTTGATAATTTAACGATAAAAACATATAAAAAATAGTGCAAAAAAAACAAGATAAAGGATTACTGGGTCGAGATTTTATTTTGTAGGTCAGTAAACATTAAATATATCGCGTTAATACGAGGTAAAATCATTAAGTAATCTACCTAATCGTGAAAAATATGGCAAAATAAAAGTTTTATTTTGCAACCTAATTCCCTTCGACAGTCACATACTTTTCCAGCGCTTTTTCAACAATATTATCCCATTAGAAGAAGAAAGAAAAAAAAAAAAAAAAACGTTTGACAGGCCTGCAAAATATTGCTTCATAATGACTTTAACATCTTTATCGGATGCGCTAGCTAAATCAGAAAACTTGATTTGGAAATTAAGTTTGTAAATAAGAGTGTAAAACAGTATTTGAGAAAACTAAGTAGGATTGTTACTTGTTTTTAATGTCTTGGTAGATTACATAATGATTTGCCCTTGTATGTATCGTTAGAATTGTTTCACCCATAAAATATGTATTTCATTCTCTAAATAAAAATTTGACACGATTCTTCCGAGAAACTTCCAAGGCAACTTCTGTTATATGAGATTTGGATAGAGCGTCACAGAAATAGGAATATATTTTTTTAATGTTTTTGTTACTTTTGAAACAAAAAACTCGTTTAATTGTTTAATACCTGTAATCTTTTTATACCTTTGTTACCATCTAAAGATTTGTCCTTTCCATGTTATCTTAAATAATAAATACGCGTTTATTATTTACATTGCACTTTTATCTTGCGTCATGCGATTGTTTATTTTCAAATAAATAAACATTTATAACATATTTTAAACAATTTATAGCTTAGTAATAGATTCTCATACTTATATCCTCATATCTCTAACAGCAGCCTTGACCAAAGAATTTAGCGATACGATAGCGTAGATTGTAGAATACACTTGCCTTAAGTGTTGACGTCCGTATGCAATAAAAATAAAATATTGCTATTTATTTGTTGTTGTTTTTTTGATAAATTATTTAACACATTTCATGTTATATCTAATATCTGATATCTATTCTCCGCATTAGACTTTGAAATTGTTTTCTTCTGATGAATTGCAATTTTTAGAGTCTCTTTTATACAGGGAATTGTGAAGTTAATCTACATTTCTAATACTAATAAAGATTTATAATGGAACGGATATTTTAAATTTTTGATCCTCTTTTAGAAGTATTATTTTACAGAAGTTTTAAATAATCTAAAAGTAAATAATAATAATAGGAACATAGGAGAACAGTGACCGTTGTAGATTTGTGAATATGTATTTTATATAAATTCAGTAGACCCTGATCACGGTCTACTACACAGGTTGGGAAACTCGCATAAATCGAAAACGTAATTTTTTTGTTTTTTATCAATAGCTGAAAAACCATTCATTTTTTTAAAGATTTTTTTCGTAAAATAGTTGCTCTTAATTCATAGATCATTTTGACTCATTTAACCAACTCTGTATCTGTTTTATAAATGTGTTATATATATTATTAATTATGTATAGTGAAGGATATACTTTTATGTAAATACTTTATTTCTTAAGGTATACATGTGCGTCTGATTCTACAACGTATCTCACAACTCCGTAAATTATCCCACAGATGGCGATAAGTCTAAGAACCGGTTCGTGTACAAGATTTTGACATAGACAGCGAGATTTATAAGCTTGCGCTTAAAAAATTCTCAAAATTCGAATTTAATCAATCAGAGGATGTATATAAATATATTTTAACCGAATTTCTAACTCAGTTTTGTTCAAAATTAAGATCTCACCTAGTGCAAGCACAGGTTCTTAGACTTATCGCCATCTAGCGAAAATTTATAGCAAACTGTTCTTGGACTTATCGCCATCTAGCGGAAAGTTATGTCGAAAAGTTCCCAATCTTTTGACAGGCTTCCTAGCAAGTGTAGTAAACCGTGACCGTGATTCAGCTTTTATGATATTTGGAAAAAAATGAAATAGGCTTATGTCGTAAATGTGTCATTTTATATAAAAAAAATCTTGTTATTAGTATTATTTACTTCGAATAGTCTGCACAACAGTAAATGAATTATAACAATTTTTTACTTTGCTTTGGATTTGTTCGGTGTTTTTAAAATTATATCGCTGTTGTTTATTGATTGCTCTTGAAATTCAAAGTGCGTGATTTGAGTGTTGCGTGTTAAAATTTAGAGTAAGTACTTTGAAGTGCGTAAATATCCGGTGAACTGTGTATGGTTTACGGCTGATCTGTCAACTAGTAGTTTCGTTTCTGATAAGATAAATTAGATTGTTTAGTCTATGGTCTAATGTTAGTCGAAGATAAGAAAGCTGGCGTCACAAATTTCGTAGATGGTACAAAGTTCATTTACTATGTCTACAAAAACTTAAACTAAACATAACCTAAAGCATACAGTGAGGCATGTAACTTACCCATATATTGATCAAGTAAATATTAACAGAACAAAACTTCTAATTACGTTTTTATTGTAGAGGTAACCGTTGAAATGTACCAATCAAAAATGCAAAATGGTTTTAAGTACCGAATGGTCTCAAGTTGAAGTTATAGACCTTGTAAATGACGGCTCCGGGTTAGGCTTTGGTATTGTTGGAGGTCGTAGTACAGGAGTTGTTATAAAATCTATTCTTCCTGGAGGAATAGCAGATAAAGACAGCCGTTTGCAGAGTGGAGATCATATTTTACAAATTGGAGATGTTAACTTAAGAGGGTTAGGTTCTGATCAAGTTGCTTCGGTCTTGCGTCAAGCTGGCCCCCAAGTTAGAATGGTCGTTGCACGGCCTATTGAACCAAGCTCTGTAGATTTTCAAACTGTAAGTACTGCAGCTCCTATTGTACCTACTAAAATATTAACAGACCCCGAGGAATTGGATAGGCAGTTGCTGCAGAATGGATACTCAGAATTTTGCACCTTGGAGCAACAAGAAAGTTTCTGTTATGAAAGAGAAGAAATAACGCAAGTAGAGTCTAATGATGTGAATGTATTGAACAGAGTAGATATAAATGTTATAAATGTCAACGGCACTAATAGTTTATCCCCTGATAGTGTAAAACATATTAAATTTACTGAAGTAGATATCGAAGAAGCTTTACCGGAAACCGAAAGGTGTACGGTGACTCTAAATAAAAATGAATATGGGCTAGGGATCACCATAGCTGGTTATGTTTGTGAACGAGAAGACTTGAGTGGGATTTTCATTAAAAGCATAAGCTCCGGTAGTGAAGCTTCCAAATGTGGACAAATAAATTTAAATGATCACATTATCGAAGTTGATGGACAATCCTTACAGAATTGTACAAATCATGAAGCTGTCGAGAAACTCAAACAAACTGGAGACACAGTTACTTTAACGTTGGAAAGATATCTTCGAGGGCCTAAATATGACCACCTCCAAGAGGCTTTAGCAAGTCAGTTTGAGACACGTGACTTAAGTCCACCTTCACCATCCGTCACCACTTTAAGTTGGATTCCGATCGACGCAGAAGTTCAAATCGAGCCAGAGGGAGAATCCGTTAACAGTATAAACAGTGAAGTGTATGAAAATAATCCTGATAACGTAGAAATCTTCGTGGATGAAAATTTCGAAGCTGATTTAACGGAAGATTTAGAATCCGGCATCAAGAAAAAGTGGGAAAACTTTCTTGGAACTAAATCGGAAATAGTCGTGGCTAATATCCAGAAACTAAAAGGTTTGGGCATTAGTTTGGAAGGCACAGTCGACGTAGAAGGTGGAATCGAGTTGCGTCCCCGTCACTACATACGGTCTATACTACCTGATGGTCCCGTAGGCCAGCACGGTAGGTTAAATTCAGGGGATGAGCTTCTCGAGGTTAACGGACAGAAACTTCAAGGTATAAAACACGTGGAAGTGGTTAAGATACTCAAAAGCCTGCCTAATACGGTACGAATAGTTTGTGCTCGTAAAAACGACGAGAACCGTGTTATCAATACGTCCCAAGATTTGGAAGCGTTTGAGGCGAGAAATATTTTGGGCGGTAGCTTGAAAAATTTGTTACCCCAACCGGAGCAGAAGTTACTGAAAGCTCTGAGCGATACTAGCATCAATACTTCTAGTACCGCGACGATCACTGACGAAAGTAGTTTGCATAAAGCTAAGTCGCGATCTTTGGAGAACACGAACTTGGCCATGTGGCTGGATGCTATTGAGTATGTCGACCTCCTCAAAGGGGATCGCGGCCTAGGCTTTTCCATATTAGATTATCAGGATCCGATAGATCCGAGAGCTACCGTTATTGTTATTCGGAGTTTAGTTCCTAACGGACCGGCCGAACTCGATGGTCGTTTGAAACCGGGTGATAGGTTAGTTTCGGTTAATAATAAACTGATAAAAAATGTTACCCTTGATCAAGCTGTTCAGGCTTTAAAAGGTACGATACCCGGGGTTGTTAAAATTGGGGTGTCAAAACCCCTTCCCTCATCTAGACCTAGCGAGTCCCATAGCAGTCAAACAATGGCTTCATAATTATTAAATTAATTCAAATTGTAAATAATACTTGTTGAGTGCACATGTCTGACTTAAGGTGAAAGCCGTGGGGAATTTAGAATTTACAATGTTTACAGAATCGGATAACTTTCACAACATGCTTCAAAAAGATCATTTGCCCACTAAACACTGTCTCAATTCGTATATTTCTCATGTTTATAGTGTAGTTTTTGTACGACTTTCTATGAATCACAGTTAGGCGATTACAACAAAAATTAGAGTATAGACAATTTCTCTAGATATGATATCTCCCTGTAAATCAAAATAAAATAGTAAGACATGTCTAAAAAGTATGTTTTATCGCATTTTGATATACAGTGTGTCCAAAACGTATGGAATATGCTATATATCTCGGTAAATATCCACTTTAGGGAAAAATGTTTTGATTAAAAGTTGTTTGGTACTTAGTTTTTCACCATAAGATTTTTTTTTTCCCCCGAAAAACAAAAGCACAATGAAAAACAATTGAATTTTTTTAAATGGCAAGGTACCCTATATTAAGGCTGTATTACATTGCACAATTACTTGTTCAAGAAATTTTATACTAGATTGTACAGCTGTTGCCAAGTTACAATGTCGTAAATTGACATACGCGAAGTGTCAGTTTACGACATAAGACGTGTTGTAACTTGGCAACAGCTGTACAATCTAGTATACAATTTTTTGAATAAGAAATTGTATAGTGTAATACAGCTATTATACTCATTTGATAGAGACTTTTTTTCTTTTTTCAATGATGGGGTCATCTAAAAAATTAAGTTTATGCTAAGAGGCCGGAGAATATCGAAAATTTGAAAGATCTTATTAGAGAAATTACACCTGAAATGGTTGGGAATGTTATAAACGGGTTTAAAAACCGAGTTTATCATTGCCAAGCTGTAAATCGTTCACAGTTTGAATACTTATTGTGGATTTCGTCAAAAAATTTTAGTTCTTATGATGTTTTTGTTAGATATTAATACTAAACAATTAAAATAATTTTGCGATTTTCTCAAAAAGTTGTTTAAGTAAAAGGGTACTAAAGTTTTGCATCATTGAAAAAAGAAAAAAAATCTCTATCAAATGAGTATAATATAGGGGTACCTTGTCATTTAAAAAAATTCAATTGTTTCATTGTGCTTTTGTTATTCGGGAAAAAATATTTAATTTTGTCTTATGGTGGAAAACTAAGTAGCAAACAACTTTTATTCAAAACATTTTCCCGTAAAGTGGATATTTACTGAGATATATAGCATATTCCATACCTTTTGGACACACTGTAGACTATGACACCTAAGTTTAATTAATTAAATATTTTAAGCCTGTGTAGTCTTAAATATTGCAACTAATTTTCTCTCACAGTTTTTGAAGTATCCACGGTGGTCGCGCTAGTTTGGAAACACTGAACACAGCCAGATATTAATAGTTGTAGTCTACAGGACTACAAAAAAAAACATTAATAGTGAATTTAACTAAATAAAAAAATTGTAAATGAATGTTCTGGTTAATTTATGAAGTTAAATGATCATAGCAAATATATCGTTGACATTTTAGTCTTAAGTATCACGAACATTAGCTCCTATTTCACCAAGAATTCACTTAATGCATCAACAAAAAGTTTTGGTTGAAATTTTAGGGTTTTTTATCCTGCTAAAGGAGTTCTTTTTTTTTTACTTACAATGACGTGATTGCATTGACCAATATTTACTCACCGGTCTATTTTATTCTTCATCTCTTGGTATATTTTGAAGGCTAGTTAAGAAATGAACATTTTTAATACAAATAACGTTAGAACAAATGTTGCACATGTTTTGTTTCGTGTTTAAATGATACATTATTTGTACTTTTACACGATATGAAGTATTTAGCGATAGAAATGAGGCAAAAAAAATGTTAAAATTAAGGTCTAATTAATTTGTTAAAAGCATAAATTACGGCGTTCGGTTGGGATGCAACTAATTATGCACGGTCATGTCTTTTACCAACTTTAAATTCTTGATCTGCAGTGTACTGTAATGAAACCAAAGTATTTTTATACAAAATAACATGATTTTTTATTAGGCTTAAAAAAATATTAGATCTCGACAATTTAGTAACTTATTTAGGTAATTATTGTAAAACTTTTTTTCCTATTATTTATTTTCTAAGTATTTTTTGACTAAAGGTCAGTAAAAGCCGGAATGTCCTGAAAATGAAAATTGATTGCAATGATATCTTTAGAGCACAATCACAATTGCCTTTGAATTTAACATATACGTTCTTAGTAAACAAAAAAGAGCTTGTATTTTTAGGGCACAATTACAATTTAAGGGCCTGTTATCACTTTATGAACACAAATATTTGCACGAAATTCACCTTTTCGTGTAACAATGATTTTATAGCTAAATAAGCTCGTGTTGCAGATTTAAACCGACATTAAATTTATATGAAATTGTACGTTAACAGAAATAATAATTTGTTTTAAAACGTGATAAAGTTATTATCAAAAAAATATATACTGCCAATGGCTGATTATGAACTTCAAATAAATTTTTTTAGTTGTTAAAAAAATTAAGAGAAATATTTCAGTACAACTGTAATGTATTTATAAAATTAATAAGTTATTTTATATGAATTTATACAGGGTGGTCCACATAGAAGGGCCACTGTTAGGATCTCGTTAGAGCTACAAAGAAGTTTAAGTGAAACAAATTCTTCTCCTTTCCGAGACCTATTTAGTGATGCTTTAATGTTTTAAAAAACTCTCATGGCATGCTAGTTAATAAACAAAAATCAAAATCGGCACTTTTTTTTAAATCGTTAATAACTCGGTTATCCTTTATGGCACCAAAATATTTTTGGGAAAAAAGTTGTAGATTTTTTTAAGCACTGTAAAATTAAAACATTCATTTGTTATATTGTTGTTTAAATTCCTAGATAAATTACAAACTTGCATTTTTTTTTAAATGAAAACTATAGTAGACCTCATGAAAAAGCACTTTTTTCCCTCTTTTTGATAATGTAGGATTTAATATATTGTATTTTGATATTTAAGCTCAAAACAAATAAAATTTATGAAAGTCCCTATGAAGCTATAGAGTGCCATGAATTTAAACAATATTGAAACAAATGAGTGTTTTCATTTTACAACTTTTTCTTCAAAAATATTTTTGTACCATTAAGTACCTATAACCGAGTTATTAACTTTAAAAAAAAAAAACGCCCATTTTGATATTTGTTTATTATCTAGCGTGCCATGGAACTTTTTAAAAAAATCACTGAATAGGTTTCAGAAAGAGAAACAATTCGTCTTATTTTTATTTAATCTTATTGTAGCTCTTGCCGTTTACGAAATTCCAATAGTGACCCTTCTATGTGGATCACCCTGTATATTTTGAGAACTAAGACAATTTATTTTATCAGCTCTGCTTTATGCAAAGTTTAGGTTATAGTATCCAGCTAATTGTATTTAATTTGGCTGCCAGACATGGCTATTTTCGCCTCAATTCTTTGGTATTTTGATTAAAAGGCAATATTTTGTTTTGTTTTTTGTGTGTTAACTGATATCTGCATGCAATTTTGTTTGGACTTAGATATGGAGGTATGTTGATGTCCATTTTTAACTAGGGCATATTATTTTGAGCTTCTTTGACGGTGATATAACTACTGTTGTTTAAGCTTTTGCAAAATGGATTTTTAAAATACCTGGTGAATGTAAAATACTGGTTATGGAATTTGTAGTGATGCTTTCCAAACTGTTTTGATTTGGTTAACAAGGTCGTTCGCTAGATGTGAAATTAAATTTTTACTGTCTTTGGTTACACAATACATATATTGTTTTGTGAACATTATACTTGGATTTTTGCTTTTTGATCCTGTGTGCTTAACTTCAAATTCTTTTTGTGCTTTCTTGAAAGAAAGAAAAAAACTAGCATTTATAGGACAATACGCATAAGCACACACAGTTTAAGTTAACCATAAATAGTCTTTTATGGAGCTTCTATATTTTCCCTCTTTTATTTTATAACGAGGGGCTCCTAATTAACAGCGTACTTATACCACCGTATTTAAGTTAAGATTACCTTGCTTAAATTTTTGTAGTATTATATTCTACAAGCAACTAATTACACTATTTGCTGTTAGTATTGAATATAGATTGGTAAAAAATGAAAATGTTATGGATTGGAGTTGTCCGTGTGCTTTATAAATTTAATTTGCGTATTTATTTCAAGGTTTAAAACTGATCACAAATCAACTTAAATAAATAATATTAGACGCATATTAATTGTTGTCTTAAAAAATGTATACACTAAATAATGCTGTTTGGTATATAAAAGGTCCTTGCCATTTTACAAATGTATTTTTATTTACATTTGAACTTAAAATACGTAAATGAAGCGTCGGCCAATCACTTTTAAGTTTTTATAAATGAATGTGATATAGCTTCTGCACCTACTTGATTTATGCTGTAGATATGATTGATAAATTTGTATTATAATTCTGTATAAAATGCTTGCTGCTTTAGGCAATTTAAATATGTCGACCAATGTTAGATTTGTTAATACGTGTTATATAATAAAACGCTTAGAGTTAGTAAAGAAGTCAATATAATGTAAAAAAATTGTGAATGCTTGACGACATTTCTTATAAGTATTTTTATGAGAAAGGTTCATGCATATCGTAGGTATTCTTATATATCGTATTTAACGAATTATCTTGCTATAATAAGGAAAAGAACCAGCCTAGGTAAAGATGTGTTTAGATGCAATGTGTTTTGTGAGTGTCTCGTGCAGATTGAGTTTCCTGGCTTAAAAAAAATCAAGTTTTTTCCAATGTGATGACTAAAATCTGTTTGATATGCGTCACGATTTTGCCATATTTAGAATTATACTTTTTCTATTATTATACAGGGTTCTCGTTTTTCGAGGGCCACTATGGGGGTCTCATAAACGGTAGGAGTTACGACTTCGGATAAATTAGTGCAAAGTTGTATATTCTGGTGTTTAATAATTTGACGCAAACAGAAGTTATTTTTCTTCTGAATCGGTTCCTCTTGTACCTTTCGGTGTCGAGGGATGCTTTTCTATTTCTGTGTTATGTTTCTCCACTCCTGCCTATCGTTAGCTAATTGTGGCACATCTCTCCAGCTGATTCCCTTTAGAAGAAAAAGGAGTCAGCTGGAGAAATAGAGGAAGACCAAGAATAAAATGGGAAAAAGAAGTGAGGCAGAGACTAGCTAATAGCACCACATCATCTGCAAAGGCTAATTCTGTTACGGATATTGGTTTTAGTTTATTCCAACCCCAGTATAGGCTTTCTTTGTGTTTTGCTTACATTCTTTAATTATTTTATCCTTGAGAATTATAAAGAGCAGTGGACTTAATATGCCTCCTTGTCTTACTCCCACTTTTGTTATAAATTCCTGGGAACTGCTGTTATGGGTTCGCACATAATTTCTAATACTCTTATATAAACTCTTGATGGCGTTTAATAATCCTTCTCGCACTCTACTTTGTTTCAATATCTTCCAGATCTTTTCCCTTGGCACTCTATCAAAGGCTTTAGAAAGATCGATAAAGCACAAGTACACCATCTTTGAATGTTCCATTGTTTTTTCACTTAACTGTCTTAACGTTAAAATTAGATCCTGCGTGCTTCTACCTGGTCTAAAGCCACATTGCGCCTCTTCCAAATTTCTTTCGAAATACAAAATTCTTTCATATAATTTTTCTACTACACTAGGTAGAGATATGGCTCTATAGTTTTCGCATTTTTTACCATCGCCAGTCTTGAATATCGGTAATATAACCACTAATATAACAGAACTTGTCTAGCTATTTTAGTTTTTGAGATTTAGGGGAAAAAGTAAAAAAGTGGATTTTTGTTTTCTGCCCGTAACTTTTTCATTTGATGCCGAATTTCATTTCTGTAAAAACTTTTTCACGGCCACTTTTTGCAAGGAATCAAAATCCCCAATTGCCCTAATTTAACCGAAGTCGTAACTCTTACCGTTTACGTGATCCCCATAGTGGCCCTCAAAAAATGAGAACCCTGTAGGTAATCAACATAAACTTGAGTCATATACTAGGTGGCTGTTGAGGTGTTAACTACTTTTGATTTTGAAACACTGGGTGGGGCCCGGGTTAAAAAAAAAAATTAAATGTACTCGTCAAAAACAACTGACAAGTAATAATATCAAGAAAGATAAAACATATGCAAAACAGTCGAGCTTCGGGTCCTCTTTCAGACGACTAGGCCCCAGTAATATGTGCTTGGTTTGTGTACCAACCAGGAAATTCTTAATGTACGAAACATGTTGAATTAAAAATTGAACACACTTTTTTCTACTCCTATTTTGGACTCGCTTAGTTCAGAGTACTTATACTGTGGCACCACATGTATTATAGCAACAGATACTCCCCATATAACAACCTTAATCCTAAGAGTTTCATGGAAGGCCATTGCCGTATACTTTAAAAATATGGCACGATGGCCAAATTCAAGGATTGAGAATACCAAACTATTTTGGTTTTAAGCTATTCTTACATCTATAACTCGACAATAGATGGTAATATATCCCCCTCTCTTTTGCTAAGCCTAAATGCACAAATGTATTCACTTGATTCGCCGAATGTTCAATTTAACATGCGTCTGTAAGGAGATGATAGTTAAGGGTTGTACTTAAAAAATGTATCATTAGAGATAATTATCACCTTGGCTTCAATCAAATCCCAGCACATTGTTACACTACATTTAAAAAAAAACGCCTTTTAGGTAGTAGAAATCATTAAACAAAAGATTGTTGATTGTTAAGAAGTTTCAAAATTAAGATTTTATGAGATGGTTATTGTCATAGTCTAATTGTTCAGTATGTCTTTTAACAAAGTAGGAAGCAATATTGAACGTAGTGAACGGTTTTTTAAAGTTAGATAGTTATAAATTCATTTTTATCCACAAACCGACCAATTTCACTATATTTGTAATGCACTTCTTATGTCCATTACATAAAACTAGCAGGGTGATGCTGATTATGTTAATTATAAAATGTTGTTTCGTTTAGTTGTAATTGTTTGCAGATTAGTAAATTTTAGTGGCCTAAGAACTAACGACAAGCTTTTAGATATAATTTGTTACTATTTTTTATACGGATATCTGTACTTTTATTTAATTGTAAGCAGTAATTTTGTGATTGAATTTTGTTTATTGTGAAAGCAATTCTAGTCATTTTGCGCATTAAAAAAGTTATGTTCCTTTTTTGTATGGTTGTGCAAAAATTTTACAAAAATTTTGTTTGTAATAAGTTAATTTATTAATAAACTGTATAAATACATTGTGTTTTACTTATTGCTATTAAAGGTGTCTCGCACTAATTATTTATCCATCGACTAATACCAGAAATTAGAAACTCAAAAAAGTGAGTTTTGGTTCGGTTTTAATAGTATCCTTGGCTATGGTACTATAAGCTTGAAAAATTAGTCTAGGCTCCAGTTTATAAAAATATTATTTCAACCACTGTTTCCAAATTGGGTTTCACAGAACCCTGAGGTTAAGGGGTTCCGTTGGAAAATTGTAAAAAATATATTTAATTGATAGTTCAATACTAATACACAAGTAAATCAATTTCTTTACTAATAATGCTATCAAGAGTGAGTTACTTTAATCACTTTCTTATAGACAATTTATTTGTATGAACGTTTAGTGAGCTAGTTATTGTAATTAATACTTTAGTCTTTTTAATTAATTAAACTAATAATCAAATTTAATTCAAGTGTACAATCAAAATCTACATAAAAACATCTAAAAATAATCTTTACACAGTTTTTCGATATTTAAAACAATAAGGGAGATATGACACATTCTTAATATAACAAAAATACACATTTTCTTCTAATAACTCAAAAACCGGAAATAATAGATTTTTTTTGAAAACTGTTCTGAGTTTGTCCCAAAAAACTGCACATTTTTGGTAATTTAACCGTTTCTTTATCTTGACTATTAAGCGAGATAACGATGTAATTCCATCGAATTTGGACTACCCTGTACAGTGCTAGGTATGTTCAAATCGAATGTTATTGTTTAAAAAACTATAAAAGAGTTCCATGGTTTAAATATATTGGGAAACTTTGTTTTAAACGATTACAGGGTCATCTAAAAAGAGCCGTTTGGAAAATATCTTTTAACTAAAATGGTACTTCGCAAAAATATAAATTGTGGAATCCTTGTACTGACTGAATTAGCATGTCGTGATGATGAAGTTTGTTTTTATTTCCTCTATATTCGTATTTGTGTGGGGTTTGGGTCAGAACTTATTGGAACGACGAAGCACATTGGCATGTGTTTAAGAAAATAAGCAGTTCTTAGTTGTTGGTTGGGTTCAATTTAAGTTTTTGTCCCTGGTTTGTACTAAAAATAGCGTTTTTGATATCGGTCGTAAGGATTATCATAGTCTGTGCAGCAACAAGCCGTTATTAACTCATGTTCTCGGCATGAATTTGCGTGTAGAAAGCTGCAGTCTGCGTATCCGCATTCGTATGGAAGTCGATCTAAAAAATAAATAGCATTTTAGTAAAGTACATTTTGAATGTTAACTGTTTGTGTGAAGCTTTAAAAAAAAATACCGTAAGGGTTGCAACAACAGGAATCATGGAACAGCCTATCTCCGCAGTAGGGACGGACGGACGAATCGCATAGAGGACATCGTCTTCTTAACATTTGTATGAAAGGTATTTGAGATTGTGCATAAGGTGTTGCTATATTGGTTACTACTTCGTTTGGATATGTGTCCACAACTGTAAAACCATGATTGCGTTTTATTAAATTATTAAGATATGGATCGCTCACTAAATTACTAGTAATTTATCCCCCTAATCCCCACTTGCGTACGCCACTGTACCCATGTACATCCCATCGAATTTGGACCACCCTGTATATTTAAATTCACATAAAATGGACATTTACAAGATACATTTTGTTATGATTTACAGCGTCATTCAAAAAGTCTGCAACAAATGGGAAAAATTTTTATTATTGATTTCTCAAAAATTTAATTCTTGATAAAAGTTGGTGCATGGTCTAAAACTAATTTTAAGATGAAAAAAAGTTCGATAAAAAGTCATAGGACACTAGATTTTAACGATTTTTGAAATATTTGCAAGAGTAAAGTGCCCTTATTTGAAGAGACAAAAAAGTTTTATAGTTTAAAGTTATTTAGAATCTGAAAGTTAGGCTAGATTTAAATTTTGACGGTCAAATTCCAATTTTTATTTATTAAGAAATTTTAAGCACTGTATATTTTACAGAGTGGTCCACTTTTTTGTAGCAGGATACAAAGAAAAGTCAAGAGACACTTTTTGTTTAGGATAAAATGCTCTACCCAAAAACAAGTTCGAGATGGATTTTTAACAGGGCCGTACTAGTGTATTATAAAATTTATTGATTATGAACCCTCGCAACTCCGCCACTGGTTGCTTGTGGGGCTTGACATTTTCACCGAATGTGGTAACCCGTAAGGTGGTGCTGTATACCAAATTTGGTAATATATCTACAGGTTGAGAAACGGTTAAAAATTATCGATATTTTTTCGAAAATTTCAACACCCTGTATCTTTAAAATGAAGCGTTCATGGACCCATGTTGATATGGAATATTCGCTTTAAAATAAGTTTTTGTATCGACTGTTAAAGTCCTGCTACAAAAAAGTGGACCACCCTGTATATGCAGATGCAAAGCTTTTATTTATAACTTAAAACTGATATGAGTGTGTTAGTGATGTAATTGTAAAAAAAAGTCAATCGGTTATTATTTTTTTTAGTTTTGCTTCTAAGAAAATTGTTCAAGCAACTTGATGGCTTATACAGAGCATTTCTAAAGAAATAAAAAATAATTATATCACATGTTACATCAATTCAATTGGCGCAAAGTAAAAACAAAATATTTGAATAACAATGCAAGTTAATTATTATGACACAAGAAATAAAGACAGGAATTTAATTGTTAGATTATTAATCGATATTTGATTGATGATTAAATTTACTTTAAATGCTTTATTCGTAATACTTTCAATTTTTTTTTATTAGCGTGAGTATAGTATCTGCGGGAATAAAAATACACAAACAAATTTATTTTAATTGTTTTGTTAGTCAATATGAAATTGAATGTTTTCCTAAGTGTTGTAAAACCGTTTATTGTAATGATAATAAAACAATTAAAACCTACAATAAAAATTATTTATCATAGCAATGTTTTAAAACTTTGTTGTAAACAATGAATATAAAGAATTTACTGCAAAATTTGTCCAATTAAAGAGTCAAGTACAAAAAGTTAGCGTAGATAATTTGCTGACAAGGACAAAAAACCAACGATTAATGATTTAAACATCAAAGAAAATAATACATGAAAGATTTCCACAAAAGCATAAAAGTGTATCAAATCTTAGCAGGTTTGCGCGCGTCAAAAACATGATTTTTATTTTTTTAATATCTTAAAACACAAATTTTGAGAAATGCTTAAGCAAATTTGGATAAATGTAGGAGAATGTTATTTGCTAGATGTTTTATACTTATTGAAAGGTTGCCCATAGTTATATTTTTATTCATCCCCCACCTTCACAGGGGGCTGAAAAGTGCGACCTTTGTTAGATTTTTTATCAGAACTTTTTGGTGGGTAAAAATTTTGCATTTGTAAATTTTTTTAAAAGCTTGATTTATTAAGAAACTATTTTATTCTTTAGTTTTTCTCGTAAAGCCTACAGTTTTGCAATAAAATAATTTTATTTTGATAGATTGATTTCTTTAGAAACTTATTTTATTCTTTGACTTTTCTCGTAAAACCTACAGTTTTTGAGTAAAAAATAAAATAAGTAAACATGCACCATTAAATATTCCAATACAAAGCGATTCATTTTGGTGGTTGCTATGGTTTATTTATGTTCATATTGGGTAGAAGTGAAGGGTGTAATTCATTTTGACGTTTACGCGGTGACAACGCTAAAACGCCCGTCAATTCTATCCAACATGAACATAAACAAACCATGGCAACCAGGGGCGGATCTACAAAGGGACAAATAGAGCTTAAGCCCTGGGTCATCAAGTATCAAGGGCCCACAAAAATTAAATTGTTATCATAAATTTGTTAATAATATTTCTTTATTTCTATTGTGTTGGTATATAGGATATAATGTTTGTTACTCAACACCATTTCGTTTATAATTTTATTTCAACTCTGATTTTGATGTTATTAAAAATGAATGTTAAACCTCAATTGAAAGATTTTTAATCTAGCAAAAATGGGGGCCCAATGGACTTCGATAAGCCCTAGGTCCCGAAAAACCTAGATCCGCCCCTGATGACAACCACCAAAACGAATCGTTTTATATTGAAATATTTTTGATGGTTCATGTTTACTTATTTTATTTTTTACTCCAAAACGGTAGTTTTTACGAGAAAAACTAAAGAAGTTTTTAAATAAATCAAGCATTAAAAAAAATTTTTTTTTAATTGTAAAATTTTAACCCACCAAAAAGTTCTGCTAAAAAAACCAACAGGGGTCGCACTTTTCAGCCACCTGTGAAGGTGGTAGATGAATGAAAATATTACTATGGGAAATCTTTTAATATTATAAGTATAAAACATGTTGAATCCCAAAAACATACTGTTGAAAGTAAAACTTAAATTTTGACTTTACGTCTTTCAGATTTTTCCAAAAAATCCACCTTCTTGTCCTTCTTGTCTGGCATGTCACCAAAAATATCTCGATTAATTATCAATTACTCAGCAACCCCACTTAAAATAATGTTACTTACCTGTACAATAAATCTGCGAAACAAAGGTTGCCAAAAGGCACAAAACAGCAACAATAAGAATTGTGTACTGCATCGTTGTTGATTGTTGCAGTGTAACTGATCATTGAAATCTCTGAACTGTAAAGATGTTTCATGTGCCTAACTGTACTTGCTTATATTGTGGGTAGAAGAAGGTTTGACCGACACAGAACCTACTGCGATTTGCATGTAAATAAAGCAATTAGCATGCTTTTAACTGTTATATTTTGTTGTTAGTATTTTTTTATTAAATTTTGAAATGAAGAAACCAGTCAAAAAGTACTGCAAAAACATATAATCATTAAAATTCTAAAGATCTTTCATAAATTGAACTAATAAATTCCAAAACACTGTGATTTTTAAAAGTTTTTTATAACATTTTAACATCACCTTATCAGTTGATGTCCATTATTTTGTTAAACAACTTTCTGTGTAAAACAAAATAATGCTTTTAAGCGTTTACATTTTTCTAATCTTATAATACTGGTGCATACTGTAAATATACTTCAATGGTGCTTGCTCTATTTTACAAGTTTTATCTTAAATTATTTACAAATATTACTAATAGATAAAATAAAAAGATAATTTGGTAGTAATGTTGACCTATAGAGGCGGAAGACTTTTCTTTCCCTGCAACAAAACAATTATTGTTACTTATTAAGTTTAGTAGTGTAATGTAAAGGTGTAGCTAAGATTTTTGCTTTTTTAAATATAAAAAAAACAATAAATAGCGGCGTTTATTGCGCATTTATTATCTGAATCTTAATAATGTACTGAAAGCAAAGTAACTGTTTATAAATTAGGGCACGTCCTACAAGATTCTCGAAATTCCTGCATTTGCCCATGTAAGTACTGTGTTGGTATGAATTTTATTGTTTGATCTAAACTCGTTGGTTAAAACGTTTTGCAACATTGAGTGTTATTTTAAATTGTGCGCAATTTTCTTAGTTGATTTAAAAAAAAAATGTAATTGCAGAATTGTTGCAACAAAATCATAAAAAGAAAATTTTATGGAGTGATACCTATGAAACTATGGTTATGATGAATTAATGTTCAAAATCTCTTGAAATCATAAATTTATAGCATTTGTCCAAGTTATACAGGGTGTTTCTTATATATCGCAAAAATGGGAGGTGATTTCTTATCGAAAATTAAGGGGGGTCTTCCATATAAAATTTTTTCCTTAGACGTCTCCTTTCCGAGTTACACCCCCTTAAAGGGGAGCGGAAAAATTAGGTTTTTATTTTATTTCTCAAATTTGGAAAAATGTAGGAGAATAATATTTAGTACATGTTTTATGCTTATTTAAAAGTAATATTTTTAATCATCTCCCACCTTCACAGGGGGCTGATAGTAGAATTGACGGGTGTAATTCATTTTGACGTTTACGTGGCGACAACGCTAAAACGCCCGTCAATTCTAACCAATATGAACATAAACAAACCATGGTAACCACCAAAATGAATCGTTTTGTATTGGAATATTTAATGGTGCATGTTTTACTCAAAAACTGTAGGCTTTACGAGAAAAACTAAAGAATAAAATAGTTTCTTAATAAATCAAGCTTTTAAAAAAATTTACAAATGCAAAATTTTTACCCACCAAAAAGTTGTGATAAAAAACCAACGGGGGTCTCACTTTTCAGCCCCCTGTGAAGGTGGAAGATGATTGAAAATATTAATATGGGAAACCTTTTAGTAAGTATAAAAACATCTATCAAATATCATTCTCCTACATTTATCCAAATTTGAGAAATAAAATAAAAACCTAATTTTACCGATCCCCTTTAGGGGGGTGTAACTCCGAAAGGAGACATCTAAGGCAAAAATGTTATATAAAAGACCCACCTTAATTTTTAATAAGGAATCACATCCCGAATTTTTTCGCAATATTTAAGAAACACCCTGTATATGTATTTATTTGTTAACCTTAGAGTTCATTAACACCTCATTCTTTTTTTTATATCAACCTTACAAATATGTTAATTAATAGTAAAAAATATGCATCAAATAGTATAAAAATACATTCGAAGTTTTGGTGCATCCAATAAAGACTTTATTCAACTTTTTTTAAATAACGCTACTAATTTTTAGGATCAAAATTGAGTTTATTTCTTATCTTTCCAGTCATGTAAAAATTTAAATACTTGTGAGAATGGTTACCGAAAAAATGCCAAAAATCGTTAGATTATGAAAACAACCTGATCATTAAAGTAAGAATTAGTAACAACATTGGATCCAAAAAGAGATAATTATACACTATGCTTTCAAATAAACAAAATTCACTGCAAACATTCCCTTAGATATCTTAGTGAAATTTTGTACGTGCAAATTTTGAGTTTTTGTTTTTACCAATGGCTATATTTAAAATTTCGAAATTTAAAATTCAACTTAGTAATTTTTAAGAATAAGAGGTAGCTTTTGTACTGCGTATACGAAAATATACCTTGAAATTTATTGCGATTTAATTATTTATCGATTCCAAGAAACTTATTGTCTGCAAAACTCTCCTTTATAAGTTCCTAAAAATACTATTCAGATGATAAATTTCGATATGTGCGCATGAGGGTTTCTCATATTTGACATTTTAGCTTGTCCCTGGATTTGGGGAAGAAATTGGCCTTCTTCCGGAATCTCGGAATTTCCCGGGAAGTAATAAATTATGTCTTTATTTTGAAAAAATAACCCGACAAAAAAGGGAGCGGTTTATTACTTAAAAACAACTCCAAACCTTATACGTAATAGGAGTATATTTTTTCTGCGTCCGTCCAGAAAATCAGTTGTTTCCGATCAATCTTTAGGGTGGAAAATGGTGAGTTGTCTTTACCGGCCTAAGCCGGAAAGTAGCTGGTTGCCATGGTGATGAGTTGTTTTGTTGATTGGCGCTGTCAAACAAGCGTCATTATACATACCACCAAGCGAGTTTTCACCTGTAGATTGTTGAGTTATTGTTTGATTATGGATGGTGACAATAGTTGTTTTGGTGTCAGTGGCGGACGCAGAAAAAATATTGTACGCAACATACCCGTAAAGTGTCTTTACTGGACTCGTATCCTTTCAGGACTCGCCTACGGCTCGTCCAAAAACTGTCTACTCGTACAGTAAAGTACCATTTTTCGGTCTTGTTAAGTAAATAACTATTGCTTCATGATTATTATAAATAATAGTAAAATACGTTTCCAAAATATTACCTTTCTATTGCAATTTTATTTTAATGAACACAATAAAAACATTTTTCAAATTAATTTTTGTTAGACGATTTAAAAAAACAAAGATGTTCTATGCTTCAGTCACTTAGTCTTACTCTTAAAAAGTCCTGTTGCATAAAATGCTTTTTCAGTCTTTATTGATGTGGGTGGAATTGTCTTGAGAGCATCTAGCAGAATAGAAAACATCGTGTTTATCAATTAAATTAAATTTTTACGCTATTTAACTTTGCATTACCATGGTACACAAAAATTAAACTGTAAACGTATTTTGATGATAAAACTTTGTCATAAAGACCGGGCTTCTTTACACATAGGTACTACGGCCGTACAGGGTGGTCGAAATTTGATGGGATTACCTGGGTAGATGAGCGTCCACAGAACAATTTCCAGGGGGTCAAAACATAGAGACTAATAATAATATATATATTTTTTTTTAATTTGATTATTTGTTTTACCAAGTACTATTTTTTACACGATCCCAGAGGGGGGCAAGCGACCCGTTTACCCCCCCCCCCCTGCGGACGCCCATGCATAGGTATCTCGCTTAATATTCAAGATAGAGAAACGGTTAAATAACAAAAAATGTGGAGATATGACACATTATAAATATGACAAAAATCAGTTTTTTTTTAAATAGCTTATCGACCGGAAGAGATAGAATATTTTTAAAAACGGTTGTGTTTGTCTAAATAAACTAAACATTTTTGGAAATTAACCGTTTCTCTATCTTGAATATTCCCATCCCCTCGAATTTGGGTCACCCTGTCCAAAAGTATTATTTTAAAGCAGAAAAATTATTTTTAAACATCAATAAATTTTTTCCATATTTTAATGTTAGTTTATAAGTATTTCCCGGGAAATATAAAAAAGATTAAAATGGACCGGGATCCCGGGAGAGAAACCCTAGTGCGCATTCAGCTATCTAAAGTTGTAAATGAAATCTTATTAGTGCTCCAAACGATGATTTTTTTACTGCCTAAAACACTTACACTTCTTCAAGACATATTTATCACAACAACACGTTCTTAGACGCGTATATTCAGCACAATTCGAGACAACCGTTTTGCACAGTTGTGTCCCAAGGTAACAGGTATGAGGAATATATGGCAGTACTTCTGAAAATATAAAAAAAAAACATAATTATTTATCTGCATCGTAGTGTTATTGGAATATTAAAATTTCTGCATTATTCACAAAATGAATATGTCCATGTATGATTTCATTCAACATAGTAATTGCATTTTGCATTAAAATTATTTGTTTCATAGACAATAACAGTGATGTCAGTTAGATTAGAAACAGCTGTCTTGTAATTGCTAGAATTCTTTGCAGGACTAATTGTGACTAATTGAAAGAACAAGATTAATGAACAGCGTTATTAATTAACTTATGATTCGTAAAAATAACACATCGTAGGTACTACGCATACTTTGAAGAATATAATAATTTATTAAATTTGAATCGCTGGACTTCGAATGTAACTTTTAGATGATTTTTTCAAGTTGGGTTTAAAATTTCATTGAATGAAACCCCAGTAGCTAATCATTAACCAACAGTTAAGCAACTAAAAGGAGCTCGCCAATGGGCAACCTCCCGCAATGTCAATGTATCAGTTTCTTTATACAAATCACTGAATGTCCATATGGGACAGATTGTAATATTCTGGGATTTAAACAAAAAAAAAAAGATTTAAAGTGAGCAAACTTATAGTACAGGGTGGGCAAATTTCGATGTTTTCATAGGGAATCTCGGTAACTATAAGGGTTATTGAAAAACGGACCCCGCTTCCTTGATCTCTTTTTTCGAGAAAAAATAATGGTGAAACTAAAATTGGTTATCGTCTTTTGTTTCCGAGTTATCACCGATTTTTCGACTTTTCGTTTTATGGCTATATCTCGCTTGTTTATGCAAATAAAGAAAAATAATTTTGACGTTCTACAGGCACTTTTTTGATAAGAATGCAGTGGCGTAGACAATTTTTCAAAAAAAAAAACAAAATTCGTGTTGAGACATAAAGTTGTATTTTTTTAAATGGAACCCATAGTTGGCTGTGGCTTCACAAGAAGAGGATTTTTTCCCAATTCCAATAATATATATCATGTGGGGTCGATTTATTCATTTTCCTTACATTATAGCAAACATTAGGTACTTTTTAATATTTTATTTTTTTCTAGTAGTAGGCTTATGTCATTTAGAATAAACCTGGTAAAACAAACTGTCATTCTGTTGTTTTAACGATAATTTGACAGAAACGACCACGTTTAATTATTGTTGATTGTTTTTATTTTTGTAGCTTAAAAACACGAAATGGTTTACGAATATTACGAAAAGTATGATATTTAAGAATGTTTTATTCAAAGTAATAATAATTCTGAAGCTGCAAGTGAAACTTATTTTAATTAAATTAAAATTTTCTTTTAGTTCATTAATATTTTTATTACCATTTTTACATAAATTGTCTTTAATGTGGCCCCAAAATAAGATTTTGTTTTAATCTTCCAAAAAGTTGGGTTGTCTTTGTATTGGGTAACTATTAAAATAAGTTTCACTTGCAGCTTCAGAATGATTATTACTTGGAATAGAACATTCCAACAGATCATACTTTTCGTAATATTCGTAAGCCATTTGGTGTTTTTAAGGTACAAAAATAAAAACAATTTAGTTAATTAGTTAAGTTAGCTTTATTTAGCAATTGCTATTACATTGTAACATAATTTACATAGGTAAAAGTAAATACAATAAAAATAAAAATAGAACGAAATAAAATAAAAATCTAAAAATCTTCTAAATTCTAAATATCTAAAATAATAGTTTAATAGCGTTCTAATACGTACTCCTTAATTAATTTAATACCCTTCTTATAATTATTATATATTTTGACTTGATGCGGCAAATTATTAAATATTTTAAAACTTTGATAAAATAACGAACGAACAGTTTGACGTTTAGTACATTTTTCTATAACGAAATCAAGCTTATTTCTAGTTTTATAACTGTGGATCAATTTTATATTTTCATACAGATATTTTGGTGTTTTTTGTAATTTAATTTTTAAAACTAGCTCTAATGTTCTAAATATTATTCTCTGATTAATACTCATAAATTGAAGTGTATTTAACAAAACCTTGATAGGGAAATGAATTGAACACTTTGAAATAGTGCGCATGGCGGGATTTTGTAATTTCTGTAATTGTTGAAGCTCATTTTTATTTAAATTAATAAGTAATGAAGCGCAAAACTCAAAATGAGGAGCTATTATTGTTTTATGCAGTAAAACTCCAGTGTACATACTAATGTGTTTGCTACATCTTTTGAAGAGAAAAATCTTTTTGGAAATTTTGTTCATCATGTATTTTGTGTGTAACTTAAACGTTAAATTTTCATCTAATATAACACCAAGGTATTTAATTTCGGTTACTCTTTCTAAATTAGTGTCGCTAATTTTTATATCCAGATTAGCATTATAAATATTTGTTTTATAGATAATGTGTTTGGTTCCCAAAATCATAAATTTGGATTTATCAAAATTAATAATAATAATAATAATAATTTATTCACATTGACACATTGTACATAAATTTGTACAAATAGTTTATGAAAAGTCATAAATACAAAAAATACAGAATACCAATGCAAATGCAATATACAAATACAAATACAATTAGATATTACATTTAGATACAATAAAATCCTAGTTTTCTAGAAAAAAGAAAAACTCTTCAATCAAATGAAACTCACGCTGTATTAGATAAATTTTCAATGTATTATTAAACAATTTTAAATTGGCATTTAAACGAACTACTTTATCATTCATTTTTAAACTTGTCGAAAGCAATGCAATCGTCAATTACAAATATAAAATTTGAGCAATAAATAAATAAATAAGCTCTTTATAATAACAAAATTTTGTAAATATAATTATAATAATAGTAATAGTTTTTTCACAATTGACTACATAGTTTGTGAAAAGTCCTAAGTAAAATACAAAATACAAAAAATTCAGAAAGCACAATGCAGTATACATAAATACAAATAAAAAAAAGAAAAATACAAACAGATGATACATTTAGATAACTACAGCAAAGCCTTAGTTTTCTGAAATGAACTCTTCAATTGAGTAAAACTCGCGCAGTATTAGATACCTTTTTAATTTTTTCTTAAACAATGTTAAATTTTCAATTGCTTTAATATCAAGGTTTAGTTTATTATAAAATTTAATGCAATTATAAAAACAACCCTTCTCATACAAAGAGGTACAATGTACAGGTACCCGCAAATCATTCGATCTTAATGAATATTTGTGGTAAGTTGCTGTTGATTTGTTTACAAAATAATTAATATTTTTTCTAAAGAAAATAAGGCACTTATAAATGTATACAGATGGAACTGTCATAATTCCCAAGTTGACAAAATGACCGCGACATGTCTCCGAACTCCTCAGATTTTGCATTGTTCTACATAAATTATTATCGCATTATCAACAATTAAACGTGGTCGTTTCTGTCAAATTATCGTTAAAACAACAGAATGACAGTTTGTTTTACCAGGCATATTCTTAATGACATATGCCTACTACTAGAAAAATATAAAATATGAAAAATTAATGTCACAACTCGAATTTCGATTTTTTTTTGAAAAATTGTCTACGGCACTGCATTCATATCAAAAAAGTCAACATTATTTTTCTTTATTTTCATAAACAAGCGAGATATAGTCATAAAACGAAAAGTCGAAAAATCGAGTTATCGGTGATAACTCGAAAACAAAAGACGATAAATTTAAGTTTTCACCATTAACTTTTTCTCGAAAAAAGAGATCGAGGAAGCGGGGTCCGTTTTTCCATACCTCTTATAGTTACTGAGATTCCCTATGAAAACATCGAAATTTGCCCACCCTGTACATGGAAGTAATTAATAATTTAAAATTATATGCAAAATTTACCATGGTATCGCTTGTCACAGCAGCAGTGATCATTAATTAGGTCCATTCCAAGGCAATATTTGATTTCAAAACGTGTACAGTGTTTGCAACCAGGCGGATGGGGAACTGGAAAAAAAAACGGTTGAATATTTCACTTAAGTAGGTACTAAAAATAAATTAAGAGCAAAAAGTATAACAACACTTCTGATTCTCAAGAATTTTTCGGATTTAACGCCTTTATTTTAAAAGGCGAGATTTGTAAAAATCGTTGATCGGAAAATTTAGGCAACCGAGTTTACCTGTTCGGTACGAATTTCTTAATTAAGTTAGTTTATCGTAATTTGATAAACAATTCAATGTTATTTAATAAATAAACATTTAGGTCGTAACCGTAACCCACATTTATACATTGGGGACGCGACTTGCACATTCTTTTGTTACTTGAATGGTTAGTTAGCACTAAGAAGTAAAAAATGCACAATTTGCCAATTTTTGTACTAAATCAGCGTTTTCTAAGTATAATTTTACCACTGAGTCTTTTTATAATCAACATACATTACACATCCAATGGTATTTGTACAAATTATCGTTTACTAAGTAAGATATACAGGGATACAAATTGTTTTGAATTTTCAAAGGCTACTAACGATATTTTAGGTAAAATACTCACAAATAATCATAAGAACCGAAATAACTCGAAAAATATTATATTTAGACATAAAACATGCTTAGTAACTTTGAAAGATAATTAAATTTTCTACAAGAAAATATCAAAATTATAGGGTGTTCTATTAAAAAAAAAAGACTTATATAGTGTGTTAGGGTAATACCGCCCGGTCTGAAATATCGCCTATGTTTGAATTTCGCGCTTTGCATGAATAGAAAAGTTCTTTTTATTTTTTTAACAGATTATTGAAGAATACAGTAATTGTTTGCAGCTAATATTTTTATTTTTAATCTCTGACCACATTTTTTAAAAATATCCAGAATAATGTCTTAGGTGGGCGGTATTACCCTCACACTATATGCGTTTAAAGTTTAGCGAAATGAACCGAGTATAACGAACACCCTGTATATTATTTTAAAAATTTAACTAGTCAACAATCACTATGACACTATTGTCCAATAATATACCAGAGTAAAATGCTCTGGTGTTATTATGTTAATAAATATAAATATTTTTATAAAGGTCTGCATCTGTCAAAATTTTTAAAAAAACGTAATTAACTCAAAAACGGTTTATTTTAGACATAAATAACCTATAGCATTTTTGAAAGATAATTTAATTTTACATCCAAAAATTACAAAATATACAGGATGTTCTATATAAAAAAAACAAGGTTTGGTAGCAGTGCGCAAAAACAAAACACTGTGTATAGTTAAAGGTTATGTAGTAAACGATAACAAACAACTTTTATGTTCAACTTTTTTTTATATTTTCATTAATAAAGGAGCTATCGAAGAATCTCAGGGTCGTGGTGCACCCTGTTTAGCCCAATCGTACAATTTTTTAGTTAGGTACTGATTACATTTTAATTGTATCAAAAAGTAGATTATTATAATTTTGAAATAATAGTTATTTATGTATCGAGGTCAAAAGTGTAACTTTTTCGGCCGCGTCTGGCAAGGCCGAAAAAATACGTTTTGGCCGAGGTGCATATTACATTTTCTGTGCGATCGAATTAAAAACAATTTAAATTTTTAGTAATTTTTAAAATTATAGGTTCGAAACTACGTGACATTCTGTCACTGACAGATGACGGCGTATGTACTGCATTACCGGCCCTCTCCTTAGCAACCGCCGTAAAAGTTACTTTTTCGGCCGTTGCTAAGGGTAACGGCCTGAAAAGTAACTTTTACGGCCTTGCTAAGGATAGGGTCGGTAATGCAGTACTTTATGGTTGCTAACGCGTCCGTCAAACAGCTGTTTCTAGTACGATCGCACAAAAAAAAAGTTTTATAAGTAAAGAAAATAGAAAATTAAAAACATAATGCTTACTAAACTAAGTACTTACGTAACAAACAAGAGCACTTTTTGAATTTGAGACGTGGTTCTAAATTCGGGAACGAAGATTGTAACAATGTTTTGACTCTTTAAAAAATGATGCTTTGCATGACCATTTTGTCGTTGTACATGATTGGTAAAAAAATAAATTTCTTATTTTATTCTTAAGGCGTTCGTAGCTGTTACCGTGTTACAATCTCCGTTTCCTGGTTGGAAACAGCCTCTTCTTTGATTAAGTTTTAACGTTTTAACCATTTCATCTGGGTCTTTTTAAAAGTATCAGTCACTTTTGAAGAAGACAAAGATAAAATTTGAAAAGAGGCGGTATCCAACGCGGAAACGAAGATTGCGATGAAGAAATTTCTGGTCTGCAAACATGCTATATTCATATTATATCGCTTATTCATGAAACTCATTTAGTTTACTAAGTGAATTAAATACATGCAATTTGAATATCAATACACAAACAATTCATTTTTTCGTTACTTTGTCGTAAACAAAGCCTTTTATAATTTAACTTATATAATCAATGTAATACATTTTATACACAACCAAGAAAACAAGATTATGCAACGAAAAAGAAACTGTGTAAGGTGGATTGGAAAATCGAGTTTGCGTTAAAATTTCACAAATACAATACAAAATGGAATGCATATTTACATGCAAGCAATAACAAAAACTGACCCCATTAATTAAAAATGACCACAGTTTGTGTTGTTTCATTAAACGAAGGTCATAACTTTTCTAATTTATAAAACTTTACTTCTGGCAAGTAGTAGCAGTTGCGTAGGTTTGCTTTTTATGATATCATTACAAGACAGTTAAGTGTCTGCAAGGTTCTATTATTCTGACAAAAAGTGTATCAATTTACGTTTTTATTGTTACGAAGGAAATTGAAACTTGCGATAAGTAAATAAGTATGTCATAGTATTTTGATTGTGCCAATAGTTTTTTTGTTTAACGTGTGTGTCTCAAGTAAAAGCCCTTGACGTATATTTAAATAAATTTCAGTTTTACATAGCTTACCTTAAAAAAAATATTTGGGGGAAAGTTTATCTTGGTCATTATAATACCACTTTCTCTTTTTAAATAATAAAAAACGCCATCCAACGTTTTTCCTATGGCACTAGCATATTTTAAAACCAACAAATTTGTTTGCTTTAAACGCAAATGAAGTACCTATCTCATAATGTTTAACTTTTAAATATAAACAATCTCCAAAATTATGCAGAGGTTGTGATCATGGCCTGCTGATACTTGACTTTTTTTAAATATTTAAATGGCTGGACAAGTAATAACATAAATCTGACCCCGGCACTTTTATACGGAAGTGAAACGTAAACACTCACCAAAAAAAATAGCAGTGTGAATGCAGCAGAAATGGGATATCTAAGAAAAATCCAAGTAAAAACCAAAAAAGATCAGATGTGAAACATATAGAGAACAAATAAAGATAAAATCAGATGAAACAAAAACACAAGAAAGACAGCTGGGATGGTTGGGTCACATTTATAGGATGGAAGAAGAAAGGTTAACCAGAAAAGTCTATGAAGCAAGATCACAGGGAAAAAACAAAAGAGATAGACCGAGAAAAACATGGCAAAACGAAGTTAAAGCAGCAGCGGATAGGAACATCATATGGAATGACATAAAAATGTTAGCACAAGAGAGAAAAACATGAAAAAATAGTCGGCACAACAGTCCTACACCTAGCAGTAAAAGGACATGACTAAACGAAATCTGATTTTGGCCTCAAGCCAAATTAGAGTAGGTCCCCTTTAATAAGAAAATTATTAATATGTCTACGTGAAAAAACTTTACTACCAGATTTTGACTTTGAACAACGCTAAGGAACGTCGGTTTTCGGGCCACAGACCGAGACTCCACGCTTAAAGGGGCCCCGCACTTTTTTATCTTAAAAAAAAGATAATAGAGTTATTGATTACTTGATTAGTAAAGGTATTTGACATATTGATTTTAAAAAAATGCAAATATTTTTGGACCCCACCAGTAACTTTTTCCCGATATCCCGCAAAATCAGCTGGCCATGACAATGCTAGTTCCTTTTAAAAACAAATATTTGAATAACGCCTTTCTAACATAGGCACATCAAAATTTTGACAATATTTCATACAATTTTAAAGAGTTTTTCAGTCATTTAATTTATGTACGTAGGTATGTAAGGTTTCTTTTACGACCACTAATGTAAATGACTTTTACTGTACAGCCTGCATGCATAGTAAGTGGGTCTTTACGCACGGTAAACAAAAAGCACAGTTTTTTTAAAGAAATGATCAAAGTAGACTCACGTCAAACACTTCCCGCATGCCTAGTAAGTGAGATATAACGCAGGTAAGTAAAACTAACACTTGTCTAGAAATGTCAAAGTAGACTTACGTCAAAATTGACAAGAAAACGTAATTTCATGTGTATATTAACCAAAAAGCCGTTAAAATCGTAGGTATTATGTGATCGTAGAAAAAGTAAGCTACATCACGAGTTGTAAAGCAATTACGCACTCGTGGAACTTTTCCTACTAAGAGACGAGAGTCTCGTAAATGCCAAATCATTTCCACAAAAGATTAATATAAAAATTTAAAAAAAAACGTATTTTAATTAAGAAAATGGAATGCTTTCTGGTAAAAAATTTTCTTTGTGGCAAGATTTGTAAAAATTGTTAGTAAACTCTCACTAATCCGGCTTAAGGAAAGAGGGATCATGCGGATTAAGCGTTTGTCCGGATTAACGAATCAACAGAGTAAGTAAATAAAACATTTAAGGTTTTAAATTATGCTAAAGAAAATAAATAAAAAAATATTGCTGGGGCAATAATTTCAAAACTTAACAAAGACAATACGTATATTAGGAGCCTTCAACATTGTACTCTTTTTTAACGTACCTAAATTTTTAATTCTGATCCTATACCCGATAAAGAGTAATAATATCAGAAATGATTTGCCGTATTTTTCGCGATATGAGTTTACATTTCTAAATACAAGCATTCAATAGCAGAGATTAAGACATTAAACAATATACTTGCAACTCATGGCATTCCAAAAACAGTCATAATCACATGGCAGGTTCGTTCAACAAATAAGCATAACGCTCTGAATTTCGAGTACAAAAATATTGCAACTTTCTTGCAGTGTAGAGTTCGATTTTATTTTAATAGGAATTTGGCAATGTACCCACACAAACATCTGACTTTTTCTACTTTCCATGACCACTTTTAAACCTCAAAAACCATTATAAAAGAAGTTCTAATATTTTAAATCTCAAAATTCAATGGGATTACATGGGTATCTCGCTTAATAGTTGAGATAGAGAAATGGTTAAATTATCAAAAATGTGCAGTTTTTTGAGAGAAACTCAGAACAGTTCTCAAATATATTTTATGATTTCCGGTTTTTCTTGTTTTTGTTTTGTTTTCACAGCCTATTTTTTGTTTCTCATCTTTAAAAAAATTAAACAACCTTTGTAACTTGCGTATTATTAAAAATAATTACATCAACCCTTATATATTTGGTAAGCGAGAAAAAAAGAAATTTAAATAGGTCATAGCCAACTATAGCTTCTATTTAAAAAAATGTGAGTTTGAGTCATAACTTTTTAACGGCGAGCGTGAAAAAAATTTTCTTAGTTCTATTAAAATCTGCATAAAAATATCTAAAAATAATCTTCATAAACTTTTTCGATATTTAAAACAATAAGGGAGATATGACATACTATAAATATAACAAAAAAACAAGTTTTCCTTAATAACTCAAAAACCGGAAATGATAGAATATTTTTTGAAAAAGGTTCTGCGTTTTTCCCAAAAAACTGCACATTTTTGGTAATTTAATCGTTTCTCTATCTTTATTAAGCGAGATGCCCATGTATTCCCATCGAATTTGGACCACCCTGTACTTGTTAAACTGTTCTTGGCTATGATTCATCTTCATCCAGACGCAGTATACACTTGAACAATCATTTAATTAGACAAAAGTAATTTGTCCATTAAAACATCAAAATAAGAGTTATAAAGAGCAAAGCAACATAAGTTTTAAAGTTACTTCTGTAAAATAGAATTTTAATTTTACAAAGGCGAATTCCAAATTGCTCTATTTTAATTTTTAATATTACAGGATCGAATCCTGTCAGGATACGATATGCATTACTTTTAAAATAAACATGTGGTGGTTTATAACACATTATGTGCACTTCAAGGATTTAATCGTATCGATTTCCACTGAAATTTCTTTTGATACAGGTCAGGGGTTAAAAATAAACTTACTTGAATTTAAATCGATAGCCTGAGCTGCGTTCTTAGCCTGTGCACTAGATATCTCATGTTCAATAAAATATTCTTCGTACGTTACAATTTCGTGTTTAGCATTTGGCGAAGGGTTCGTTATCACAAATCCTGGAAGCAACGATAAAAGGCACGCCACTGTATATCCAAACTCATACCGCATTGTTCATTTTTTATTTTTTTATTATGTATTAATTCATTTGTTTTTACGTCTCACCATTGTTTATTAAAACACAATGCTTACATTTTGCCCGATATTGGGTAGGTGCTCACTTGTCACAAAACAATCACAATTATTTTAGGCAATTATTTTTCAACGTCAACAACACTCTTTACCTCGTTGAATTACGTATAATTTGTGTATTTTTCCAATTTCGACTATGATTTACCGTTGTTACTTGTAATTGAACAATTTGTATTTTGGCCTTCACTATCATAACAATTTATGTTTTTATTTAATCGGTGCTTTGTTTTTTTTTTATGGCATTGTAAGAAATCCACTTTCGTAATTGGTTTAATAATATGAACTGCTATTTTTTTATGCCCAATTACGAATATTAAATCGAGATTATGTATTTCTGCGCGACTTTGCGGTGCAAAAAATCGTTTAAAATGTGTATTAACACTGCAATAGTCACTTGAATTCAACAATATACGTCCGACCCGGCGTTCGGTATAATTAAAATTGCAACAATACAGAAGTTTCCCCTCCAAAACGGCGATAGTTGACAGCTCTCTTCGACGGTTGGCCTGTTCAAATGACTAAACACGACAGATAATAGTTGGCAAATGGTTTAGTGTCGATGTGCCTGCGCGTATGCTATCAATTTCCATTTTGCTAAAGGCCAAAGGCTGTACGTGTCTTAAGAGGTTTATTAACGGCACTTCTGCTGCATACATATTGTACTTAAGCGTCGTTACAACTATATTAAGATCCTGAAAGGCTCAAAAATCATGTTCAGAAGCGGATTTATCCGTAATAGGGCTCTGTTGGTCACTTTTTTTGGAGCTGCCCGTTCACGACAATGCAAAAATGCGCGAAATATTGCTGGTTAAGATTTAAAAAAGTCGAATATACATTAAAAAAATGGCATTGCATCTAAAATATTTTTGTTTTGTTTTAATTATAAATACATTCAATTGTTTTGACTTTTTTTGTTTAAAACGACTTATATGCTCTTAATTTTACATTCACGTTTTAAAAATTGTTGCATATTCCTTTAAAAGAATTTGAAATGCTGTACCTCATTAAAAATACTATAGATGTGCATTTTTAAATTAAAATAAACAATTGAGAATAACATTCACAAATATTTACACATGGTGTGTCGCAAAGATTATCGCTTCCTTCTTTGTTTTGTTTTTCTTTTAAACAACCCGAAAGAACTTACCTAATATATTATTGAATGACGAAAAAACTGCATAAACTATTATAAAAATTATTATTTATTTTGTTTCTTTGAAGAACGTCATTTAACTTTTCTTTAAATCATACTTAATTTTTTAGTAAAAATCGAATACCAATTGTTCTTATAATATATCATGTAAATATTTCGATACTTCTTCATGATTTTTTTCTAATCACGTATCAAAATCTATAAAAATGCAGCAATAGGCCATGCATTTGCGTAATTAAGGGTTTGCAGTGACATTTTTTGTTTTGAAAACCATAAAATCGTTTAATTTAATAAACTACGGAATACAAAAAATGCAGAGGTTCCTTTCGTGGCCTACTGACGACATTTTTTGCGAATAAAATATTAATAAAAGTACATATAAAGATGTTTATACAGGGTGGTCCACATAGACGCACCACTATTGGGATTTCCTAAACGGTAAGAGCTACAAAGAAGTTTAAATTAGACAAATTGTTCCTCTTTCTGAGACCTATTCAGTGATGCTTTAACGTTTTAAAAAAGTTCCATGGCACGCTAGATAATAAACAAAAATGGGCATTTTAATAAATCGGTATTATTTCAGTTATACTTGATGGTACAATGATATTTTTGGGGAAAAAGTTGTACAATGTCTTACGTGCGTATAAAATGAAAATATTCGTTTGTTTCAATATTGTTTAAATTCTTAGATAAATTACAAAGTTGCATGTTTTTAAATGGAAACCATAGTTGGCTTTGACCTCATGAAGAAGCATTTTTTCCTCTTTTCAATATTATGTTTCATGTATTTATTTTGATATTTAGGCTCAATAGAAATGAAATTAATTAAATAGTCCCCCATGAAACTATAAAGCGCCATGAATTTAAACTAAATTTTAAAAAAAAATGCTTTCATTTTACAGTGCGTGAAAAATCTTTAACCTTATTCCCAAAAATATTTTTGTGCCATCAAGTATAACCGAGTTATCAACGATTTAAAAAAAAATAAGCCTATTTTGATTTTTGTTTATTATCTATGTGCCATGGAACTTTTTTAAAACATTAAAGCAGCACTGAATAAATCTCAAAAAGGGGAACAATTTGTCTAATTTCAACTTCTTTGCCATAATTTTATGAATGCTATGGCATTTTTAAATACAAACTATCATAATTCCCCGTTTTTTTTTCTTCGAAAATGATAAAATGCAAAACAATGCAAATCCATCTTGACGCAATAACATCAACATGTAACCACGAAATTACTTCAATAAGTGTTCAAAATGACCTCCATCATTTTCAGTTCATAATCGCACTCTCTTTAAAAGCATTTTTAAATACAAAAGATTTTTTCTCGGAATTGTTTTTTTACACTATTCCTTATTTTCGACTTTTCCGAAAAATCGGTTTGATTTTCGAAAAATTTCACTTGACCAAATTTGTAGCCCATAAAATTTGCTATCCGGAATGGGCCGTCGGTTTTTTTGTACAACCTTTCGTTTTAAAGATACAGCGGTTGCAAAGTCTAAGAAACAATAAACGTTTTTAAATTTTTCACATTTTTTTGTACAAACTGCCTTATAACTTTTAAACCATTGCCTGTAGACTAAAAATAATTATAATTAATTTTGTAGAGAATTTCATGCTCTATTAAAAAGCTGCAAGGTATTTTACGATAAAATTGATATTTTCGGCGACAGAACCTTTTAAATGCAGAAGTGTAAAAAAATCAAGTAAGTGTTGATATCTGCTTAGCATTTGATTTTAGAAAAAAATTGCACTTGAAATTTTTACTTACAAAAAGGTCCTCTATCACCACTTAAAATATTTGCGGTGATAACGGGGACACCCTGTATATCAATTTTTGGTTTAAAAAAAACAGGTTAATGTTTAAAAAGGATAATAACTTTTTCTATAAGACTTTGTAAAAAAATATAGGGTATTGTATTTAAAAAAAATGATGTATCGATGTTCAAAAATATTTGACCAAGCGTAAAAATGCCCTTGTAATATTTTTAAAATGTAACTAGTGAAAAGCGTTAATTAATTTATTGTCAATTAAATTTCAAACGAATTTTACTGCCTTTTCAAAATTTAAATGAAAATTTTTTTTGAGCGCTGCATCGCTGAAAATTTTCATAAAAATGTAAATTTTACGAAAACGGTTGACTGTAGACCTAGGTATTCATACATTTTTTGTAGTTACTTTAAAGAGTAATTCAAAAATATTAAAATATGCAGGGTGTTCTGTTTAAAATTTTAAAGTTTGAGTCCGTTTCCGGTTGAAACGGAAGTCATAATGCAACCTCAATATTTTCACCGAATCTGGAACATACGATAACGGTCAGATACCAAATGTCATTGTAATCACATTGTAATGTATTTATAGTCTGCAAGATATTTTTCTGTTTCCATAGTTTTGCACAGCACTGTATGTTTTTAGCATAATGAATAAATTCTGAAATCTATTTCATTGTTAAGCTTCACTTATGACTTTTACAATTTTACCCACCCTAATTAACTTTTTTTTTTGCTAAAACTGCATAACTCGTTATTAATTCCAGATTATTTTATTTAGTCGTGAGTCCTGTTACTGTTAAGTCTGTTTTATACTATACTATTTTTTCGTTTAAGAAAATCGTATACGATTTTCTAGTACGGTGTCACTCAAAAATTAAAAACGAAAAATTCGTACGAAATTACTACCTGCCCTAAATGCGTCCCATTTTAGCATGGGCGCATGCGTACTCTACTGTAACTGTATCTGACCGCATGTCATTTGTGGGTTAGGTTAACTGAAACAATCAAAAGATGTTTAATACTACTTATTACCGTTATTCCTCACAATTTATTTTGTAGGAATAAATATGTAGAATGGAACAATCGTTAAATATACGTTAAATTTAAAAATGATTCGCTTTCTGTTCTGTGATCAAATTGAACATTTGACATGGTTACTCAAGGTGCCAACAAAATATGATAAAAGTTACTAAAAAGTAACCAAAATATATTGGAGCTTGCGTACCAAAAAATAGTACAATGTAAATGGTTCATATTTTCCATGCTAAATTCTTGAACGAAATTTTTGTATTGAAAATCGTATACGATTTTCTTAAACGAAAAAATAGTATAGTATAAAACAGTCTTTAGGTGTAGGAAATACGAAATACAAATATTTTTTATCTGTTCCAAAATGATTCCAACCATGGAACTAGTTCCAATTTAAAAACAACATATTCCATCGTAATAGTCAAGTATTTCCTTTCACTTGACTGCTAAATAAGACCCAAAAGAATTAAATTTTGGTTTTTAAGACCCTTGCCCAGCATGATGTCTCTTTACCGAGTACTTTCCTAAAACCTTCCGCAAATATATCCCTTGTAATTTTTGTAAGTAGCAAAATGTCGTTGTTATTTAGCGTCGCCTAGATCTAAACAGTAAAGAATTGATAGCTTATAAAAACAGTAACGTTGTGGTCATGCGATTATAAAATAATCTACTAAATAGCAAAAACATCGTTCGCGTTTCTATATTAGCTCACGTGTTGGTTTTACAATTACCAAGTAAAAACGTTTCTTATCGAAACAAGGTTGTAGGTAAACGCATATACCTCTTAAGATAACGTGCATTCCACAAATATCTACCTTCAACACGAAGAACATGACAAAAGTAGTTGCTTTAAAAGTATTCCCAGTTTTCCAAGTTTCGCAATTAATAACAATTATAAAATAATCATTGCATTATAAGTATTTAACAAATCCTGGCGCATTTGTACACAATTTGCTAAGGCTTAAATATTTTTTTGATTGGTATTAGTTAACGGTATTGTATACCCATTGTCAAATAAATCCGCAGAAGTATAACCGGAAGGGCGAGGTGCAGGTGGAGTCGAACAATGGATCATCATAGTTATGTAAGGTAATCAGCACACGACGCTTTGAATTTTAAACAGACAAATTGTTGAAGATAATGTTACAACCCATCTTTAGTTACTCATTTATTACACTATAATAATTACAAACATTGATACTCTACTACAAGTTTATTGATTCATATTTCATACATATGAAAACACAACCACTATAAAAAATATTGATATGCAATAGGAATAAAAATCTAAAGTAAATACAGAGCTTGTAAAAATGTGCGGAACGACCAAATGTTGAGGTTTATGGGGGTAGAATTTTGAACGAGGCAGCGTTACAAAGATGTTAAGGGTTTTAATTTTTTGTGTGTGTATACAAAGTTTTTAGAAATGCTATCAGCTCTATACAGGGTGTTGTATGACGTAACGGCCAAACTCAAGGAGCATGTTCCTTGAGTCAATTTAAGCAAAAAATGTTATATAAACCATAGTCCAAAACTCGATGGTTATCGAGTTATAGACCTTTAGTTTATAAAAAAAAGGTCAACTTTAACATAAAAAAGCATGAAATACTGCTTTTATCTTCTAAAATATTGATTTAACAACAAAGTTTTTTATAAAAGATGCATCGCTATCTTTTTTGCGCTTCATGGTATACCCGATTTTCTTTTGTTTTTTACGGTTTATTTTCTATGGCAACCAAGCTGGATATTTTAAATAGAACACCCTGTATATTATAACATTTTTGGATTCCTCTTTAAATGTACTTTATAAAATGTAAAAGGTCAGATAGGCCTAAAATTAACCGTTTTCAAGTAATTAATTTTTTTCTCGAAAATTTCGATCGATGTAGCACTTTCGAAAATATCAAGTATTTAAGAATTCAACGAATTCGATCAAAAGTAACTAACGCCCTGTATTAAATTTCAAAATTTTAAATAATACAAATCGTGTACACAGTTATAGAAAGCATAACTTCCAAACGAATTTCGGTTGTCGCCACACATTTCTTAAATATTGGAAATTTTTGAAATTACTACATCGCTCAAACTTTTCGAAAACAAGTGAATACTCGAAAACGGTTAATTTTGGGCCTATATGACCTTGTACATTTTATAAAATACATTTAAAGAGAAATCCAAAAATGTAATAATATACAAGGTGTTCTATTTAAAATAACTAAGTTGGTTGCCATAACAAATAAACCGTCAACAACAAAACAAAATCGAGTACACCATAAGGCGCAGAAAAAATAGCCATGCATCTTTTACAAAAAACATTTTGTTGTTAAATCAATATTTTAGAAGATAAAAGCGGTATTTCATACTTTTTTATGTTGAAATTGACCTTTTTTTATAAACTATAACTCGATAATTATCGAGTTTTGGACTATGGTTTATATAACACTTTTTGCTTAAATTGACTCAAGGAACATGCTCCTTAAGTTTGGCCGTTACGTCATGCAACACCCTGTATTTCTAAAAGAAAATACCTTATGCATTATTAAATTTAATTTCATAGCTGTTGATAATGTACTAGGTTCGTCATGGTGAAAGAGTGTGGTCGTGGAGTTACTTATTTGCTTTTGTTTAAAAACATTTGAAACAGACACGTTTTAAACTTGCATCACTTAATTAACTGGATAATTATAGTTGGGTCGTTGTTCATTTATTTTAATAGTTGAATGTATTACCCGTTTTAGAATTTAAATTTTTATTTAGAGATAGGGGCATTTAGAACTTTATGTTACACTTTCTTGTTGTTTGGAAACTTTAATGCTAATTTTCAAGTTCAACACAAAGTTTTGAATACCCCGTATTTGATATTTTACGTAAATAATTAGTTAGTTTCATCTTGTTATTGTAAAACCCAAAAATGGATAATCTTTTCCAAGGTGTTGCCGGTAAACTAGAATTAACCGTAGAGTGAGGTGGTAAAAATCCAAAAAGGCTTGTAAACGCTTCCATTGCGGGCTTACACGTTTATTTTTAATTAAAAAGCTTTGATTAAACTTTTCCCTGACCCTCGTTCATTTGGTCATTAATAGAGGGTCAGGTTAAAGGTTGATTAAAGTTTTTTTTTTTTTTTTATTAAATAAATAATCAAAACGAAGCTAATTTCGGTCTTTCACCACCTCACTATGGTAAATGCTAGGTTTTACCGGTAATGAGATTTACCCATTTTTGGGCTTTTACAGTAATATATACAATAATAGCACAATGAAATAATTTTTCATACAATTATTTGAGTTTGTAAAAGTATCAGAGTATTATTAATAACTTTCCATTAGCTGCAATAACCATTTTATAAAATTAACAAAAAATAATTAGTAGATTCCCAAAATTTGAATTTGAAAATTCCACTTGAAAACCAATTGTTGGCTTTAAAAAAAAATCGGTGTCATTTTCGAACACTCTCTACCGGGTGATTCAATTTGACTGTCGCACCCCTATAACTTTTTAGTTATTAAAAATAACTCCAACAAACCTTATATATTTGGAAACGGCGACAAATTCTCTGTTATGTGATGTGCATTTGTCATCTCTACGATGCAACTGTTTTTTTTTTTTTTTAAATTACATAGTATACATGTTTTTGTTGATTCGGATAAAGAATGTAATTCTGGATCCGACCATGTATAATTTTTAAGATAAGATCGTTTTTTGTTATGTTTACTAGACTTTGAACTGATTTTTCTCGAAAATTTTCTTATGTAATGAATACTTTTTTAATACATGGTCGGATTCAGAATTAAATTCTTTATCTGAATCAACAAAAACATGTTTACATTGTAATTAAAAAAAACAACAGTTGCCTATCGCGGATTTGACATACGTCATCGTAGAGATAACAAATGCACATCACTTAATAGAGAATTTGTTGCCGTTTCCAAAAATATAAGGTTTTTTGGGGTTATTTTCAATAATTAAAAAGTTATAGGAGTGTGACAGTCAAACTGAATCACCCGGTATAGACCATTTTAAAAAACCCTTGCTACACAAGTTCGGTGAAACTTTTTTAAAACAGACTTGTTCACAATTCTGTATTAAAACCAGAGATATTTGGCAGTAGACGCACTTTTAATACGTACCTACTGTATTTAATTGCATTTTAATGAAATTGATTTGGGTCATTGACTTCATATGAGTAAGAAGTTTTATTTTCACCGACGGCAGCAACAATACATCATATATTCGAATCTCCGACACAAGTCGTATGTATTTGGGGGACAAAACAAATTTGGTGCGCATTGTATGGGTAGATTATCTAAAAAAAAAAACGTTATTATTGCATTTTAGTTGCAAATTTCAATGTTTACAGTACCGTAAAATCTGGCACATCCACAACAATAGCCTTGTATTATGGCGGGATCATCATCGCAAAAATTTTGAGGACACCCTGTACAAGTTGGCCCTATACCTAGCCATGGAATATTAACTAAAACAAATTTAAAAAGATATGCACTCGAGGGTATTTTTCAGTCTTGGAATGTTCCTTCGACCAGATCCAACAATATTTTAACAAAATTATGTGCACATTCTGATTGAAATATCGCTTATTATTAGAGATAAACCATAAGTTGAACTTTGCAAGGCTGCTAAATGTTATGTGATTAATAAAAACAATCAGAAAAAAACAAATGCGCATCGATTTAGCAAAACCCAAAATAAATTTAGAGAAAAACGAAAAGTTCTAATCAAATTGGTTAAAGATATATCAAATTTGTTAGTATTTTAATAACCAACAATATCTAACTGTAGCTACCTTGCCAAAGTTTAAGCTGTGCTTTATCTTTAATAATAAGCGAGATCCTAATAGTTGCCCAAGAATTGGAATCAGCCCGTGAATCATTTTATTCATGTTTTTTATTCTATAATGCGGGAAAAAGTTGTACAAAATATACTTACATGTTCTCCCAACCCTTGATTCTTCGTAAGTCGCTGCTGTGAAACAAAATAAGCAAAACACTATCAAAACCGAACTACCCTTAAAGAAGTGCATTTTAAGACTTTCTTTGTTTTAAGTGTTTTTTTCTGGTTATATTACTGGGGTTATCAGAATTCTAGAAAAAGAAATTATAAATCCATTAAGATAGAAATGGCCATGACTAAGTTTTTTTTTACAGAAAAAAACAACAACTCTTACACTGATAGTAAATACCTAATAAAACATGGTTTTATCTGAATTATTAACAACTTGTTTTAGGAAAATCATTAGTGTTTTTGGAGTCAATAAACTTGTTAACTTTTATCCTTAATTAAAAATGGCATATACAATCTTTAACATTAAAATGTTCCTTTGTACCTTTGTGTATGATTTATCTTAAAAATAACTATACAAAAATTAACATGTTTAAAAAATAAATTATTTACGCGTTTTCTAAAACGATTATTATTTTAATAGTAGCAATTTAATGTGCATTTTTTACTTTGTCCGTTTTTAAATAACGTTATTATATTATCGACGATTTAAAAGTTACCATAAATTATCACAATAAAAATGTTTAGAGCTAAATGTAAATATTTATTTTAAACTATTGTATTTTTAAAAAATATTAAAGTAAAAATATTTTTAGAATTAAAGTTATGTTTACGAATATCGTTTTCTGATGCTACAATTATCATTTATGTTTATAGTTAACAAATAATTTTCATTTCAATGATTTAATTTTCATTGCCATGCATGGATTTTGAGTAAGCGGCAAGTAGTTTTAATAGCCCGCTACATATAGTAGTTCCAGTGTTCTGTGGTAGTTCCAATATACCGTAATAATGACAGATGTCAGTTGAAGCTTAGTCATTAATAAAATTGTCTACTTTTAAAACCAATAAATTTTATAGTGCATCTTTAGTGTCTAATAATTGAGTATCGTTTAAATTTATCTAATTACTACTAACAGAGGAACATTTTACTGAGATTCATTGGAGTTGTCAGTGAATACTTAGTTGACTGTGCAAATCTGAATTGTCAGGTGTGAGAGTTACGCTAATAAAATGGGGTTTTTAACGGTTTTAAAGAAAATGAAGCAAAAGGAAAAAGAAATTCGAATATTGATGTTGTATCCTTTTAGTAAAATAGCTAAATATTTTAAAACTCAAATAGTTATAACCAAACTTTTTTAATTGACAATGACCATATGATATATTTTCCTTAATTTACGTAGAGGATTAGATAATGCTGGCAAAACCACTATTCTCAAAAGATTTAACGGTGAAGAAATTGACACAATATCTCCGACTCTTGGTTTTAATATTAAAACACTCGAACATAGAGGGTAAGTTTATTACATTTCGTAAATTTAGCGTAAATTATACTTAATTTTAGTTATAAATTAAATATGTGGGATGTGGGTGGTCAAAAGTCCTTACGCTCGTATTGGAGGAATTATTTTGAATGTACTGATGGATTAATATGGGTAGTGGACAGTGCTGATAAGCGACGACTGGAAGTTTGTAAAGCAGAATTGCACATTTTATTAAAAGAAGAGGTACAGTTAATTTTATTGATTGGCTTTATGTAATTGTTGAATATTTCAGCGTTTATCTGGAGCTACATTGTTAGTATTTGCAAATAAGCAAGATCTTCCAGGGGCTTGTTCGGCCGAAGAAATAAAAAATGTAAGCATATCTTAATTACTTTTAAATTTAAGAGATGTATAATTTAACGCAGTTTTGTCACTTGATCCCATGCTTATGTTTATTTGGAATTAATTTGTAGATATTAGAACTGGACAATATTAAAACACATCATTGGAAAATCGTGTGGTGCAGTGCAGTGACAGGTGAAAATTTGCTTCTAGGCATAGATTGGTTACTAGATGACATTTCTGCAAGAATCTTTACACTTGATTAAAAAAAATAACTTGTTAACTACGTACTACTCAATGTAATTCGATGTTTATTGATAAATGTTTATTTAACTTTTTTAATTTTGCATTTTAATCTTTTAAATGTAATCTTCTATTTAAATATAAAGTTTGCAATTATGAGCAAGGCTGCTTTAATAGGTTTATTGCACCAGAATGAGTTTTTTTTTTTTAAATTGAACTAAATACAAAGCATTTCTTAAAAAAATAATTTAAACAATAATTTTTGTGCAGTAGATGTTTTTGCTATTCTTGAAAATGTTCAAGAGTATATTACACATATCAAGTTAATTTAAATGACTTGCTGAAATTTTATTTTTAAGAGCTTTCTTTATGACTTCCCTGTAGAACTCGATATTTATAGCTGAAATGGGTAATAAGTATGAAATAAATAAATATAACATTAATTTAATTTAATTTATATATATATATAATGGCTCAAAATATTTATTTTATTTGTTATTCTGGCTGCGTCTCTTGTTCAGTAGGTGGTTCAGCTGTTTCTTCAGGCTTATTTTCATTAGTTTCTTGTGGTTCTGTTGGATTCTGAACATCAGTTGGTTCTGTTGGATCTTGTACATCAGTTGTTTCTGTTGGACTCTCCGCATCAGTTATTTCTGGTGGACTCTGCTCTTCAGTTGGTTCTTTTGTTTCTGTTGTGTCTTGAGGTTCTTGTTCTTTAGGAACTTCACCACCTTTATCAGTCTGCGTTTCTGCAAAAAAAGATTGTTTTCCAAACTAATCTTGTTACTGTTTTTTTTTTTAACTTTAACTATTAGCATTGTCTCATATAGTCATATAACTTCTTTTGTGTGTGTTTCAATTGAGGCTGGTAGTATATGATTATAAGTTTAAATAATTAAATAGTACATATACAGGGTGTTTCTAAAATATTGCGATAAAATTCGTAAGGTGATTCCTTATCAAAAATTAAGGAGGGTCTTTCATATAAAATTTTTTCCTTAGTCATCTCCTGTCGGAGTTACACCCCCACAATGCAGGAGAATGATATTTGGTAGATTTTTTATACTTATTAAAAGGTTTCCCTTAGTAATATTTTCAATCATCTTCCACCTTCACAGAGGGCTGGAAAGTGCGACCCCTGTTGGTTTTTTTATCAGAACTTTTTGGTGGGTTGAAATTTTGCAATTAAAAAATTTTGTTTGAAAGCTTGATTTCTTTAAAAACTTTTTTTATTCTTCAGTTTTTCTCGTAAAACCTACAGTTATTGAGTAAAAAATAAAATAAGTAAACATGAACCATCAAATATTCCAATATAAAACGATTCATTTTGGTGGGTACCATGGTTTGTTTATGTTCATATTGGGTAGAATTGATGCGTGTAATTTATTTTGAAGTTTACGCGGCGACAACGCCCGTCAGTTCTACCCAGTTCTACCCAATATGAACATAAACAAACCATGGCAACCACCAAAATGAATCGTTTTATATTGGACTATTTGCTGGTTCGTGTTTACCTATTTAATTTTTTACTCAAAAACGGTAGGTTTTACGGGAAAAGCTAAAGAATAAAAAAGTTTCTAAATAAAGCAAGCTTTGAAATAAAAACTTTTTAATTGCAAAATTTCAACCCACCAAAAAGTTCTGACAAAAAAACCAACAGGGGTCGCACTTTTCAGCCCCCCGTGGAGGTGGGAGATGATTGAAAATATTACCATGGGAAACCTTTTAATAGGGATAAAACATCGACCAAATATCATTCTCCTACATTTATCCAAATTTGAGAAATAAAATAAAAACCTAGTTTTACCGCTCCCCTTTAGGGGGGTGTAACTCTGAAAGGATACGTCTAAGGAAAAAATTCTATATGAAAGACCCCCCTTAATTTTCGATAAGGAATCACCTCCCGAATTTTTTCGCAATATTTAAGAAACACCCTGTATAATCAAGATCTCTTCTACCCGTAGGTGTAGGGATTAAATAATTAAATAGTAACAAATTTAATTACCTTGGACTTGCACTTGACCATCTGTAACAGCTTCAGTGGGTGCAGCTTGAACAGTTTTGCCTTCTACAACTAATTAATCAACTTAAAACAAAACACAGGTTTTTGATTAAGTAATTATACCTTGACCTTCTGCTGGAGTTTCAGTTGCTTGTTCACCATCTGGTGGTGCCTCTTTTTTATCTTTGCCCTTTTTGCCTTTCTTTCCTTTACCTTTTTTACCTTTCTTCTTTTTCTCAGGTAGTGTTGTATCGGGATAATAGGACATGTAAACCGCCTTCATTTCCACAACGTTTACTTTGTTTTTTCTCTCGGGAAATTTGTTTATTAATTCATTTTTCAAGTCCGTATCAACGGTTTTCATTTTAAATTTCTTCGCCAAGTCTAGAAACTCTTGCTTTGTTAATGGTGTATCTGGTAAGCTCAAAATAAAATGCCTAAAAATAATGAATGTTAAAGTCACACAGAAATATTGTTTGCAGTATATCAAGTGATACTGAGAGGTAAAAAAAAGTTTATAATTTGCATTTTACAGTATGCTTTGATCAAAACAAAAACATAGTTTAGCCGAAATAACAAGTGAATACCCAAAATCTCTCTTTTTCTTCTTCTTTTTAGGTTTCTGTGCTAAGAATCTCGCTCGTTCAAATAATAATTTTCTTAAATCTGGTCCATATATCTTATAATTACTTAGAATTCCTCCTATTAGTACATTTTTACCTAATTTAGTGATTTTTTTCCAAATCTACATAACAATAAATGTATTATAAAAGTAGTCGAAAAAATTTTTAACTTAAAAATGTTTAACAATTAATTAAACAAATTTACCGGTACAAATTCTTTATTAACAAATGCATTTTCCAAATCCATGTATTCTAATGGATTTTGAGGTTTAGCAATAAAAACTTTTGCCAAAAACATCGCTTCGTCCGGTGTAATCAAGTTATTACCGAGTTTCACACTAATTAATGATTGACTCCCTGCAAGTGCGGTACGAAGCATTTTTAACGGAACTCCAGTTAATCTAAGTAAATGAGTAATATTGTGTTTTAAACTTTAATATTATTATAAAAACTCAGTAACATTATACAGGGTGGTCCAAATTCGATGGGATTGCATGGGTATCTCGGTTAATATTTAAAATAGAGAAACGGTTAAATTACCAAAAATGTGCAGTTTTTTGAGAAAAACTCAGAAATGTTTTCAAAAATATTCTATCATTTCCGGTTTTCGAGTTATTGAATAAAAAGTGTTTTTTTGTCATATTAATAATGTGTCATATCTCCGTTATTGTTGTAAATATCGAAAATATTTATGGAGATTATTTTTAGATATTTTTATGTTTAATTTGATTACACTAAAAAAAAAAAAAAGTTACGCTCGCCGTTACAAAATTATGACACAAACTTACCTTTTTGTAAATGGGAGCGATAGTTGGCTATGACCTATTTAAATTGCTTATTTATTTCTCATTCCAAATATATCAGGGTTGATGTATTTATTTTCAATAATACGCAAGTTACGAAGGTTTTTTAGTTTTTTTTTAAGAAATCAGGCTGTGAAAACAAAAAAAAAACAAGGTGTAAAACCTTATAAAACTCATGTGTTACAAGTTACTAAGGTTTTTATATTTGTTGTTGAGATAAACATCAAAAACTTTTGAACATAAGATAAACAGCAATATACTACATAACTGCTGATTCCGACTATATTGTTGTTATCTTATGTTCAAATATGTATTTATAATGTTTATCTCAACAACAAATTTAAAAACCTTGGTAACTTGTACCAGATGAGTTTTAAAATGTTTTACACCTTGTTTTTTTTTTTGTTTTCACAGCCTATAATTTTCTTTAAAAAAAAAACTAAAAAACCTTCGTAACTTGCGTATTATTGAAAATAAATACATCAACCCTTACATATTTGGAATCAGAAAAAAATAAGGAATTTAAATAGGTCATAGCCAACTATCGCTTCCATTTAAAAAAAGGTAAGTTTGTGCCATAACTTTTTAACGGCGAGCGTAAAAATTGTTTTTTTAGTATAATCAAATTAAGCATAAAAATATCTAAAAATAATCTTCAGAAATATTTCCGATATTTACAACAATAACGGAGATATGACACATTATTAATATAACAAAAAAACACTTTTTATTCAATAACTCGAAAACCGGAAATGACAGAATAGTTTTGAAAACGGTTCTGAGTTTGTCTCAAAAAACTGCACATTTTTGGTAATTTAACCGTTTTTTTTTCCTTCAATATTAACAGAGATACCCATGCAATCTCATCGAATTTATACCACTCTGTACATAAAGAGTCCCAAATTGATTATTTAAAAATCATTAAGGTTGTTTTGTTTTAAGTAACCTGAGGTTGTTTTAAAACATTTAGTTCAATTGTTTTTAAAGTTTAATGTCAAATGTGGGACAGGTTGTATACAATATACTGATATGATATTATTTACCCATTATAGTAATAATCTGTGCATTAAAAATTTCATAATTATCTGTTAAAATGTAAAAATTAATGTAAATGCAAGGTTGTTACCGATTGTTGCTTAGATCTAAAAATTGTAACGTTTCACATTGTTTAATATATTTCCTGAAAGGGTTTATTGCCTCTTTTGCAGAAATACTGTTCCATGACAAATTCAGATGTGTAATATTTTTGTTATGTGTTAGTCCATTGCATAAATTTTTAAAACCTTAAAAATTAAAATTCAATTAAATTGAATTTCAAAAATGAAAATTATTTTGCAATAATCAATATTGAAGTTTGTAGTTACTTAATCCTGTAAATAAATCATTCCATCCTAGATTTAATTCTTCGATGCTATTATTCTCCAACAAGATCAATTCTAATGTTTTTGAAGCTTCTTCCCCCAATTTATTATGACTCAAGTTGAGCACTCTGATTGAGCTATTGTAAATTAAACCAGATTCAAGTGCCTTTAATCCATTATTTCCTAAACTATTAAAACTTAAGTCAAGCTCTTGAAGGTTTAGTGTCATCATTATTCCTTCATTTAGCTCTTCGGCACCTAGCATAGAGTTTTTTTTTATAACTACTATAAAAGAGAAATGTTATAGAACCTTCTGGCTTGATTCTGCATTCTCTCATATTCAGATACTCAATGGTGCTATTTTCTCGTATCAACTCACTTACAAAATATACACTTTGTGGTGACATCCAATTATCTTGCAATATCAGGTTTTTAACATGACGATTTAATAAAAGAGTTTGCATTATCGCTCTTATTTGTTTAAATGTTAAACCATAAAACTAGTAATTAAAATTTTGGTTTAGGCAAGTGCTTTCAATGTTAGCAAAGAATTATTTTAAACCTTTAGGTCCAAAGTATCTGTTGGCAAAAATTTGAGAACTCTTGAAATTGGAACAATTCCATTTTCGTCACATAATTTTTTATAGTGTGCACAACCAACGTCATCATACAATATTTCTGGTTCTACAAATAGAACTAGTCATTAAATATAGCTTTTAAAACACAATAAATCTCTTATAAGTATTTTTACGAATTTAAATTTAAAAATGTAGGTATCACAAGTTAGTAAAACATCGATGTGTTAATGTTAATTAGATAAAACCAAAAATTATAATTTTTACCAACGTAATTAAAAGCTTTATCGAGCCCTGGGTCGACAAGTGGTGGAAAATGATATAAAGGATGCCTCAATAAAGAACTTCTTGATATTAAAATTTGTGCCAAACAACGAAAAGATGCTGTGTTTTTGTTAAACAGATCTTCAATTTCTTGTTCTGTAATTTCTTCTAAATCTTCTTCTACATTAGCAAACTCTTCGTCTTTAAACGAATGCTGAGAACCTTCGTCTGTTGCTTCGACTTCATTATCATCATCATCATCATCATCATCAACTTCAGCGTTAACAGGTTCATTTTCAGTATTGGCGGGTTCATTTTCAGTTTCAGTCTCCATGCTAAATGCAAAAATTTAATGAAAATTCCCAAGATTATGACATTCAAAAACGTATAATTAATTTTAGAAGTACTGGTCATTGTTTGAGAAGTGCAGGTTTCAGTAAACGTCAGTGTCAAATAAGTAAGGTTAATTTGTTGTCTGTGAGCTGTGACTCAAATAAAATATAATTTTTGATATTGTAAAACCTCTAAAATGGAACCCGAAGAACATTTGTTGGGATTAAAAGGTTTTGTTAATATGCCTTAATGACGTTATTCTAAAACTAAATTTTTAGTAATGAGATTAACACGGCCAACATTAGCAAGTCCTTTACCAATTACTTGTGATGCAAAAGACTTACCAGGAAATTTACTTAATATAGTATTACATCAAGATCCAACAACGGTGCAAGGTTTAGAAACAATATGTTCCGGGCAGTTTCTCCTTTTACCTCAAAACCCCGTCAATATTTATTTGGGCGAAACTTTTTCTAGTTACATTTGCGTTTATAATGAAGCTCAGAAAGTGGTTAACAATGTTGCTGTTAAAGTAAGCCCTGAATAAGTTTTTTATTATGGTTATTAATAAATCAACGTTACAGGTTGATTTGCAAACTAGTTCGCAAAGACTTCCATTGTCTATGAATCCACCAACACCGCAAATGGTTGCCGATGATACTATTAATATTGTTATTCATCATGAGGTTAAAGAAATTGGCACTCATATGTAATAAATACATCAATCGCCTTATTTTATAAAGTAATAGAACGTTTATTATAGATTAGTTTGCGAAGTTACATATCAAGCGTCAAACGGTATGCAAACATCATTCCGTAAATTTTTTAAAATTCAGGTTCTTAAACCCTTGGATGTTAAGACAAAATTCTACAATGCAGAATCAGATGATGTTTATTTAGAAGCTCAGGTTCAGAATATTACAGCGGGACCAATATGCCTAGAAAAAGTCGCTTTGGATGCGTCACATTTATTTGCTGGTAATAATTCTAATATTAAAATGGTTTATGAGCTAAATTCCTTGTCTAAGCTTGTATAATTTTACAAATAACTGTAACAGCAGTACTTATGCAAAAAAGTTAAAGTCGTTGAAAATTTGCTTCATGTGTACGGACATTGAATTTTCTGATATTTGAAATAAAAGTCGTTTAAAATGTTAAAGCATATTTAATACTTTGAGAACAAAATAAATAAGAAATTTGTGTGAACATTTCAAAAATTTAGTGGTTAATTTGAGGTTATGTATTTCTACTTTTATGTTTTTGGTATTAAAATTTGAGGTAAAAACTAATTTTAAAAATGTACCAATTTTTAATAATAAGGTAAGTCATAATTTATGAGTTTTGCTTTAAAACCAGTGATTAAATGTTCATATAACTCTAAATTTATTTAATTAAAATTGCACAATGGCTAGTGTCGATTTACAGGCTATAAATTTATTTTAAGTGGTTAGACATCAATACATGAAGGTATATGTACTGTAACATTTAATTTACATTGAAAATGTTTTTATTTTATTTAAAGTGTTTATTTAAAGATTAAGACTGTTCTTGTGTATGTAAAAAGTAAACAAATAATTGTTTTAGTAACATCTTTAAATGTTACACCTTCGGGAGGAAGCGTTTTTGGCAAGACAACGTTTTTACAACCACAAGCAAGTTGCCAATTCTTATACTGTTTAACTCCGGATCCAAAACTGGCATCAGATTTAAAATTGTTAAGTGGTGCTACAAATATCGGTAAACTAGACATAGTGTGGAGATCGAATCTGGGTGAGCGTGGTCGACTACAAACGAGTCAACTCCAACGAATGGTATAAAACAATAATCGTAACCGAATTATTTCAAAATTATTGTAAATCATAATCATAATTACAGGGTCCTGAATATGACGACATCAGACTGTCTCTTCAAGAACTACCCGGTTTCGTGATATTAGAAGAAGCTTTTATGTTTAAATGTAAATTAGTTAATAATTGTGAACGTACTGTAGAATTAATTTTAACCTTAGATAATAATGAAGGGATGACATGGTGCGGTATTTCGGGCAATAAACTGCAAGCGTTAGCTCCGCATGCTTCCTACGACTTAGAATTCCAAATGATTCCTTTAAAACCTGGACTTCGAACGATATCCGGTATTAAGTTATTAGATACTTTTTTGAAACGTACTTATACTTACGATGACCTGGGACAAGTTTTTGTTCTCGTTTCTGAAAAGGATGATTATGGTAAAGGAATGTGATAATATTGTTAGTTCTTTTTTAATGAAACAAAATATAGAGAATTATTTAATGTAAGCATGCTTGATCAGTTTATTATAAAACAATTGAAAATTCAATTTCTTTTGTTTTTAAGCATATTCGTGTATCATATTGATGCTTCTAATAAAGTACATTGATTTTTATTACACAAATTTGTTTAACTTTCTAAGCGATTATAATTATATACAGGGTGTGCCAGCCAAGACGAATTATTCGATAGCTGTTATTAGTAATAACATTAAAAAAAGTTAAATGTAAAAGTTGTTTGTAATCATTTACTACATGACCTAAAATTATTTTCAACTATAGTGTTTTGTTTTTGCGCTCTGATACCAAACATTGTTTTTTTATACGGAACACCCTGTATATTTTGTAATTTTTTGATGTATAATTAAATTCTCTTTCAAAGATATTACAGGTTGTTTATGTCTAAAATGAAACGTTTTTTAGTTATTAACGTTTTTTTGAAAATTTTGACAGATGCAAACCTAAAAATATTTATATTTATTAACATAACACCAGAGCAATTTACTATGGTAATTTATTAGACAATAGTGTCATAGTGATTGTTCACTAGTTACATAATTAAAATAATATACAGGGTGTTCGTTATACTCGGTCCATTTCGCTAAACTTTAAACGCATAATCTTTTTTTTTTAATGGAACACCCTATATATTTTTACATTTTCTTGTAGAAAATTTAATTATCTTTCAAAGTTGTTAAGCAAGTTTTATGTCTAAATATAATATTTTTGAAGTTATTTCGTTTCTTATGATTATTTGAGAGTATTTTACCTAAAATATCAGTAGCAGCCTTTGAAAATTTAAAACAATTTGTATAAACTGTTAACCAGAACAATTAATCGGCACAATTTCCACTATTATGCCACTAAAAATCCATATTTTTTAAGAACTGTAGATATACAGCATTCTGGTGTTATTTGCTGCCATTTATGCCGTGTATCTACAGCTCTTAAAAAATATGGATTTTTAGTGGCATAATAGTGGAAATTGTGCCGATTAATTGTTCTGGTTAACAGTTTATACAAATTGTTTTGAATTTTCAAAGGCTGCTACTGATATTTTAGGTAAAATACTCTCAAATAATCATAAGAAACGAAATAACTTCAAAAATATTATATTTAGACATAAAACGTGCTTAACAACTTTGAAAGATAATTAAATTTTCTACAAGAAAATGTAAAAATATATAGGGTGTTCCATTAAAAAAAAAAAGATTAATGCGTTTAAAGTTTAGCGAAATGGACCAAGTATAACGAACACCCTGTATATTATTTTAAAAATGTAACTAGTGAACAATCACTATGACACTATTGTCTAATAAATTACCATAGTAAATTGCTCTGGTGTTATGTTAATAAATATAAATATTTTTATAAAGGTTTGCATCTGTCAAAATTTTCAAAAAAACGTTAATAACTCAAAAACGTTTCATTTTAGATATAAACAACCTATAATATCTTTGAAAGAGAATTTAATTATACATCCAAAAATTACAAAATATACAGGGTGTTCCGTATAAAAAAACAATGTTTGGTATCAGAGCGCAAAAACAAAACACTGTGTATAGTTGAAAATAATTTTAGGTCATGTAGTAAATGATTACAAACAACTTTTATATTTAACTTTTTTTAATATCATAACTAATAACAGAGCAATTGATTAATTCGTGTTGGCTGGGACACCCTGTATAATAATATATTTGCCACAAATTTGACATTCTAGACGAGCAAACATAGTTATCTTAAAATAATTTAAACTTATAGTTCCATTGTATAAATTATAACAATTCACAAGCGCAAAAAATTACAACACTAGAAAATCACTCGTTACAATTACATTTTATAAAGTCTTTGCAAATAAAATCACTTTTAAAATAAAGTGTGAAAAACGTTAGGGTTTTCTGTATCCAAGAAAAGTAGTTTAAAAATATCGTTGTAGAAATCAGGATAATAATCACAAGCTCTTTTACAGTCAGGTGTCCAATTAATTTCCAACAATTTTGGTTCTATTGTACAATCTGCTTGCATTTCTAACATAATGTCTGCCGCATAAAGTGCTCTTGACTGTGGGCTTTCAGCAATGCCACATGGAGGTTTCTCGTGAACAGCACACTCAAGAACTTCTCTAAACATATCAAGTATCCGTTCCTCAATGAGTTCCCATGGATTATCTGGATATTGCTGTTGCCACTCAGTTTTAAAATCCGAACAAAGCAAGTGCTTCAAATTTTCCAAATTGCGATAATTCATAACTGTAAAATGCTTGTCATAATCGAAAAAGTCTTTTAATTCAAATGGTTTGTTGGCAAATCTCAAGAAGAAATTTTTGTAAATATAAGCTTTTAACGGCTTAACACTCCTCAAAAGTATCACATATCTTATATCGAATTTCACTTTGCCATCGCATTCTGGTCTAGAGAATAGTACAGGGCTTTCGATGTATTTCTGTGCTATTTTGGGCCCTGTTGCTGGCAAACGAACAATATACTTAATATTGTCTGTAATATGCGTATCTAAACCTCGAGCTAAATTAAATGGCTTAATAATCCAATGATTATCAAGGCCAGCTTGTTCCCGATGTTGATAGTAACTTATAAATTTATTCAGTTCGGTTTTTAAGTTGTAAGTAGTTGGTAACCATGCCGGCTTCGTAACTAAATCCATGTGACTTGAAGATGATTTACGTCTACACACTATAGACAACAAATCCTTGATGGTGAGTACATATTCGAATGGAAATTGATTAATCAATTTATCTGGAGTTTCACTTAGCTCTTCAAAATTCTTAAAGTGATTCGTGTACCAAAGTACGTCTGCTTCGTTTTCATTATCGACTATTTCAAATTTCTCGTCTGTTAAAAAAGTTTCAATCAACCGATATTCCGAAAACACCTTCAATATATTCCCTTTATTTGATAAATTTTGTAAATTTGTTAAAGTGGGCAGAGTTTCTCTAATATGTCCACTAAGAAAATAATCCGGACTTGGTTCAGTTTGTGTATAATTTATTTTTAAAAATGAGGTGTATTTCCACGGTAACAATAAAGCGTCACGATCAATGTTTCCAACTTCTCCTTCAACAAAATTAGATTTTAATAATTCTTCGAATTTCAAATTTTTTATAGGGAACATCAACGAATATGTTATTTGTTCGGGTATATATAAAAAAGGTACAACTTTAAAATTTGGCGAATCGCTATGATGTATTGCAGAGCCAACTTCATCTAATATATACCATATTGGCACATGATCTCCAACGTTTTGCATGGAGCCAACCCAATAGCTGTTACAATATCTCCATAACTCTCGAAATATCTCATCTGTTAATTGTTGTTTGTTTAACTCAAAATCAAGGCCCATTATACTTGCCATTCGTGTTCTTAAAGATTCATTTTCAATAAGCTGAATTCTTGCAGATTCAACACAAAACGTCCAGGCATGGTCTAGTAAATAAATATGAAAACTATTACTAGCATCGATGCCATCTTCAACGTAAACTTGCACACCCCAAACCGGATCATATTCGCCTCGTTCTTCAGCTTCATAGTCTATTTTAACTAATGAAAATGATTTTCCTGCATCAAACGTTTGATTCATTATTTTACTGTGCAGAGATTTCCAAAAATGAGTTGGAACACCCGTTGATTCCAGTTGTGATTTGTGTAATTGTACAAATGTAGTGAATTCCGAATAATGATTCATTGTTTTACACGTTAATTTGTGTTTACATAAAAAAAAAAACGCTCAGTTATACTATTTTTAAATAGAATTTGCTATTTGAGTGTATTATTGGTGTATTATAACCATAAATCTTCACGTGTGTCAATTGTGTCAAAACGTTAGAACTACTAGAGCGGTACATTTTATCTACCAACGCGCCAGCCATTCGCGTGTTGCTATCTTCATGACAGAGCTTTGAACGCTAGTGCAAGTGTTGTGGTTTTTAACATTTTCTGTTTATAGATTTTGTTATAGTTTGTAGAACAAATTATAAAACGATAATGGGGGTATGTCATTTGTTTTTCGTGTGCAATATACCGTTTTTCAAATAAAATTATAAAACCATACCGTTCTTTTAGAGAAAAGATAATACAAAAGCTAAAGAAAAACGTCAGAAACGCAAAGAAGAACAAAATAGAATAAAACAAGCTAAAGAAGTGGTGGATAAAGCTAACAAACTTGAAGATCCATTAGAACCATTTGCCATATTCAGGAAATTTAATAAGAACGGAATTGACGCACAATTATATGTTAAACGAGTGACTGCTTTAGAAGAATCCGTTAGAAAGTGGATATTTGATTTAACCAAGCGAAATATGGAGACTGAGTATGCATTTTATTTAACGTTTGTTAGGTGATAGTATTTTGTTTTTAAAAATTGTGCAGGTATGAAAAATGTTCATGGGGTTGGAATGACAACAAGAAAAATGAAGAACTAATGGACGAAGCGGCTTGGTATTTAGTTGCGCAGTCTGAGAATGGTGACTTACTCGGTTTTTCCCACTTTCGTTTTGATTTGGATGAAGGAATGGAAGTTTTATATTGGTAATCCACTTTATCAAATTTAATAATTTTTATTTAGGAAACTTGCATTAATCAGGGATATAACTCAAAATTCATCTTTGTTCAGTGCAGTAATATTTTTTATCACCAGATAAATGTGAGTTGTATGTTTGTGTTTAAAGTAGCTTGAACACATACATTAAAACAACTAATAATTACAATTTTAGTTATGAACTTCAATTGGAACCCTCTGTACACAGAAAATCATTAGGACGTTTTATGATGCAGATTTTAGAATTAATGGCATTTACCAATAACATGCGAAAGGTTGTTTTAACAGCTTTAAAACATAACACTAGCAGTCTGTTCTTCAAAGCTATGAAGTAAGTCATAACATATTGTGGAATCGTTTTTTTATTAGTAATGATTTAGATACCAATTGGACGAATCTTCACCAATGGATGACGAAGAAGAAGAATATCCTTACGAAATTCTTAGCAAAGTAAATAAAAAACTTGTTACACATCATCATTCCTTAAATGGACACGGTGTTATACATTCACAGTGTTGCCCTGGACATTAAGATATTAAAAAATAAAAATCAAATGTATTCCTCTAATTTTTAATGCAAAGAGCATTTTTTAATAATTGACAAAAAGTAACAACTAATTCTAAAAATATTACACTCTAAATATCACGTTATAGTAGATAAATAATTTTGTTGTTGATATTAATTTAAACTTAATTAGCTTATATTTTTAATGATTGTGTCTTGTATTATTATTTTTTTTTTGTAATTGAATTTAAAGTTTTACATGTTCTTGTTTTACTTAATATGAGATACCTTAAATAGAATAATTTAAACCCTCAATATTGTTTCTTTTGTTCTCTTCCATGAAATCGTAGCACAAATACTAACAAGATAAAAATTAACATCAAATCGGTTCAGGAGATATTAAAATTATAATACTTTGTTATATCATACAGGGTGTGTCACTAGAGGAATTTCGTTTGATATAAGAGAAAAAGACTCGTTTAAATTGGAAAAAAGTTGTTAGTGAGGCTCACTTTGTAGTGACATTCAAATGTTTTAAAAAATGCCTAGTCGACTTGATAAAAAAAAACATGAAATGTTGCTATTTTTATTATATTTTTAAAATCTTCTCTTTTAAAATATAAAATCTATTTTTTTTTAAGTCTGATATTTTACATAATCTAAAATATTGTAACTACAAATAGCTGCTGATCTTTTGCTGTTTAGTTGAATTCAATTTTTCAACATTTCTATTTTTTTTCATAAATCCCCATTGTTGATTTACTAATTGTTAATCAAAGTAAATAAATATTCCCGCATTTAACTTTGTTGGGGAGTTCCGAGTTCCATTCCATGTTAATGACCATTATATGTTAACACTTTCATTTCGAAATCCATTAAAAATACTTAGTGGTCCTTAAAATGGCGCATTGTTGTAAACATTTAGAATCTATTGGTTTTTAGTTCTCTATAACATTATTTCAGATTACATTTTTAAACAGCTTTATAGAAACATAAAACTATTGTGTATGTACAAGTATACATTATTTAAATATTTATGAATAGTACTGGGTGGCCTACTTTTGATGGCCATACAGGATATCTCGATTATTATCAGAGATAGAAAAAAACTAAGTACATAGTCTCGATTTCTTTTTCGAGAGGAATTCATTGCCGTAAACAGATTTTTGATATCTTTTTAATTTTTGAAATATAGCCAAAATCGGTTTTTGGCACTTTTCAAAAATGTTAAATATCTCGCTTAAACGAAAACATTTTTGGCATGGTTTTTTGTCCTTTATAAGATAGTGATATTCAATTATTTGTTACTATAAATATCGATATATTACACCTCTTATTTTAAATGGCAACCATAGTTGGCTTTATACATCTTTGTATTTTAGAAGGGCTTAGAATCCCTTTGAATATTTATTGTGCTCTCGTGGCTTATCCGACCTGACAAGAATAGAATACTTTAGCATAATACAACTTCTTTTCCCTCTTTCTCTTACCCAAGCATAATAATGAATGGCAGTTCCACGTAGAAAAGTTATTTTAAAATTCAAAGCGCCACGTGGTAAGACTTTTTTTTGGTGTAATCTACCATTAGCTTAGCAGGGTGTGTATTTAACCCACCACCGAAGACCTCTACAAAAATATGGGTAAGGTGATAAAACATAAATCGAAAGCTTACTTTTTGCGCTTTTTAAAATTATATAATTTGCTTATGGTTGCCATTTAAAATAAGAAAGTTGGCTGTAATATATCGATATTTATGTGAGTAAAACAAAATTGAATATCGATATCTTATTAAGGATAAAAAACCATGCAAAAAATGTTTTAAAAGTTTTTCGGTATCTTTTCGTTTAGGCGAGATATTTAACATTTTTAAAAATTGTAAAAAATCGGTTTTTGGCTGTATTTCGAAAATTAAAAAAGATATCAAAAATCTGTTTACGGCAATGAATTCCTCTCGAAAAAAGAAATCGAGACTACGTACTTAGTTTTTTCTATCTCTGATAATAACCGAGGTACCCTCCCTGTATGGGCATCGAAAATAGGCCACCCTGTACAGGCGGATCGTCCATAGGGGTTGCAGCCCCTCCAAATTTAAATGAAATTATGCATACTCTTTCCACTAGTTTACATTTTAACTAAAAAACCTTATTTTGTTGTTTGTACTGCAGCTACACATTTATAACGATGGCCGTATCGTATAACATTAATACACGGGCTGCATTTTCCGCAACCCCACAGCACTATCATACTATATATGAAGTGGCGAGTAGACATGGAGTGGGGGAGACGTGTGATATACAAGCAATCACTGCATCCCAAGACAAGTTAACGGTTACGAGCAAATATATTATTATTTTTTAGTGTTTTTAAAAAATATTATTGACATTTTTTAAATCTAAATGAATCACAATCATTTTAAAAACAAAAATTCATATTTACAACGAACCATTTTTTGCGTTTACCTCTGAGCAAGAAATATGAAATTAAAAATTTGAAACGTTCTATGCCAGTCTATTTTTGATTAAGAATATAATTAATTTCAATAAAAGTCATCAATAAACCAGTAAACCAGAAATAGCGAAGGAATTGAAATATAAGTAGATAATATAAAAATGTAAGTAGTTTTATACAAAGAGCATATTTTTGCTTTAATGTAATGGTAATGTAACTTTTAACCCTCGACCATAGAGAACATTTTGGTGACATCTGTCGCTACAGCCCCTCCAATGCAGGTACTTACAAGCAGCCATTGATGAATAGTAACAGATAATATTAAATAATTTTATTAAAAAAAGGTACTGTATATTGTGTGAATTTTTAAAATTATTTAAAGTAGAAAAAATATTTGTCAAGTTCAAACTATTTTTGTATTTAAAATACTTGTTATTGACTACAGGTTGTTTTTTGGAACATTTTCAACTAGCTTAATTTGTTGAATTTTGCTCATTTATTAATGTTTTACACAATTTGCTATGTAACGAGTTTTTTGTAGTTATTTTTTGGTAAATAACAAATAAAGTGTATATAACTTTTGTAGTTAAAAATAAAAGTGGTTTGCTATTTTTCTCTGCAAACAGTTCTTTAAAAATCGTCGTTCGCTGTGGTTGTGTCGTATCTTTTTTTAAATTATAACGTTGCGCAAGTAAATCGCGAATAAAACTTGGCGGGTTTTTCTCTAATGTGCACGTGCGCAAATAAATCACACGACATGCGCCTTCCACTGTTAAATAGTGCTTTTAGAGGTTAGAATTGTGAAAGAACTCAGTTCTGTTACATTCGAAGTGTGATAGTGAAAATGGCAAGTAGTGTGGAATTGAATGGCACAAATGGGAATTCCGTGGGATCCCCTAGAAAAAGACCACGTAATGAAGGAGAATCAAAAGTTACAGTTATTGTAGGGGCCCAATGGGGCGACGAAGGCAAGGGCAAAGTGGTTGATATGCTTGCAACGGATGCTGATGTCGTTTGCCGGTGTCAGGTACAAAATTTATTGAATTACATATTATTTTGCATGTTAATTTTTGCGAGTATTGCAACTTGACTATTTTAAGTTTGTCCGGGCCTAAGCCATCTTTGATGTGAGGCAATTTTTGATTGATAAATATATTATTATATGTTAAAACTGTATCATTCACACGAAGCAATAAAATTTCAAGGTTTTTTTTTTTTGCTACGACGAACTTCATAAATCACAATAAATTTTATTTTTACGTCAGCGTCACAATACAATGTTTTAACAAAATAAAAAAAGAAAGTCGGTTGATGTTCAGATGTTTCACATGGTTTGATGTGTATTAATTTAAAATGTAGAATACACATTTTTTAAGCAGTGTTTTGTCTTAATAGGGAGTTGTGTTTACATTTCATTAATTTCATTGCCACTTCTCGCGCGCGTTTGAAATTACGTAACCATGATATAATAAAAAATGGCGTAAAAATCACGCGCGCACTTTTAATGTTTTAATACAGTGCGTTGCAATTCGGTACGACCTTTATCATTACAAATTTCTGTTTTGAAATCCATTATTGTTCCCCAAAATACTTCAAATTGTAAATTTTTCACTTGGAACTGCATTACAATGGACTTACAAAAAAAAACATTTCTTAAGTTAAGTAGCGCTTCTCATTTTATTTCCCGTTTATTTTTTTTGAAAAATAAAAGGTTTTTGTAAATAAATCTTAATGGTTTAGTTGCCCAAATTAAATGTACACTTGATCTTTCGTACAAAAATAGTTTGAAGGGTATGGTCTATTATTAACCGAAATTTTAACTCGATTGTTTTATGTAAGTTAAAATGTTAAATGCGTCTGAATTGTACCATCTGATATGATATCAGCTGATGAAATAGGATGTTTATAATTAAGATATGTTATAAATTTTTGGTAGCAGCGAAAGCAAATTTTTATCAATACTTCAGATTAAGTGGTTATTATAATATTTTTATACACCTTAAAAAAATAATGTTGCTTCTGATAAAAAAGCGTTACTGTTTGTTAGATAAATAAATACAGCATTAAATAATTTTAAATAGTCCACATTTCCGTGTAGATTGCGATAATTAAATGGTGTATGTACCATTCTTCAGATTTGTCAAATTTGATTTTTTTATAAATAGATTGATAGAGTTTTGGCAGCATTTTACAAAACTCACTTAAGAAAATTTGAGGCCCGAATCTAGGTATTAAATTCTGACACACCTACAAATTTTTTAAATAAATTATTGACAATATTAGAACAATTATCAAAAAAATAGTCGCTAGTGGAGATGCCACTATTTACTTTCAACGTTTATAACATAATATTTACATCCAGTTCAGTATGTGAGGAGATCAATTTCATTCATTCGAACTCATCTCGTTTAATTTTTGCAACTTGGTAAACTGAAGAAGAATTTAACACATAAAGAGTCTGCACATATAATTTGAGATGGTTGTGTAGTTTAGATTCTAGAATATGTGTAACTATTTTATATTTTGATTTTTTAAACCAAAATTATATGTCACATTAAAATTTTTAGGGGTACTACTAGTGACGTTTTGTTCTGTATTTTGGAAGTTTATCGTGCAAAATATATTTAAAATTCGTTATTTCTTGTTGTTCTTACATGTTTTATTTTGAACAATTGTATAACTTTTATTTAATAATGTTAGTTTTATTGCATAATAATTTTCCTTTGGTTTTTAAACATTTTCAACCATCATTATTGTTAGCTGAAAGTAAAACATAATTTTGCGGTTTGTGGACAGTTATTTAATGGTTTTAAAATTTTTAGGGTGGTAATAATGCTGGACATACTGTCGTCGTGAATGGGGCAGAGTATGATTTTCATCTACTTCCTAGTGGTATAATAAACCCCAAGTGTACATCACTTATCGGTAAGTAATATTTTGTTTTAGCTTTTAAATTGTTCCTTCAAAATGCATGTCCAAATTATAAAGAAGTGGTAATCGATCAAACCAATTTAAAATTATTGAAAAACAATTGGCAATAGCGGATCAACAAAAAAAAAAAACAATTGCATTATATAAAACATATGAGCATTGCAGTAAAGGAAGTGAGCTTTACAATTGTTTTGTTGTTTAGATTTATTTTGTTGGTTTACACCTGCGAACAAGATTAGCACGATGTACTTAGATTAAATAAAAGAGGGCACCGTTCAAAGTGATTGTATAAATATAGTCGATGATAATAAAAAAAAAGCACTAAATATGAGCCAATTACATTATTTTACGTGTTAAATGTAATTTTTATTGCTTTTTGAATGTGTTGCATTGTAAAAAAATCATTTTAAATACATTTGAGTTCTAATGATGTCCAAAAAATATCTTTTTGTCTAGCAAATTTTATTGCATGTTATAAATTTACGTTTGTTGTCAAAGAATAATAAAAATTATGTACACATGTGATCTTGGTTGATGTCATCCCCCCACTTTTATTTTATACTTAAATAGAGCGTATTGTTGGATCATCTCCAAAAGAATGTTTTTGTTTCGTAATAACTGTTTTGGCAAACACCTGATAATATATACAATAGTAATTGATATTTTTAGAGGATGTATGTCACTGTTAAAACTTTATTGTTGCTATTACTTGTTAATTATAGTTTGACGATAAAATTTTATGTATTCCAAAATTATTCGAAACAGATAAACGATTGTACGATTGTTACTTATACATTTAATTGTTTTTGTATATAAGTTAACATGTAATTGACGTACGGAAAATGATTGTGGTAACGTAAAAATAAATGACATGTGCCTATTAGCAGTAATTGTAGGTGCAGCAATTGTTTACAGGGCACACTAATACATTTAATGAAATTAATAACAGCTAAAGTGTTTATTATATTATGTTCGTTATATTTGTGCTGTTAATGAGAAAAATAAATGAAACTTGAATTTGCTAAGGTGTTAAAAACACTCAACTATAATTACCTGTAATTATACAGGGTGTAGACTCGGATCACGCAACATAGCTCCCCTAATTATTTTAGAAAAAAAGTACAAATACGTTTTTTGTAGAGAAAAAAAAATTGTATCCATATATGTATTCAATATAATTTTTTACTTTTCCAATAACTCAAAATTAAGAAATTAACCCCTTACCGCATATTGTATCAGATATGATACGTACCATATAAAGCGATATTAGTCATAGTTCTCATATAGTAGCGCCTTCTACAGTGTACTATACTAATAATATACAGTTTCACGCGTAATATTTGAAAAATTGCGCCATCTATGTTGAACTACAGAAAATATACATTAAAAAACGTCAAAGAGCTTAACATTTCCAGCCTACTACCGCCATTTATGCAAATTGGGTAAATTTATGTTATTGCATTTTATTTATTTACATTATAAATTCGACGTGTAATTTTTTTTTACTATAATAACGTCTAAATCCTTTGTGCCAAATCATTTAATTTTTATGAATAAAAATTATGTATGTAGTATATATGCATGGTATTACATATTAGAAAAAAAAACAGAAAAGGTAAAAAATTTCGTCTTAAAATAAAAATAAATTTTTTTTAATATTTTTTTAGCATTCTGTAATATATTGTACACATTCAAAAAAATTTATTTGAAAATTTAAAAAGTCATGCAGTAAGGGGTTAAAAAACGTGTTTTGATAAAAATCTACTGCCTTGGAATTATGCTATGACAACTGCACAGCCTAATCACTTATACTGTCATTTTGACGTGAAGTTTATTCATAACAATCATTTTTATTATATCTTGGAATCAAAACATAACTAACTGTGTAAAATAAATGTTTGATAAAATATAAAGGGTAATTAAGAATGAATTTCGCGTCAATGTGACAGTATAAGTGACATTAGGCTGTGCAGTTGTCATAGCATAATTCCAAGGCAGTACAGATTTTTATCAAAACACGTTTTTTAATTTCTTAATTTTGAGTTATTGGAAAAGTAAAAAATTATGTTGAATACATTTATGGATACAGAATTTTTTTCTCTACAAAAAACGTATTTGCACTTTTTTTCTAAAATAATTAGGGGAGCTAAAATACGACTTTTAAAATTTTACCATTGAAATTGCTATGTTGCGTGATCCGAGTCTACACCCTGTATATGTACAAAATATGTCTCATTTTTTGATTTCACGGCAGATATATTTTGTAAGATTATTTTTGGGATTTACCCGCCTTAAAATTGGTTCATTTTGAGCACCATATAAACCAATTTTAGAGCAGGTAAATCCCAAAAACATACATATACAGGGTGAATCAAAATAAGTTCTACCAGCAAAACTATCGAGTTATTTACACAGTGAAAAATTGTTAACTGAAGTTTGATTATTTTCCTTTGTGTTGCTAAATAAACTGTTTATTTTCAATAATAAAAGTTGAAGGGTGTCACGCAGATATATTATAAAATTTACTTTGGTTGTTTTAATTTTAAATTGAAAATTATTAAACACCCTATGTATATAATAATTCAATTTTGCCAGATCTGTTTATCCGGCATGCAATAATGTAGTTATAATGATTTAAGATTGCCTTGACTATATTGATCAAAAAATATATGCTATGTTTGTTGACGTTTACGTTTAGATTTATTGTTATTGGTACGGTTTCTATTAATTTTAGCATAAATAGAACAGCAAATGCAAATGCTTTTTAAACCTCAATTTTTGTGCCGTATTAGGTCCCATTTGCATGACCTACATTTATTATCGTGGTTCTTTTTGTGCTATTCTATTATGTGCTTTAAAAGAATTATTAAAATTTATTACAGATAATGCTCAATTTATTATAAATGTTGTTTAGAATGTAAACAAATTGGAGTTTTATCTTTTGACATTGACTTTTTGTTAAAAGTTTTCATGCTACTATTTTAATCTGTAAATGTGTTCTTTTTTTTTAAATTCCATTATTACACTTAAGAGTACATTAAAATTTTAAAGTTCAGTTTTTAACAGCTAAACCTTCAATTAAAGACCACTAAAGTATAATAACATATTTAAAAAAAAACTTGCAATCCTATATGTATTTTGTAATAAGCATCAAAACTCTATATCTTAGAGTAAAAAAGTTACAGGACTGGGAAGTTTTTGTTGGGACACTTTGTATACAGCGTCGTCCACATAGAAGGGTCGCATAAACTTGCCATTGTTATTTTTTTCTGAAACTACACACCTTTTCTTAACCTGAGAATCAATGTTAGCACTAAAAGACATACAGTGTCCAAAAGGTATGGAATATGCTATATGTCTCAGTAAATATCCAGTTTCGGGAAAAATGTTTTGATTAAAAGTTGTTTAGTACTTAGTTTCCCACCATAAGACAAAGTTTAAATTCTATTTTTTCTAATAACAAAAGTGCAATGAAAAACAATTGAATTTTTTTAAATGATAAGTTACCCCTATATTATACTCATTTGATAGACAATTGTTTTCAATGATGCAAAACTTTAGTACCCTTACTTAAGCAACTTTTTGAGAAAAACGCAAAGATATACTCAAATTATTTCAATTGTTTAGTATTTATTTCTAACAAAAACATCATAAGAACTAAATTTTTCGACTAAATCTACAATAAGTGTTCAAACTGTGAACCATTTACAGCTTGGCAATGATAAACTCGGTTTTTAAACCCCTTAATAACATTCCCAACCATTTCAGGTGTAATAGACCTTCGCGGCTCTTGAACAAACTCACCTCACGAAAAAAACTGGACTTTCATCTCTTGTTGTAAAATATACTATTTTTCTTCTTTTTAATAATATAAGGTTTCATGTATTTATTTTTGATATTTAGGTTCCAAAGAAATAAAATTCATCAAAAAGTCCCCATGAAGCTGTAGAGTACCATGAATTTAAACAATATTAAAACAAATGAATGTTTTCATTTTACGGTGCTTAAAAAAATCTACAACTTTTTTTGCACCATGAAGTATAACCGAGTTATTAACGATTTAAAAAGCGTGCCATGAAACTTTTTTAGAAGTTTTAAGCATCACTGAATAGGTCTCAGAATTTGTCTAACTTAAACTTCTTTGTAGCTTTTACCGTTTACGAGATCCCAATAGTGGCTCTTCTATGTGGACCACTCTGTATATATCAGTTTCGTTTAATTTCATAAACCTATATCGTACATTGTTGAAGTACAATAAGACATGAATATTAAAAAGGTTTCAGCTGTGATGCTTTTAAGATCAAAAATATTAGATCATTAAAATATTTTTTTATCTGAATCGGCAAAAAAAATTATTTATAGTTTTGGCTACGAGTCATTTAATTTGCCAGTGTTTTGTTTTGAAGTTGTTTATTATTATTAGACCTGGAATTGTATTGGTATTAATTGAAAGCAATTTTTTTTTGGCAGCCAAAGTCATTTGCTTATTTGATTGAATGTGTGATGGAAACCAATTTTACATTAATTATGTCTTTTAAAAGCATACATATGTTACAAAATGTGGTTTGATTGAAAATTTTCAATTTTGATGACCATATTAGGTCGTAATATATTTTTTTATGTTAAAAATTTTGATTTGAAAATTGTGTTATAAATATTTACTCCATGTTTATATTTAATTGCAATTATTTTGATTTTTTAAAGGAAATGGTGTTGTTATTCATCTACCAGGCCTTTTTGAGGAACTAGAAAAAAACACAAAAAAAGGTTTGAAGGATTGGGAAAAAAGGTTGGTTATATCAGATAGAGCACATTTAGTGTTCGATTTGCACCAGCAAGTCGATGGCCTGCAAGAACAAGAAAAAAGCCAGAAGGGCCAAACAATTGGTACCACAAAGAAAGGTATAGGACCTACTTATTCCTCAAAAGCTACAAGAAATGGCATCAGAATCGGTGATTTACTAGGAGACTTCACCTTGTTCGCCGAAAAGTTAGTCATTTTAGAATAACTTAGTTAAGCCAATCGATTTAATGTCGTTGCGTTTGTTTCAGATTCCAGTCGTTGGTAACGATGTATCAACGAATGTTTCCGAATCTGTCCGTAGACGTTGAAGCCGAATTAATAAAATATCAAAAGTATGCTGAAAAAATTCGACCTTTGGTGAGGGACACTGTTTCGTTTTTGGACAAACAGTTTAAAGAGGGCAAAAAGATTCTCGTGGAAGGTGCTAATGCCGCGATGTTGGATATAGATTTTGGTTAGTATAAAAATAATTTCTGTGTTTCATTAATTGCCCTTTCTTCTAGTTTTACAATAATAAACCTTTATTGTTAAGTTATACAATATTTTTTAGAACTAAAACGATAAGGGATAGCTGTAAAAATAGTGTAACTATTAATTTAGAGCATTAATTTACTAATTAAATGATACAATTTAATCTTAAATGTAGGAATTGTTATGATTAGATGTACCCTTTGCTGTTTAAAATTTTAAAATCGATAATAATATTGTGCTCTCTTATAGCGTCAAATTTCAGGTACATATCCTTATGTAACATCGTCTAACTGCAGTGTTGGTGGCGTTTGCACAGGTTTAGGTATTCCCCCGACTAGAATCGGTGAAGTGATTGGTGTCGTTAAGGCTTATACAACCAGGGTAGGCGACGGACCATTCCCTACCGAGCTGTTAGATGTAAGTTTCAAATATTAAAGGTCAATATAGTATACAGTCAGGGGCAACAATAAGCCAATGCGGTGCATCGTGGCACCATATTAGTCAGTCCTCCATTTATAAAAATTTTAATAAATATTAATAATTTGAATAGAATGACGGGATAGTGGTCATTAGGTTTATAAAGAAAACTCTTTACATCAGCTAAATATTTCGGATCTTTATTTGATCCTTCATCGGTAGCTATAAACAAAATACAAAAAGTCCTTAGAATTATAATTTAAGTCTAATAAGGTGCTACTCACCGATGAGCGAGGATGTTTGAAAGCAACAAACAGGTGAACATTAAAAATTTTTTCAACGAATCCACATGTTGATTTTCTCTTAATAGCTTCAATTTTCAATTTTTCAAATTTTAATTAATTTTTATTCAAGAGAAAACACATGTGTCGACGATTAATAATTCAAGCAAATTTTAATGAAGTACTTCCATCAATTTTAACCATTTCATCTTCGAAAAAATTTTTTTTAATGTTCACCTGTTTGTTGCTTTCAAACATCCTCGCTCATCGGTGAGTAGCACCTTATTAGACTTAAATTATAATTCTAAGGACTTTTTGTATTTTGTTTATAGCTACCGATGAAGGATCAAATAAAGATCCGAAATATTTAGCTGATGTAAAGAGTTTTCTTTATAAACCTAAGGACCACTATCCCGTCATTCTATTCAAACTACTACATGGTCGTAATTTTTGGTTAATATTAATAATGTTTACAATTATCTCAAAATTCATGAAATTATAAACAACATTTAAAAATCATTGGATAAGATGAATATTATGAAAGAGTGGAGAAAAAGCAAATGTTAAAGAATTTGTTTATATCCCAGGAAAGTTTTTCCCATTTTGCTTTGGGGTCTATTTTCTTAGTTACCCCTCAGGCTACAGCTCTTAACTGTATTATTATAAAATGATTTGTGTCTTTCTATTTTATGCTTTTTTTTAAACAAGGATCAAGAACAATTAAATATTTGCTTTTAAGTACTTAGATGCTCAAAATCGTATCAAATGAAGAAAGAGACGCCTTTTTTTGAGTGTAATGTGCTGGTATTTTTATTTTACAGAATAATTGTGTTTTTAAAGAGAACAACAGTTAACTATTATTTTCATTTAAAAAATTCAACTTTGTTTAAACAAATGATTGTCACTATTTGATATGACTTAGAAATGTCTATTGCTTGTTCCCCAATTTTTAGCACTTTAATTATTATCATGTCTAGTGCTATGGAATTTTTTGAAAAAGTAAAGGCATTGCCTAGTTTATAACAAATTTACCATATACAGTATGTTCAAAAGGTATGGAATATGCTATATATCTCAGTAAATATCCACTTTGGGGAAAAATGTTTTGAATAAAAGTTGTTTTGGTACTTAGTTTTCCACCATAAGACATTTTTTTTTTCGAATAACAAAAGCGCAATGGAAAACAATTGAATTTTTTTAAATGACAAGGTACCCCTATATTATACTCAATTAATAGAGGATTTTTTATTGTTTTCATTGATGCAAAACTTTAGTACCCTTACTTGAGCAATTTTTTGAGAAAAACGCAAAAATTATTTTAATTGTTTAGTATTTATTTCTAACAAAAACATAAGAACTAAAATTGTTTGACGAAATCTACAATAAATGTTCAAACTGTGAACCATTTACTGCTTGGCAATGATAAACTCGGTTTTTAAACCCGTTTATAACATTCTCAACCATTTCAGGTGTAATTTCTCTAATACGATCTTTTAAATTTTCGATATTCTCCGGCCTCTTAGCATAAACTTAATTTTTAAGGTGACCCCATCATTGAAAAGAGAAAAAAATCCTCCATCAAATGAGTATAATATAGGGGTACCTTGCCATTTAAAAAAATTAAATTGTTTTTCATTGCGCTTTTGTTATTAAAAAAAATTGAATTTAAATTTTGGCTTACGGTGGAAAACTAAGTACCAAACAACTTTTATTCAAAACATTTTTCCCTAAAGTGGATATTTACTGAGATATTCCATACCTTTTGGACACACTGTATAATCTCCGATAAAAATAGTTTATTTAAACAATTACACATTGGTTGGTGCAAAATAATGTTGACCATCTATAAAACTTATAAATTATAGGTAATACTATAGTCGAGGGTAATATTCAACAGGTAAAGGTGTTATTTCTGAAGCTTTTTTTAAAGTATTATAAATTTTATATTATTGTTTTGTTGATGTTAGATTTGCAAATGCCTATGTTATAACTTGGTTGTTGTAAACATTCATTTACATTTTTAGTTCACTTTGGTTCTTTACATTTAGCTTAATTAGTGATTTTCAATCGTTTTACCAGGAAATCGGCGAGGAGTTACAACAACGAGGTCACGAGATCGGTGTTACAACAAAAAGGAAGCGACGTTGTGGGTGGTTAGATGTATTTTTACTTCAATACACTAATATGGTTAACGGTTACACCTCTTTGTGCCTAACTAAGCTCGACATATTAGATAATCTACCGGAAATCAAGTTGGCTGTGGGCTATAACCTACGAGGGCAGAAGATCGATTATTTTCCTTCGAATGCGTATGATCTGGCAGCCGTTAAGGTTTGTGTTTTAGTTCAGTTTATTGCGAATTTTTATGTGTCGTTTACCAGATAACAATTTAGGACTGTACTCTGTTGCTAGTCAATCAATTTTTTTTTTATCGTTTATTAACGATTTTTAGGTGGAATATATAACAATGCCCGGATGGCAGATGTCTACGGAACATATTCGTCATTATAATGATTTACCGGAAAATGCCAAGCGGTATGTGAAGAAAATTGAAGATATCGTGCAAGTACCAGGTACGATTTTGATAATATTCTTTATAATTTCAAACTTATATTTGCATGTACATATTAAAATATATGACAATAATTTTTTTGTTGGAATTGTACCATTTTCATTTACTTGAAAGCTTTTTAAAATATCACTTTTTATATGATTTATACACAGGGTGTTTCACTTTTCCATGGGACACTATTGCTACCTATCTTCCTAAATAATGAAATTACAAGGTTGGTTAAATGGGACAAAATTTGGCTATTTAGGAGTGTATTTTAAACCAGATCTTGTTTTGTTTAAAAATTCCATGGCTTGCGTGATATAACGAAAAAACCGAAATAAATCAAAATTTTCAAACTAAATATGTCGGCTATTGTTGCGAATACACAAAAACGCCAAAGGAAAAATGTTTTGCAGATTTTGTTTGCTATAAGATGACGATAGTCAGATTTTTATTTATAAATTACCGTGCGAGATATTTGGCAAAACAACTTTTTTTAAATGGCAGTCGTAGTAGCTGATGACTTAGATTTAAAAATCATTTTTTTCTCTTTACAATGATATAATATTTTATACGTCTATTTTCAAAAATAAGCAAAATAACCTAAAAAAATGCAAAATCCCCTACAAAAAATGCAAAATCTTAAGATAAAAATCAACGTTGCCATGGAAAAAACAATAACCGACTTCAATTGTTTTATTTCGATCCTTGCTTGTCTATTATAATAATCGCGTTAACTGGAAATAATGTAAATCGACATATGTAAATATTTTAAATCCTCTTTCGCTAATGTCTTAGTAAGAGGTATAAAATACATTCATATTATAACGATTAGTATGATTATTTAAATTTCGCATTACATTTGTTTTAATATCACTGTTTAAAGAGTGACATAATAGACAAGCAAGGGTCGAAATAAAACAATTGAAGTCGGTTATTGTTTTTTTTCCATGGCAACCTTAATTTTTATCTTAAGATTTTGCATTTTTTAAGGTTATTTTGCTTATTTTTGAAAATAGACATAAAATATTATATCATTGTAAAGAGAAAGAAAATGATCTTTAAATCTAAGTCATCAACTACTACGACTGTCATTAAAAAAAAAAGTTGTTTTGTCAAATATCTCGCACGGTAATTTATAAATAAAAATCTGACTATTGCTATCTTATAGCAATCAAAATCTGCAAAACATTTTTTCCTTGGCGTTTTTGTGTATTCGCAACAATAGCCGAGATATTTAAGTTTAAAATTTTTGATCGATTTCGTTTTTTTCGTTATATCACGCAAGCCATGGAATTTTTAAACAAAACAGGATCTTGTTTAAAATACACTCCTAAATAGCTAACTTTTGTCCCATTTAATCAACCTTGTATTTTCATTATTTACGGAGATAGCAATAGCGTCCCATGGAAAAGTGAAACACCCTGTATTTACAAGTGTCATGACTTTTTAACCAAGATGAATTGCACCTATATTGTTTTCTATTTTTTTTTTTTTGAAATTTTTATACAGCCTTTTATTCTTCACATTGCATCAGCTTTTATGTGTTAAAGTTTGTCAAAGAGCTAATAGATGTATGATAAATTAATTTATGTGCTAGATCAGCGATTCTTAACCGGGGGGCCGTGAAAGATTTTAAGAGGGGCCGGAAAAATTTATAAAACGTTTTTACTTTTTAAAATATTGAAATCTTTAAAAAAAATATTTTTTGCTCCTTATTTTACTCGGACCATCGGAGAGATATCTTTTTAAATAAATCGTACTTTAATATTTTTGTTACTGCAAACTAGGGGGCTGCGAAAATATTTTAGGATATTTAGGAGGCCGCGACTACTAACGGGTTACAACTAAAAATCCGCACTAAATATCTTACAAAACATCAATTCAGTATGTCACCACTTGTTTAATATTTAGTATTACAATGTTACAACTTGCCATAAACTAGACTTTAAGCCTAATGGTTTGCTACATAAGGTCCATAATCTGCCACTTTACGTAATTTTGTTCTAATACTGCTACAAGCACGCTGTATGCCACTCGTGTTCATTTTTTTTATGCACGTTTTTATTCTACGCTTCAACTGTTTTATGCTTTTTGCATGCCATCCATTTTCATATACTAAGGCACTTAAATACCCAAAAAAATCTTCAATCGGTCGACATTGAGGTACATTTGTGGGATTGTGCATTTTGGGCACAAATGGGATATTTTGGGTGTTAAGGAACTCTATTGTTTTCTTTGCATAATGTGAAGATGCTTTATCGGGCCAAAATACAAATTCGTCGTTATAATGGAACTTTTGGATAAACGGAATTAAAATTTTTGCCAAACATTCATTTTGATATGTTTCTTGATTAATCGCCAACCCATTTTCTTTAAAATACGGCTCAGAAATACCCTCACAGGACACGGCTATGTACAACATGACTTTTGGTTCAAATTTTTTCTTCATTTTGTATTTCACATTAGGAGATGTAGTAGAAGGATCGTCGGTGTAATATACATCATTTCCAGACATTTGAGATTTGCTTAAAGTGAAATAACTTTCGTCGTCCAAAATGAAATTTTTCCCCTTTAAATTATTTACCATCCATCGACAATTTGATTTTACTGTAGTTATCTGTTCATCTGTGTAACATGGAGACTTTTGTTTCTTTCTAGCTTTTATATTTAACATTTTTAAAGACTTTGAGATATACTGTTGAGAGCAATTGAATAATTTAGCAGCTTGATTTTGGCTCACCCCTGATTTGTTGTTAAATTTAGCTTTCAACTTCCTTAAATTCTTTTTCGTCATAATTTTCGCTTTTCTACCAGATCCGACCGTTCGTTTCACTGAACCACGCTTCAAAACATCATAAATTGTGCGTTTTGGTATCCCTTCTTTAGTAAAATATTCTACAACGTATTTTTTTCCAAGAGAATTATGCATATTGAAAAAGTTTACAACACGCTCTCGAACAGTTCTTTCTTTGGATGACATTTTTGACGTTTACAAAAGAAGTGATACAACAAAACAAAAAAAGTGGTACAGTAGTCATAGCATGCTAACCGTTAGTGTCATAAGAGTGACATTAAAAGCAACGAGGCATGGGCCACTTGATTCTAAGTTTAGTGCGGATTTTTAGTTGTAACCCGTTAAAAGGTTAAGAACCACAGTGCTAGATTATTAGGTAACTTCAATAGTATTTAAGTGGAATCCCTGTTTTTAAAAATATTTATGTCTGATTACTCATGGTTTGTTACAGTTCAATGGATTGGCGTTGGGAAAGGTCGAGAGTCCATTATTACAATAAACTAAGTTAGGAATAATTAAGTTTAAAGTCTTAAGATTTATGGTATTTTATAAATTCGACTTTTACGAATTCATAACGCCATTTCACAAATATTAATGTTGCATTTGAGTTTTGATTTTATTCTAATGTTAGGCTATTGTCAGTTCATAGTTTATACAGTTTTAAATTAAATCAATTGCTATTCGTTGTGATCATTGTCTATTAATATTGCTGATATATTTTTTCAAAATTATAAAAATTTTATAGTTTGTTAGATTTACTTGCGAACTTTTGGTACCCAATAAATTGTTTGGGTAGTGAAAATGTCAATTTGTTTATTTTAATCACGGTGATATTTAACTCGGTCGATTTAAGTTGCTTCGGGTGGCGCTTGTTTCGATTTTTTAAAAGACATTTGGCATGTCCTGTAGTAGAAGCTGCGCATTAGCAGTGGCGGGTATGTATTAATAAATAATTTGGAAGCTTTTAGCACTATTAAAAGCACATGTATAAGCCACTGCCACTGAAAATTCATGAGATCTCTCCACTGCTTTTCAGCAAATGCACTTCTACCTTTTAGGCAGTGGCATCAGGCGGTCCAATTGTTGTTTTTTTTTGTTTGGGTGATGTGTTTAATCTTAAAATTTAAAGGTAACTTGGCTTAACACTAGATGAACATAGATAAACACATAATATAAAATGTGAATAAAGTAAACGTAGTATGAAAGAATAATAGCGATGTTGGGAGTTTTTTTTTAAATTTTATTTAGTTTGAGGACCCATGAATCTCCTATAACTTACGCCACTGTCTGAGGGATCTCGGAATGTGCTAAACTTATATTATACCATATTGGTCCAAATAAAACTTTAAAAAGTTTGATTGTTAAATTGTAAAGAAAAAATTATAAAGTGAATAAACATGAACCACTTGCAAAGAAAACCTTATCACTATGTACAGGGTGTACTAAGAGCTTCCCAGCCTAGTAACTTTTTTATTTAGAGGTCTCAAGTTGTAAGGTTTCACATAAATTCAATTGTTTTTGAGACTTTATTTTAATAAACCGAAAAATAAAATTTTTAAATCAAATATCTTGAAAACAATTGAATGTATATAAAATCTAATAACGCATTAAATGAGGGCTTGTAACCCTATAGTATTTTTAAATAAATATCTGTATCTTAAAATAAAGAAATCAAGGCTGGAAAGTCCTTAATGTAAAAATGTGGTATTTTTGATGTTTGGCTTGAAACAAAAACAGTTGCTGTTTTAAATAAAAACAATTGCAGGTTACTAGGGCCACTATGGTAATTATTAAATTTTTCTTGTATTGCTTTAGTATTAAATGAAATTTTAACTGTTGTTTTAATGCTTTGTGGTACTATAAGTTTTAATACTTGTATTTTTTTATTGAGCAAAATATTTTTTGTTAATATTATTTGTTGTCTTTTAGTACTTATAAAAAGATGTTAGTTAGCGGTGCTTCATTTCTTCAATTCAGTATTCAAAAATTACTGTAGACCAGTTAATTTAATTTTAAATGTGTTATGTCTTGGAGATGTTTTTTTTGTTGGGTACTTGTTTATTTATAGGAAATTTTGTGAAGGAACCGTTTTATACACCAAGTTGAAAGATTGAAACATTCTATAATGTTATTATTACTTGAAACGGAAATTTGCTAAGTATTATTAAGTTTTTAATATATAAGCATAAAAGTATGTTGAAACTTTAAAAAAAAAATCGTCTACTGCTTGTTTGTAAATGCACTTTTAAAATAAAAATAGGGATATTTCGAAGTTTTTACGTATAATTATATTTTCTAAATAGACACCTTTCATGATACTTAAACTATGTAGCCTTTTTTCATAGTTGGATAATCTTTGAAGTGTAGAAAGTCAATAAATACTTGAAAGTTAATAGAATTTTACTGTAATTTTTTTACATGCATATTTTATAATCCAGTTCTATTAGCAATTTGTACGATGTGTAAAATTTTAATGTTATCGAAGAATTTTAAATGAAAATGTGTGATTTTTTAGTGGAAATTTTGTTATCAATGTCCAAATGTATTTTGTAAATAAGATGCAATAAAGCCATTTAGTATGTGGCGGTGCATAATAAATAGATTGGTGATATAATAGTTTGCTTTGTTTTGATTGTATTGCAATAAATTGTTGTTTTTTAAGTAATATTTGTTTTATTACGTGCAAAATTATGCAAATTTAACAAAATGTGGTAGTCTTGTGTCAGCTCACTGAAGATTGAATCATTTTGTTTTGTGTAAAGGAATTAATGGTTACTTCATTCTTCGTGTTGTCGGCAAGAGCCTGGATCAGGGTGGATAAAAATCATGATTTAAAAAAACAATCGAGTAATAATTTTGGTTTTTGTTAAATTTTAAGAAAAGTAATAAAAATAGATATGGCAACCCATACAATTAATTCTGAAATCAGAAAAAAATAAGCTCTTTAATGAACCATAGCCAACTATGGTTGCCATTTAAAAAAAAAATACAAGTTTGGCTTACATCCAGTGCAGGATTTATGTATAAGCTATAGCTTAGGGCCCCCACTTTCTTGTGGACCCCCAAAAAAAATTGTCCGCGTGAGCAATTGTCATATATACTTAAATATATCATATTTGGCACTTACATATAATATCTGGACTTATAAAGGGCCCCATATCTCAAATAGCTTAGGGCCTTATCAAGTCTATGTAAATCCGGCCCTGCTTATATCTCAAAAACCGAGTGTGCCATGACTTTTTAGATCGTTTTTTCTAATTCTATGTACAATCATTTACAGAAATCATTTTACCAATTGAGTAATTGGGTGCAAAAAGGGCACTTCTCAGCAAACGTCAATTTGAGATATGGCGATCTAAACTTTTAACTTAAGAGGACTCTGTAAATTCTTATTCCTTTATAATGGCAGCAGTGAATTAAAGATTCTTAAACATATAGGTATACAGTTTCTCTTATTGGTAAGACCCCCATCTAATTTTAAATATATTAATATTAAAGTAACAGTTAACATGTTAAGTGCCTTTTTTGCATAAAATGTCTAAAGCAGGGTCTTAACAAGTTGATTAGTATTAGGTTGATGCATAATTATTGGCCGTTTGGTTATTCGAATTTGTCGTCTACCAAGTAAATGGTAAGCAGTAATCGACGTTGATGGTGACTACTCCCCCAAATGATAATTGTACATACAGTTTTGAGTTTGTTTTCGTTTTTTGTTACAATATAATTTATGTTATATTATCATTTTTTAAAAACGGCGGATAATTATGCATCAACCTAATAGTTTAATTTTTACGTATGCTCATAACAAACGCATAATAATTAAAGATATAACTATTTACCTTCATTTTCCCTAATCATATCTTGGTTGTTGCTCGACCACTACATGGTGCAAATATGTTGATGAGACACTGTGTCACAAATTCGTTCAAGTTTCTTGATGGTTTGTCCATTTTTTCTTGCGATGTGCTATTCTCAATAATATAAGTAGTAGTACCGGGGTTTTAATACATGTTGTAAGGATGGTAAAGGTTCCAAATAAGAATGATGATATTGGGTCTTTAGTAAAGTTTGTACAGAAGGGTTGATGGGAATTTTTAATTCAACTTATTTAATACATAAAAGATTTAATTACAACGCCATAGTTTATTTTGCATACAGTACAATAATACAAGTATTTACATATACACTTTATTTTAAACATACGTTTGGAACTCTTTGGACAGAATTAACAACAAATAGTTTTTAAGTAGTCAAACAAAACAATTATTTATATAACACAAAATAGAAAACTAGATTACAATTAATTACAAACGCATATACAAGTTCCGTATAATTATTACATCATTCTATAAATTTGTGTTTGTGTTAAAAATAAGTCAGTGTAAAATTGTATGTATAAACAAATAATTTTGTTGTAAGAAATAAATGACACCATTGATCAATGTAAAAGTACTTAAGACAATATTTTATATGTTATTACAGTTTTCACAGAAGTGGAAATGCTGTTAAAATGATAATGTTGAGATCTATTGAGATATTAATAAAAATGTTACAAAATCTTGGGTTTAATTCTAATGTATGCAACCCACAGCCCACGTACTAGAATGATTCCCACCAAAAAAATTGGTGGGACTGACAATAATTCTGATGAGAAATGAAGCAAAATTTGATTTTTGTATCAGGATCACAGAAGTTAATGGAGGTACATGGCGGTATTTGGTCCTCTGGTAGTCAACTTATGAACTAAATTTGAATTTGAATATTTTGGTGGGAATCATACTCCTTGTATGGGGGGTTGCATACATTAAAATTAAAACGCAAGATTTTGTTAGGTTTTTATTAATATTTCAATAAAAGTCAACATTAACGTAGAGAAATTACAATTATTGAGTGATATTACAACTTAACAATAATTATTAACTATATCAGTAAGTGTTAACAAAACAGTAATAAACTAACAACTTTTGAGCAACAAATTCTACGTTATAAGATAATAGATTATCTGCAGCTAAACAAATAACATATTAAGTGTAAATATATTAAATATTTAAATAAAGTTTTAAAAATTAATGCAAAAATGTATAAGGAGAACTTTGATGTTGAGAGTTTCCACTGAGTTATGTGATTGGCTTTCACGACATGTCCTGTAGATAACCTGATTTCCTGGCTGAAACCACATCAACGGTGGCTTCATATTCCATGTTTTGTTTAATTCGTCTTAGACATCTTTTAAGTGCATTGCTTAGAAGTTATTGAAGGACTTTCCAGTGCAACTGAAAATAATAATTTAAATTAGAAGTCTCAAAATAAAATGATGATACTGAGCAAGTTGAAAATTACTATTTACAAGATCTAAATATTTACACTATCTTAAGACTAAATTAACACATTTAAACAACTAAATTTATTAAGTAATGATTTACAATCTTATCATCTTACCTTTTAAATTTAATCATCGCTTTACTTGATGCATTCTGGTATCATCTTAGTGTTTTCTTAACTTAAGTTCAAAATAGTTGTTTATTGCCATAACAAAACGATGTCTTCAAATCCTTCTACGTAGTTTCAACAAGTTTAAAGTTGACTACTTAAATTCATGACATGATAATCGTAATATATTTCTGTAACTGCACCAACTCCATTGAATATTGTTAAGCACTCGGCTGAAGAAAAATCATGAACGAAGTAACCTGTAAAACGTAATGCATAATTGTTTATATGGCAGCTGTATTGGTCCAAAAATTAACATCTTGGATTACTTAAAGCCTTAAAAGCACTATTATAATATCGACATTTCATATCTTAAGTGTTGTAGACTAATTCGTGCCCAGTTGTGCGACTTCCTGTCACATGTACAGCAACATGTTCTTGTGGCAACCATATCAGTCCACGATTGTTCAAAGTTACTAATTGGGGTTAATAATAGCCTTGGAAACCCTATTTATGATCGAAATTCCATACCTTGAGTTTTGTAGGCAAATTTGTGTCGAATGGTTTAACCATTGGTACTAAAATACAAATCACTGTTTTAATCATTTACACACCATATAACCAAAGAAAGTTGTTTGGTTTAGCATAAAATGAATCAATATTGGGTTTTCGCACAATATTTTTACCTGTATTTGTTTAAATTGCTTAATTTTTAAACATTGAAAATTATTCATCTTGACAGCTGATGTCAACATGGCCGATACATGTTCGCCAACCTAAGAAGTAAATATTACTAGTACAAAATACACGCAAAGACCTCCTGCAGTTTCTGTTATCCTGATACTCATTTTCTAAATCCCATAAGCATAGCATTGACGAGGAAAATATCTCGGATTCAGCTGATGGTGCGCCAAGACAACCTAGGGACATTTTTATGAGCTATGTTATGAACATGTTATGTGAAATGTTATTGTTTTGATTGAAATTATAGGTTAATTTTGGTTAAAATATGAATAAATAAAATATGATTAAATAATTATTATGGAACTTTCTATTTATTATCTACAGAGTGCAGGCTGTTTAGTTGTTCTTGAATGTGAAAGCTAAATTAAAATAAAATACAGGCTGTCTTTAATGTATGAGCCTTTGCTTTATCGATAATCACAAAAATTGAGTTATTGGTTTAAAACGATTAAAAATATGCAAGAAAAGTAATGCATGCTTAATGAACAGAATGTATGAGGAATGACATTCAGGAACGATATTCGTTCATAAATCTAGAACTGCCCTTTTCTAAGGTGACCAATCGTCCTCCTTTGGGGAGGACAGTCCTTTTGTAAATTCTATCCTCCCTCGAAAAGTGTCCTCCTACATGTCCTCCTTTTCGATACATTGACAAAAAATATTCATTCAGTGGAAAAGTACCTACTCATTTAAATAATAGGAGTAATTAATAGGCATATAAGCATATTTACATGTTACAAATGTCTTTATTATAGTGTATTATTGTTGCAATGAATAAAAGGTTTCTTTTATTTACGATATTTTTTTCTTCAATTTATTTGTGTCCTTTTCATTGTGAAGAAGTTGGTCACCTTAGTTATTACCATGGTTCTAGTTAGTTACTTTCTGGCCTAGTAAAGTCGTATTTTTCAGGCTAAAAATTGATCGGAAACAACTGATTTTCTGGACGGACGCAGAAAAAAGAATTTATTGAGATGTTAATCATCTCTAGGATGCGTTTGCAGAAAAAAATTGCCTTAAAGCGAAAATAAACTATGAAGTTTGTTAGGTATTAACAAAATATTTATTAAGACATAATTATAAATACAAATTCTAATTAAAAATCACATGTTGCTTGTGCAGAATTTTCTGTGTAAAGTCAATGTGCTATCGTACTCGCTTGAATTACTCTCAGTTTTTATGTCTTGTGCAATATTTAAGTTAACAAAAGCTTCATGTTGCACAAATAGTAAAGTGTTTGTATGATTTTCCCGCACTGCACATTTAGCACTTTCTGAAAATGTTGCAGGGAGTGAAAAAATAGGATTTACTGCTTCCTGATGTGTGCTGGTTGGCTGTTCCATTATTTGAACATCATTCTCAGATCGTGATCGTTCTCTTCTCTCGCGGGCCCTTCGATTTTGGAACCAAATTTTCACCTAAAATTAATTTTTTTATCACAAGCGGTTGCGTCATTTAATAAATATATAGAAACTATTGTGGAACATCCTGTACATACAGCTAGCAGTTAAATTTCATTCTAATCTCGAATTATCAAAAACCTCGTAAAATTAAAATACAGTAAGTATAAATATTGATTATGTTCTTATTTAGACGCCTAAATATCTATTTTGTCTCAAAAGTAAGGGATCAAAGTGTGATTTTAATAAAAAAATAATACAATGTTTAAATCACTTAAATTTTATTGAAATTACATTAAAATTAGGGATGCACCGATGGCCTTCACTTAAAAGCCAATTACCTCTTGATTAATCGGTACATCATCACTAGTTTACATCATCCAGCCTCTTAATTAAAACTTTAAAGCACCGCTATATTTTACTTAAATTTCAAATAAAAATATATGTAACCAATTTGCAATATTTTTAGTTTTTGAAATAATCGCGTATTTCGTAATGCTGAACTTCTCTTAATTTCGGTTTTGCAATTGAATTTATTGAAAGATTATTCGAATTTAATGCACAGTATATGAGTTTTGGAAATTTGTTAATTTGGGGATTTCTTAAAATTTCTCATAAAAATGTTAAACTTGTAATTTAATCAATTTAAGAGGATAATTATTATTTAAGCCATAATAGCATGTATATAAGAAGTTTTAATTTTTAATCCGTTTTATATTATGTTTTTACTTGAAAAAAGTGCATACTGATATTTAGGTTCTACCATTATTGTTTGTATAATCGAAATACTGATATAAAAAGTGTTTTTAGTTATTAACTATTGTTTTTAATATTCTAAGATATTTGTTCTTATTTCTATTTGTTCAAAAAATATGTTTCTTTATTGAAATCTTTAGTTCACTTAAAAAGTGATTCTTATATAATTAAATAAATAGAAATATTAACAGCCAGACACTAAAAATTAGGATAACATTGAAAAAGTTAAACATAACGAAATCAAATTTAATGGAAACGGATGCAATTGTGCATTCATGCATAAGGTGCATTTCCTTTTAAATGAATTTTCGATTGCATACTCAGCATTTCAGCTTTAATTTCCTTTTTAATCTCTGGTGTCTGTAAAAGGTTAATTACAACTGTTTTTTTTTGCTCATAGGCAGAACAATGGTCTTCGATTAAGGTTTATAATCAAAGCTATAGTTAACTTGGTCGTCGTTAAAGGCGACATTTACCTTTAGTATCTATACTAAAGCAATCTTTAGTCTTTAATGTAATTGTTTAAGGCTAAGGTCAATTTTACCATGAAATTTAAAGCTTTATACTTGCTTAGCTTTCTTGCAACATTAAAAGGTAACTAGTATTACCAGTATGATACACAAAAAGATAGAGGCGATAATTTCAGTTTAAGATATTACTTTAGTAGTTTTACAAATATTGGTGTTAATCAGGGCACGAAACCGGTAAAAAAGCCGGTTAACCGCTATTTTTTGTCCGTAAAAGTGATTGTTTACCGAAACGGAAACCGTTATTTTTAACCAAAATAATTAAAAACCGTATTTTTAAACATCTTTTTGGTTTATAAGTCAAATCGATTTTTACACAAAACCGGTTTTTAAATAAAAACCGTTATAAAACGAAAGTGTCGATTTCGGTTAACCGTTAACCAATTTTTTTTCGGTTTCGAGCCCTGTTGTTAATTGAATCGCAAGATATTCAAAACTTTTACTTATACATACCCGCACATCAGCTAGTTGTAATTTTTTAGATATTTGTGTGACCTCTGAACTGCTAAGGTAAGGACTTTTTCTGAAGTTTTGTTCAAGTACAGAAAGTTGGTGACAGGTAAATGGTATTCTAGGATGTCTTCCTAATTGGCGCCTTTGAGGTCCTTCCTTTTTTTGGTTTCCTTAAAATACATCTTTTTGTAGAAAACTTATTGTAAAATAAAGATAGGGTTTCTCATATTTGACCATTTTGCTTGTCCCGGGATTCCGGGTAGAAATCGGCCTTTGTCCCGGTATTTCCGGGATCCGGGGATGTAATAAAATATGTCAATATTTTTAAATAAATAATCCAAAAAATGAAGGGAGCAGTTTATTACTTAAAAACAATTCCATGTCAAATATGTCATACATTTTGCTCCATGATTATCATAAATAATTAAATAATATCGGTGAGAGAAACATACATTTGGGAAATATAATCTTTCTATTGCAATTTCATATTTATGAACACAATAATATCTTTTTTACAATGAACTTTTGTAATGTTATTTAAGAAAACGAATATGTATCGATTAATAACATAACCAATTTTTAAGTTATTTTATGAATTTGAATTAATTTCAGGAAACAATGTAATAAATTAAGTGCTCATAATAATATGTTCAACAATAACTTTTTTTTGCAGATGATAGCAACAACAGAGTTTTTATACTTTGCAAAAAACACTAATAATTCAATATCAGTAATAAAAAAAATTTATTGTTACTACAGATGGCTTTAAATATATACACATTGCATTTATTTAACATAATATATTATTGTTCAGAACGTGTGTTATCATTTTATTTGCGAGTATCTGTGCGTGCATCATAAATTTAAGTAATTTCAATTTACAAAGTGTATTATTTGTAAATGTATAGATAACATTGTGCGCAATGTTATTTATTTGAAACTGCAAAAAATCTGTAACTATACAGATTAAATTTACTGTAAATCAATTTTTTAAAGCATATGTTATTTGGTTTATCACATTAAATTTTGAACAATAATAAAAGAATTTAATCTAAAATAAAATTACCTTTGAGTAACTTAATTAATAATGAATTTTTTTTTGTTACTTAAGTTAATTCATTGGTTAATACAGGTGTGTATAAATTGGCGGAAGCGCTACACGTGGCAATGTTCTTCGTAAAATTCCAAGTCGAAAATCTTAATACAAAAATGTTGTACCATGCTTGTTGTGTCTACAAGAGGTCCTCAAAGTTTTGACATCCAGTCCTTTAATAAGCGTTATTATTTTATATTGGTTCATAAAAAAGCTGCGATTTGGAATAAAAATAAATGTCGAATAGTATTTTTTCTTAGATATTGTGTTCTTCCTTTCACAAATTCGTGTTGAAAATATGTAAATCACTGATTTGAATGAAAATAATACATATTGCAACATTGTCATTTGCTGTCATCTCTGTTTTTCTCGTAATTATTTCTAATTTGGATTAGTTATTGTGTGCTGCATTTTTATTAGTTGTGTTTTTGTATTTTTCATTAGCTGTTGTGTTTATTATAAATACCTAAGTAAAAATTGCTTATAAAAAAATGTCCAAACGCAAATCAATGGATGCAATGTTGCCAAATTTTTGTTTTTTTAAATGGTTGTTGAGGCTATAGGAAGCATGGTACAACACTTTTGTATTAAAATTTTCGACTTAGAAGTTTACGAACAACATCGTCACGTGTAGCGCTTCCTCCAATTTATACACACCCTGTATAAATAAGCTTAATTAAAAATCAATTTTTTTCCGAGGTATTTTCCCCTCTGTTGCAGTTATGTATCGGCAGTCTTATTTGTTATTTACGCAAGCAGCTGTCATGGCAACGATCATCATTGGTAACAACGTTAATCTAACACTATATTGATTAAGTTAAATGAAAATTTTCCATTAACACAACGTCTTCCAATTTTCCTCTTAAATATAACCTTCCTCTCCATGAATACAAGAATGTTTAAGTCGAAAAATGTCTGTCGATTCTCTAATAATTCTTTTGTGATAGGTTTTTTCTTTATTTAATATTTTCATGCAATCAAAGTCTATTTAATGTTTTTTTTTGGTGCGAATAAATAAACACAACGCAACTTCAGACCTATTGGAAACACTATTAATGGTGCAACTTGTAAACTCGTCCAATTATTTAGCAAATCATTGCAACCATACGTTGGGCATGGCGATAGTTTTGTACAAAAATTCAAATCCTTCCATAGAAAGAATTAGATTTCTCTGATGTATTAGATACTAGTAAGCCCATGACAAACTGATAGCTATCAGTTTCGATGTTCTAAGCTGCATAAAACCAATTTTGGACACTGGTGTCCATTATTGGTATAAATAAATATTCAGCGATGAAAATGTAGATTACCCTAAATGTATTGTTCAAAGAACACGCGCAAATCTATTTTTTAACGAAACTGCCAAATTAGAAATAAATGCAACCGCAGCAGCATTAAAGAATAGGGAATTTCTTTAAAAAATGAAATCTTAATACCACAAGACAGTCTGATTTAAATGAAAAATCACAATATGGAAGAAGAATTAACAGGCCCAAAACTGATATACTTTTAAGAGCTTAATAACCTCTGCAGAGACATTAAACAGATATACAGGGTGTCCCAATTATACACCGCCAAAAAGTAGGTGCATATTCCTGAGTGAAAATGATGACCATTTGTCAAATATTTTGTTATCCGAAAATGCTTACTTTCATAGTTAGAGACCTCCAAAGTTGCAAGAAAAAAAAAAACAAAAAATCGAATACGTCCTAGCCGTTTAAGCTAGAGCTATCAAACTTGGCCGAAATGTTTAGGTGTTTCCCATTGACTATGTGGGATAATTAGAAAGAAAACACGTAATTGGAAGTATGATTTATAGTCAGGTCATCCGCTTACCATCTTCAGAATTGTTTTCTCTGGAATAAAATTGAAAATGTCATTCGTGCATAAGAAAGTACGACTTAAGAGGAAAAAATTCGTCCCTCTTTGTTTTTTGCTGTAAACGTAGCCGTTTTCGAGAAAATTAGCGCTAAAGATGCATCGACAAACTCTGTTTATACACCTCAAATATTTTTTTTACTAAACTTAGTTGGCTAATGTCATGCTTGACTTAAGGCTTGTTCATAATTAATCTACGTAACATGACGTAACTTTTCTTTAAAATGTCATACATGTCATTCATTTTTTTTTCAGATAATTATTAATACAATAAAATTCAAATTTATCTTCAACGATGATAACAATAAAATAAATAACCAAATGAACTTCATAGCCTTGCACCATGCACGTATAACTTAGTGTGTAATAAAAACTAAATAAACGTATTTAAAAGTTACGTCATGTTACATAGATTAATTATGAACAAGCCTTAAGTTAAGCATGACATTAGCCAACTAAGTTTAGTAAAAAAAATATTTGAGGTGTATAAACTGAGTTTGTCGATGCATCTTTAGCGCTAATTTTCTCGAAAACGGCTAGGTTTACAGTAAAAAACAAAGAGGGGCGAATTTTTTCCTCTTAAGTCGTACTTTCTTATGGACGAATGACATTTTCTAGTTTATTCCAGAGAAAAAAATTCTGAAGATGGTAAGCGGATGACCTGACTATAAATCATACTTCCAATTACGTGTTTTTCTTCTAATTATCCCACGTAGTCAATGGGAAACACCTAAACATTTCGGCCAAGTTTGATAGCTCTAGCTTAAACGGCTAGGACGTATTCGATTTTTTGATTTTTTTTTTTGCAACTTTGGAGGTCTCTAACTTTGAAAGTAAGCATTTTCGGATAACAAAATATTTGACAAATGGTCATCATTTTCACTCAGGAATATGCACCTACTTTTTGGCGGTGTATAATTGGGATACCCTGTATAAGAAACCAGAAAAAGTGCAGACAGGTACAGAATTAAAGGAACATGGTGATTAAACTGAAATAAAAAAAATGGACGACAATTATAATATGAATTTGTGAACCTTACATGTACATTTAACACCGATTAATTCATCCACTACTAAGTACAACAATTATGTATCATCTACATCCAATAATATGCAATAATATGCAATAATCCAAAAATCTAATATATTTCCTTTTAAAAGGCTACCGTTTTGACCAAAGTCTTCAAATGACACAAACCCGATCAGCAACAAAAAGAGACTTCCATCTCTTGTTATATCTGAGGCATGGCAGCAATATTTCAACAAAAAAGAGGAAGAAAAGGTACCTAAGGAGAAAACTAAAGAAATTAGGAAACAAGAGAGGAAAAGAAGAAGAAAAATATTTAAAAAATAAAATTAAAACAAACCATTAAAAGCAGAAAAGAAAGATACAAAAATTGTATTGGATATGCTACAAATTAATGTAACGTAGTTTGGAGAGATAAAAACTTTGAAAAAAAAGCAAAGTGGCTTCAGAGCATATCCTGTCAAAACAAAGCACATAGCGTATGTATTAATAAAAAATATATTTAAAAGATTAACATTAACATTTTAAAACAGTTGAAATCTAGTGTCCCATGAATTTTTTTCAATCTTCAAATTAGTTTTAGGTTTAGTCATGCATCAACCTTTATCAAGAATAAAATTTTCTGAGAATCGATAATAAAAAGCTTTTCCAATTGTTGCAGACTTTAGATCTTTTGACTCTAAAATTAATTATTATTGTGAAAGTAAGTAAATCTACCAGAATACGTCTCTATAAAGAAAATTTCTGTAGAAACTTTATTTGTGCCTCACCTATAAGAAGGCAATAAGCAATATTTCCGGCGGTTCTAAATATTGAATTAAATTTCATTTTCTCGATTGCCGTCGCTTCATTTCCGGTAAAAAAAAAAAATGAAATTGTTATTCTACGCTTAAATGTTACTGAATTTTACCTTAGAACGAACGATAATAAACGTTTAAATTTGGTTAAAAAGGATTATGAATTCGATCGCCTAAGAATCCTTGTATTTAATGATTTTAATGTATTAAATTGTTTTAAAGAGAAAGGTTTAAAGGTGTTAATGTTTTTTAACTTACTTGGAATTTTTGGCGGACAATACCGCGTGCACTGTAACCATGGAAGCGGCGCACAACGTATCGGTCCGTCTGTGTAAACGTTTTCACTAATTGGCTTATCACAATCCGAAGTGTAAGAACTTCCAGCTTTGTTTAAAATGTATTCTATGCTGTAATCAGATTTGGGCTTTAATTGGACGTTATCTTCTTGTTTTCCCATTTGCGAAGATGTCATTTTCAACCCGAACTATTTTCTCGAATATTTCATTTAATTCATTTAAAATTTCTATGATTTTTACTTGATGATCTAGTCGATTTTGAGACACATCTCTTGTTAAACTGTTTGAAATGTGAAAACTACTGTTACAGTATTACCGATCACCCTTGTTATATATGTGCCCCACTATACTGCCATGGATTTAGATCTCATCTTTGTGTAATTATGCGTAAACTAGTAGCCCAACCAAAACGACGGGCCCTACAGCATAAAAGAATGCTCAAACTGGTATTGACAAGTAATTTTTTTTACCGTGTGCGGTTTAGATAAGATCTCTGGCCAACGAATTGGTTTTCTCAACAGTTTAACATTTAAATTAGTTGATTGTTATAAGAGCGTGTCAAAAATGATGTTATGGTTTTCTTTAATGAATTGTTACATAAAGCAAATCAGTGTGTTAATATTTGGGTGTAATCAAACATAAAGAAATTAATTAATTTTATCACCAAAAGTTTCGCGATAAATGTGCTTATTCAAATAGAGGTTTATATGGCAAGTTTAATTAATATTTTTTTAAGTAATCGTTTCTTTAAAAAAATGTACATCAATTCGAGATTCTCGTTTACTCCTCAGTAGATTATACTTGTATTCTAATTTTGGACATTGTTAAATACAAAGGTTGCTAAGATTTTGTGAAAAATAATAAATAATTTTTAAACTTATTTTTCTCATGTACCTACCTATGTTAATATTTTTAATGCACGATTTAAAATACAATTCTCTATCATAGTTTTAACCAAACTTACAACCATATCGTACCTCTTTTGAGAGTCTCGACGACATGCCCTTCTCAGCGGAACATAGTACTATTTTGGGGAAGTTTTGAATAATACTATTTTATCTAGTTAAATGTTTAGAGCAAAAAATGTTTAAGTAAAATAAAAAATTCTGCCGTGTACCCCTCGAAACCGTTTCCATACCATACTTTGGTAAACACTGTCTATCAGAATTAATAAAAAAAGTTGTCTACCGCCAGTCTGATGTATTTCATCGTAAAAAAAATGTTTTGACGTCATTTAATAGAGAACTTCTTGCGATTTACTAAAATATGAGGTTTATAGGGGTTTCCTCTTAAAATAAAAAAGTTATAGGGATGCGACAGTCAAATTGGTTCACCCGATATATACAGGGTGTTTCACTTTTCCATGGGCCACTATTGCTATCTCCGTAAATAATGAAAAAATACAAGGTTGGTTAAATGGGACAAAAGTTAGCTATTTAGGAGTGTATTTTAAACAAGATCTTGTTTTGTTTAAAAATTCCATGGCTTGCGTGATATAACGAAAAAACCAAAATCGATCAAAATTTTTAAACTTAAATATCTCGGCTATTGTTGCGAACACACAAAAACGTCAAAGAAAAAATGTTTTGTAAATTTTGTTTTCTATAAGATGGCGATAGTCAAATTTTTATTTATAAATTACCGGGCGAGATATTTGACAAAACAACTTTTTTTGAAATGGCAGTCGTAGTAGGTGATGACTTAGATTTAAAGATTATTTTTTTCTCTTTACGATGATACAATATTTTGTATGTCTATTTTCAAAATTAAGCGAAATTACCTAAAAAAATGCAAAATCTTAAGATTAAACAAAAACTTTTAAATTGCAAAATTTCAACCCACCAAAAATTTCTGATAAAAAAACAGGGGTCGCATTTCTCAGCCCCCTGTGAAGGTGGTAGATGATTGAAAATATTACTTTGGGGAACCTTTTAATAAGTATAAAACATCTACCACATATCATTCTCCTACATTTATCCAAATTTGAGATATAAAATAAAAACCTAATTTTGCCGTTCCCCTTTAGGGGGCTGTTACTCCGAAAGGAGACGTCTAAGGAATATTTTTTTAATGAAAGACCCCCTTTAATTTTTAATGATTGATTGATGCAATGAACACTGTTAATCTTAATATAAGAATCTGAATGTTAATTAAAGTATGCATAAAAACGTAATATTTTCGTGAACAAGCAATTCTTCACTGCTCACTGATCATTATTTCCATTTCATTTACTATTTTTATTTAGCCTGTGTAAATCTAAATGTATATTAATAACTTAACACTTATCATACTTGCCGCATTGTATTTATACCAATAAAATGACGTTCATTGGGAAAATTCTAGAATTTTTCTTGGAATATTAAATTAGGGTCTACCCATATAATCAAGGGTTCGAAAATATTTTATGCAGTCCGAGAGTAGGATTAAGGCATGGTCATAAAAGTTGGTAATGATGGGATTAGAATTTTTGCAGTTCGTGTGCACCGAACGATTTAGCACTGATAGGGGTGTGAATACCAAAATGGGACACCCGGTATAATAAACGCTTAAACTGCCCCCCGTTTAGAGAAGAAATCTAATTATTAGCAAAATTTTCAGTTAAATAGTGCTTCCATTTTTGCAGTTGTCTTTATTATGTTATGGTATTATTCTATTATTTGTATTTAAATAAATATAGTTTTTTAGGTTGCTTCAATTTTGAAACACATTGTAGAATAGAATATTTTATTTCAATTAGCGTTTTTCTACCTGTTTAAAGCTAAAGGTTTGAGTTGCTCTCTTTTAAAAAGTTTAAATAACACTGTTAATAAAAACTGTGTTTGATAAAACAAGAAATTTCGTGGAATTTACTTCTGGTTTGTATAAATATGGTAACCAAGCAGTGGCGCACCCAGGATTTAATCTTGGGGGGGGGGCCGGGTTAAACGGATTTTTTTTTTGCAAATTCAATAAAATTTATAAAACTCATAAAAATGTATTTAAAGAATAAAATCAATTTTTCTTTTTTTTTACAAAGCTCTTGAATAATTTCAGCTGTGGTTACAGTAATATCTCTATGTATATATAGCAAAGCTAGTCCATTTAATCGTGATTGTGTCATCGTTGCTCTTAAATAGGTTTTTAAAAGGCGCAAGGTTGAAAATGACCTCTCACTGACGCATGTTGTTACCAGCAGCGTTGCAAATATTTTTAATGAGTTATATATGTTTGGATATATCATTTTGTCGCACTTCGAAATTGCATCAATAGCATTTTTGCATGGATTTGTTGCAAACGGTTTTTCACATTTTTTATACCACAACTTGAATTCGGCGTTCAAAATTTCTGGATTTGTACAAGGTAAATCCCGGTCATAAAATTTACACAACTGGTGAAAATCTTCTATTTGATATTTAAAACTGAATGATTTGACCAATCTGTCAGGGAAGATGCAACATTTTATCCTAGTTCATACACTTTATAAATGGTTTTCACTTAATAAATGATGAACTGCTTATTTTGTAACAGGTTGTTTAGTGTTTAAGTTAATTGACATGATCAAAAATAATTTAAAATTACTTTAAAATGATACAATAAATATCGACTGCTCTCAAAAATCAGAAGTGTTTAATATAAACTAAATACATAAAACTATGCCTGTTTAAAAAATAAAGTTTAATTTTAGTGAAACATTCAACCACTAATCAATTTGTACACGTAAATAACAAAATTTTGGCGGTTTTGTTAGGACGAAATAATATTAAAATATAAATATATATGCCCGCAAATACAAAAGATAAATATCTTTTACTGTAGAAGCAATTATTATTTAAAAGAAAAAAAAATCGTAACGCTAACAGTAAAATAGTATTTAATTATATACACTTACTTTTTAAATTTCTTTCCTCTTTCGTTAGAAATTTTAACTCTTATTAACTGATAATGATTACACTGATTCACTGATTTACTAAGCAGTAAACACAAACACTGTACTAAACAGCAATGACCTTTTTCTCACAATTTAGAAAAAGATGAACCAAAACAGAAACACATTTTTTATTGCTACACGTGTTGTATGGTAACCCCGCCGAGGGACGAAACTGACCAGACCGTAATAAAATTTTAACACAATGTGTCCCATGGTCGAAGAAGTAAAATACATTTATCTCAATCACTTTTACAGTTATAACTTGTGGAATTTTTTTCTTGATTCCGCATTAATAAGAAATAAGCTTACATAAAAAAAGTTCCCAAGGGGGGGGGGCGATCGTTCCCCGCTGGATCCGCCCCTGGTAAATATAAATAACTAAAATTGTAATGTGATATTTCAAAACTAAAATTAATCAAAACCTATTTAAGAAGCAGCATGTCACAACACCGTCTTAGCGCTTTGTCCACTTTTTTGGCAAAAATTTTCTAGCCTGTTTGGGGGGGGCCAGGGCCCCTTGGCCCCCCCCCCTGGGTGCGCCACTGCCGAACGATTTAGCACTGATAGGGGTGTGAATACCAAAATGGGACACCCGGTATAATAAACGCTTAAACTGCCCCCCGTTTAGAGAAGAAATCTAATTATTAGCAAAATTTTCAGTTAAATAGTGCTTCCATTTTTGCAGTTGTCTTTATTATGTTATGGTATTATTCTATTATTTGTATTTAAATAAATATAGTTTTTTAGGTTGCTTCAATTTTGAAACACTTTGTAGAGTAGAATATTTTATTTCAATTAGCGTTTTTTCTACCTGTTTAAAGCTAAAGGTTTGAGTTGCTCTCTTTTAAAAAATTTAAATAACACTGTTAATAAAAACTGTGTTTGATAAAACAAGAGATTTCGTGGAATTTACTTCTGGTTTGTATAAATATGGTAACCAAGACAGTCGGATTATTTCATGACAAAGTTAAGTCAATTTAAGCAGTTTTTACAAAAGCAAGGCAAACACAAACTATCCCGGTTTAACAACAGATTATCCAATGTTTGTGTAAAAGGCACGAGCCGTCCTGTCGGCTCTTTTGGGGATACCGAATATACCGCAATATTACAGAGCGCTTCGTTTGCAGACAACCCCCTAAGGTTTCGTATTACCTAAATAATGATACTCGACTATTGTATTACATAAGCAGATCATGCGGTAATTGTATCTTGTGCTATGGCTTACAACGTATAATAGCAGGATTGCATTTTGAGAGCTCAAAAATTAGATGCTCTTTTACCAGCACCAGCCACTTCATTAATTTTTTGTTTGTACTTTGTGGTGAATATATTCTTGCAGATGCTTTACACGTTCTTTTCAGACCGCAGTTTCAATGTAAATAGATAAAGAAAGTTTTTGTGTAAGAACATTATTTTTAATGTTTGGAAACCGACGTAAATTAGCACTATAAATTATTTTTTTAATAACCTCGATCAAACACAGTATTTCTTGAGATTTTTTACTCTAAGAATCACAGCCTTATACAAAACAAAAAACTCTTCTTTGTAAAAATCGTTAAATAATTTGGATATAACGTGTTAAAAGTCTAATTATTCAAAGAAAATTTTATTTGTTTCTGCACCAAAAATGTAGTTTATACTACTTCCATATATAAAAGCACCCATAACAACCCACTTTTTTGGTTTAGCATATGTTATGCTTATGCCTGTAGATAATCAATTTCTTAGTGTCATTTACCGTAATTATAAAATATTTCAAGCTATACTAATCAGTATTAAGTTCTGTAGAGCCTCAAACTGTTTGGCATAGATTTTTATTTATTTATTTAGGGAATACATAGAGAAATGGCTATAGAAAAAATATTTTTCCATTAGTCCTTGGTGGTTTTGCATAGGTAAAACCAGGGATGGAAAACGTAACGTAACGATACCCGATAACGATTCAACTATAATTTTTTATACAATAACGTAACGATATTTTTATAACGTTATATAACGTTATAATAACCGATAACGTTTCATTAAAAGTTATTTTGTATCGTTATTCTCTATAAATTAAATTTTTAAATGACCATCTTTTTATTTTCAGAAGATATAATATTTTGTTTGTATTTTAGAAATTAAAATGAAAATAAAATATCTCAACCTCAACGTAATTTTGTAGGTACTATTTTTTAAATTTACATTTACAGATCCCAAAAATAATTTCACAGTTACAAATAAAAATTGTTTTTATACAGCATGTTTCTTAAATAATGTGAAAAAATTCGGGAGGTGATACTTAATCGAAAATTAAGAGGGGTCTTTCATATTTTTTTTTCTTTAGGGTCTCCTTTCGGAGTTACACCCCCCTAAAGGACATCGGTAAAATTGGGTTTTTATTTTATTTCCCAAATTTGGATAAATGTGGGAGATTTATACTTATAAAAAGGTTTCCCATAGTAATATTTTTAATCATCTCTCACCTTCACAGGGGGCTGAAAAGTGCGACCTCTGTTGGTTTTTTTATCAGGACTTTTTGGTGGGTTGAAATCTAGCAATTTTAAATTTTCTTTAAAAACTTGATTTATTTAGAAGTTTTTTTAATTCTTTAACTGTTCTCGTTAAACCTACAGTTTTTGAGTAAAAAATTATATGAATGAACATGAACCATCAAATATTCCAATATAAAACGATATTGGATAGAAGTGACGGGTGTAACTCATTTTGACGCTTACGCGGCGACAACGCTAAAACGCCCGTCAATTCTACCCAATATGAACATAAACATCATATTCACTCATTTAATTTTTTACTCAAAACTGTAAGATTTACGAGAAAAACTAAAGAATAAAAAAAGGTTCTAAATAAATCACACTAACAAAAAAAAAATTTGCAAAATTTCAACTCACCAAAAAGTTCTGATTAAAAAACAACAGGGGTCGCACTTTTCAGCCCCCTATGAAGGTGGAAGATGATTAAAAATAATACTATGGGAAACCTTTTAATAAGTATAAAACATCTACCAAATGTCATTCTCCTACATTTATCTAAATTTGAGAAATAAAATAAAAACCTAATTTTATCGCTCCCCTTTAGGGGGGTGTAACTTCGAAAGGAGACGTCTAAGAAAAAATTGTTATATAAAAGACCCCACTTTATTTTCAATAAGGAATCACTTTCCGATTTTTTTCGCATTATTTAAGAAACACCCTGTATATCATAATTTATGTAACGTTATATAATATATAACGTTATATAACATAACAATTCATTTTTTTAACGTTATTTATAACGTTATGTAACGAAAACAAATAATAAATAACGTTATACAATAACGTAACGATTTAAAACGTTATTCCATCCCTGGGTAAAACCTTACTTCATATTTATACCTGAAAACTTTCTTTTCCTACTTCTTCATTTTCTTCGTCTTCAACCCGCCTTCCTGTCTTTTTTCTTTTCTTCTCTCTTCTTCCCTCTTTTCGTTGTTTTCTATCTCTTCCTTGTATTGCTTTTCCTCCTTCTATTCATTCTTCTTTTTATACACTTTATCTTTTTTGTCTCTCATCGACTTCTTGGTCTTCTCCACTTTCCCTTCTCCTTTTTGTTTCATACTCTCTACCATTAGTTGTAAAGCTTTTTTTTGCTTATAAAGATGGATACTGTTTGTAAATCGCCTTTTTTCTCTTTTTATCTTTAGTCAACGCTTTAATCATACTTAGGGTTGCCAGATTTCTTGGTCGTCAAACCGGGACAATAAAAAAAAGAGGAATAGATAGAATTCGTTTACTAAGAACAAAAACAAAAAACAATCTCAGAACTCCACTTAAAAATCACAATACTTACTATATACAGGGTGTGTATAAATTGGCGGAAGCGCTACACGTGGCGATGTTCTTCGTAAAATTCTAAGTCGAAAATCTTAATACAAAAATGTTGTACCAATGTTGAGGCCATAGGAAGCATGGTACAACATTTTTGTATTAAGATTTTCGATTTAGAATTTTACGAAGAACATCGTCACGTGTAGCGCTTCCGCCAATTTATACACACCCTGTATATGTATAAGGAATATATACAAACAAAAGTCACAGAAATGATCTCACAAATCTTACATTTTTGCAAAAGGCTTTATTTTCAGTTCAGCCTTTTCTTAATAAAAGGATATTTTTCGCTATATTTGTCGGAAAATTTGCTCTTTTTCTACGGCATTTTGGACAGGCCAAGAGTCCTGAGAGTTGTGAGGTGTGATCATGGAGCTGGGCGTAAAAATACCGAACAAGGTCGAGACACGCCGAAGGTGGCCGCTACCGGGTTGACAACGCCAAACGTAAGAATCGAAAAAGCGATAAACCGGGATATTTGAACGTCCCGAAAGATCTAGCCGGGACACCGGGACTTGGGACTCAAAATCGGGACAATCCCGATTAATCGGGACACCTGGCAACCCTAATCATACTCCACTGTCCACTCGGTCCATCCGTTCGTGGTAACTGCTTTCACCTCATCATTTAAGTTTTTTCTTGGTCTTCCTTGTCAACTTTTTACCAAGTTCGTGCTTGGTGGACATTTTAGGCATCCTGTCTTGTCACATTCTAGCTATTTTAGCTGTTCCTCCTTGATATTATGGCTTCTGCTAAAACATTGTTTTAGATGTGGAGGAAACTAAGCAAATATCATCTCCTTAAGTATGCATTTTACGTTCTTCATTTGAGAAAAAGGAAGAACTGGTATTTGCTTATATTGCCTCCCTTCATGTAATTATTTAACTTAATTTTGTATCTGAAGGTATTTTAGAAATAAGAAACATTGCTTTAGTAAATCTACTATTGTTTCAAAATGTATAAATACCTCCTTATTTTTTTTTAATAGCAACGTTTTTCCAGAGAACATGAAATTAAGATTCAGCAGTGAACGCATCTCATGAATTTCCATCCCATTTCCCAACATCATTAGCATGTCTATCACCTCATTAAATATGCATTTACTAGACATATTCAGATTTGTTTATGCCTCCGTATAAGAACGTCTGTGTACTTATTAATAAACAGTAACCGGCTACCAACGTTTTGATGTGTTACTGAATTATTGATGTTAATTCCCTGGCTATCATCAAATCAGAAATTGGAAACAATTCGTTCTGACGTTTACCGGTGGTCCCCCTTTGATTCTAATTATCGTGTTCAAGCAGTCGTGTTTAATTTCGTCCAACAGCTCGCTCGGCCGGTGGTCCAATTCTCATGTAAACCTACCCGCCACTGTTTCCATCGGTATTGTATGTAATCTATACAGGATCCGAAGCTATTTAAATATTAATTTATTGTGAAACTGATACTGCTGTGTCGCTTTGGGCTTGCGAAATGCTCCCTAGGTTAATACGATAATACGATATTAAAATACATGTGAGATAACAAACATTCAGATTTGCTATTCCGCGTGAAGAAACCGTTTCATCTGATGTGCTGGGTGATCAGCCAGGCGAATTGATTGGTAACAAATTATGGAGGCAAAAAAAGTTGTGTAAGATTAAAGCTTCTGCAAATAATCTAAATAATGAATATCATTAAATAAAATCAAGATTTTGGCACTCAATTTTTAATAATGAATGATATTACAATCAGGGATGGAATAACGTTTTAATTCGTTACGTTATTGTATAACGTTATTTATTATTTGTTTTCGTTACATAACGTTGTAAATAACGTTAAAAAAATGAATTGTTATGTTATATAACGTTACATAAATTATGATATACAGGGTGTTTCTTAAATAATGCGAAAAAAATCGGAAGGTGATTCCTTATTGAAAATAAAGTGGGGTCTTTTATATAACAATTTTTTCTTAGACGTCTCCTTTCGGAGTTACACCCCCCTAAAGGGGAGCGATAAAATTAGTTTTTTATTTTATTTCTCAAGTTTAGATAAATGTAGGAGAATGATATTTGGTAGATGTTTTATACTTATGAAAAGGTTTCCCATAGTAATATTTTCAATCATTTCCCACCTTCATAGGGGGCTGATAAGTGCGACCCCTGTTGGTTTTTTAATCAGAACTTTTTGGTGTTTTGGAATTTTGCAAAAAAAAAAATTTTTGTTAGTTTGATTTATTTAGAACCTTTTTTTATTTTTTAGTTTTCGTAATTCTTACAGTTTTGAGTAAACAATTAAATGAGTGAATATGATGTTTATGTTCATATTGGGTAGAATTGACGGGCGTTTTAGCGTTGTCGCCGCGTAAGCGTCAAAATGAATTACACCCGTCACTTCTATCCAATATCGTTTTATATTGGAATATTTGATAGTTCATGTTCATTCATATAATTTTTTACTCAAAAACTGTAGATTTAACGAGAACAGTTAAAGAATAAAAAAAACTTCTAAATAAATCAAGTTTTTAAAGAAAATTTAAAATTACTAGATTTCTACCCACCAAAAAGTCCTGATAAAAAAACCAACAGGGGGCACACTTTTCAGCCCCCTGTGAAGGTGGGAGATGATTAAAAATATTACTATGGGAAACCTTTTTATAAGTATAAATCTCCCACATTTATCCAAATTTGAGAAATAAAATAAAAACCAAATTTTACCGATCGCCTTTAGAGGGGTGTAACTCCGAAAGGAGACTTTAAAGAAAAAAACATATGCAAGACCCCTCTTAATTTTCGATTAAGTATCACCTCCCGAATTTTTTCACATTATTTAAGAAACATGCTGTATAAAAATAAGTTTTATTTGTAACTCTGAAATTATTTTTGGGATCTGTAATTGTAAATTTAAAAAATAGTACCTACAAAATTACGTTGAGGTTGAGATTATTTATTTTCATTTTAATTTCTAAAATACAAACAAAATATTATATCTTCAGAAAATAAAAAGATCCCCATATAAGAATTTAATTTATAGAGAATAACAATACAAAATAACTTTTAATGAAACGTTATCGGTTATTATAACGTTATATAACGTTATCAATATATCGTTACGTTATTGTATAAAAAATTATAGTTGAATCGTTATTATAACGTTATCGGGTATCGTTACGTTACGTTTTCCATCCCTGATTACAATATACGTAAACGTTTAAATTCGATAAATCATCAAATTATCAGAGTGATTTGTTTATAAATAAAAATAATTTTATTATAATTGCCTATATTTCTGTGAAAGATCTCTTGTAAAAATGCTGCACCGTTTTAAGACTCTCGTCTCTTCGTCTTTAGCAATTCTATTTATTTATTCATTTACACAATAAGTAATACTACGATTGCTTTTGATAAGGAAGCGGGAATCTTGAAACTTGTTGAGCACTCCTTATCATCAAAAATACAATTTATAAGACATTTCATTTAAAAATTAGCAAGTTGGTCTTGTATCTCAAGAAATAAACAATATTTACATAATTGAACCTTCTTCTTCTTAATCGGTTCCTCTTGTACCTTTCGGTGTCGAGGTATGCTTTTCTATTTCTGTGTTATGTTTTTTTCCATCGCTGCCCATCGTTAGCTAATTGTGGCACATCTCTCCAGCTGACTCCTTTTTCTTCTAGTCTCTGACTCACTTCTTTTTCTCATTTTATTCTTGGTCTTCCTCTATTTCTGTTTCCCTCTATCTGCATTTTCCATTCTATTTTCGCGTATCTACTTTCTGGCTTGCGTAGTAGATGTCCAAGCCATCTTAATTGATCCATCTCCTTCTTTTTCTTGATATCTGTAACTTCTAGGTTATTTCGAATTTTTTCTTTACTGATTTTATCGATCAGTCTACATCCCTCTATTCTTCTCAGAAATCTCATTATCATAACATAACATAATGAATGGCGAGGAAGAAGAGCAAGGGTAGGAGGAATACGAAACAATTAAATAAGAATATGAATAAGAAATAACCGAAGATGAGTTGGATAGAGCGATACATAAAATTAAAATTGGAAAATCAGCAGGGCATGATGGCGTTTTACCTGAAATGATTAAGTACATGGAAGTAGATGGAAAGAAAATGTTGCTAAGAATAGTTAATAAAGCATGGCTGGAAAAAGATATTCCAAAGGACTGGGAGGTATCTGTTATATTACCGATATTCAAGACTCGCGATAGTAAAAAATGCGAAAATTATAGAAGCATATCTCTACGTAGTGTAGTAGAAACATTATATGAAAGAATTTTGGAGGAGAGATTAAGGAGACGTTTAGAAAGAAATTTGGAAGAGGCGCAATGTGGCTTTAGACCGGGTAGAAGCACGCAGGATCTAATTTTTACGTTAAGACAGTTAAGTGAAAAAACAATGGAACATGCAAAGATGGTGTACTTGGGCTTTATCGATCTTTCTAAAGCCTTCGATAGTGCCAATGGAGAAGATCTGGAAGATATTGAAACAAAGTAGAGTGGGAGAAGGATTATTAAACGCCAACAAGAGTTTATATAAGAGTAGTAGAAATTATGTGCAAACCCCTAACAGCAGTTCCCAGGAATTTATAACAACAGTGTGAATAAGACAAGGAGGCACATTAAGTCTACTGCTCTTTATAATTCTTATGGATAAAATAATTAAAGAATGTAAGCAAAACACAAAGAAAGCCTACTGGGGTTGGAATAAACTAAAACCAGTATCCTTAACAGAATTAGTCTTTGCAGATGTTGTGGTGCTATTAGCTAAAAGCGAAAAGGACTTGCAATTCAATCTAGACACTTGGCAGATGCATTAAGTAGATATAATATGAATATGAATATAATAAAGGTTATAAGGTTATAGCGAAAAATGATGAACCAGTTACAATTATGCTAGACCAAAAAAAGATAGAGCAGGTAGCAAATTTTAAATATTTAGGAACAATAATTGCAGAAAATGGTAAATTGGAAGATGATCTGAATAACAGAATAGCGGCAGCGACGAAATTTTACTACGCCACCAATAAATGTTTGATAAGTAAGAAGGAAATATCACAAGAAACGAAGATGCGAGTTTTTAATGCAGTGTACGTACCCATTCTCACATACAGTTCAGATAATTGAACCTTTACGTAATAAAATAAAATACATACAATGTTTGTTATTAAACATGTCTGTCTACATAAAATCTGCCTACATTTTACATTACATTAAAAATACAGTATTTCCAAATTTTGAATAACAAGGACTATTGAATAAATTTTAAACAATAACTCTTTCTTGGTTGTTTTATTTCATTGATCTATTTTGTTGACTACGGTATCTTTTGAAATTTAAATACATAACATATTAAGGCATTTTATATATATAATCTAACCCTTTTACCCGAAGGTGTAGGGTGTGAAATCGGATATTAACGTTCTTTGCTGCTGTGGATAAATTTTCTCCACTCTTTTTTATTTCTTGCCATATTTCTTGCCTGTGACATGTTCATCCCTCTTTCTGTTAGTATTTTTTTCACACTATCGTCCCACGTATTCCTAGGTCTTCCTCTGGGTCTCTTCTCGTGTCTTCTTGCTTCCCATGTTTGTCTGGCGGGCATTTTTTACTCACTTTTATTTCGTCAAACACAGAGTTTGAAAACACAGATTTGCAAAAGTAAAAGTAACAAAAAAGTTACAAATACTTGGACTATAAGTGATTCATTTATGTAGTATAAATAAGTTTAATTTATTAATTACTTATATTTTGATGAAGAATATGTTGTAGAAATGTTAGACCAATTTCAATACTTTCCTTTGTTGGTCAATAGTTATCTTATTTATTAGGAGTATTTAAAAAAAGAGAAGTCGCATATTCAAAGAACTTGTTTCTTTAAAAAAGTTTATTTGTAAGAAGTTGAAATTTGCTTCAAATTTTTAACATACACTGACAGAGCTGGACCGTTAATTTTGAAGCCCCGGACTAACACTGATTGAGGGCTTACCCAATTAACCCAAATTTGGGTTAGTTGTGGCGACTCATTCGCCATTTTGTCGAAAAACTATTTTTTACCCTTTTTTAAATAAAAAAATTATAGGCAGCAGACATTGAAGAACTTTTTAATTTCATTTGATGCAATTGGATATCCAAACTTTTATATTCAGTTATAATAAAAAAAGGTTTTGTATACAAAACAAACAACAATCATAAATAAAAAATAAAATTTATTAGGTATTACTTTAAGTTACAAAAAAAAAAACACGAAAACAACAAATTCTCAAATCAAAAAATAAAATAAATAAAACGTTCTAGGAGTTATATAATGTAAGTATTTTCAAGACATTTAAAGAGTAACTCCTCTGCATTTTTGCGCTACAAATTCTTTTATTTAATCATCACATTGTAATTCTTTGATTAACAGTTTATGTTGTTATTCTCATTTTTTCCCGCGAAGGGGGCCCCTTGATTGAACGGGATCCTGGGCTGCAGCCCATAAAGACCATGCCTAAATCCGCCCCTGCACCGTGAATAAAAACTTAAGCAATAATGACAATTATTTATTTTCCTATTTTTCCTTTTTTTATATCAAATGAAAGTTTTAAAAAAGCGTAAACTTAATACCCTGTGCAAAATAAATTGTGATTATCTACATTTTCAAGGACAATGTGCAACTGATAAAGTTTTGATGATTCATTGATTATATAATATGATTTTTAAGAGTTGCTTATTTATTGTAATATAAATAAAACACAGCGTACTATGTAGGTACATAAATTATTATTTCATAATTTTTATGAAACGATGATTTTAGTTCAAACTTTATTGGTAGTTTATTTATCCTATTGTATAAAAAGCATCGCTCTGTGCTTTACTATAAAGAAAACAAAATTATGCACCTACATTTAATTTATTATACAGGCAGTTTCTCCATACCTACTTATATTATAACATCTTTTTTTCTCATAGCGTTTGACAAAAACTCTAAATTACTGTTGTTTGTTTATTGGGTAATGATGTATTAAATCTATAACTTTTTAGCGTTACTGTTTGTACATAAAGAGAGTAGTTGATCAGATAAAAGGGGATTTACGTTGAGATGATGATCTGATAAGGGAGCGTCCTTTCAGAACTAGAAATAAGTTGTCAATCGCGGTTGGGATCTAGGCCTTGTTAAAAACCACTCACAGGTTATTATTTGCAAACAATTTGGTCATTAATTATAGATGCAGCTGCTGTTGCCAAATATTTAGAACTTAAGTTTGTGTGTTATCTTGATAGTACTTTGAACAAAATTTGGCCTATATTCTTAAAATTATTTAGCTAATTTTGTAGTTATTGTTTAGACAAAAGGGCGTTGGATTATTTTGCATATGTTAGCCGAATTCAAACATTATTTTATTTGACAGTATGTACAGGGTGGGCAAATTTCGATGTTTTCATAGGGAACTTCGGTAACTATAAGAGGTATCGAAAAATGGACCGCGCTTCCTACAAAAAAAAAAAAAACAATCAACAATTAAGAGTGATTATTTTTGTCAAATTATGGTTAAAAAAACGGAATGACAGTTTGTTTTACCAGGTATATTCTTAATGACATAAACCTACTATTAGAAAAAAAACGAAAAATTACCTAATTTGTGCAATAATGTAAGGAAAATGAATAAATCGACCTCACATGATTTTATATCATTGCAATGGGGAAAAATCCTCTTTCTCGTGATACCACCGCCTATGGGCTCTATTTAAAAAATACAACTTTATGTCACAACTCGAATTTCGATTTTTTTTTGAAAAATTGTCTACGCCACGGCATTCTTATCAAGAAGTGTCTGTAGAACGTCAAAATTATGTTTCTTTATTTTCATAAACATGTGAGATATAGTCATAAAACGAAAAGTCGAAAAATCGAGTTATCGGTGATAACTCGAAAACAAAAGACGATAAACAATTTTAGTTTTCACCATTAACTTTTTCGATACCTATATTATAGTTACCGAGATTCCCTATGGAAACATCGAAATTTGCCCACCCTGTATAAACAGGGTATCCCCGTTATTGGTGTAAATATTTTAAGTGGTGATAGAGGACTTTTTTCTAAGAAAAAAAAGCTATTAAAACTTTTTTCTAAAATCAAATGCTAAGCAGATATCAACACTTACTTGATTTTTTTTACACTTCTGCATTTAAAACGCTCTGTTTCCGACAATATCAATTTTATTGTAAAAAACCTTACAGCTTTTTAATAGAGCATAAAATTCTCTACAAAATTGGTCTTGATTATTTTTTGTCTACAGGCAATGGTTTAAAAGTTATAAAGCAGTTTGTACAAAAAAATTTGAAAAATTTAAAAACTTTAATTGTTTCTTAGACTTTGCAACCGCTGTATCTTTATTACAAAAGGTTGTACAAAAAAACCGACGGCCCTATCGGATAGCAAATTTTATGGGCTACAATTTTGTTTCAGCGAAATTTTTCGAAAAATCAAACCGATTTTCCGGAAAAGCTGAAAATAAGGAACAGAGTGTAAAAAAAATTCTGAGAAATAATGTTTTGTATTTAAAAATGCCATAGCATCGACACTATTCATAATATTATGTATATCGTCATCAGTTTGAAGACTTTTTATTAAACGACTCTATTAGTTTCATAATAACGAACTTACTAACGTTCTAACGCCGTTAACTCTTCTTGGTACAAGATTTAAAAAAAAACGTAGTTCAGATAGTAAACATTTTATTAATAAATATAATCCCAATTTGACACCTCATGAGTCATAGACATTGTTCTGTTAATTATAAATTTTAATATGAAAACTGTTTTGACTTGGAACTCATTTTAATTCGATGTAGTATACATTATACAGCGTATAGCGTCGAATTCGTGTGTTGATGGTTCGTCTTATTTAATATAAATAATAAATTTTTATCTACAACAAACTTTACTAAAAGTAAATGTCTGGTTTCATTATTACGAGATTTAAGTACTTTTTCAAATGTTCTATGACTTATAAGGCAGACTGTCGCAAAAGAAGTCTCGAAAAAGAAATAACATAACATATTATACAAAAGAAAAGCCTAAAATACATTAAACGTAAATTGCTTAAATATTTACAACTAAATTAGTCTTACATAAATAATTTATTACAAGTTAAAAATATAATTAATAAATATAAAGAATAAATCTGTAGTAAGAAAATAAATGGAACTTACTATTAAAAAATAAATATGTGCTTGACAAAACGAATAAGTTAGTAACTCTTAATAATAAATACACTACAATCTACAATATATGATATTAAAGTAAGTAATCGACACTTTACCAATATTTAAAAACAAATTAGGTGCAGTGTTTCGTTAAGTATGCAGATTTAATGAGGAAAAATTTAATAAACTGTTTTCCTCTAGCGTGGTATTTTGTAGTAGTTATGAATTAAAAAAAAAAGGCGAGACGGCAGTGAGATTCGAGCGCTGTTTCGCTTCGTGAAAGCTGATTGTTCGATTGTTGAACTAGCCTGCCACTTTTGCTTCACTAGCGAAATCATTAATGTTTATATATTAAATCTAATTAATAAAATTTCACCTATATGAATTTTCTTTAGTCTCAAATAATTATTACGAAAAAGTTGTTTTTTAAAAGTGACAGATTACTACAATTTCGGAAGTAAAAATTTACAAATTAATAAAATAACTGTATAACAATATTTTGGCATGATGGCATGTTTCACACTTATCTTGGGTAGTGTTTCATAAAACAAAATTGCATTACAATAAATCAACAAAAGTGTCAAAAAAGTTTTAAAGATTAATTCGAATAACGTATGGTTGATTTTTAATATGAAAACGCTTATTTCTTCGAAGTGTTTTGCGTAAGTAATGCATTTTTATTTATTATCTGTTTGCTAATATATTATAGATTACGTGACTAAGCATGGGCGTCCGCAGAAAATTTTCCAGGGGGGGGCGCAAAGCATAGAGACAAATAATAATATATATATAAATTTTAATTGAATTTATTAAATTTTATTATTTGTTTTTACAAGTACTATTTTTTACTCGATCCCAGGCGGGGGCAAGTGCCCCGTTTGACCCCCTCTGCGGACGCCCATGTGACTAAGGTTTTAAGTTTATAAGACCGTGCAGTTGACGTTAACCAAAATACATTGAGTTAAAAAATATGGCTTTAGATAAGGTTCTTATTAAAATTGTTTAAATATTATGTAGGTCTAGTATGAATAAGCTTAAATTAAAATCATTTCTCTTATTTTTTAAGGGTTTTTGGTCGCAATACAATAACCAGATTCAAGATTCTCGACTTTTCATCACTTAAAGTCTTATTTATTTATCTTTTAAACACAACCATAAGTGATTTTTAATCAAGCTTATTTATAATCAAATAATCATGAATTAATTTCATAAATAAACCAAAAATGTGTTGTGTAGGTTTATTCCACGTTGCAACGTGGTGGACAAGAATCAAGTTTATTGGCGGCCGTTAACAATGGGCGAAATATTGTCATCAATTGTGGAATTTAAACGAAATAAAGAAAAATGAGGCTGATTATTTTATCACGGTGATGTTGAATGGTGAAGGATTTTATTACTTCGGAGCAGGGTTTGAATTTACCAAGAGGAACTGTCACGGAGGTCAGGAGAAGTTGAAAAGTAAATTTGGTTCACGAGCGAGTGACGAGTGCGGCAGTTGCTACCAGGAAAATGCAATGGCGGAGCGACTTCACGGCTGTAGGTAAGCAATACATGGTGATTGAAATTCGAGTTTAAGCATGGAGATCTCGCTTATTATAATAGCCAGAGTATAGCAAAGTAGCTAAATTTCGTGCTCAATCATAATTCAAAGAGAAATTGAAAATATCTCAAACGACATCTGAGAAAATTAGGAAAACCTGTAAATACGATTTTTGAAAATAGTCTATACCTTCTTTGGAGTATAAAATATTTTAAATGTGTAAAAACATTGCTGAAGCAACTTTTCAATCCGGATCCTAGGTCGATTCGTTTTTTTTTATGTTAACCAACTTTATTTTTTCTTATTGGGAGCGATGTTTGCTTTTTGCATAATCAAATAGCATTAACCATTATAAATTAGGTCGTTGTAGTTTATGTTGTTTCCATGACAACCAATAAACAAATTAAAAGTTTTGAAAGCCTATTACTTGTCAGATTAATAGATTCGTAAAAATGAACTATAATAACGAAGAAAAACGCGATATGCTGGCAATTTTTTATTCATTGAATAGGAATTCTATATTGTCAAGTCAACGATATGCAGAACCATGTCCATAAAGAAAACAACCCTCGCACACATATTTTTGTTGATTGGTTTTCATGGAAACAACATAAACTACAACGACCGGCCTACCTGATTTATAATGGTTATTGTTTAAAACCTTTTTTTTTAAATTTGAAAATGAATAAAGAAGTAAAATACCATGTGTGATATATCAATAAATTCAGAAAAATAAATGCTTTTTGATTAAGTAAATAACAAATATTGCGTCCATAAGAAAAAATAAAGTTGGTTGTCATAAAACAAAAACGAATCAATCAAGGAAAAATTTGTGAGCATCATCCGATTTTGCTTAAAAAGTTGCTTGGGCAATGTTTTTACACATTTGAAATATTTTATACTCCAAAGAAGTTATAGTTGATTTTCAAAAACCATTTGAGATATTTCCAATTTCTCTTCGGATTATTAATGAGCACCAAATTTAGCAACTTTGTCAAAGTTAAACCTATACTCTTAACTATTATAATAAGCGAGATCCCCATGCTTAAACTTGAATTTCAATAACCCTGTATATGAGATTTTAATTAAATAATTAAAATGGTTTTGTAGTGGAAACATTAAAATTTGGTACATTTTTAGGTATTTAAGAAGATCGAGTGATGTTAGATATTGATCCGACAGACGACCACGGATTAATAATGGTAGAAAAAATGAATATTTCGAACATGCACATACGTCAATGAAACACAAAAGTCGATGAATTGGTGTGCAACTGCGAAGAAGAGGCGATTTAAGTTGATTGGTTTTAATTATTTCACGAGTGCGAGTGAAATACTAACGAATAAATCAAATTAATTGAATAAATTTGTTGAATATTTGAGAGAAAAGAAACGGATTTGATATTTCTTTTTATTTCATCTGATTTATTCGTTAATATTTTACTGTTTGTTCATTATAACGTTATAAGGGTTGTGAGTGTTGTAAGTAATTAATTTATGTTAATTTTGATGATGTTGATGACGTGGGAGCACCGGAAGTTCATAGTTGAGACTTAATTATCACTTCACGAATGTGTTGAGAAGTTCTAAATTGTCTTTTAAAATGTTGATGATGAAGATAAATTTTCACTTTCATATAACGGATTTAGATAATCATAAACATCTCGACGCTTGTCACTATCAACATAATCTAACGCAGTTTGACCTAAATTATCCTTGATATAAATATCATCTACTAAAAGCTTAACAAATGAACTCCAAGAGCGGCTGAATGTAAAGGTGTTTGATTCATATTAATGTCCGCTCCGAAATTCAACAATAAAATCGCTAGATCTAGATGTCCACGTTCACTCGCCAAATGTAATGCAGTCTTACCCTCAAATTGTTTATTTATAATTCGGTTGAATGTTTCTGAGTTTTTATGATTAACTAAGTTATTTAATATAAATGTCGTGAAATTATTGTAACGATATATCCAATAATAATGTAAATATATCTCTAGATTGTTAACGTCAATGATTATTGTTTTATCGTTAAATTTAGCTGTAATTCTATCGGCAATATAAAACGAATTTGTTTTTATTGCGTAATCTAAAGGATACAAGTTTAACAAATTGTCTCTAACATGTTTTGCGCCTTTGGATAACAAAAGTTGAACAATTTCTTCCATGACATAGTCATCACCATCCTCTAAACTATGTTTCTTCCCATCTATTTCTTCCCCCCGTTCTGCCATGGGATGTCTAAGACCCCATGAAGCTGCCAAATGCAAAGGCGACCTCCCGACCTCATCAACGTCATTAACAATGTCAGGGCTTGCTTCGATCATTGAATAAACCTCATAATCTTGCCGCCTATTGACTATGGCAAGGTGTAAATTATGATTTTTTGCTAAAATTCTGTCAAAGACGTTACGAACGACATTGTAGTTGGGTTTTAATATTTCTTCGATCAACTTGAGGACGACATTTCGATTCGGATCTTTCTTATAATTTTCACTGAGCCACTTGGCCGCAAAATACTCCACAAACGTCCGGTGCACGAAATTTATGTTAAAATCACTGCTAACAACTACGATTCCGTGTTTAGTCAAATTTTTAATAAGGGCATTAAACTTCAATATTTCAGTTTCGACGTGCAGTTCGTTTATTAAGTCACTGGGAAATATGATTTTCAGTGCGTAAAAACATTGATACTCGTTTATTAAATCACCAATTTCTTTATCGTACTGGCCAAGTTTGGATTTCAATATTTCTAATTTTGCGCGAACAAAATGTTCATACAAATATAGAAAATCGAAGCTTTCTCTCAAATCGAGTTCTCCCGTTAGAGCATATTTTTTACAATCTTCACTAAAAACCTCCGCTAATAGTCTACATTGTAATGGTACCCCAGTAAATTCGTTATCCCAATCGCTTAAGTTTTTTTCAGTCAAATCCAACAATTTATTAACAAACTCTACTACTCGCTCACAATAATCATCTTGCAAATTATCAATGTCTTGTGTGAAATGTTTATTCAAAAACGTGATTTGATCCTCTTTACTAAACGGATTTAATGCGATACTCAAAGTGTCAAACTTATCCTCGACATGTGCCTGCATTACCGGTCTAGTAGTGAGAATCATATTATAATTGTTATTGTACAAAGATCTGATCATTTCAGTCACCTCCGTTTCACACGTTGTCGCAATCTCGTCAAACCCATCGAAAATAATAAAAACACGACTATGATACAACAAATTAAATATTAAATCATTAGTTTCTGTACCGCACGAATTCTCGGCCATTATGGCTTTATTAAAATGTATTAAATGTTGAAATGGATTGGAATGATTTGCTTTAAATTCGTTACTGTAGTAATAATCTAAATAAAGTTTCAAATCTACGTATAACACCCAAATATCTGATGGTATTTTGTGAGCTATATAATCCATAAGAGTGGATTTTCCCATTCCTGGACCTGCACTAATAATACAAAGTTTGTTATGCAAATTTTCAACTAAATTATTTGAAGATATACTAACATCAGATTTTGTTCTATAATTTTTGATATTGTCGATACCACGTTCTGTTTTAATCAATTCAAAAATGCTTTCATTTTCAAGTAAACGCAATGCGTGAATGCACTGCCTTGGATTGTCTTTAATAACAGATTGAAAACAGTCACTTTGTGATAAAATAATATTAAAGTTGCACATATCTTCAACATTACCATCACTCGAATAGTTAAAAAACTTTAATTTGCTTATATCAATATCATATTTTTTCAAGCATTCGTTAAAGATATTTTCATTCTCAACGATAACTACAAATATATCGTTTTTACATTCACTCAGTGCCTTAGGATGAATTATTATTTTAGATAAAGTTTGAGGTACGTAAGAAGGAAGCAACACATTTAACTTATTTCCTATGCAAAATTTCTCCATCAAAATATAAATTATATCTTTTACTAAAAGTTTTTCCGTCAACTGTTTAATGTTAGGTATTTGTTTTAATTTTATTAATCTTCCTTGCAATGTAACAGTTTTCTCTAATATTTTCGTTTTCAAATCCCCCTCTAAAGCCGATAACTTATAAAATACGTTTGGATTTTTATCTAACTGCATGTCTTCGAAAAACTCATTCACTAAAATTAAAACTCGTAATTCACATCCAGTTTTTTGCAACACATGTAATATCGATCGATATTCTACGATGTTATTGGCCCGTAATACTAAAGGTATTTCACCAACCAACCACATACCTTTTAAAATACCCAACAGCGTAATGTTACCTGTCCCACCAAATAACCTACGAATTTGGATATCTATTCCTGAACCCTCTAAATTATCCATAATTTTGTTATTATCATCAGTCGCAAAGTTTGTAGTCCAAGTTTCCATATAACCAATTTTGCTTACGCGTATATTACATCTCTTATTAATTTTATCAAGCACATACGTAACAATAAACTCATTGATGACATTACTATTATCGGTTTCAACTAAAGTGATTTTTTGAGTTTGTACAATGTCATGCCATGATCCTGTTTCAACAATTTGATGATACTTAAAAGCTGTTGAATAATATTTGTTTAAAAATGGATCTAATAATAATTCAGTCAATTTACTAAATATTAAGGATCTTGTGATTGTGTAAGGTTTAGAAGCTATAACGCAACTATTAATAAAATTAAAATAAAGTTTTCTAATTGTTGTCAAGTTATGAGTATCAAAACAATAGTTTTTTATTTTTTTCTGGACAAGTTGATCTAGTGCAGATTGATCGGATTGACCACAAAATAAAACCAATTTGTTTAAAAATCTGCCAAAGTTTGGATCATTAAAGTGTTTAGGCAAAATTTTTATACCTCTTAATACGTTTTGAAAATTATATTTATTAATTGATCGTAAATATTGGCCTTGATAATTTTTTAACTGATTTGTTGGTGAAGCTAATTTTCTATTAAGTTCCTCAATTGTTGAAACAGACGAAACGAAATTATGGATAACGTTATGTTCTTCAATAAACTTATTATAATCTATATTATAGATGATGTAATAAGTTGTCCTAAGAGCTAACAAATTAGGATTTTTATTTCTTTTTAAAAATGTAAATGTTTCATCAATAGGTCTATTTGTGAATAAAATCAAGTGAATATTATCTATATTTGCTACGAAGTCTCTAATTTTACTTTGCTTATCATAATACTTATCTAAAATATCCTGATAACCCTTGTAATGTTTTAATAAACTAAAGTTCCCTTTTTTTGCACAAACTTCATCCCAAGTAACGATTTTACCTTTTTCTTGGTGTTTAGCTTGAACCATGTGGGTCGTCGATTCTCCATTACGATATTTCGTCTGTACTACGAGATCATCAAATGGCAGACAATCTGCCAAATTGACTGCCATTTGATAGTCCTGTATATCCTGCTCGTCACATAGGTTTAATGCCACGCAGGCCGGGAGTTTGCTTTCATATTCCCTATCAACATCATTTGTTCCGGTTCCTCTCGAGTAAGTCTGAAATTTTTTGTCGAATGTTAATTCATACAATTGTAAATACTTTAAAACAGGACAGTATACAAACAAAAAAGGAATGAAGCCAAACAAGAAGTGAAAAAAGCTAAAGACAAAAGCTGGGAGAAATTCGGAAAAGAGATAGAGATGGAATACCATACAAACAAAAGCACTTCTGGAAAACAATAAAAAACGTAAAAAGAAATAAAAATGAACAAATATGGAACATAGAAGATCAAAACAGAGAACTTAAAACAGAAACAGCAGAAATACTAGAAGTGTGGAGTAAATACCACGAAGAGAAATTCAAAAGCAACAAAAGCCAACACGTAAACGAACAAGAAAAAGTAAACACGGACAACGAAAATGAGGAAGACCGAGCAATGTAATACTAAAAGAAGAAGTAGCCCAGATAAAGAGATTACTAAAAACAGGCAAGGCAGAAGGTAGCGATCAAATAGTGCCAGAATTTATAAAATGGGAAGGAGAAATAATGGAAAAATGGATAACAAGAATATTTCGCAAAGCATGGACAGAAAATAAGATACTTGAAGACTGGGATAAAAATTATATCACTATATAAAAAAGGAAGCAAAAGTAAATGTGATAATTATAGAGCTATTTGTCTAGGACCAACATTATATAAAATGTACACAAAAATATTAGGGGGAAAACTAAAAAATGAAGTAGAAAAGAAAATAGAAAGGAAAACAAACACAAGATCATATAAGTATAGTTAGAAAAATAATAGAAATAGCAAACGAACAAAGAAAAAAATTCGTGGATCTGAAAGCTGCATTCGATACTATACCAAGAGAAAAATTGTAGAACTGCCTGGAAGAACTGAAGGTCACGGAAAAACACCCAGACAATAAAAAGTGTCTACAGAAAAGTTAGAGGAGAAGTACGAATAAAAGGTAAATGTTCCAGGGAATTTCCATTACAAAGAGGAATTAAACAGGGAGATGGCCTAAGCCCCCTACTATTCAATATATACAGGGTGTGTATAAATTGGCGGAAGCGCTACAAGTGGCGATGTTCTTCGTAAAATTCTAAGTCGAAAATCTTGATACAAAAATGTTGTACCATGCTTCCTATGGCCTCAGGAACCATTTTAAGAAAAAAAAATTGGCACCATTGCATACATTGATTTGCGTTTGGACATTTTTTTATCAGCAATTTTTACTTGGGTGTTTACAATTTTTGTTCTAGTTCTAACTGAAAGCCTTCAGTTCGTAAACATAGCTGCAAACTTTTGGGCATCGTAAAACACAAACTAGAAATAATTACGAGAAAAACAGAGATGACAGCTAATGACAATGTTGCCATATGTATTATTGTCATTCAAATCAGTGATTTACATATTTTCAACACCAATTTTTGAAAGGAAGAACACAATATCTAGGAAAAAATACTATTCGAAATTTATTTTTATTCCAAATTGCAGCTTTTTCATTTGCAAGTATTAAATAATAACGCTTATTAAAGGACTAAATGTCAAAACTTTGAGGACCTCTTGCAGACACAGCATGGTACAACATTTTCGTATTAAGATTTCCAACTTAGAATTTTACGAAGAACATCGCCAATTTTTACACACCCTGTATATACTTATATAAATTGAAAAGATGACGACCATAAGTTGTAAGGTAAATAACTTTAATTGGTTTAGTGGTCTTACTGAAGGCTTCAGTGGGGCATAAAGAAAACTCTTTGTTGATCACCAATATTTCTGATTTATTTTAATCGTTCTTCAGGGTTATCAAAGTGAGAATGTAATTTGAAGTTGAACTACTGGGATCCCAAAGTAGAAATTCATTTAAAAATTGTATTCACAAAGGGGTTAAAATTTTGACTGTATATTATTGAAATTTTAAGTATATCATTGAAATTTTTAAGTATATCATTAAAATTTTTAAGTATATTATTGAAATTTTTAAGTATAACATTAAAAGTTGTTTAAATTTAAAAGTTGCTACACAAGTCAACTCATATCGTCGAAATTCAGTATCATAATATTAAAATAAAAACACAACACAATTTTACGTATTAAAATTTGACTGACTAACTAATTATAGAAAATAACGTTATTTATACACTGTGTCCTTTTACAGGTTTTTTATAAAGTCGATGATTACATTGGAATTATAATAATTTGCTTATTGCTTCATGGTAAGCAGATTGCAAATATAACTTAAGAAGTTAAAAAAAAAAAACATGAATCGGTTCTTAAACTTATCGCCATTCAGCGAAATTTTATGGCGAATCGTTCTCAACTTATCGCCATCTGTAATCTGTAGCATAATTCACGGAACTAGTTATCGGCCTCTGTTGGTTTTATATGGGAGTTTCCCAACCTGTGTAGCAAACCGTGCGTCCTACGCACTAAAATAAAGGGTGGGCAAATTCGGTCGACTTATAAAAAATTTAAATGAAGCTACTCCTATCGAACTAGGGCTGCGGAAATATTTGAGGATATTTAGGGGGCCGCGACTACTGAAAGGTTTAGAACCACTGCCCATAGTGACCTGAAATAAGTGGTGCATCCTGTACATATTTGTATAAATGAAAATTGATAATACTAAGACAAATGTAACTTAAATATCGAGTGTGTAAAATCACTGAAATTTTTAAATAGTTGTTTGTAAATGTAAATACTAACTTTAGGCTGCATCATTGATGTCGATGTTACAGGCACATCATCAACAGCTTTCCGTTTTCTAGAAGTAGATTGTTCCATACCACGGAAAAACGTCACCACCACGCCGATTTTGTTTTCGATTTCTGAGACAGCGTCGAGGCTTTCCTTGTTGGACTGTGCCAATTTTCGTCCTTCTTCAACGCCTTTCTGCATATATGCAGACCATTGATCGATTTTCGACAATACAGTTTGATTCATACCTTGATTCATGATGAACTTTGACTGAACTACTCCACAAAATTTAAATAAAATATATAAAAATGATTTCAATAAGCGAACTAGAATGTTCTTTTACAAAACTTTCAATTACGTGGAATATGAAAAGTACCAATATATATAGATTATTTTAATCTTATCAAATGGATGAAAGTACAAATACATATACATACATAGATTATTTTATCTTATCAAATAGGTGCAGCTATCCAGTAAACAGGGCCGGCGGAAGCGCGCATGCAGAGCATGCGGCGCATGCGGGCGCCGCTACGATGGGGGTGCCGCCGCCTGAGCACAGTTCATAAGTTCATTTTTAAATTTTTACCATACATTTTTATAATACCTAAAAACAAAAAGTCTTAGAATGATCAATATTAAAATAAATAAGGCCGGATACACCGAAAAGATGTTTTAAAAAATTGTATATTGTCGCCTCTTTGATCAGCCGGCTGTTTACAATTTTGCAGCGACACCAAGCTAAATGCTTCCCTGCAGAATGTTGTGTCTACTGCAGTCTATCTAAAATGAAACGGTGAACGGCTCTTATGCGCAGAAACGAATTTTATGTTGTGTAGGTACACATAAAACTAATAATTACAATTAGTTTCTTTGCAATTATTCAAGAAATGTACAATTTCTTTTCATGCTCTTACAAACGTTGGGCAATCCTTTTAAAATTTGTTAAAAATTTAACATTAAAACAGCCATCAGAAACGCGGTGGGAAAGTAAAATTAATGCAATCCGCCCTTAACGATATCAGTTAGGAAAAATTGACGATGCACTTTTTGAAATTTTAAATAATGAAAATTTTAATGAAGAAACTCGGCACGAAACACAAATAATATGTGCTAAAATAAAGGACTACAAATTTATTTGCTCTCTTGTAACTTGGCATGATTTACTTAACAGAGTTAGGTATGTGCTTTCCGGAATATTTTTCCGAAGGATACATTAAATATTTAAAACCCTTTCGATATTCTTCATTTTATTGTGTCCAATAATTTATCTTTCCCTAACTTTTTAAAGAATACTATTTTCCTATTAGTGTAGCGAGCGGTGAACGTTCCTTTTCCAAGTTAAAAATTAATCAAAACCTACTCAAGAACAAGTATGTCACAAAAAAGGCTTGTTAGTTTGGCGTTAATAGCTATTAAAATTAAAAACGATATATGTGCGGAATTAGACGTTAAGACCATTATATCTAATTTTTTGAATATGAAAAAATAACCCTAAATTTTAAGTATATTTATTTTATTTAACTTATTTTTTGTTATTCTGTAAAGATTTTATTTTTTGAATACTTATATTAAATGTTCTAATTATTTCTGAATTATTTTCTTATTCTCTCATCCATCTCAAGTTTCTATTATTTTCCTAAAAGATAGTTCCACTTATAAAAATTATTTAAAAAAATTTACAAGTTACTAAAGATAACATTTTATAAATTTATAATTATAGTTATTAAAATTTTATTGGTTCATTAGTACAAATTCTACGAATTTTCAATAAAGTTATCTACATTTGGTTAAAAAACTATTTAAATTTTATTACAGGGGCGCTTAGATTGAAATTGCATGCGGGCGACAAAGACCCTAGCGCCGGCACTGGCCGTAAAAAGATCTATAAAACTATAAAAGCCAAATTTTATTTTTGTTCTAGCTCATGCTTACGGAATTATTCAAGTTTGAAAATATCGACCTTTTCAGTTTTTTCAAAATATTTCAAAAAGTTGACGTAGGTCAAATTTGAAAATGGCATCAGATTTCCGTTTAAATTCTGCACAAATTTGCTACTTTAAACGTTTCTGTATCTTTAATATTAACGGAGTTACCCATACAACAGGTTAGAAAAATGGGCACCCTGTATACATAAAATTTCGTTTCGCCTATTCCAGAGCTGGGCAAAGCACCGACCCTAAGTGCTTAAAGCACCGAGCATTCAAGCACTTGTGTAAGTGCTTGATCTAATTAAGCAGTAAGTACTTTGGTTTTTAAAAATGCTGAAAAGCATCAAGCACTGACCAAAGTGCTTAAAAAAATTAAGCAGCAAGCATTGAGCATTTTGGGAATGCTTAAGAGAAATTTAAAATTTAAACAGTCTTGTAGCATACATGTTAAGGATTAAATACTATGCAGTAAGCATAAATAAATTTAAAAAATGCTTATTAAGCACTGTCTTTCTAAAGTGCTTAATAAGTAGCAAGTGTTCATGAAAGTGCTTGGTGCTCTAAGCATCGAGCATCTGTTTTAGAAAGTGCTCCAAGCATTGTGCTCGAAGCATTAAAAGTGCTTAAAAAATTATTGCAAGTAGTAAGCATTCAAGCATTGCCCAGCTCTGGCCTATTCGAATTATACTCAACAATGGCCCGCTAAAAGTTTGGAGAAAAAAATGGCCCGCACTCATATAGAAGTTCGACAGCCCTGGTCTAGCCTGATTGAAACCGTTACATGAATTTCCTTAACCATAGCCTTCGTCTGTTAATATTGATATTTATATTGACTGTTCTTGATGTATCTGTCCAAGCCCATACATATTCATTTACAAGTTTAAATTACTAGTTATATATAATTATGAGCGATATGGATAAAATAATTTAAGAATGTAAACAAAACACAAAGAAAGTCTACTGGAGTTGGAATAAACTAAATTCAACAGAATTAGCCTTTGCAAATGATGTGGTGCTATTAGCTAAAACCGAAAAGGAATTACAACTTGCAACTTAATCCTAGACTTATGGGCAGATACTTTAAGTAGATATAATATGAATATTAGTATAACAAAGTCAAACGCTATGGTTATAGAGAAGAATCATGAACCAGTTACCAGTTACAATTACGCTAGACCAAAAAAAGATAGAGCAGGTAGCAAATTTTAAATATTAAGGAATAATAATTGCAGAGAATGGTGAATTGGAGGAAGATCTGAATAATAGATTAACGGCAGCGACGAAATTTTACCACGTCACTAATAAATGTTTGATTAGTAAGGAGATATTAAAAGAAACGAAGATGCGAGTTTTCAATGCAGTGTACGTACCCATTTAGTGATTTTATAAATTGTCATACGAGTAAAGTGCCCTTATTTTACAAAATACAAATTAAAACAACATTTAAAAAAATTTGTTTTTATGGTATAAAATTTAAAATAAAATTTCTATTTAACTTTTTGACCAGTTACGATGTAAAGTTAAAATTTAACTTGTCATAATCTGTTTATTGATAGTCGCAAATACCGTCTTATCTCTGTTCAATTGAAATAAAACTGTGTAAAAACTTGAAGTATTTCGATAACACAATTTTTATATCAGAAACACACCTTGGTATGAGTCAAAAGGTATTTTGTTCGTATTTATGTACGATATCTTATGTAGCTTCAAAATAGTTAAACTTTTAAATATCGCATGTGTACCTATAAACTATCATTAAAACAGCAACAACTCGAAAAAATTTAGTTTTAAACAGAAAACACTTCGCGGTTTTTAAAGACAATTATATTATCTACAGGAATATGTAAAAAAATATACAAGGCATTCCGTTTAAAAAAATTGATTTATTCATATTTAAACAAACACCCTGCATATTATTTTAAAAGTTTTACTATTCAGAAGCCACTATAAGAGTATTGTTTACGAAACGTCCAAATCGTTTGGAATTATGTTCAATCGTTAAATATTATTTTGTTAAAGATCTGTAATATTCAATATTCACAAAAAAAAAAAACATAAATAACTTATGAACGACTCATTAGGTATAGTAATTTAAAACCTTATACATTTTTGAAATTTTGTTCTCTGAAAAGAAAAGTTGATTATATTTGTTCCCATTTGTTTTGAAGTTCTTATTCTGCACATTTATTATTTTATAAGCAAATCAAAATAAATTGTTGGATGATTTTTGTAACAACTTCGTTACGAGCGTAAGCTGCTTTAAAGTTGTAATAATAGTTTTTTTTTGTTAATGTAATATAACCAAATATAAGTATATTTCATTATTTAAAAAAAAAAAAAAACTGTTAATTTGTGAGAATGGTTTTGTTTTATTTATTATAGAGAGAATAAATACATTATTTTTAAATTAAATATTTAAAAAAAAATAATAATTTTAGGATATTTAGGGAACCACGACTATTGAAAGGTTAAGTATACTTCTGAGATGTACTCATTTAATTCGTTCACTGTGTGGGGATTTCTCTCATAAACCTTGTTCTTCACTACACCCCAAAGAAAGAAATCCATGGGGTTAGGTCAGGTGAACGTGGTGTTGCCCCTTCTTCTGAACCAACGCTGTGGAAAAGTTTGGTTAAGGTAGTCCCTTACTGCCAAAGCATAATGGGGGGGTGTTCTATCCTGCCAAAAGAACAGTCCGGCGAAGTTAACTCTGGTTTTGAGTTGTGGCACTACACGTCACGAAGCATTTCTAGGTATTTCGCCCCATCCACAGTACCACAGTTCCATCAAAGAAAACTGGTCCGGCAACACCAAACTTTTGATTTATTTTTCCATCATTTTTTATACAGCGCTGAACAAAAAGTTGCATAGGGGCGCCTGATCTCCTAAAGCCGGTATTAAAAACATTAGAGCAAAATGCAATGTTTGTTGCTTACCAAAATAATTTTAAAAAACTTTTATTTCAAAAGTAAAAAGCTTACAACAGATTGTTTCATAAAGTGTGCATTGAAAATATAGAGAAAGAACTTTCGCGATACAATAATTAATTTGCGATAAAAATATAACAGATAATACAATAATTTATGATTTATAAACTGTTTAATCTATGGTTAATTATTCAAGGCTAGCCAGAATCTGAAATCGACTGTCCGATTTAAGAAATTGCGAAAATTTACTTAGTTAGCTTCAGTTGTTTCATCATGCGTTCTGCACTAAAAACAACTACTTTATTTTCAAAATGCATCGATATTTTGTTGTTCAGTTCTGTAATACCGTTTAGCACGAACTATTTTGCATCTTGTACTTCCGAAAAAGTTAATCAAAAAGTGCAACATTTTAAATTATACAAAGACATCGAAATTCCTGCCGTAGGCTTGGGAACTTGGCAAGTAAGTGTTTTGTTTATATTAATTTTTTTTTTAAATTAAGGTGTATATAAAAAAAATTGGTTTTTATTAAAATATTTAGCAAAAACAGCTATCCAAGGACTTTATTCTAGTTTAGTTATGTAAACTGTTTTAAGGAGTGCACGAAACTGGCACATTGACACCAACTTTGCCTATTTGTTTAAAAAAAATGAATGCTACTCAAAGTTTGAACATTTACAAAAAGTGCAGCCTTTACATAAACTTATTTCCGGTAGCAATTAAAACTTTATATAAGAACGTATAAGCCAGGAAAAAGCTGGTGACCATGAGACCTCATTTCATCCAACACAACTTTACGTAGTCACTATCTATCGCTACTCTAATATACTATAAAACATTCTAACGATCCGCAATAGTTAACTATTTACAAAGCATGGAGTGAAAGAATGTGGGATAGAGAAATTAATAACAAGTGAAGTGAAAGAGGAATTTCAAGTTTAGTCGTTGAATGTGGTTATTCGGCTGCAGTTACTTCATATTCTAAATAAAATTTGAACGAAAAGCGTCGTGTAATTAGGTCTTGATTTTGGGCACCAGATTTTCGTTTGTTTTTTGAAATGGCTGTTCCAGTATTTTTAAATTTACCAGCAGGTTTAAAAATGCCGGTGTTGGGTTTTGGTACTTGGCAAGTGAGTATTGATCATGTTTTATTGATTTTTCCCCTAAATTATAACATGAAACGATTTAATAAGTGTAAAATGAGAATGTGGACGCAAGTTATGGAACCTCAAAATTCTCCCCACTCAGATTAAGAAACAAAACTATGAAAATTATTAAATCTTGGTTGTTTTTTGTTTAAAGGCGAATGTCCACTTTTAAAATAAATAATTATACATTATAATTCAAATGTATATTATATTAAGGTTGGTTTTATTGTCGCCTGTGTTAAAAAAATGCTTAAAAAGCATGTTACAAGCGTTAAATATCAACAATGATCTGCAATTTTATTTTTATCAAGGCTTCTGTGTACTTCATTATCCGTTTTTTTTTTTAAATTTGTAAATTATTGTTGAGGTTATGATAAATATGTCGCAACATGTTATTTAAAACTATTCTTTTTCTATTACTAATTGCTTTAATATTAAAAACCTTATCTCTTTCTTATCTTTTATATTATTTTAGTGGAAGTTATTTTTTTATTTTTAGTAATGAACTTTTATGTACTTGTAATATACTTATTTAAGAAGTGAAATGTAAATGCGAGGTCGTAAAATTATTAACATAAAGCATAAATTATTTAACTCTTAGATAAATAAATAGACTTTGCAATATGTTTTATAATCAGTTCGGTATCACTTACTTACAAGGGAGGGTCACGATACGTTGTCGCTAGAATTTGATTAAGGCTGTGTTTATTGCATCAATGACATCAAAACTAAATGTTTTCCAGAGTTATACGTGCCACTGGCCGTTTCCTTTAGAAAAATAGGGTATAAAAAGGTAATTTTTGCGATCGCGTTGGCTATGAAACCGTCAGAGACAAAATCGAAATTCTTCTATTTACCAATGCGCGCATCCTTTGCAAGTAAAATGGTGCAAAGTTTTTGAAAAAATCTTGAACGGCTCCGGAGAAATACGTCAAAAACGGAACCACTGCAAAAGCGCTATGATTTGAGAAGTTGTATAACTAAATCTAAGTATGCGACTTGCATAGGCGTTTAATACAGGGGAAACCGTTTTTACAAATGCCTCGTTTTTCACGTTTTTCTCCGAAACCGTTTAAGATTTTTTCAAAAACTTTGCACCATTTTACTTGCAAAGGATGCGCTTATTGGTAAGTAGAAAAATTTCGATTTTATCTTTGACGGTTTCATGGCCAACCCGATCGCAAAAATTACTTTTATTATTCAGCTTTTCAGTTTTTCCCCTATTTTTCCGAAGTGCCAGTGGCACGTATAACTCTGGAAAACATTTAATTTTGATGTTCTTGATGCAATAAACACAGCCTTAATCAAATTCTAGCGACAACGTATCGTGACCTTCCCTGGTTAATATTATGCCTTATTTAATTAAATTACGTAAAATCATCGTCAAAAAATAATTTTTAAAATGGGGAGTTGTCGAGTGAGAAAAATATGCTTTTCAAGCAAAGTTGGCTATATTAAGAAACAGAATAATCTATGTATATGTAAAAAAGATGGAGAACAAAAAAATCTATTTCAAAAAAGAGAACATGTTCTCAAGAGACCTTCAGGCAATCCTAACATCATTTGGAATAAAAGTTAGTCCAAATGATTAGGATAATAAATGCGCAACAAATTGCTATGCATTCAAACTATTTTTAGCAATAGGCAACCCACTTGCCCATGTCAAGTTAATTTTTTTTTTAAAATGTGGCAAGAAACAATAATTCAACATTCATTTAGCCATGAAATGACTTAGCGGTATACTGCCGTATAATCATACGCAAAATTTCATACTATAGTTTAGTACCATCCATTTTTATTATATTTTGTTTCTCATAATGCATCAAACACATATTTTATTATTTAAATTATGACATAAAATGATAACAAACGTACATATTAAAAAAAATTAAAAAAAACATAAAAGAGACGTGATGTTTTTGTATGATTAGCAATATATTATTGCTTATAATTTACAAATTTAAACAATTTACTTTAAAACTCCTTAGAAAAAAGAATTTTGGTGTGTTAAACCTGAAGCTTATGACGCATTAGGGATTCTGCACACCATTAAAACCGATGGGGAAAACAAATGTGTACAAAAATAAATGACTCACCCTTATTAACGAAATAGCTAATTAAATAAGAATTAAGTTTTGGTAATATGCCGTTTCGTGGCTAGGTTATGTATGATTATTTATAAATGTACGTAGGTTAATGAAAAATCGCTTATCTTCATTGAAGGATATTTTGTTAAAGTGTTAAGACTCGCCTTTTCAACAAATAAATTACCGAAATCCAATAATTTATGAATAATACATACTATATTGATGTATTATAGTGTTTAAAAGGTTATTATAACAAAATTTGTCATTTTGAATTATTTTCTTCTTGGAAAACATTGATAAATGCAGGACTTTGACAAAGTAGACCTATAACAACTTAGAAATGCCAAAGTAACATTTATTTTAAAACAATTGGTATTTGTGCGAATTTATTAATGTGACAAGTAATAGGCTTTCAAAACTTTTAGTTTATTGATTGGTGTCACTTGTCATGGAAACAACATAAACTACAAAGACCGGCCTACCTGATTTATAGTGGTTATTGGTTAAAACCCTCTTTTTAATTTGACATTGAATAAAGAAGTAAAATACCATGTGTGATACATGAATGAATTCAGAAAAATAAATGCTATTTGATTAAGTAGATAGCAAATATTTATTTATTTACTTAATTCTTTCTAACAGGGGGACTAACCCCTACTTACAAGAAAGTAGTGTACCTACATAACATTATAATATAATATTACAAGTAAATATAAAGTACATAGTACATATAAAAAACGTGTAAATACACAAATACAAATTAATTTAATACAAAAAAAGGTTATCATTAGCGTGCAAAGTGGATACTAACCTATTCTAAGTTTTACCAGCGAACAGTTACAAAAAATATCAATAAAACCTGATAAAATATTCGCTATTAGACAAATTCTATGCAGCGGTGATAGTTGCAGCATATTTGTGCGGGGTTTCCTCAAGTAAAAAACATCAACTGAACGACTACTTAGACGAGGAACCAAAAATGAAATTTTGTTTAGAAAATCTAATGGAACGTATATTTTATGATTAATAATTTTAAAGATAAATATGTAGTCGTTCATGCACCTTCGTCTTTCGAGGGACAAGACCTCATATTCACTTAATAATGCCTTATACGACTCTAAAAAGGAATAAATACCAGTTTTTTTGAACTTTACATAACGTATGAATCTTTTTTGTACTGCCTCTAACTGACTTTTGTATATTTCATACTTAGGGTTCCATACAACCGATGCATACTCCATTTTAGTTCGAACTAAATAGTTATATAAAATATAAAAAGATTTTACTCTTTTGAAAGCAATAGTGTTTCGTAATATAAACCCAAGTGACTTATATACCGACTGTGTAATTGCATGTACGTGCTCAGCAAAGTTAAGCTTTCGATCTAATGTTACACCTAAATCTTTAATTGATGTTTTTTTAATTAATGGTACATTGTTCATTGTATAGTTATATACTATTGGCTCGTTTCGTCTGTGATAGGATACGGTAGAGCATTTAGTAACATTAAAATACAATTTATTCTCAATGCTCCATTTTGCGTCCATAAGAAAAAATAAAGTTGGTTGTCATAAAACAAAAACGAATCGATCTAGGAAAAATTTGTGACCACCATCCGATTCGGCTTAAAAAGTTGCTTGGGCAATGTCTTAACACATTTGAAATATCTCATACACCAAAGGAGTTAAAGGCGATTTTCAAAAATCGTATTTTCCGGTTTTTCCCAATTTTCACGGATACCATTTGAGATATTTCCAATTTCTCTTCAGATTATTATTGAACACAAAATTTTGCAACTTTGCCAAATTTAAACCTATACTCTAGCTACTATAATAAGCGAGATCCCCATTTGCTTAAACTGGAATTTCAATCACCCTATTGTTTTAAAGTTTGTATATCACTTTTCATTTTTGAGATTTTACCCCCAATTTTATTATTCCTTATGGACCGTCAAGTTGGCTGGAATAGCTTAATATGTTTTTTTTTTCTCCTCTTTCTAATGAGTTATTATTTACCATATTTATTATCTTAAATAACTCAGAAAATAAAGAGTAACGGTATTTTGACAATCACTTTACGAGCTATCTATAAAAAAAAAAAGAAACAATAACAACCAATTAAGTAGTCAAAATTATACAAATTATAGCTTGCGTGAATTTGCTTAAAATGTGCTGCTTAATTTTTAATTGAAATCACTCAAACAAAAATGTTTACTTCGAGTAGGTACATACTAAATTGTTGGATTCAAATAAAAATCAATTTCATTTCTTTAATATCGTTAACGAACCACCTTAGATATAAAATAACATTACTTTTATATTTCTGTCGTATGTTCGTAACATCGCGTTTTATATTTATCTCTTTTTTATTTTTTCCGTGCAGAGGATATTCATCCACTTTTAGCTGCATATGCGGTAGCGTGCCGGGAAAAATAAAACTTCCTTCTCGTCAGTTTTCCACGGAAAACTTCATATTAACGTAATAGTGTCATATAAGTAGTAGAAGTATATTACTAAAATATGAACGAGATGTTTTATTTCAACACGAAAAGTTGAAACGGATTATTTGTCTTTCTCGGTAAATTTTCTATAGTTTCGCCACTAGGTTAATAGCTTTTTGTTTTTTTTTTGTTTTCAAGGCAAACGATGATGAACTGGAGCAAGCTGTGGAGGCCGCACTTGAAGCTGGATATAGACACATCGACACCGCCCATGCATATGAGAATGAAAAAGTTATAGGAAAAGTTATCAAACGCTGGATAGATACGGGAAAATTAACCCGTAAGTATAGTTTCTATTGGATAGATATAAAATTGTAAATGAAAATAACCCAAAAGTGCTATATAAAATACCAAAATGCTATTTAAAAATATAATAAAATGCTGTACAGGGTTGACCAAATTCGAATGTTTTACGAGATATCTCGGTTAACGTAATAGATAGCGAAAATCTGATTTCGGTCTCTTGGGCAATTTTTTTGAGAAAATAACGTCTATGCAATCAGATTTTTTCTATCGGATTCCATTTTGGCACTACAGACGAAAATTTAAATTTCAATATCTTTGAAAATTTGCTACCACTTTTTTATTTATTAAATTGGAACAAAATGTTATATAGGTTTTTTATACAGATTTTTATGCTTAATTGAAAAACAAAAGTACATTTTCTTAGCCATCTTGACTTTCGAGATATGGAGTAAACTTACATTTTTTTAAATAGAAACCCTAGTTGGCCATGATTTAATGTGAAAGAGTATTTTTTTAGCTTTTCAAAAATATATAGATTTATAATATTTGTTGCAAAAAATAACTGATTTTGTAAAAATTCGATCATCAAAGTTTGCCACGATTTCGTAAACAAGTGATGTTTGCAATTATTAAATTGTCATGAAAATTTTGAGCGATACACTTTCAATTTTTTTTTAACATTTAAGTTCTTTGAAAATGCAGTAGAATGTTTTATACATAAAACTTTTATTTTTCGAGATATCGCGATTTTATTGTAAATTATTCGAACAACGTAAATTTTCGAGTAGGCTATGAAGGTAGACGGTAGACGGCGGTAATTTTGGAACAATTGAAACATAAAATCAGGAAAGTTATAATTTTATCTTTTCCTTGCGAATTTTTGACATTTGTTTTTATCCTGTAGGTGTAATTTTGCTTTTTTTTACGTTTAGTTGTTTAATAATTGCAAACATCACTTGTTTACGAAATCATGGCAAACTTTGACTAGGGAATTTTTACGAAATTAGTCATATCTCGGTTATTTTGTGTTACAAATAAATAAAACTATATATTTTTAAAGAGCCAAAATATGCTCTTTCATATAGTCATGACAACTAGGGTTTCCATTTAAAAATAAATAAGTTTACTCCATATCTCGAAAGTCAAGGTCGCAAAAACAATTTTAATTTTGTTTTTAAATTGAAGATTATGAAAAACCAGCATAACATTTTGTTCTATTTTAATAAATAAAAAAGTTATAGTAAATTTTCAAAAATGATTAAATTTTATTTTTCGTCTGTAGTTCCAAAATAAAAAGCGATATAAAAAATTCAATGGAATTTCTCAAAAAAATAGCCCAAGAGACCGATATCAGATTTTCGCTAACTATTACGGTAACCAAAAAATCCCGTAAAACATTCGAATATGGTCCACCCTGTATAGCCCTGGAATTTTATATTCTGCTGCTTCTTTTCGCAATCGGAGCATGGAGCAAATATTTGTTCTCTTTGCTTTTTTAGTTGGGTCAAAAAAAGCGCTTATATTTATTTTTTCTGTATCATTTGTAAGAGTCTACCAATTTTTGGCTTATAGTCTAGCAACAACATTTTGGTATAATTTTAAAAATCAGTTTATTTAAGTTTCGAAATTTCTTCTTAAATCATAATTGTCATTGTTTTATTTTTTTTTAGTTAAGTTTTATTATAAATGTCTTATTCATAAGCACAATTCCACCAAATAACCTTCTCCATACATTGTGTTTGTATACCTGTCTGTAAAGCAAAAATAAACGGCATTTTATTAAGAATAATAATCTCTACAACAGAAAAGTTTTTTTTTAATTTTTGAAACATTTTTGAAAATTTTAATTTTTTAAATATTTCTGTAATTAATTTAAACTTTTGAAACTGAATCTTATTATTTTTATTTTTATCGTAGACCCCAACATGAAGTACGTATATTTCTGAGAAAAAGTTGAAATTGAAAGATAATTGAAATTTTCTTTAAAAAAAAAGGTTTTGGATAACTTTTAAACAAGAAATTTTTTTTTTTTTTGGCTAAGGTTCTGTGGTCCGCATTTGTTAAATATTGCAAATTATTTGTAGCTCCACAAAATTTTTGTAAAATCGTACAATAGATTTTTCGTTATTAGGAAGTAGGTGTCTTTTGATTCGAATTAAATTTTTTTGCTGTTGCCCATGTACTCAATAACGCCCAACTAATACAGCTCTGTAACAAATGAGCCATGGTTTGAACAGATTCCCAGTTTCAGCTGTTCCAGTCTGACACGACCGAAATTTAATTTATCTTAATCGTCAAACTAAAACAACTGCAGTTTGAGTAACTCCATTAAACCATGGCCCACTTGTCTCGTTGGAGCTCCCCGGAGGAAACTACATGTAAAACTTATGCAGTAAAGCAAAATATATGCAGCATATGTTTCATCAAGTTAGCGCTGAGATATATTTCGGAACATACAACACCTATTCAAGTATCTTATTAAATTAATTAAAAATTTGTTTGGCATGTTATGTAACAAAGAATTAACTTGTGTAATTGAAAGTTGATTGATTGTCTTGTTTTTAACAGGCAAGGACATCTTCTTGGTCACCAAAGTTCCTCCTGGCGGAAACAGAGCAGAGGGCATACCAAAATATCTTAGGAGATCTTTGGATCTTCTCCAGGTGAATTATGTGGATCTCTACTTAGTGCATGTTCCATTTGGTTTTAAAGATGTTGAAGGCGATTTACATCCTATGACATCCGACGGAAACATCGATCAGGATCCTACTACAGATCATCTTGCTATATGGAAGGTAAACTACAACTTTTATACCCTGTTTTAGCTTAAAGGAAATTAATGGTTTTTATACAGAATAGTTCATGTCACTTATCAAAAATTTAAATCTTTTATATTTTAGACCTAAAAACAAAACATATTTATTTCAAACTGCAAACAAGGCAAACTAACTAATAATTACAGAATTCACAATACTGTATTCTTTAACTGGGTGTACAGGGAGGGCATGTTTTCATAGGGAAATATAAACAATCAACAATTAAACGTGAATATTTCTATCAAACTATCGTTAAAACAACAGAATGACAGTTTGTGTTACCAGGTAGACGATACCAATCTTAGTTTTCACCATTAAGTTTTTCTTAAAAAAAGAGATCAAGGATGCGCGGTCCGTTTTTCCATACCTCTTATAGTTACCGAGATTCCCTATTAAAACATCGAAATTTGCCCACCCTCTACAGTCTACAGGGTGGACAAAGTTCGAATGTTTTACCCTATAAAACATTCAAATTTGGTACGCCCTGTAATTCACTAGGATTAATTTTCTGTCTTATCAGATTTTTGTATCACTGTTCGTTGTTTTTGCTATAAGCATTTGAATTTACGTGATTTTACCAACTAATCATAACTTCCTCGTTCTGAAAAATTGAATAAAGTGCTACAAAGGTTTTGGATTGTTTTTTAACTAAAATTTAATATACATTCTATTTTTTAATTAAATAGAGTATTTAATATTATTAGTGTTGTGTATAAAAGGAATTATATTTTATGTTTGTTACTGATGTCAAAATGCTTTTAAATTACATTTTTATGTTAATCCTTAAGACCACCGAGAAACGGTGAATTTTGTCGTTTTTTTTTGAACAGCGGCATCCGACGTGGTTTGGTTACAGGTTTTCTTCCGTAGGCTCCATTTGTCCTTTTTTTTCTCTAAGAAAATATGGTCACCGTAACTATAGGTAAAATTTGAAAAACAACCGTACAATTATTTTTACAGTTATTGTACTTATTAAAATAGGGTTTCGAATGCAAAAATGCAATATGGCGAAAGTACAAAACAATAAAGTTGGTGATGACCCAAAACAGATAAAGCGTCTGACCTAAAATCTAATTAAAGCAGCCCATAGAAAATAAAAAGTTACTTAAAGTTGTCTTAATTGTTTCAATACCTATAATTATTTAAATAGGTAAAGACATTTTTTTTAAATTGCTTTTGGACCAAGAGTAGAGTACCATGATACTTTTCTTTTTAGATTTGAATACAATACTAAATGTTGCAACTTTAATTTAATTTGTCACTTCGTAGCTCTAGAGATAAACAAGATCGCCAAATTTGGGACACCCTGTATATTATTATGTGGCGGAAAAATTGCCTTAAGCGATGTAAAATTAAATTCGAAAATTTGATGTATTTAAGAATGATTTTATTTTGGATCTGGTTGTTAATCAATCATATTAGTACTTCATTTTACTTCAAAAACTAAAAAATTGTCATTACTAAACCCCATTATAGGCACATGTGTTTTCATGATCTACTGGTGCCGTATAGATTTTAGTGTTTTTCTCAAAAAATCGTTACCAAAACTATTTAAATGCTTACATAATAATAGAAAACATTAGAGCATATGTACTAAATGATTTTCACAAAAAAAAAATCAGAATAGGGCTGTTTGTAAGAAAGAAACTGAGTAACGTATTATTTTTTTTTGTAAAATAGATCAAAATTTCACGTTTTCTGACATTGCTGTAGGCAGCCTCTTTCGCCATTTGATTAAACGAGATAATTAATGAGGCAGCGCTTTTTGGAACACGCCGTGTACCTTTATGTATGTGTTGCAAAAAATAACAAAGTCCTGATCGCTTTTCTAAAAATTTCATAGTCATAGCATGCCACGAATTCAAAAAGTACCCGATGGCAGTTGCTTAATTTCCCTTGACGATAAATCGCTTTGTTCGTTACGCGTTAAAGCTGTGGTTTCTAAAAATTGGTTTTAAACTTTTACATATACAGGGTGTGTATAAATTGGCGGAAGCGCTACACGTGGCGATGTTCTTGGTAAAATTCTAAGTCGAAAATCTTAATACAAAAATGTTGTACCACGCTTGCTATGTCTGCAAGAGGTCCTCAAAGTTTTGACATTTAGTCCTTTAATAAGCGTTATTATTTAATACTTGCAAATGAAAAAGCTGCAATTTGGAATAAAAATAGATTTCGAATATTATTTTACCTAGATATTGTGTTTTTCCTTTCAAAAATTGGTGTTGAAAATATGTTTATTACTGATTTGAATGAAAATAATACACATGGCAACATTGTCATTAGCTGTCATCTCTGTTTTCCTCGTAATTATTTTTAGTTTGTGTTTTACGATACCCAAAAGTAGTTTGCAGCTATGTTTACGAACTGAAGGCTCTCAGTTCGAACAAATATCATAAATACCTTAGTAAAAATTGCTGATTAAAAAATGTCCAAACGCAAATCAATGTATGGAATGTTGTCAAATTTTTGTTTCTTTAAATGGTTCCTGAGGCCATAGGAAGCATGGTACAACATTTTTGTATCAAGATTTTCGACTTAGAATTTTAAGAAGAACATCGTCACGTGTAGCGCTTCCGCCAATTATACACACCCTGTATAAATTGTGCATTATTTTCTACTATTCCTTTGTGTTTATTTATGTATCTGGATATAATTAGATAGGAAATTATTATGTCTGTTAACAAATAAAAAGACATTATTTGCGTGTAGGCAATGGAAGAACAAGTAGACAAAGGTTTGGCAAAATCAATTGGTCTTTCAAACTTCAACATGTCACAAATTACCAGAGTTTTAAATAACGCAAGAATTCCACCTTGCAATCTTCAAATCGAGCTGCATGCCTACAATCAACAAAACGACATGGTAGACTTCTGCAAAAAACACAACATGACAGTTACAGCCTATTCACCCTTGGGCTCACCAGGATTGTCTAAATTTGTAGCCCAACTAGGCCACAGGTAACGTTCATTGTAATCCCAAAAATTGAGGTTTTTAAGTTAATTCCTTGATGTTTGTATTGCAGCATTGATCTTCCCGATATTTTGGGAAACCCAACAGTGAAAAGAATTGCACAGAAACACAATAAAACACCGGCGCAAATTTTATTACGTCATACAGTACAACGTGGTATCGTCGTTATACCGAAAAGCACCAACGCAGATCGTTTAAAACAAAATATAAATATTTTTGATTTTAAATTAAGCGATCAGGAAATGGACGACATGAACAAACTTGACCAAAAGGCACGCATATTGGACTTTAGCGTTTTTAAAGGGTAACAAAGAGAGGCAATCACTTTTGGCTCCATATTTATTGTATTTTATTTTTTCAGGATCAAGACCCATCCTGAGTATCCATTTAAAAGTTAAAATTGCAAAATAACTGACATATAAATTAACGATTTTTAGAGTTTTTTTTTAAATTCAAATCCAATATTAGTACTTTGCACACCATGGCTAGAGAGTCAAAATCTTTGTGGCCCATACAAATTTTTTTAATCCAAATTTATATTAGTATTATAATTTTATGATCTTCTTGACTAGACTTTAATACAGAACTCAAAAATATTTTGAAAATCTTTTAATTTCCTTTCCCACATGCTTCTTTGGTCATTGTACAATCTTGTTTGAAGCAAGTTTGTTGCGCATGAACAGAAACCAGTCAAACTCGAAGGACCATATGTTGATATTCGAGATAACAAAACGAATGGTTGGGTTCACTTACCAATAAGGTGCACAAATTCCACGGCATATGGGCAGGTTTTTGTGAGAGGCATGCGATGAAACCAACCAAAAAGGCGCGACAAAAATGTTAACTTTAAAAATAAAACAAAACGCACATTTGGCCCAACGAACAAAACCTAACAAAGTTTGAATTTCCCAAACGTACCCTAAGGTAATTTCAGGTTAGGTATAAAACTCGGTTATAAAAGAGTCTTTTATTTTATTAAGTATCCCAAAACATCTATAACTGTATAATAAAGAAATAATTACAATATACATTAATAAAAAGTGCGAGGAGACATTAAATCCTTATTTTAGAATCACACTTTTGCTGTTACCGACTTCAACTTAGAAGAAAAAACTTACAATATGAACAATTTAGACGAGGAAAAGTGTTCTAAAAACAACCCGTGTGTTTTTAAACAGATAACATAAAATTTAGGACAGATTTATACGAAAAGTTAGCACAGTTCTAACACAGAAAATTTAAATTAGATTTTTTTAACATTAAACTTAATTAAACTAGTTTAACATTATATTTACGATTAATTTTTTCTTGGTGCTCAGATTTTAGACCGTGTAGGTATTTTTCTACGTATAATACCGAATTATTTGATTTAAAATGGACGTTTACATTTGCTGTTACAACTACCACTAATAATTCTAAAAATGTTCTTAAGTTTAAAGATTTATATAACAAGGTAAATACTTCAATCCGTGAATTTTCCACTAGTTGTGGAAATTAAACTTTACAGATAGAGTCAATACGCAAACAAGGATACAAAAAATACATTTCATTTGGAAAATTATTATTCTAACATTCCCTGTCGAGAATAAATAACATGAAAGGCAAATAACATCAAGAAATTCGATTTAAGTTATTGTACAATAGAAAAAATGTATCGTTTAAACAATTGTGTACTTCTTCTTAAATACAGATGTTATGGTGTCTTAAAAATAAAGTTATTTTAAGGCCTTTTTGCCGCTTCACACAGAACTACCGTTTTAGTTTCTTTTTCTGCGTCCGTCCAGAAAATCAGTTGTTTTCGATCAATTTTTAGGCTGGAAAGTACATCTTTACTGGCCTAGGACAGAAAGTAACTGGTTGCCATGGTAATGAGTTGGGTTTACCAGCCTAGGCCGGAAAGTAACTGGTTGCCATGGTGATGAGTTGTTTTGTTGATTTGTGCTGTCAAACAAGTGTCATTATACCACCAAGCGAGTTTTCGCCTGTAGTTTGTTAAGATATTGTTTAATTATGGATGGTGATGATCAGTGGCGGACGCAGAAAGAATATTGTACGTAACATACCCGTAAAGTGTCTTTACTGGACTCGTATGCTTTCAGAACTCGCCTACGGCTCGTCCCAAAACTGCCCACTCGTCCAGTAAAGTACCACTTTCCAGTCTTGTTATGTAAATAACTATTAAGCTGCCAAATAGTTTGCAACGTTTGCTTCAAAACCTAATTTTTCGTATATAGCGGCAATTTATAACATTCATTATATGTAATATAAAATACTTTTTTTGCTTTTTTATGCAACTTCTTTAACTTAAAACTAGTGAAGTATAAGAGTACGATACACGTTAAGGTAGAGGCGGTGCCTATATAACTATACTATTTTGTAGACTCATTGCTCGAGTTTAAAGTATCACACAGAATAAAACACCTTGTATAATGTATAATGTTTTAAGTGATATGTAACAGCTAGAGAATTGCTTATATTAGAACGTTAAATCACATGTGTTTCGATAACTCTGATCTTTTTTTTTATAATCAGTAGTCGTAAAGATTAATCTGCTTTTGGAATTTGATGCCACGAACAAAAACATTGCAATACTAATTTATTTTTTGCTTGTTTTCCCAGTACTTTGTTTGCACGGTAATTGCAACAACTAGTTTAACTTCAAAACAACTGCCTCCAAGAATCTACAGGGTGGTCCACAAAGAAGGCCGCTATTGGGATCTCGTTAAGAGCTACAAAAAGTTTAAATTAGATAAATTATTCCCCTTTCTAAGGCCTATGATGGCCTATAATGACACGCTAGTCAGGGGTGCGCAAACTTTTCATGCCACGCCCCCATTTTTTCAACAGGTCAACTTGCGCCCCCCACAATTTTTTTTCGTTTTGAACGTAGCAGGCATCAATAATTTTTGTTCAATCGATACGAAATATTACAGAAATACAACATTGTAAACAGAAAAAATATATGAAATGTGAAAAAAACAAATTTTTTTCTTTTAATTTTAAAAGAAAAAAAATTGTCATGTCTGTTATTGCGCCCCCCAAATCATTCGTCGTGGCCCCCTCAGTTTGCGCACCCCTGCGCTAGATAATAAACAAAAATGTAAACGTTTTTTTTAAATCGTTAATAACTCTGTTATACTCTTTTTGGAGAAAAAGTTGCAGATTTTTTACGCACTGTTAAATTTTAAACATTCATTGGTTTAAATTCTTAAATAAATTACAAAGTTGCATTTTTTTAAATGCAAACCATAGCCTCATGAAAAAGCTTCTTTTTTTTGCATAATATAAGGTTTAATGTATTTATTTTGATATTTAGGCCCAAAACAAATATAATTCATCAAAAAGTGAAACAAATTAATGTTTTTATTTTACAGTAAGTACGTTAAAAAATCAATAATTTTTCCCAAAAATTTTTTTGTACTATGAAGTGTAACGGAGGTAAAAGAATGCATTTTTTTATTTTTGTTTATTATCTAGCGTGCCATGAAAAGTCCCCTTGAAGCTAAGAGTGCCATAATTTTAAGCAATATTGAAAAAAATGAATGTTTTTATCTTACAGTGCCGAAAAAATCTACAATTTTTTCCCAAAAATATTTTTGTACCTTCAAGTATAACCGAGTTATTAACGATTTTAAAAGAATGCCCTTTTTGATTTATCTAGCGTGCAATGAAAAGTCCCCATGAAGCTATAGAATGCCATGATTTTAAACAATATTGAAACAAATGAACGTTTTTATTTTACAGAGGGTAAAAAAATCTTCAATTTTTCCCAAAAAATGTTTTTGTACCATCAAGTATAACCGAGTTATTAACGATTTTAAAAGAATGCCCTTTGTGATTTTTGTTTATTATCTAGCGTGCCATGAAAAGTCCCCATGAAGCTATAGAGTGCTATGATTTTAAACAATATTGAAAATTGAAACAAATGAACGTTTTTATTTTACTGTGAGTAAAAAATCTACAACTTTTCCCCAATTTTTTTTTTGTACCATCAAGTTTAACGGAGTTATTAACGATTATAAAAGAATGCTTTTATTGATTTTTGTTTATTATCTAGCGTGCCATAAACAGCCCCCTGAAGCTATATGTAGAGTGCCATGATTTTAAACAATATTGAAATAAATCAATTTTTTTTGAGTAAAAAAATCTACAACTTTTCCCCAAAAATATTTTTGTACCTTCTTCTGAGTATAACCGAGTTATTAACGATTTTAAAAGAATGCCCTTTTTGATTTTTGTTTACAATCTAGCGTGCCATGAAACTTTTTTAAAATATTAAAGCATCACTTAATAGGTCTCAGAAAGGGGAACCATTTTCTGAATTTAAATTTCATTGTAGCTCTTACCGTTTACGAAATCCCAATAGTGGCCCTTCTATGTGGACCACTCTGTATATTAAAAGTATGATTAATTTTACAGTGTGAATATATTTGTACGCGAAGTTGTAGGTAAGTGTATAAAAATATGTTCTGGTGTCATATAATGTCTTTTAGTGCTAACATTGATTCTCAGGTTAAGAAAAGGTGTGTAGTTTCAGAAAAAAAATAACAATGGCAAGTTTATGCGACCAACGAAAATGCGATCAATACATAAATGAGGGCTACAGCGCGCCTTGTGTACATTTCTTAAACCATTTTGATATGTTTCAGTTTTCACGAAATAGGCATGACACTGGCACTTACGAAACGAAAACGACGTTTAATTTATTTACACGAAATAACTTTGTTATACACAAACCAGGGAATATAAAGTGTAGATTGAATTTTTGGTGGAAGCGCACGGCAAAATGTTAAAACTTTTTTATTGATCATAACACACGTGCCCTTGCCCTTTCTTGAATATAAATTCAGTAGTTTAGATTAATAAGAAACAGATTGCCCGATTAGTATTTCAGCGATTTTTGATATACAGGGTGGTCAAAAAGTGTGTCTGTATTCGCGAACGTCACCAACGGCTAAGTTAGTATTTAAGTAATCCATTAACATTCTTGAAATAATCAGGTCATCACGAAGAAGTCACAAGGACGCCCAAACTCATTTCGCACAGACGTGCCTGATTTTTTAAATAGCCCCTAAACCTTAATGGAGTAGAGAAAGTCGTCCGTTAATCAGTTAAATTAAACCATTTTATTTGAACATTTTTATCATAGTGAGCTCTGCTTAATATTATCAAGATACATTGATACCATTATCAAATATTAAATTCAAAACAGAAATTTAATGTAACTTGTTGTTTCTTTTGCTTTTCTTGATGACGATGTCTGATCTTTATAAATTTATTTAGTGAACATGGCCTTTGAGTTAAAGTATGAAGATTAAAGTCTGAGCATGCTGCAAAGTAAAATTCTGTTAATTACAAAAATGGGTTTTTGTGCGATCGTACTAGAAACAGTTGTTTGACGTACGCGTTAGCAACCATAAAGTACTGCATTTCCGGCCCTATCCTTAGCAGCGGCCGAAAAAGTTTTACGTTTACATTTACGTCTCAGCCAGCAAACCAGACGCGGTCGAAAAAGTTACACGTTTTGGCCTTGATACATAAATAACTATTTTGAGTCTTATTAATAGAACAGTGTATTTTTGAGTCCACCAAATATTTAGGTGGATTTTTAGGTGTATCACACAAACACAGGTTTTTAAAAATTACCAAATAAAATACAAATTTCTGTGTTAATAAAATACAAATTTTTCTGTCTACCATATGCTCACACAGATTTTTGAATCTGCCAATAAAGAAACGGACCCTGAATTTACCAAATACAAATCAAAATTATTCATTCTAGTAAGTTTGAGTGCACCAAAATTTAAAAAACGGATTTTGTGAGTCAACCGAAAAAAGTCAATTTTTTAATCTAACAGATAACATTTCCAACATGGGGTTCTCGCTTATTATAAGAGATACAAATTTGCTTAAATTAGATGAATTATTCCTAAGTATGAGAGGAGCTACAATCAATTTTTAAAAGTATAAAATTCTTCGTACTTTAGAAGTTATAGCCAAAAATAAGAAAATGTTGATTGTTTTCATAACTTTGTTGGTTTAATCATTGAATCAATTTTATTTTTACCTTCTCAGGGTACTTTTTTGTGTAGAATATAACTATTATTTTAGAGTTTTCTTGATTTTCTGAGTTATTTACAAAAGTAGATGTGGCAAGTGATATATCATTAGAAATAACTCATAACTTTTTTGTCTTATACATTAGATTGATTTTACTTTTGTACCTTCTCAAGGTACTCCCATTTTCTTATGTAGGGTGTAACTATTATTTTTATTTTTTTATCATTTTTTATTTTTGAGGTATTACCTACACCTAACTTCATTTTTTCTTATGGGCCGTCAAGTTGACTTTGAAATAGTTGAATGTGCTTTTTCCCCTTTTTCTAACAATATATCACTTGTCATATCTATTTAAATAAATAACTCAGAAAATCACGAAAAATTGTATTTTACCAATGTTATTCTATAGCCATGAAACATGTTAAACCGGGAAATTGGCTTTGGAATAGTGAAATGGGCTTTTTTTTCTTTCTAATGATCTATCACTCGTCATACCTATTTAAATAAATAACTCAGAAAATCAAGAAAAATCGTATTTTACAAATATTATTCTAAAATAGGCATGAAACATGCTAACCGGGCAAGTGTGCTGTGGAATAGTAAATGTGCTTGTTTCTTCTCTTTCTAATTATATATCACTTTCCATATCTATTTTTGTAAATAACTCAGAAAATCAAGAAAATAGTTATATTCTACATAAAAAAATACTTTAAGAAAGTACCAATACATTTGATTCAATGATTACCTATTTTTTGAGTCTAAATAATACAGAAGCGAGCTTTTAAGCCTGCCAAATATTGAAACAGAAGATCGAGTCTAGCCAATAGAAATATGAATTTTTGAGTCACACAAATACAGCTTATTCCCTGCTTCTTAAATCAAGATGTCACTCAAACGCGAAGATTTAGACCTGGTGACAAAAATTCGATTTCTATTGCATCGTTCATTGTAATCAAGCAACCTTTGTAATTAATTTCATGGTATTAAGCAGAACCTACTATATTTCCAAATTACTTTGTAGCGTATTTTGTCTAAATTATGTCTTATTGGGATCATTCTTGACATTTAAAGATGTACTACTTTTCAGAAATTTAATTCGATCATCAAAATTCGATCTCCTAATTTGATCTATGAACAAAGACAATTTTTTTGGACCATCCGATATGCCATTGTGATTAAATAAAACTACCCTTTACTAGTGTTAATTATTACATGCTATAGTTTTTATCATCTTTGCTTGTAGATCCATTATTATTACAGTTAGTACTGGGATTGGAAAGTGATCGCGCGCTCGAAAAACTATTAGTTTCATCTATAATTTCTACATTTTGAGAATTTGGTGTTTCGCTAGTTAGAGGAAGCATCGCGTATCCGTGTTTGGAGTTTTTGGTTTTTCTGACGTCTTCGCAACTTTTGGAATACGGTTTAAAATTATTTACATTACTTATCTGCGTTACATTGACGTGAGAAGCAATCCGTGGCAGTGACGATTGCCGACTGATTACATTTTGGGGGCTCTGTCTTGTGTTAAGAGATTTATAAAATATTTGCGGAGCTATGTTATGCAATCTCATAGACGAGCCGACTCCTACGATATCGTCTCGCTGAACTGGTTTCGTGTAATTACTTGCGAATTCTTCACTTTGGCTAATTTTTTGAACACTTTCTTCACTATTCTTTCTACTCCCTGTAAACAAAATATTACACGCAGTGTTGCTGGTGCCGTTTTCGTAGGTGAACGATAATATACTGTTTTGGCTGATTGCTGGGAACACTAGAGTTTGTTTTTCGTTACAAAAAAATAATCGATTTTCGTTGCATATTCCGTTTAGTCCACTGCCGAAATTTCTTAACATTAAACTAACTTCACTATACGAAGGAGGAAGATCACAGTTTTTGGTTCCGAAAATATCGTCGTACGCTGGTGGAGAAAAGTCGATGGAGGTCGGGGATAGGCCCTTGCTGGTGGCTTCGGATTCTAAAATACTCGGAGTACTTCCGGTTTGGATTCGTTGTGCCCTTATCAGGTTTGCACTAAGTTCCATGAAGTCTATCCCCGTGTTGTCTGCCTGTAACTGAGCAAAAACGCTGCGGTCCACGACAAGCATTCTACCGTATGGAAGAAGAATTATTGTTGGCGTGGTGGATTCATCCGATGCGCTGCCTGAAAAAGAAGAAGATGAACATGAACAAAGAAAGCAGATTAACGAAAATTCAAATTATTGGTTTAGTTATATAAGTAACCGAAAAGCATTAAGAAGAAAAACATTAACTCTAAACACATTGCACGAAAACAATTGTCATCTTTTAGGTAAACGCTTTTGGCAGTTGTTTTAAGTTGTTCTGTATATTTTTATTTTTATTCAACTGTTTAACACAATAATTTAAAAAAAAGAAAGAAAAGCTAACCAGGGAAGGTCACGTTATGTTGTCGTTAGAATCTCATCAAGGCTGTGTTTTGTGCATCAAGAACATCAAAACTAAATGCTTTGCAGAGTTATACGTTCCACTGACCATTTCCTTAGAAAAATATGGGATACACGGAGAAGTTAAATAATAATAAAAGTAATTTTTGCGATCGCATTGGCCATACAGAGATAAAAACGAAATTCTCCTTTTTACCAATTCGCTCATACTTTGCAAGTAAAGTGCTGCAAAGTTTTTGAAAAAATCTTAAACGGTTCCGGAGAAAAAAGTTGTACCTAAACGAAACCCTTGCAAAAGCGCTATGATTTGAGAAGTTGTAGTAGGTATACCTATCTGATAACTAAATCTATGCGACTTGCATAGGCGTTTAACATAAGGAAAACAGTTTTTACAAGGGCCACGTCTGTCGCGTTTTTCTCCGGAACCGTTTAAGATTTTTTTCAAAAACTCTGCATCATGTTACTTGCAAAGGATGTGCGCATTGTTAAATGAGAGAATTTCGATTTTATCTCTGACGGTTTCATGGCCAACGCGATCGCAAAAATTACTTTTAATATTCTATTTTTCCCCTATTTTTCCGAAGGAAATGGCCAGTGGCACGTATAACTCTGGAAACATTCATTTTTGATGTTCTTGATGCAATAAACACAGCCTTGATCAGATTCTAGCGACAACATATCGTGACCCTCCTTTGTAAGTATCATATTCAATCATTTGTTTTTAATCAAATTTTATGATCTAGTATTCAAACACGAATATTTTGAACTTATTTTATATTCATGAAGAATGTCGCAAGATTATTAAAAGCACTTGCCGTGTGTTCAGTGAGAGGTATCCTCATTTGACTGTAATGACCAGACAGATATTTCAATGAATAGAATCAATTTTTTTGCAATTTAGAAGAGTGAAATCTGCTAGTATTCGACCTAAGCGTGTGACAAATAATAAAACTAACGAAGTTAACATCCTGGGATATTTTAATGACCATCCTCAGCGGTCAATTCGATTGGCAACGCAAGACTCGAGTTTAACATACTAGGCTGTACAAGCCTACAAGCTACATTAAAAATGCACAACTATTCGTTCGCACTTTCAATAATCTTGTGATATTGTCTATGAATATAAAATAAGTTCAAAATATTAGTGTTTGAATACTCTTGATTTTCCATTTTCACGGATACTTCAGACAAACGCCATAAAAGTGATTTAGAGCTATTAATATTGGCATTTGTTGTCATTTCCAAGGCTTACTATTTAAAAATGTTGCAATTTCTATTAACTTTATCAAAAATTCTTAGTAACTCGAAAATTGTTGTAGATATGTATAGGAAACGCTAATACAGATTGATGCAGAATGTAATTTTGCATTAGAAAATGAAAAAAGTTTGGGTATTGTGTTTGAAAAAAACGAGTTTTAGAGGTCCTAAGTTGCATTAAAAGAAAATTAAATTTTGGACACCCTGTAGGTAATGCCTCGATTGCAAAAGTTCCAGGATGTACTCCAAGGTTTTTTCTAGGTATGGTCTAAATTTAAGCGTTTTTTTAAAAATGATTGCGTTAGATAATATTAAGCATCACAATGAAAATTTAAAAAAAATTAAAAAAGTCCAAAAATCTAAAACATGACTGCACTTAAGTATAGGAAATGCTAATAGAAGTCCCTCTAAAATAACGTTTTAAATCCAAATACGCAATAAAAAATAGACTATTGTATTTGAAATAAGAAAGTAGACGTCAACTTCCGGTATTTCCGGAAGTGTCGCCATATTGAAAATATTTTTAATAAACAGATCAGATGCCATTATGGTCATAACCAAAATTTGAGATCCGTACCCTTTGTCATTCTTCATATATTTTTAAGTTCCGGTCTCAATCAATCACCCTGTATATATACATAATATAATTTATTAAACAATAAATAACTATCGATTATTTGCAAATACAACCTTTGTTAACCTTTATTTTTTGAAATTTAAGCGAAAAATATTGAGTATTAGGTTAGGTGTAATAGAGTACTAATTCAAACTATTCCATATATTTTTTGTATCATTGTTGTTTAATTAATTTTACTATAAATTTTAAACGTGTTTAACTTTCGATTTTAGTAATCGCATATTGTTATTTTTTTTATAGTAAAATTTTATTGCTCTTAAAATCAGAGGTCCTTGATAATCGGTAGGCATTTTTTTAACAATGTTTTTTATTATAATGAATTAATGTCACTCAGTTCCGAACCAAATCCCCTATCCGCCTTGATTTAAATAGAATCAAGAATTATTCGTTCGCAGGTGACTGTAAAGATATTACGCTAATGAAAACATAATATATAATTAATTCAAAAAAGTCAAAATATTTCTTGATCTTGTCATACATTACTTTCTAGTGGATAATATTTCTTTTTAAAAAAGTATTTATATTTTTGCTACTCCTTCGATTTTTAAACTCTCATTAACAGGATTATAATTATCAAGATGTTTACTTAAACGCACTGTGTATTAAAATATTTACGTTTCATTACTAATAAATCTAAATAATTAGAACGTACGCTGACAAAGAAACCCCAAGCTGCTAGCTAAATACAACATTGAAAATATAGGTAAAGTGTTTTTTCCACGTAACATTTACTTTACACATTATATTTTTAACTCTGTTGACTTAAAATATAGGACTGGCGATTTTCTCAAACTAAATTCATTTGTCGTACTAAAGCTTTTAGTTTAAGTAACTGCTTTTATTTATATTTATTTCTCGTGTTGAATTTGTAATGTAATTTACATAAAAATAATAGCCGTACAGTTAATCGCATAATTTTAATTGTTAATTTAATCTCACGTAGTCACGAAGACCGACATTTTTGATTACATTTTGAAAATGAATACACCTACGCTCTTTATTTTCAACTCCTAGAATAAGATTCCAAGTTTAATGACTTTGTTTTTAGGCTTGTGGTATATAGCAGAACTAGCTAAGAAAACAGTTTGATTTATATGTATGTCAAAGTTGAGTAATACAAACATTTATTACAATTGTAAATTTTTGATTTATTAATTCATAAAAATTACGAATAATTTCGCGATATGTCGTCGATTCTTTGGGAGTTAAAAAAGTCTTGTTGACAAAATAGAAAAAATATTGCAAAACTGTATGTAAAAAAAAAAACGATTAAAAGTGGAGCAATACATAGATTGTTCCAGTAAGAAATTCCCAATCCTGTAACTTATTTATTTAAAGATGAAGAACTTTAGAGTTTGTTACAAAATATGTTCGAAGGAGTCGGTAGTCGGAATAACTATCGACTCCCGGACTCTTTGATTGAGCTTTTATCAAGGATGAGAACAGAACGAAAACGAAAACCGATTTTTTTTAAGGAATGGAAACATTTTGTTTCTCTGTTCAGGAACGAAAACGACAATTGAAATGTCTAATACCGGTTTTACCCGGTTTTTCTTCGCATTAGTCAAAGGTTTCGGGAGTCGGAGTCGGAGTCGAAGTCGGAGTCTGAGTCGGAGTCGGTTTTAAATACAGGGTGACTGAAATTCGAGTTTAACCATGGGGATCTTGCTTATTATAATAGCTAGAGAATAAGTTTACATTTGGCAAAGTTGCTAAATTCGGTGATTATTAATAATCCAAAGAGTAATTAGAAATATCACAAATGGTAGCCGAAGAAATTAGGAAAACCCGAAAAATACGATTTTTGAAAATTGCCTATAACTCCTTTGGAGTATAAAATATTTCAAATCTGTTAAAACATTGCCGAAGCAACTTTTTAAGCTGCATCGGATAGTAATCACTAATTTATTCTAGGTCGATTCGTTTTTGTTTTATGACAACCAACTTTATTTTTCCTTATGGACGCAGTTTTTGCTATTGACATAATCAAATAGCATTTATTTTTCTGTATTCATTGATGTATCACACATGGTATTTTACTTCTATATCCATTGATAAATTTGAAAAATTCGTTTTTAACAATAACCACTATAAATCAGGTAGGCCGGTCGTTGTAGTTTATATCGTTTCCATGGCAACCAATCAACAAACTAAGAGTTTTGATAGTCTATTACTTGTCACATTAATAATTAATAAATTCGTATAAATGAACTTTGATAACGAAGAAAACACTCGATATGCTGCGAATTTTTTATTCATTGAATAGGAATTCTATATTGTGGAGTCAAGGATATATGGAAAAATATCCTGAAAGAAGACAACCCTCGCACACATATTTTTGTACGTTGGACATAATATGCTTGTAATAAAAATGTTTCTTTTATTGTCATCTGAAACTTTTTCCCCATATTTTTCTCTAAGTTTGGCAAAAGCCCCATATTAACTAACCTAAGTTTCTGTCCAACGTACAAAAATATGTGTGCGACGGTTGTCTTCTTTCTGGATATGTTTCTACATATGGTTGACTTCACACATTTGAAATATTTTATACTCCAAAGGAGTTATAGACGATTTTTAAAAATCGGATTTTAAACAATTTACTTAACGTTATGAAGTTTTTTTGACCGAGTTTGAAATTGATAGGTAACTTCACTATCAAGAAATATAACCATTCCCGCGCTGTTGAATATTTCTGGCGATTCCACAGAAATTGTTATTGAATGTTCTATGGTAAGATAGCAAGTTAATTTTTGGATCAAACACGGCCCAATGGTCCATTTTAAGCATAATAGGTACGAGGTGAATTTCTCGTGTAATTTTTTATTTACAAAGACTCAAATAATTTGTTAAAACCCTTATCATATTGTCCTAATCTCCTAATATGGGGTATAGACAAAATACTTTATTTGGGGTACCCCATATTAGCTTATAAATAAAATATCCATCAGAATTAGTTAAAATTTTAATGAAATAAAGTATCTATTTTACTGATTTTTTAACTTTTTTGTCTATCCCATATTAAGCATCTCTCTATTTTTTATTTTTTAATAAACATTCTGTCATCATACATATAATCTGCTATTAAAATTAACTTCTTGAAGTACCATTAAATATATTATTCTAAATATTTTTACTACAAATGACTTTTTTTTTCAACACATTACAAAAGTACCCCATAGGCCCTTGGCACATTTTATCATCAATCAATATGAATCTCTGAAACATATATTTCATACATATGTATATTGTTTTTGTACATAATACATAATATATAACTACGTAAAGGGTGGTCCAAATTCAATGGAATTAGGTACATGGGTATCTTGCTTAATATTCAATATAAAGAAACGGTTACTTTACCAAAAACATGCAGTTTTTTGAGACAAACTCAGAACCTTTTTGAAAAATATTCTATCATTTCCGGTTTTTGAGTTATTAGCGGAAAACTGTTATTTTGTCATATCTCCGTTATTGTTGTAAATATAGAAAAAAATTAGAAAAATTATTTGTAGATATTTGTATTTAGTATTTGATGATACCTACTAAAATAAAAAATGTTACGCTCTCCGTTAAAAAGTTAACAATTTTATGTTCTTATTTTGTACCTTCACTACTTACAACCAGGGCATGAAACCGGTTTTAACCGCTATTTTTTGTCCGAAAAAGTGATTTTTAACCGAAACCGAAACCGTTATTTTTAAAGGCAAAAAAAAACGGTAACCTTTAACCAAAATAATAAAAAACCGGTTTTTTAACATCTTTCTTTAATGAAAATTACTTTGCAAAAATACAAAATCTATATTAAATGAGATTGGTTTACCGAAAGTCATTACTGAACGCTTGAGTGCACATATATTATAAAATTATAAATAGATAATATCTTTTCATACTTTGCATTCCTAAACTAAATAATATTAAAAACCGGTTAATTTAACCGGTTTTTTAAACCGGTTTTTAATTTAAATCGGTTTTTACACAAAACCGTTTTTTTACGAAAAGAACCGGTTTTTCAACAAAAACCGTTATAAAAATAAAGTTCTCGATTTCGGTTAACCTTTAACCAAAATTTTTTTCGGTTTCGAGCCCTGCTTACAACACGATTCGACGTTATTGTCAAACTGCGCAACGCAAACTAGATTTTCACAGACTAGATTTTTAATACGAACTAGTGACTACAGCGCAGTGCCGTTTCTGAGTACTTGGCCGCCCGCGTGCTAACGTACGTTTCGCCGCCCCGGTAAACAAAAAAATTGAAATAAATCATTGTCGTTGCAAGTATTATATATAACAACATGTATACAGCGTCATTCAAAAAGTCTGCAACAAATGGGAAACATTTTTATTATTGATTTCTCAAAAAAAAATTATTTTTGATAAAAGTTGGTGCATGGTCTAAAACTAATTTTAGGATTAAAAAACTTTAATAAAAAGTCATAGGACACTGGATTTTAAGGATTTTTGAAATATTTGCAAGAGCAAAGTGCCCTTATTTTATGAGATACAAAAACAATTTATAGGAAAAAGTTATTTAGAATCTCAAAATAAGGCTAGATTTAAATTTTGAAAATCAAATTCAAAATTTTATTTTTTAAGAAATTTTAACATTCAGTAAGTCTGCAACAAATGGAAAAGTTTTTTATTACTGATTTCTCAGAAAATTTTATTCTTCATTAAAGTTGGTGCATAGTCTAAAACTAATTTTAAGATAAAAACAAGTTTGATAAAAAATCATAGGACACTGGATTTTAGCGATTTTTGAAATATTTGCAAGAGTAAAGTGCCTTTATTTTAAGAGATACAAAAAAATTGTAGAATAAAGTTATTTAGAATCTCAAAATAAGGCTAGACTGTTTGAATGACTGTAAATTTGTCATTATGTGTAATAGGTATTTTCAGCGCCATCTCTTGCTCCCTTGGCACTTGTCCCATTGCCAATTGCATTGCTATAGTATATCCCATATAAGACTTCTCATATCGGCTTAAGCAGTTGGAACAACCCACGTACATACACAATCTTGGATTATAAACCTTAAATGATTTGTATGGCACAACACCTAAAATCATAATCGCATACCACATCTTCCTAATTGCTTTTCTTTGAGCATAATGATCATAATGCTGCAGTTCTAAACAAGTTCTCGCTAAAAGCTTATTACCTTATATAGGTACGCTATAATAGATTTTAAATTATAATTGTTTACAAGCAAAAACTTTTGGGAAACACTGATACAGATATTAATTTTTTTTTACCTAAGAACCCAAATTAAACCTTATTGAACCTATAATTAGGGATCAAATTTCGACTGCTTGCAATAATCTTCATGAATCCGCCTTCAATTAGATTACAACTTTCATTGGCGTAGACTGAATTGTAAACACAAATAATATTTAAAGAAAGAGACGGAGATTGTGCATTTGTTTCGTTTAGTTCTGCCTCTTCTTAATCCGCTGTGAGCAATTTTAAAAGGAATATACTATATCTACATTGCTACGGTACGGTATACAACCGCCGATTGAGTACATAAATTTAATCGCAATCTTCACTCTCAAGTCGAAATTACCGAATAAGCAAACTGGAGAGTGATTTACGCGTTTTTTCAATTTTTTTTGAATAGTATGGGATCGAATCTTTAATCCTTGATCATTTTTACATACTATTTTTCAAACTAATATTTTATTTTCAATTCTTGTGAAACATTAAAGACCGCAAGGACGGCATTTTGCCGCCCTCTAAATCGGCCGCCCACGTGCGGGCACGCTTTCGCCCCCCGCCAGAAACGGCCCTGCTACAGCGCCAACTGAAAAAATGACAAAAGGCGTCCTTTTCATATTTAAAAAAGGACAGACAAAAGGTGCCTAAAAAGGACTATCCTTTTTAAAAAGGACCCTACCCATAGGCGACTCCTCTAAACTTGAATTTCAATCGCCCTGTAAACCGACTCGGGAGTCGAGAGTCGGGAGTAGTTTTTTTTTGCCGACTCCCCATCCCTGTATGTAACTTTTACCTTTACTTAATTTTGTGGAACCTATTTCTCTTTTACTAAGTGAGATCTGAGATCTCCATAGCGTCCCGAGTTACGTGATGCACCCGCAAAATTTAAACATTTCACTTCGCATACAAAACGATGTAATACTTCAACAATTAACTAAAAATAAATACTTATAAGTAGACACAAAACAACAATTAAAAAAAAGTTAGTTAAGCTCAAAAAAAGAAAATCAAACAAAAAACTAGGTACGTATGTTACAGAGTTCGAAAAATGCACATAAAAGTACGAAGCTGAATTATTATATATTATTAAAAACACCAACACGCAAAAACACAAATATTTTGATAGTTTCAAATTTTTACCTCTCCTTTGTCTTTTTTACTATGTTTATGTGTCGTAACTAAAACGTAATCCTGCATTTCTTCCTCTCTCACTGCAACGATTTAACACATTTAAATATATTGCTTTATGTTTTAGTAAAATGACAGATAACTCGATTTAGAAGCACACATTGTGAACGAATAAATTGTGATTTAACGCTAAAACGGACATAAATCAGTTAGTTTATGATTAATAAAGTTGAAAATCATTCATTCGTTAACTAATAAAACGCATCAAATAATTTACTGCTAGTTTTCATTCGTAGGATTTATATAATTTTGGAAAACATTGTGCAATTTTTTTATTTTAATTTAAAATCGATAAAATTTATTGCGAGCGATTTTTATTTCATCAAAACAAAAAAAGATCGTACTGCACAAATTTGTTAGCGACCAAACTCGCTAAGCAGGCGCTGATATTTAAATTTCTCGAGTCCGAGTGTGCATAATAAAGTTTAAAATATGTGTGAAATTGTGACTTCATGCCAAGTCACTTGTAATAAAATTAAGTTGGACTCAAACAGCTACAACTAAGTTATGCATACCGTTGTCGATGTTAGAATCGGTCATTTGACAGCAACAGCAAACTTTTCTTTTACAAAACGCCCTAATTGCTGGCGCGCCCCAAAAACAAAACATTAAGATGATAGCCAGGACGACTATCATAACAATGAGGGTTGGGAGTCCTTGGTTGACGTTCGGCACATAATGTCCTGGCCCTGAATATTGAGTCGATGAGGAGGAGTAGCCTGGCGAGGGACTCATCTCTGAAACAGAAATATTTATTACTTGTACATATTTTATACAAGATCCATCGGAGCATATTTCATAGCCTTAACATCTCAAGAACTAGAGGAATCAAAGGATGGTTTAGCGACGATCGTACGTTGGGAGACAGGCCTAACAGTACAATTACTATTGGGGCACTTCCCTATATTGGAACAATTGAAATAAAAAACAAGAAAGTTATAATTTCATCTTTTCCCTGCGAATTTTGACATTTTTTTTAAATGAAGATATTTTACCATTCTTACGTTTAAATCGAGGTTCTTAAAATTCCTTTAAAACTAGACCGGTGTGAAGAGACAATAATGTGTTAAGCTTAATGGCGATTGATACAATATGGGTGTGTGCGGTGGCGGTGACCAAAACTTGGTCTACCAATAAGGGATGCTTAAACAATAGATTATCTAGAAAGTTTTATATTTCCCTATCATATTTATTAATATCCTCAATAATATGTATATTTTTATTAAATATTTATATTTTTATACAGGGTGTCCCAGTTATCGTGAACAGCATGGGGCTCTCGTAAACGGTAAGAGATACAGAGTTGGTTAAATGAGTCAAAATGATCTATGATTAGCAACTATTCTATGAAAAGAATTAAGATTGGCTAGTTTAACAAAAGTTTATCAAATAAAAAGTAATATGCTTAGGAAAACATTATTATCTACAAAGTGCAGATCTCAAATTTGTATTGCCCATTGAGAGTGGGCTACACTTTGAACGCATGTTATAATTAAGTAGATTCAATAGTAATAGTAGGTAATTACCTAGTAACTGAAAAATCATAAATTATTATGCAATTTAAAAAATATCTTTAATTATTTAGGTTTATTTGTATTTAATTAAGTAGAGCTAGTTCATTTATGTGATGTTTTGTTTTGTTTTTTAATGGCCACTTTAATTAAACTTAACAAATACAATAATATTGCTATAACTTACTTATTTTTAAAGATTAAGCTAACAACTCATACATCAATGAAACAAGAAAAAAAACTTTTTTTAATAGTGTCACAGCCAACTACGACCCGTATTTAAAATAAGAAAGTTGATGTTAAAATAACAAAAACAAATGAAGATATATAAAATGTATTAACTAATTTCAAATCTACACAAAAAACTATCTTAATAATGTCGAAAAATATTTTGAGTTTGCATTCAAATAAGCAAGTTATAAGCAAAAATCGAAAACGTCATTTTTTGTTTTTAATGAATAGCGCAAAAACTATTAAATTTTTTAAAGATTTTTTATTATGCTCTCAAATCATAGATTATTTTTACTCATTTAACCAACTCTGTATCTCTTACCGTTTACGAGATCCCCATGCTGTTCACGACAACTGGAACACCATGTATACGGGTCGTAGTTGGCTGTGACACCATTAACCCATCTTATCCCATTGTTCCAAAAATGGAACATACTATATTTCCCCCACTATTGGCTAAATGTGAGGTTGGAAATGGTTTGAAACGGTCTCAACGTGTTTACAAACCCTGTCGGTTATCACTTTTCACCACATACATTGTGTATTGCGTTGTGATTTTTTTAAATTTCAACAGTTATTTTGTGAAATAAAACAAAAAAATATGGCATTTAAAAAGTAAGTATAAACTAGATTCTAGATGCGTTTTTATTAAATTTTTTTATATTATCTCTTATTTAGTAACTTGTTAACTAATTGATTGACAATGAAACGGAATATTATTTTTTTACTCTTAAAGCAATTCAACGTTTTTTTAAATGTTCCATTATGGGAACATTGGACATGAACGGGTACATATTTTTTTAATTCCAATTTCAGATATTACACCACAGCAGAGCTTATACAGCTTGTAGAGGACGAAAATTTTTGTGCGGAGGGACAGTTGTACTTGAGCTCTTGAAAGATTTACCTGAAAAGGTGCCATTTAAAATATATGGTGATCGTTTTTTTTCGTCACTAAAATTAGTTAATCGTTTACAAGAACAAGATATCGGTTATACAGGTACTATAAAGTACAACCGAATTGAAAAGTGCTCGGCTATAATGTCATCAAAAGCTATGGAAAAAAAACCTCGAGGATATTATAATTTTTGTACTGACCAAAAAAATAATGTCACAATTACAAGTTGGCATGACAACAGAATCGTCTTAACTGTTAGTACATGCAACCCTACAGGTCCCGAAGGTAATGTGGACAGATGGGTATCTTCGGAAAAGAAGAAAGTTCCTGTTACTCAACCATTTGTTATCTCTCAATATAACAAATATATGGGAGGTGTCGATCGAATGGATCAAAATGTGGAGTGCTACAGAATATCTATTAGATCAAAAAAATGGTGGTGGTCAGTTTTTGCCTATTGTGTAGATATTAGTGTCCATAATGCTTGGCAACTGTATAGAAAAGGCAATGGTAAAAAAATGGATCATTTGAAATTTCGACGCACTATAGTTCAAACGTACTTACAAAAATATGGTCAGTTAGGAAAAGGAGGAGGTCGTCCTGTTACTCATAAAGAGCTAACTTCACGAGTTCCTGATCAAGTAAGGTTTGATCGATTAGACCACTGGATTATCGCTGCCGAAAAACAAAATCGCTGTGCCGTTTGTAAAAAAAATACTACAAAAGCTTGTGGAAAGTGTGGTATTAATTGTCATGAAGATTGTTTTAGATCGTTTCACACTAAGTAATTATTCTGCTTAGTGCCTACTTTTATGTACAGTATCTATATACAAGTTTTATTGACAGTTAAAAAAGTTTATTTACATTTAGAATCCTGGAATATTATTTATTTTTCTCGAATTAAATTACCTTCAAATTATTCGCTGTCTTTAATTTTTCATTTCCTGTAAATAGTTGTATAATGATCGCGTCATGAAGGCCCACTGATCATTATTATGGGCGTAATAATACTGGTATCATTCATGCCCATTGTTCCATTTATGGAACACGCCGAAATTCAAATATTTTGTTGGACAAAAATTTTTTTTTTACCGTCATCGCTCCCAAAACATCATGAACACTTAAACTATCACATCGCTGCCCAAAAATAACAAAAAAAAATAATTGGGGCATAAATGGGTTAAAAAAAAAGACTATTTTATTGATGGATGGGTTGTTGGGTTTATCTCTAAAAATAAGCAAGCTATTACAATGGTATTGTATTTATTAAGCTTTTTTGCGTTTAATTAAATACAGCTGGATTATTTATGTGATGCTTGGTTTTGTTTTTCAATGGCCACTTTTGATTAACGAGGGAAAAAAACGCTTTTTAATAGTGTCACAGCCAATTACGACCCCTATTTAAAATAAAAAAGTTGGTGTTAAAATAACAAAAACAAATGAACATAGATAAATTTATTAACAAATTTTAAATCCACCGAAAAAGTGTTCTTATAATGGCTAAAATAATTTTGAGTGTGATGTCAAATGAGTAAGTTATTGGCAAAAATCGAAAACTTCATTTTTTAATAACAGCGCAAAAACTATTCATTTGTTTCAAGATTTTTTCATAAAATAGTTGCTTTTAAATCATAGACCATTTTGACTTATTTAACCAACTCTGTATCTCTTACAGTTTACGGGATCCCCATGCTGTTCAAGATAACTGGAACACCTTGTAAAGCATTTTGGTAGTTTTATGAATCATTTTGGCTTTTTTTAAATATGTTTTTTGATGATTCGGTTTATTTTCATAAAGAATTTAATTTCTACCCTATTAAAATATCAGTTTGCAACATACTTTTGTAAAGTCCAAGGGAAGATTATATCAATAGCATAGGTAATTTTATCTTTTATCTATTGAGTTCCGTTTTTGTAACACATATTGTGTTCGGGCCAAACTGACCCAAAATTAAATAAATAATATATAAATGTATACATTCGCATAAAAGTAAGTAGGTATCATATTAAGTATATTAGGAAATTTATTTCATGAAAACCTAATATCAAAAAGTAAATTCGTGTAGTACGTTTCTGTTTTAGTTTAGAAAGAATTTATACAGTAAATAATGCAATACCTACGCATTTAAAATACAAATAATTTTATGTTATTATTTTTGCAATTCTGGCAATAATAACACACGTACAATTTGCTTAAATATTTATAGTATTTCAACAAACAAATATTTGTTCTATTGTCTTTAGATGAAAAACAAAAGTTGCACCTTCTTACATTTTTAATCATTTGGTGTTATCTGACTCAATAATAATTCGTTTTCGGTCAATATCCGAACCATATTTACTATCGCTTACAATATTTAATTGTACTTTTTGTTTTAATAGAATTAGTTTTAGTTCAATGTATTATTGCCTAAATTAAAACTGTATATTACAAAAATAGTAATATTTATTCTACTTTTCCCGTATACGTTTAGCCATTGGCCTGTTTTTTTATTTGAAAAATTGATAATTACAATTATTAAGGGGCGAAGCGAAACAATTGCTGATTAAAGTTGAGAGGGAAAAAAATTCAGCGGAGGCCAATTGGCAAGGGCCCACTGAAAGTTTTAATTACCCCCCTAAGATGGACAGCTGGATCCGCCTTTGGCATGTTTAGCTAATGTATCTCAAAATGTGGTATAAATTTCAGAAAAATAAAACCACCCGTTTTTGCGTGCACGCATTTATAATTATAAATCCTAAAATCGTATAAGCTGCGACCTCTGTTGGTGACATTTTCTACTTATATATTGTACCAGGAGCACATAAAGGAGGTGACGAGAAAGCTACGACATATGCGACTGTTACAACCAAGTGTTAAAAAGAGACAAACCGCGTCTTGCATTTCCGTATTTTAAGCATGTTTACATTCTTTCAGCCATAACAGCTGATCTTAAATGATTTTAAAAAGTTAAATTTTAGCCTTAATAACGTCATTCAGGGTAAACTTAGAAATATGTGCTTTATAAATTTAAATAATCTTTCAATAAACGTAAAATTCAAGACATATACATTGAGAAAAGTTTACCATTACAAAACACGCGGTAATTTCAAACATTAAAAACTATTTATAACTTTTCTCATGCTTTCGACTATTTTTTAAATAACAATTATTTAACCTCAGTTTAGCTAATGTATCTTAACATGTGGTATACATTTTAGAAAAATAAAACCACCCGTTTTTGCGTGCTTTGCAAAAGTATTTGCAGATATTAAAATATTGTATCCTTGCTATAAAACAAATCGCTCCCTTCCTACGAACTTCGATAAAGCCAAAACGATGTTTGATATAATTTTGAAATTGATAGGGCATGTTAGCTAATATATCTCAAAATGTGGTATAAATTTCAGAAAAATAAATCCACCCGTTTTGCATGCACGCATTTATAATCATAAATTCTAAAATCGTGTAAGCTGCGACCTCTGTTGGTGACATTTTCTACTTATATATTGTACCAGGAGCACATAAAGGAGGTGACGAGAAAGCTACGACATATGCGACTGTTACAACCAAGTGTTAAAAAGAGACAAACAGCGTCTTGCATTTCCGTATTTTAAGCATGTTTCCATTCTTTCAGCCATAACAGCTGATCTTAAATGATTTTAAAAAGTTAAATTTTAGCCTTAATAACGTCATTCAGGGTAAACTTAGAAATATGTGCTTTATAAATTTAAATAATCTTTCAATAAACGTAAAATTCAAGACATATACATTGAGAAAAGTTTACCATTACAAAACACGCGGTAATTTCAAACATTAAAAACTATTTATAACTTTTCTCATGCCTTCGACTATTTTTTAAATAACAATTATTTAACCTCAGTTTAGCTAATGTATCTTAACATGTGGTATACATTTTAGAAAAATAAAACCACCCGTTTTTGCGTGCTTTGCAAAAGTATTTGCAGATATTAAAATATTGTATCCTTGCTATAAAACAAATCGCTCCCTTCCTACGAACTTCGATAAAGCCAAAACGATGTTTGATATAATTTTGAAATTGATAGGGCATGTTAGCTAATATATCTCAAAATGTGGTATAAATTTCAGAAAAATAAATCCACCCGTTTTGCATGCACGCATTTATAATCATAAATTCTAAAATCGTGTAAGCTGCGACCTCTGTTGGTGACATTTTTTACTTATATATTGTACCAGGAGCACATAAAGGAGGTGACGAGAAAGCTACGACATATGCGACTGTTACAACCAAGTGTTAAAAAGAGACACACCGCGTCTTGCATTTCCGTATTTTAAGCATGTTTACATTCTTTCAAACATCAGCTGATCTTGAATGATTTTAAAAAGTTAAATTTTAGCTTTAATAACGTCATTCAGGGTAAACTAAGAAATATGTGCTTTATAAATTTAAATAATCTTTTAATAAATGTAAAATTCAAGACATATACATTGAGAAAAGTTTAGCATTACAAAACACGCGGTAATTTCAAAAATTAAAAACTATTTATAACTTTTCTCATGCCTTCGACTATTTTTTAAATGACAATTATTTAACCTCAGTTGGTTGAAATAATGATTAACAAGTTTTTAATAAAACGTGTGAATGGAATATTATGTAATTTTTTAAAATTTACAATATTTTGGCTACAATCTTTGGGAAAAATTTTGAAGCTATATCCATATTATCTAAAAATTTTAAAGACATCCTAAACAATGCATTTCCAGCTAAAATTTGCTTAAAAAAGCCTAAAACAGTTCTTCAAAGTTACATTAAAGTAATTTTCAGTTAATGAATTAATTTTAAAAAATATACATCCACTAAAACAGGAATTTAAGGGGTACAAAATATTTATTTTAATTTCACAACTTTAATGCTATAAGGTAATAAAAAATACGTTTGATAAATTTGTTCTTCATGTTGGAAAATACAGATTTTACGTACAAAAAAAGTAGCAGGGTGTTCAGAAAAAAAAATCAAACTAAAACCTTCATATACGTTTGCTAGAATATTTTTGAACTTTGACACTTAGTATAACTCTAATAGGAGAAACGAAATTTATGTGTTAAGGGCTAAGTTAAATGATTTTTTGTAAGGTGTAATGTGGTCCGCGAGCTATAAATTATAAATACTAAAATCGTGTAGGCTGAGCCCTCTGTTGGTGACATTTTCTACTTATATATTGTACCAGGAGCACATAAAGGAGGTGACGAGAAAGCTACGACATATGCGACTGTTACAACCAAGTGTTAAAAAGAGACAAACCGCGTCTTGCATTTCCGTATTTTAAGCATGTTTCCATTCTTTCAACCGCCAGCTGATCTTAAATGATTTTAAAAAGTTAAATTTTAGCCTTAATAACGTCATTCAGGGCGAACTAAGAAATACATGCTTTATAAATTTAACTATTCTTTAAATAAATGTAAAATTCAACATATATACCTAGAGAAAAGTTTAGTATTTCAAAACACGCGGTAATTTCAAAAATTAAAAACTACTTAGGATAACTTTTCCCATATCTTTGACTATTTTTTAAATAACAGTTATTTAACCTCAGTTGGTTGATATAATGATTGAAAAGTTTTTAATAAAACGTGTGAATGGAATTTTATGTCATATTCTTAAATTACCAATATTTTTGCTAAGTATTTTGGGAAATTTTGCAACTGTTTCACAATTCCTTTTACAGCTCTTTCATTTTTTTTCAAAATCCTTAAGTTTCTTAACTTGCGTTTTCCTTAACATAAATTCGAATGTTTTACAGTAGGTTTAAGTTTATAAAAATGTTAATGACTCTCTAGCTAGTCCAGTGACCGGTAAGTCTTAAGGTTAATCTTAATTAATCATTAAAGTGCATAACCCCAAACAATACACAAAGTATTTCCTGGAGGAATCGTTTTACATTCCTGTTTTAATGTCCAATGAGCAACTGAAAAGTATAGATTTATCAATTTAATTTCATATTTTATGACAAAACTACATTATTAATTACAATCATTGCTATTAAATTTATGTAGACAAATAATTACAATGCACATTTTCTTAAAAATTAAAAAAATAGTTGTATTTAACTTAACTTATGAAATTAACGTATGGTAATAACTTACACAACTATCACTAATGTCTTTTAAAGTCTTGGATCACACTTAAACACTCTGAACACGCAAGAAAAAAATAAAATGTGTACAACTGCCTATGATCTCCATGCAAACTATATAAAATCTAGAGGTCGCAGCCTAGTGGCAAGCAAAACTCGACCGTATATACAATAGAAACTTGTCCAGCGCCTGTCCTTACCCTGTTTATAGAGGTACCCTAAATACGAAGAGTTAGGTCTCACCTCTATTGATAACCTTTCCAACTAAAAGCGTCCTTCATTATTAGCTTTGCAACAAAAAAACGCTGTAATATAATGTTTATATGCATGCGGTATACGCTTCAAGCAAATTCATTTTAGACGCATTTATGCTAAAACAATTTTTCCTAAACAAATTTCGGAGTGAAAATGTGTGGACGGAAAATATTAACAGAAGCAGATGCTAGCAAGGCCGTGGCCCTGAGCACCGTAATTAAACAGACCCTTAAATTATATTTTTAAAGCAGCTACGTTAAAATTGTTTTCTTTCGCATTCGCTTAGTAAATTCATAAACTAAATTAACAGTTTTATTAAAGAGTACTTTGTGAGTAGGCGCCCTTGGATCTTTTAATAGTCTTAGTTTAATTACTGCTGGTAGCCCACCAAAATTGTTATCGGGAAATTTGGGCCTTGGTGGAAGGAATGCCGCAATGCTGAGCAAAAATAAATTCAAATGTCACTTTTCTGTAACGGTTCTTTGGTTGCAAAATTATTTAATAATAAATTGATTCTCAATATTTCTAATACCGAAGGGAAATTAAACATTTTTTAAATTGAATGCTGACGTTTTATTTAAAAGAAATAGTACTATGTTTGATTAAATCACTAAAGAATACTTGTAGTTTCACTCAAAGCTTCACAAAATATTCCTTCAGAAAAAAGAAATCTAAATGTAATTTAAAAACTTTTTTCTACTCAGTAAAGTAAATGACTCACTCTTGCCGCACTTGCTGCATGCCTAGTAAGTGAATTATAACGCACGGTAAGCAAAACGCACACTTGTCTAGAAATGTCAAAGTAGACTTACGTCAAAATTGACCAGACAACGTAATCACATGTGTATATCAGCCAAAAAGCTGTTAAAATCGTAGGTGTTATGTGATCGTAGAAAAAGTAAGCTGCATAACACGAGTTGTAAAGCAACTTTTCAACTCGTGGAAATACTTTTCCACTCGTGCGTAATATACTTCTTACAACTTTTGTTATGTAATATACTATTAATTAATTCTGAATTCGATTTGTTGTGTTTTAAGGGCAAAAGTAGATTGAATAATATTTTGAAAAGAGTTTAAAACTTTTATTTTTATTGAAAGTATACAGAGTGTACGACTTTATATGAGCCACACTGAGAATATCGCATAATATAGGAGATAGAGATTCTGTTAAATTAGCAAAAAGTTGTACATGACAGACTTCAATTTCTAACGATATCAGAAATTCAGATCTTTAGAAAAAAGCAGTTAACTTTAATAAAAGCTAAACATAAATTCAACGAGTTTATAGTTTAATACAATCTTGGTTTCCGGGTTTGGAACCGCGTCTTCTATATTTAGAAGTAGTTGACGTTTCGACCATTGTGTCTTGGTCTTTTTCAAAACGACTAATTTGTGAGGGATGTTGCTGGGTATATATATCCAGCTTGTGGAGGCGTGGCGTTCCGCTTGATGGGTTTGTTCTGCCTCAGTGATTTTGTGATGACTGGTTTCCAGATGTTTGGGAGTTGTATGCCTGTGTCTCTGTTGTAGTTGTTTGGGTTCTTGATGATTTCCAATGATTCTCGATATAATCTTGGCCAGAAATGGTTTGCGCGGGCCAGTAGTTTTGTTTCTCTGAAGAGGATGTTGTGTCCTGTACCCTGGGCGTGTTCTGCTACTGCTACTGCTGATTTATCGACTTGTTTCCTTGTTGTTTGTCCTTCGTGTTCTTTGAGACTCGTTTGTATACTCCTGCCAGTTTGTCCTATGTATACTTTTCCACAGGAGCAAGGTATGCTATATATTCCCGCGTGGTGTAGTCCTGTGTCGTGTGTTCTTCTTAATTTATTCGAGAGCTTCAAAGGAGCGTTGAAAACGGTTTTGATTTTATGTTTTTGTAGAAGCTTTGATATTTTGTTAGTCACTCCGCTGATGTAGGGCAAGTAAGTCGTAGCGATGTATTCTTTCTTTTCTTTTCCTTCTTTTGGCGTGGCATGTTTTTGTATGGTACGAAGTATTTGTTTACGCTGGTAACCGTTTTCTTGCAGGGCTCTCGTGACCATGTTCAGTTCTTCTTTGATGTTTTCTGGTGTGCATATCTCTTTAGCCCTGCTCTACATCTACAAACATATTCGTTGCAGATAAGAACCTTCTGCTCATAACCCAACTGTTTTGCGAGACATAATGTTAAAGAAACAGCGCATTCAAGTACTATAAATGAACTCGTTCTACGCTCTAAAAATATTTTGCTTTCAACAAATGAAAACTATCTAAATCAACTAGTTAGGAACTGATTCATTACAGTATAACGAGGTTAAAATAAATATTTTCACGTTTTTAACACACAAAAATCCCAAATTTACAAACGCGCTAAGCGATTAATAGAGTACATATAAATTATTAAACACCTCCAATTGTTTATTAAGTAAAACTCCGGGTTTGTTTATTTTTATTAAATTTAATATAGCACAGCGCACGAGAAGCCCATGATCCGTCTTATTCCCAACTAATTCTTATCTAGTCTAAATGCGTAACTCGCTATCAAAAAATTATCGCCAGGAGTCATAATGGCACGTTCAAAATCCACAAAGCAAATGATTAAACGCAATGAACACGATTAAACTTTAAAGTGCGTTTTTTTCACAAGCCCTACAGCTGAAGCTTGTATAAAAGTGCCAAAAATAAATGGCTAGATCTAGATGTTAAAATTAGCGTGCATTAAAAATGATGTAATTTTGTGTTGACACTTGACCAAAACCAGAAATGTTACAGATATTCATCTGGACAAGATAATAGCGTTTTGTTATTTACATATTTGTCTGCGTTGCGCGAGTTGTTTGTTGTTTTTTTGTGAGAAGGATTGGCAGGGCAGCACCATTTACACATGCAGTTGACATATAAATCACCTTCAGCATCTTAAATAATACTTTACGAGGCGATTCTTTTGAAAACGAGCGCGGCATTTATATAAATAAACGCCTTAATCTTTATATCTCTGAAATTCTTTGGGCACTTCATTGCAGTGCTGAAAGTTGAATTTGGCGTGCTTATGGATGATATGTTCAAGCCCACGAGAAAAATCACCAAACGTGAAACTCTGAAATAGCTCACACCTATCGCAATTGGCTACACCGATTGATTCCGTCAGATATATTTTTGTTCCATTATTAATAACGTAGATTAACGTGATATGAACCATACTGGGTGTGTTTACTCGTATTGCACAAAGAAGAGCTTGAAATGTTAATGGTGTCCATAAAAGACTGTAGTTACACAAAAATAATGGTATGTTTGTATTGCCTATACATAAACTGGCCGGCCTTTTTAAGGCAAATTCAGTACATTTTTATTAAAGTAAAAATAACTGATGTAATACCTATATCAGGGGCGGAAAATTAGTTTGTTGTCGCAATTGACTTTTTATATAGAAAGTTAGTCGCGAGTCACCTACCAAATTCTTGAATTTTCGAACGAGCCCCGAAGAAAAACCGTTTTAATACGGGTCTCGTTTTTCGCGGTTTTCTCCGGAACCGTTAAAAGTATGTTTAAAAACTTTACACCATTTTACTCGTAAAGGATGTACGCATCACAAAACTAAAAAAGTTTTTTATTTTTTCTCGCGCGGTTGCATGTCCAATGCGACCGCAAAATGATAATTTAGTAAAATTATCTTATAACACTGGTCCAATAAATAAATGCATAAATGATTTTAAGAAACCTGGATCTAAAAACGCAAGAATAATAAAATTACATTATAAAAAAAATGACGAAAATTTTTAGGAAAAAGATGAAATATACAGGGTGATTGATTAAGACCGGGACTATATGGAGAATGAAAAAGGGTATGGATCTGAAATTTTAGTTATGACCATAATGGCATCTGATCTGTTTCATGAATTACCGGAAGTTGACGTCTACTTTCTTATTTCAAATACAATGGTCTATTTTTTATTGCATTTTTGGATTTAAAACGCTAGTTTAGAGGGACTTTTATTAGCATTCCTTATACCCAAGTGCAGGCATTTTTTAGATTTTTGGACTTTTTTCAACATTTTTTTATTTTCATCGTAATGCTTAACATTATCTAACGCCGCCATTTTTGAAAAAAAAACGCTTTCATTTAGACCATGCGTAGAAGAAACCTTGGAGTACATCCTGGAATTTTCGCAATCGATGCATTACTTATAGGGTGTCCAAAATTTAATTTTCTTTTAATACAACTTCAGACCACTAAAACTCGTTTTTTTATATACAATGCCCAAATTTTCTTTTCATTTTCTAATGCAAAATTACATTCTGCATCAATCTGTATTAGCGTTTCCTATACCTATCTGCAACAATTTTCGAGTTATTAAGAATGTTTGAGAAATTGTAACATTTTTAAATAGTGGGCCTTGGAAATGATAACAAATGCCAATGCTCTCTCTAATACGATCTTTTAAATTTTCGATATTCTCCGGTCTCTTAGCAAAAACTTAATTTTTAAGGAGACCCAATCATTGAAAAGAGAAAACAATTCTCTATCAGATGAGTATAATATAGGGTTACCTTGCTATTTAAAAAAATACAATTCTTTTTTATTGCGCTTTTGTTATTCGAAAAAATAGAATATAAATTTTGTTTTATGGTGGAAAACTAAGTACCAAACAACTTTTATTCAAAACATTTTTTCCTAAAGTGGATATTTACTGAGATATATAGCATATTCCATACCTTTTGGACACAGTATTTATACCCCATTGATTTCAAAATTTTATACAAAGTTAAACAGCTGCTGTTTAACCAACAACCCCTGAAGATGTCCCTGATCAAGGAGGACGAAACGTCGGTTATGAAGAAACCTTCGACGCGGTTCCAACCCGGAAACAACCTATATAAACCTAAAGAAAATGTTTATTGTTTGAATTATATTGCCAAATAAGTTGTTGCAGCTCTTTTCTAAATGTATGGTCCAAAAAGAATAAAAATTTACCGCGTTTGTATTTAACATTTTCTTAATTGTCTTGTCCTTGACATAAAATTTTTATGATAACATTTCTTCCAACCTAAAATATAATTTTATAATAGTTTAATAGCCAACATTTAATTAAATACTTTACATTAAATATTCGACAATTTGGAATAAATTAGGCCATTTGTAAACTCTGGATTATCTTTTTTATATTCTTTATAACATTTTACAATACTGTTCTTAAATTTTTCTTCAAATAATTTTGGCATTTTTAATTTTAAACAGCCTTAACATGTAACTAAAATATCAAATTGACTTTTGGAAATGCCAACATGGCTTTAGGCACAGCCTACTTTAATGTATAATAAAAGTAAGCAGAGTGTAGCTTTCTTATTTTTTCTTTCAATTGTTCCAAAATTACCGCTGTCTACCATCATAGGCTATGATTCATAGCCTACTTGAACATATTGCGTTGCCCTAATAATTAACAACAAAATCGCGATATCTCGGAAAATATCAATTTTAGGTATAAAACAGGCTGAATGTTCTTGTAGGACAATTAAATTTCTTCAAGATGGTGTAAAAGAATACAGGGTGTTGTATTTAAGAAAAATGGCTAATCGATGTTTTGAAGTTTCACAAGTTTGAGCAAGCGCATAAAAAATGCCACTATGATACTTTTTATAAGTGTTTTGATAGCATTTATAACTGTATTAACCGTTTTGTATTTTTCATTGTGATTATTATGTGCAGATTGATTTAATTTCGAGGTAAACTGTTGACAAGTCACTTAATATTATAGATAGAACACATGCAACTTCGGCAAAATGCAAAATTTTTATGCTGATAATATCGAAACAAAGTTTAGATATCTGCAACTCTTTTATAATAAGTAAGAGTCAGCAAAAATTACTTTTCTGTTTGTTTTACTTTTATTTCTGTTTTAGTTCTGTTAAAACTTTTTTACTTTTGGTAGTATTGTGACTTTTGTGCTAACTCCATTCGATTTTGTTTTTTATAATATTTTATAATTTCTAATGAAAGTAATACTTAATTTTCACAAAAGTAGTTAAGACTTATTTTCTGATTACACAATTATGTTACATAATTACCTTTATTACTTATATTTATGAGAAATCTATTTTTTAAATCAAACTTTTTCCCTTAATCGATCTTGCAAGCCTAATAATAAAACAAATGCAACGCTGTTTCCACGAAAACTCAAAATAAGTTTATTTTAGGTGAAGCAATACATATTAAAGGCAAATCTGTATTAATTTTCGCAGTTAAATAAATTACTAACCCGTGTAAAGTCCAACTTGTTTAATGAAAGTGTTATATTATCCATAAAGTTGACATTTCAGAGTACACGCACAATTTTTCATGATCTGGCAATTTACCAGATGTGTCAAATAATAACTTGTAAACGTTGCTAATGATTTTCAAATTTCCTAATCCACGCTCCGTTTTAAACAATCATACAAAGTAATTTGATTTTGAAACAATGTTAGTCATGAAACAAATGTGATTTAATTTCGTTTTAAAACAGACCAACTCGAATAATTTGATTGTTTTATAGCAATTGTTTTGACTATTAAATACTTTTAACTGAAATTGTAATTTTATTTCTGCAAAATTATCTATTCATTCTTGTGTGCTGCTATTAACTATTAATTGTTTTAATTAGTAACTTCACGCAAGTGAAATTGTTAAGCAAAATGTAATTATTGTGTGACTAATTATATTTTAATTGAAAATTGTAACAACTTTATAATTTTAAATCGAGTTTTAGCATCATAATTTGCTAGAAATTACTCTTATCTATTAAACTTTCGCCCTAAAATTAATAATAAACGAATAAAGTGATTTTTCGCAAAATGCAACACTCCTTAATCAATAAAATTTTGCGAAATTGTTTAAAGCTTGGTAACAAAAGTGTAATAAACACATAACATGTATCACTTCCGTATAAAAGTGCCGGAGTTACTACATTTTTGACCACTTCCACTTTTGTTCGTTTTGGGACTTCTCTACAGGGTGTTCTGAACGATGTAGCATAATTTCTACTGGTGAATCTACATTGAAAAATAAGACGATTTAGCCCATCATGCCTTATAGAAAGTTGCATCGTTGCTAAGTTACAGCCCCATGAAGAGGGGATGAAAAATTGTTGTTTTATTGATAAATCAAGAACCTACAACATTTATATTTGGCACGTATTTTACAATAGGCAAGCGTGTTCTTATGCATAAGTTTGAGCAATATACCACCATAGGGGGCGCTACAATCGATAATAGCAGGGAAATACCCTGCTGTTTTTTTTTTTGTCGATCGTAATTTCAATTTTTTATTGTAACAGTCGGATAGGCACGTCTAAAATGTACATTTTTAGTAAGTTAAAGTTTTTTGATAGGAACCATCGTTTTGGAGAAAAACTCGATATTTTTAAAATATAACTCAGTTTAATTATTGAGCCAATATGAAATAAACAACGGCTAAGAAAGCATATAGAATATTTTTACTTTTTTCAAATGAAATATACCTGAAGGTGCACAACTAAAATTAAAAAGCTATTTATATTATTAATGGACTGCTCCTATAAATCAGACTCTTTTATTAAAATAACTCTGATTAGTCATATGTCCATTTAAATAAATCGTATAGGTTCTTCAGCTAATTTTTTCACACTGACCTCATAAACAAATAATTTTTGAGCTTTCATAATAATTCATAATAATTTCGTTTCAAAATTATTATTTTTTTAAATTAATAATTAATCGGATAAAAAATACAGCTACCAAGTGTAAAAAGAAGTTTATTTGATATTGTAAAGTTTAAAAAAATCTTAATCTACTAATTTAGTTCTATCAAATATTATTTACATCTTTACCTACAAATACTGATTATGTAGTTAATAAGGTTTCTTAAAAAAATAGCCTTTTCCGACGACCACTATGTAAAGCGAGTCATTTCGCACGACTTACTACTACTGAAAATGACAAATTGCGCATGACACCGGAAATTGTGTGCAAAGTGCACTTTGCGTGTGTAAAGTGACGATTTCCGCTACATTACACACGCTAAACGCGCTGTCAAGTTAACGTGAAGAAAATCTAACCTCACAATATCTACACAATTGTCAAATTAATGATTTTGTCTGTGGTCGTCGGAAAAGCATAGTGTACAACACGTGCTGAATTAAATATTTCAGCACTAGTTGTACAATATACTATTTTGGTAGATTAAGCAGCAAACAAAAGTATCATAATACCCCATTTCGAATACTGCTCTAGTATTTTATTTCTGGTGAATACTTATGATTTAGACCGGCTTCAAAAACTGCAAAATAGGGCTGTGAGAATTATTTTACACTGTTCCAGATACACCAAAATTACTCTAATGCTAGATACTTTTACAGTGGCTTAGTATTAAACAACGGATAATTTTTAATACGATTATTTTCATTTTCAAGATTATAAATAAGCTGCTTCCAAATTCTTTGTTAAAATAAATAGCCCAAAACTCTGATGTTCATAATTATCCGACTAGAAACTGTAAAGACTTGAAATTGCCATTCAGGACAAGAAATAACACTCAAAATTCTGTATTTTATAAAGGACTGAAATTTTATAACGATCTAACAAGCCAACTTAACAAGAAACTAATATTGTAAGGTTTAGACGTAAGCTCAGTAGTTATATTAAGGAAAAGTTTTAATTGTTACAATCTTCGTTCCCGGGTTTGGAACCGCGTCTTCTTGATTTGTGTGACGTTTCGACCATTCTATGTTGGTCTTTATCAACGACGTTTGATAAAGACCAACATAGAATGGTCGAAACGTCACACAAATCAAGAAGACGCGGTTCCAAACCCGGGAACGAAGATTGTAACATGGACGATAGCCGCGAAAGCCTGAAGAATAAAAAAGTTTTAATTGTTATTATATTCACATACGTAAAGTTATAAAATGTAAACAAAATTAGAAAATCGCTAAATTAATTACATTATTATTATCATTAAATTATTATTAGATCCGCAATAACTCGAGAAATATTAAATTAAGATATAAATAATAATTTTTAAGGATAATTATAATTATATTATCGAAAACAAAAGTAAAAATACGTAGGGTTTTCCATTTAAATAATTAACATATTCGTATTTAAAATTTAAATAAATGGATTTAACATAAGAAACACTTAATGCATTATTTTAAACTTGAACTAGTCATTAAGTATGACACTATGAACAATAACACTTCTAAAGGAATTTGTTGTGACATTGTTCGGTTGTTTAATAATAGTATTTTTTTGGAGTCCTGTCAATGTTTTCGAAAAACCATAAACAACACAGCTTATTATATCTATTCATATCTTGTTGCATCAAGTTTGAAAAGCATAGTACAACTTAAAGCAAAAATTACAAATAAAAAAGTTTACAACCGCAATCAGATTGTGGAATAATTTTTTTTTTATGATTAAAACAAGACAATTTAATAATTTAACTGCCAATGCCAAATTGGTAAAGTTACATTTTCCAAATCTTCACTGTTTTTTATATTTATTAACTTTATTTTCGATAAAAAGATAAATTAAAAGAAGTGGGACACATAAACTTTATCATCTACATAAATATACTCTTAATAAACCTTAGAATAGAACTTTTTCGTCAAAACATCACTCGAACAATTCACAGATCCTGCAAGATCATAAAACACATAATAAAAGATCACACGGTGTTTATAATATCCCACCTTTGATTGTAAAATACTAATCAGATTTGCTCTCTACAAATGATTTTAAAGTTATATTCAGAGCCAAAAGACTGCTTTGTTTATATGTTTTAGTATAATGTGTTTACTTGAATCAGTCGAATAATCATTGTTTTGTGCTAATAATAATTATTATATAAAATTATATTCGCTTTTTTCTTGGTAGATGATAAATGTACATGTAATGCGGACATGGTAAATTTAAATTTTTTAAAGCAAAAAATCAATTAAGTCTTGACTTTGACACGCGATAAACAAAATAAAGTAAAATATATTGTTATGCAATGCACTATTTGATATATAAGTTATATTAAGATCTCTAGGCAAATTTTAGTTGAGTTAGTTGGGTTTCACAACTCTTTTTATGTTAACATGCTGGGCTCACAAAGAAACTGTTGCTAAAATTTTCTATTTTGAATAAAATATACTTAAATAAACAATGAGGTAACCGTTTTTATGGTATCCATTATTTTTAAATAAATTCATAAGCAACTACGCTTAACACTTTGCGACAGATAGACGCTGATTTATTTTTGTAGATTTTCATAATACAGTTTAAGGTTTTAAAGTACAATTGTATTATTTGCTAGCTTTTCTGCTGCAATATACACTTTAAAAAGTAAAACATATTAAAAGATACAGTAACTACAGGGTCGGGCATTAAAAATATATGAAGAATGAAAAAGGGTATTGATCTGAAATTTTGGTTATGACCATAATGGCATCTGATCTGTTTAATCAAAATATTCTCAAGATGGCGACACTTCCGGAATTATCGGAGTCTACTTTCTTATTTCAAACACAATGGTATATTTTTTATTGCGTATTTGGATTTAGCACGTTATTTAAGAGGAACTTTTATTAGCATTCCCTATACCTAAGTGCAGTCGTTTTTAAGATTTTTGAACTTTTTTGAAAATTTTTTGACTTTCATCGTGATGCTTATATTATCTATCGCCGCCATTTTTGAAGAAAAACGCTTAAATTTAGACTATGCATAGAAGAAACCTTGGAGTTCAACTTGGAATTTTTGCAATCTATGCGTTACTTACAGAGTGTCCAAAATTTAATTTTCTTCTAGTACAACTTCAGACTACTAAAACTCGTTTTTTTGTAAATACAATGCCCAATTTTTTTTTTTTTCTAATGCAAAATTTCTAATGCAAAATTAAATTTTGCATCAATCTGTATTAACGTTTCCTATACCTATCTGCAACAATTTTCGAGTTATTAAGAATGTTTGATAAAGTTAAAAGAAATTGTAACATTTTTAAATAGTAGGCCTTGGAAATGACAAAAATGCCAATATTAATAACTGTCAACCACTTTTATCGCGTTTGTCGAAGTATCCATGAAAATTTAAAAGTAAAAGTATTCAAACACGAATATTTTGAACTTATTTTATATTCATGAAAAATGTCACAAGATTATTGAAAGAACTTGCCGTATGTTCAGTGAGAGGTGTCCTCATTTAACTGTAATGACCAGACAGAAATTTCAATGAATAGAATCAAATTTTTTGCAATTTAGAAAATTGAAATCTGCTAGTATTCGACCTAAGCGTGTGACAAATAATGAAACTAACGAAGTTAACATCCTGGGATATTTTAATGACCATCCTCAGCGGTCAATTCGATTGGCAGCGCAAGACTCGAGCTTAACATATACTATGCTGTACAAGCTACATTAAAAATGCACAACTATTCGTTGGCACTTTCAATAATCTTGTGATATTGTCCATGAATGTAAAATAAATTCGAAATATCGATGTTTGAATACTCTTTATTTTCATGGATACTTCAGACAAACCATAGATAAGAAACAGACAAACTCAAGTGGTTGACAGTTATTAATACTGGAATTTGTTGGCATTTCCACGGCTTACTATTTAAAAATTAAATTTTGGACTCCCTGTAAGCATCGATTGCAAACATTTCAAGTTGAACAACTATGCATAGTCTAAATTTAAGCGTTTTCTCTTCAAAAATGGCTGCGGTAGATAATATTAAGCATCACGATGAAAACCGAACAATTTTCAAAAAAGTCCAAATATCTAAAAAACGACTGCACTTAGGTATAGGGAATGCTATCAAAAGTCTCTTTAAAATAACGTGTTAAATCCAAAATTCCAATAAAAAACAGACCATTGTATTTGAAATAAGAAAGTAGACGTCAACTTCCGGTAATTTCGGAAGTGTCGCCATCTTGAGAATATTTTCATTAAACAGATCAGATGCCATTATGGTCATAACCAAAGTTTCAGATCAGTACCCTTTCTTCATATAGTTTTAATGCCCAGCCTCAATTAAGCACCCTGTATATTAAGGAAATGCTTATAATACATTTTTAATTCTATAAAAGTAAAAAAAACCTCATAATCGCTTAAACGCTATCGGCTGTGATGGGCTTATTGTACACCAGCGTTTTACATACTGTTCTGTATGGGCCGATTATACATATAGCGTTTTGGACTCAACGTCTCCTGATTGGCCCTGCTTTATATAGGCCAATTAGAAGCGGCCACGTTTTAAACGCGCACGCTTCTGATTCGCTTATATCTTCACAGCGTTTTCTTGTCTTTTATGAATGATACAATCACATCGCGCTTTGAAAGTGATGTTCCATAATTTGTCTGTACCCCACTAACATTTCTCCTACTCTTATTTTATGGGCCAATTAGAAGCGGCAGCGTTTTTCTCGCCGCGTTTCTTACGCTTGCGAAGTTCCGCGTTAATTCCGATATAGATTATTTAATTTCGTCTCGTTTTTTGTTTATTTAAACATAACTGCAATAATTTCAGCATATTATTTAATGTAATTCCAAGCTTGCGCTTCCCATATATTTTTTGCGTTTGTAAAGACACATTTCCAAAGGTTTCTTTTTTTTTTAGTTCTTACAGGGCGTACCCCTAATTTTTGACATTAAAGGGATCTCGGTTAATATAAGAAATAGAGATTTAGTAAAATTAGCAAAAAAGTATTTATAATAGTGCTCAATTTTTGGCGATGTTCAGAAATTTTGGAAAACCCATGGTTTATTGATGAACACAAAAAAAAAACTTGAGTCACCAAAAAACTCTTAATAGGAATATTTTTTATTTTTTATTTTTTATCCACGAAAATATACAGCGCAAAATTTTAGTCACTAGAGACGAATGTGATGTGTTCGTTAAGATAATAATAAATTTAATTGGAAACATCAGACAGGTCCGATTTTAAAAGCTTTGATTTAATTGAGTCGTTTTGAAACATTTGCCTAACCCTCTATGGATAATTTTTGGAGGTTGCATATTTGTTGCCCTTTTTTATCATCTCTGGTTTATGCTCATGTAACTGAAACAAAATTTGTTAACGACGCTTGTCCAAAACTAATTAGATAACATTACACCTTTATTATGAGTTGCTTCATTACTTAACATGTTATAATGAAAACCAGCGGTTTTTGACCCTGGGGTAATTACCCCCAAAAGGATCATTTATCATTTTTAAGGACGTAAAGAACAGCTTCCACAAACTGAGTCGCCTAAAAAAATATACTTTAATAAATGAGAAAACTCAGCTGAACGTTTCGATGTTTTTCATCAAAGGAAAATGTTATTTTAACATCGAAATGTTGTTTGAACAACTGTGAATACAATTTATGGTAATTGGTTGAAATATAAAGAAATAAAATGAAATTCGACATAATTATCTTTTGTTTTATTTCCAATGCAGATTGTTTTTAAACGAAATTGAAGTGATTTTCGTTTTATTTTAAATACATGGCTCTACGTGAAGAATATGTGAATCTTAAAAACCGTTAGAGATAAAAAGATGGTCAAGTTGTCTCTTTTTATGTGCTCACTAAGAATCTAAACTGCATATTGTACCTAGTCCCCAATAATACTGAAAAAACTAAAATAAGTTATTTTTATGTCAGCTATAATTTTCTTTAACATTAGAAATCTGAAATTTTGTATTTTCGTTCTATCACATACATTTTATGATGAATACAACGATTATAAAATTTTAAAAATATGTACAGATCAGTGGCGTAGCTAGGGAGAGCGGTCCGCCCCGGTAGGCATTTTTTTGGGGCAGCACTCTTAGTTATTATTATTATTATTAAATTCATAAAAATCCATTTATAAAAAAGGAATTGTTATCGAAGCTAAAGGATAAAACAGGCCAGTCGACCTGGCTACACCGAAAACCCGCCCCCTTGTAACGACAGAAATTCCAAGTAATAAAATTTATGATAGGGTACCAACCATTCAGAAAAATTATGAAACATTTCATTTAATTTGGGCATTAAATTCCATGCAGTTTTAAACTTTATTGTAACAGGGATTTTTCACTTCCGATCTATTTCAAACATTTGGTTTTAGGTATAAATCCCTTTCTATATTAACCAATCGTCGCATAGCTAAAACATTCGTCTAATTATTTGTAAATTGAGATGTACAAAAGTTTCGAATAATGGTAAGAGAACTTTTAAATCATAGGGCACCAGAAACAGATTGACGATTTTTCATTACTTGTATGTAAATACAATTATTTTTGGGAGGTTTTAACTTAACTTAAAAATATTGGTAGTGCGCGACTGGCCTAAGTGGGTGATAATTAGTGCAATTTGACAGGTATATAAAATCTTTTATCATTTATATTATATTTGGGGTCGTGTCTCGGCAAGGCAAGGCCTTTGAAGAAATTCATAGTAATGTACGCTTTTTGTTCATGAGCAATTTTGAGCTATTCGAACAAGCAACAAAAATATAAATTTATAGCATAAACTGACGTTTTTCCGTGATTTTTAAATTAAATTTTAGGTTGAAATATGGTGTTACTTTTTTAGAATTTATGTGAATTTTATGTTTATATTTATCTTATAACTTTTCTGTAATTTTGCTGAATGTATTATGTATGTGTTCCTTTACCCAAATGGAAACCATTAGCGAAAGTTTTTACCTTATTAAAAATAGTTTCGTGGGGGTAATAAGTGGTAGAAAATGGAAGCAACAATTTGAAAGCCTTAAGGTGGGATATTTATCGTAAATTTGGATCCAAAATTTTGGCAAATTATTTTTATTTTCATTAAATTTTATCTCCAAAGTTTCATTAATTTTTCTTCTTCTGATAAATTCAAATTATTTGATTGGTGCTGTTGAAATGGATTTATAATCCACATATTTCCCAAACGAATATCTTCTGTAAGTGGGAAATATTGATTAAATTTTTGTTTTAATTTTAATTAATGATTTTGTATGACTTGACTTACATTTAAATCTTCATCATCATCTTATCGTCCACCATTTGCGAAAATGATGGAAACATATCATTACAACTATTTCTAAGCCTGATTAGCCAGAGGTCAAGTTTTTTTATAAAAGCTTCTATTTTGTTATAATGTCCTTTCATGGACAAATTTAAATCGTTCATTAATGAAAACATGTCAGATAAATAAGCAACTTTAGCAAGCCACACAATGTTATTAAAATGTTCACTTAATGTCGACTTCTGATCACGTAAAATATCTCAAATTAATATAATTCAAAATCTAATAATTAATATTAGAAAATAATGTAAAAGATATTTTTTCTATTTATTTTTCTTTGTATTTTTATCAAAACAGTTCCGTTTCGCGACCCAATAAAAATTTAACGCTACCCATAGTTTGAGAAACGCTGCTCTACATTATCTAACTTTGCATCAAAACACGTTTAAACATCTAAAATTTAAAAAAAATTGCTTGCGACGCATTTTATCTCGCCTCGACTTTTTTGTGTCGATCTCTTCTTGCTTTTGGAAAAATCAAGGGTTAGCAACCCTTATTTAGAGGGGCAGCAATTCAGGGATCGGCCCGGGTGGCACAAACTCCAGCTACGCCACTGGTGCACATATAGAGGATGTTCCGATTTAAATCGCTTTAAGAAAAAAATCTAAAAGTGGAAATGCCAAATCAGATACAAAAATCTGTTTCCGAGATGTAGCCCAAAGATAATGGAAGTTGTTAAACCTGCTCCCACATTTCATTTGTTTTTCAGTACATTAAGAGACGTTTAAGTTTAAATCTCCACTTATTTCTAAATTTCTAAAAGGAAAATGCAGAGGTATCATAAAATTTAATGAATCTTAAGTCTGTTTTAGACTACACTATTTTTTCGTTTAAGAAAATCGTATACGATTTTCTAGTACGGTGTCAATCAGAAATTACAAATCTTGAACGAAAAATTCGTACGAAATTAGAACCTGTCCTAAATGGGTCCTATTTTACATGGGCGTGTTTTGTGGCATGGGCGCATGCGTATTCTACTGCAACTGTATCTGACCGCATGTCATTTGTGGGTTAGGTTAAGTGAAACAATCAAACGATGTTAAATACTACTTATTACCGTTATAATCCCTCACAATTTATTTTGTAGGAATAAATGTGTAGAATGGAACAAGCGTTAAATATACGTTAAATTTGAAAATGATTCGCTTTCTGTTGTGATCAAATTGAACATTTTCGTACCAAAAAATAGTACAGTGTAAGAGGTTCATATTTTCCATGCTAAATTCTTGAACGAAATTTTTGTACAAAAATCGTATACGATTTTCTTGAACGAAAAAATAGTTACAAATTAGTGTAGTCTAAAACAGACTTTAGACAGTTTTCAAACTACATCGTTAAATTATATGAACACTGTAGCTGCGAATGACATTATTAATTGGTTATATTTTTAAACGACGATGCATTAAGTCTGATGTGGCTACTGTCTTCTTAATTCAAAAAACCAAACAACGTGCCGTGAGATGGTTATAATGTATTGAAAAACAAGTGAATTACGAGAGCGTATTTAACAACGTCTATAGGTTTTGCATTTGGGCTTTATCTCGAGAACGGATGTGATATTCGATTTCCGTTTTTACCGTTAGATTCGTTTCAAAGATTTGAGTAAATAATGTTCGGTAATTTTTTTTTGAAACTTCGTAAATAAACGAAATATCTTTTCCGATAAAGCAATTTGTTGGGGGTTAGGTGTTCTGAGACCCGAATCATTTTCCTATATCCGGGACTCAAGACTTTAAAAAACAAAATCGAGACATTGCTTCGATTTAGCAGCTTTTTTAATTTCTTCCTGGACAGATTCAACCTGGGTGTAAATCGCTGTTCCAAACATACCAAGGAGCATTTACTATGCTGCTTAATACACGGTTTTGGAATTTTTGAAGACGGCTGTAGTTGCTTTTTTTGGTACAGCCCCATAATTGTAGTCCATATGTCCAAACAGGCTTGAGCACCTGTTTGTATAGGAGCAGTTTGTTTCGGATAGAAAGCTGGGAATTTCTTCCTATCAGCCAATACATATCTCTATACTTTATCTTTAGCTATTCCGTTTTCTTTTTGACGTGTTCCTTCCATTTTAACTTGACGTCCACGTTTAGGTCAAGATATTTAGCAATCTTTTTGGAAGGCATTGTGTTATTATTTAGATACACTGGTAGGTAGTTTATTCTTTTATTGGTGAAATTAACGGACCCCCCACAACTCTTTCTTACAAGTCACTTTTTGTGTTTAGCCCCCATAGATCATTTTCTAATTGTAATTGCACCATTACCATGCCACGTTTGAAATTAATCAGTATTATTTTTGCAAATTAAAACAATATCCCCACTGAAATATTTTTCTGCGTACGCCACTACTTGAAACTACAAAAATGTAATAATTCCAAGGGCATAAGTCTCGGCAAATGAACCCTTATAATATCTGTACATATTTTAAAATTATATGTTCATCATAAAATTCTTCAACGAATAGCATAAAAATATAATACGATGCCCAAAGGAAATAAAAAAATTGACCATCGTAGTTTAAAAACTAAGTATGCTGGGTTAATTTATACAACACCTTACGATTAAGACTTTTGCCTAACCTATGACAATAAAAAAGTTATCGTTAAAATTTTAAATTGAAGTTTTTAGTTTTTTTTTTTTGTTCAGTATAGGTACAATGTATCCAAAAGGTATGGAATATTCTATATATCTCAGTAAATATCCACTTTAGGGAAAAATGTTTTGAAGAAAAGTTGTTTGGTACTTAGTTTTCCACCATAAGACAATTTTTTTTCGAATAACAAAAGCGCAATGAAAAACAATTGATTTTTTTTTTAATGACAATATACCCCTATATTATACTCATTTGATAGAGGATTTTTTCCTTTTTTCAATGATGGAGTAGCTTTAAAAATAAAGTTTATGCTAAGAGGCCGGAGAATATCGAAAATTTAAAAGATCGTGTTACACCTAAAATGGTTGGGAATGTTATTAACTGGTTTAAAAACCGAGTTTATCATTGCCAAGCTGTAAATGGTTCACAGTTTAAACACTTATTGTAGATTTCGTCAAAAAAATTTAGTTCTTATGACCTTTTTGTTACAAATAAATACTAAACAATTTAAAATAATTTGAGAGTATTTTTTGCGATTTATCTCAAAAAGTTGCTTAAGTAAGGGTACTAAAGTTTTGCATCATTGAAAAGAGAAAAAATTCTCTAACAAATGAGTATAATATGGGGGCATCTTGTCATTTAAAAAAACTCAATTGTTTTTCATTGCGCTTTTGTTATTCGAAAAAGTTGAATTTAGATTTTGTCTTATTGGAAAACTAAGTACCCACCAAACAACTTTTATTCAAAACATTTTTCCCTAAAGTGGATATTTACTGAGATATATAGCATATTCCACACCTTTTGGACACACTATGTATTTCCTGAACGGGGACGCTCAGTTTAAAGACTCACGACACATAAAACATACTTCTTTGCTAATTTAACTAGCTATCTATCTCTAACAGTTTCCGAGATCCCTATGTTCTACACCAGTTCACCAGTGTTTCTCAAAGTGTGGTCCGCCGACCCGTGAGAGTCCCTGAATTCTTCTTAGTGGGTCCCCCGAGCCTTTTCATGTTCGAAAAAATTGTAATGAAAATGGAAAACAAAAAAATTTTGTCTGCTAAACAATTGATTGGGATCCTCTGTAAGCTTTAAATTTTGGAAGGGGGGCCTCAAAGTACAAAGTTTGAGAGCCACTGTTCTACACATTGAAAGATACGCCCTGTATAATTAAAGGGTAACAGTCCGTTACTTACGGGTACAAAAAGTTAAAAGCCGCACTGATGTTACGAAAATAAACTCTAAAAACTTGCAACAGGATGAATAATTTCGTATGCAGCACACACTTGGTGTTAAGTTTTCCCTGTCGATTGAGTCACACAACACATACACACGGACCAACTCAATATGCAGGTCTCGGATCGCTTTCACAAGAGTTCTCCTTTCGTTTTCTTGTAACAAAATTCCTTGACAAAATAATCGATAATCAAATTTTAATGCAACCATAAATATTACAGATCAATCGACTGTTATTAATCGCACAGTCGCTTCTTTTAATTTATGATGGAATCGGCTAAAAGTAGCAAAGAAAAACAAAACGGAATATTAATCTGTTTGCACCGCCCTAAAGTCAGTAGTTTCTTCCAAAAAATCGCGTTGACAAATATTATATCATTTAAGTAACGATCAGTGACATTTATATTTAGACAAAGAAGATATACTGGGCTTAAAATATTTTTTAACTAAGTTTTGTTGCCAATCCATTCATATTATATTTTATTTGATGTGATGTGATAAAACAGGTAATTTATTTAAGTTTATTTAAACTATACATACGTACGTATTAATATAATTTGTCTGAAATAAGATAATAAAGTTTTTGCTGTCTTAGATTTAAAAAATTAAAAAGATCTAGTGATTTTGGTTTATTTATCTGCAACAAATTATTGATAACGAAAAATCTAATTAACAACACAGATATTAAGCAAGATTTAAGTATAATAACAAGATATACCTAAAAATATTTTTATTTACGGTTTTTCCTTTGTAAAAGAGCCTAATCAGAAAACTATAACCAGGACCGGCCTAAGGATTTAAGGCGCTTCTAGACCACAATTTCAAATTGCAATCCCCAAATTATAATTGCAAATACTTATTGCAAAAAGGCTAGACTAAAACAATACTGTTAAAAATAAAATGTAAGCGCATTTACATACAGGGTGGTTGATTGGGACCGAGACTTAAAAAGATATGAAGGATGAAAAAGGGTATTGATCTGAAATTTTGGCTATGATCATGATGGCATCTGATCTGTTTAATATTTTCAAGATGGTGACACTTCCGAATATACCGGAAGTTGACGTCTACTTTCTTATTTTAAATACAATGGTCTATTTTTTATTGCGTTTTTGGATTTAACACGTTATTTGAGAGAGACTTTTGATAGCACTCGCTATACCTAACCTAAGTGCAGTCGTTTTTTTTAGATTTTTGGACTTTTTTGAAAATTTTTGACTTTTCATTGTGATGCTTAATATTATCTACCGCCACCATTTTTAAAGAGAAAACCCTCAAATTTAGACTATGCATAGAAGAAACCTTGAAGTTCAACTTGGAACTTTTCCAATCGATGCATTACTTACAGGGTGTCCAAAATTTAATTTTCTTTTAGTGCAACTTCAGACCAGTAAAACTCGTTTATTTCAAATACAATGCCCAAACTTTTTTTCATTTTCTAATGCAAAATTACGTTCTGCATCAATCTGTATTAGCGTTTCCTATACCTATCTGCAACAATTTTTGAGTTATTGAGTATTTTTGATAAAGTTAAGAGAAATTGTAACATTTTTAAATAGTAGGCCTTGGAAATGACAACAAATGCCAATATTAATAACCGTTAACCACTTTTATCGCGTTTGTCGAAGTATCCATGAAAATGGAAAATCAAGAGTATTCAGACACGAATATTTTGAACTTATTTTATATTTATGAAGAGTATCACAAGATTATTGAAAGAACTTGCCGGTGTTCAGTGAGAGGTATCCTCATTTGACTGTAATGACCAGACAGAAATTTTAATGAATAGAATCAAATTATTTGCAATGTAGAAGAGTGAAATCTGTTAGTATTCGACCTAAGGGTGTGACAAATAATGAAACTAATGAAGTTAAATTTCTGAGACATTTTAATGCCCATCTTCAGCGGTCAATTCGATCGGCAGCGCAAGACTTAGGTTTAACATACTATACTGTACAAGCTACGTTAAAAATGCACAACTATTCGTTCGCAATTTCAATAAACGAAACCCCTGCATAAGCGCTATGATTTGAGAAGTTGTAGTATATCTGTATAACTATATCAATGCGACTTCCACAGGCGTTTAACATAGAAAACCCGTTTTTCGCGTTTTTTTTTCGGAACCGTTTAAGATTTTTTCAAAAACTTTGCACCATTTTACTTGCAAAGGATGCGCGTATTGGTAAATAGAAAAATTTAGATTTTGTCTCTGACGGTTTCATGGCCAACGCGATCGCAAAAATTACTTTTATTATTCAGCTTTTCAGTGGCACGTATAACTCTGGAAAACATTTAGTTTTGATATTCTTGATGCAATAAACATTAATCAAATTCTAGCGACAACGTATCGTGACCTTCCCTGGTCAGTAGTTATAGATGGGGTAATTAAAGAAGTAAAACCTAGGCAACTGGAAAATGAAAAAAATAAACATAACTGAGCTAATGTTCGCAGACGACATGGTCTTAGTCGCGGAAACAGAAAAGAATCTGCAACATAATCTATAAACTCTAAACCAGAAATTGGAAAAAATTAATATGAAAATAAATACAGAAAAAACTAAAACTATGATCTTTACAACAGAGAACAAAGGGCATAACATCACTCTAAATGGGCTTAGGTTAGAACAGGTAAAGAAAAATGGAGGAAATGTGGGAAGAATATTTAACAGTTTAAGAACAACATTTTTTGGAAACAGAGAAGTCCCAAAACGAACAAAAGTGGAAGTGGTCAAAAAAGTAGTAACTCCGGCACTTTTATACGGAAATGAAACGTAGACAATCACAAATAAAAATAGTAGCCGAGTGAATGCAGCTGAAATGCGATTTCTAAGGAAAATCCAAGATAAAACAAAAAAGATAGAATCAGAAATGAACCAATTAAAGGTAAAATCAGTTGAAACAAAAATACAAGAAAGACAGCTGGGATGGTTGGGTCACATTTATAGGATGAAAGAAGAAAGGTTAACCAGAAGAGTCTATGAAGCAGGATCGCAGGGAAAAAACAAAAGAGGTAGACCGAGAAAAACCTGGCAAGACGAAGTTAAAAAAGCAGCAGCGGATAGAAACATCAAATGGAAAGACATAAAAAAATCTAGCACAAAACAGAAAAACATGGAAAAAATCAGCATAACACAACTCAACAGTCCTACGCCTAACAGTAGAACAGAGGTCGGCGAACCGGTGTAAATTACCCCAAATGGGGTAAAAATGTAATTCTTGGTGGTAATGAGGACTCAATGGCATAAATAAAATTATATTAAAAAAGCGCGTTCGTTGTTATATTTATAATTGTAATCTCCGTATAAATAGATTCAGTAAACCTTCTGAATTTAAATAATCTATGATTTTCTTCCTTTCAAATCAAGACGGTAACGTCGGCCTAAATAAATATATTTTGGGGTAATAGGTAAAAAAGTTCCCCGACCCCTGCAGTAGAAGGGCTCATGACTAAATAAATAAATCACTTAAATAATTGAAACATTTATATCTATATTTTGACTCTCTTGTTGGGCCCCCATAACATGTGCTTGGGTTAGCTATAGCTTGAGCCGGTTCTGTCTTTAAATGTAAAAAATTATTTTATTTAAAATAAAATTATCTGCGTTATAATATTGTTAAATAAGTGAAAAAGGCAAATTAATTATTTCCAGTTCACTTTCAAAACTGCCTTGTTTAAAGAAGTGCTACAATATTAACTTGTAATTAGTTTGTTGTTCTTAAAATACTCAAAAACGAACCTAACAACATAATGAGGTACAGTAAAACAATTTCAAAAACGTAATGTGCCCTTACACTAGCGACAATTAAAACAAAACGACTAAATTTTAAACATTTGGCATCACTAATAATTTTTCAACAGAGCAATAACAACTAACAAAGTTATTCAAGTAATTTAAATGTTTGAAAACGTCCTCGGGGCACGAGCGCATGAAGGAATCGTCATTGGTTTAATTTCTAAACTTACCGTTGTTAAAACTTCGTGATTGCCTTAAGGCTCCCATTTGTAAAAAAAAAATAATTAGTGAAACATTTTGAGTATTATTGTCCACTTGGTTCTTCTCATTGCGATTAATTTTAAATTTTTGTGGCAAGCCTCCAAATGACCGTCTATATTTACACTTAACTTTTTACTTAGTGTTGCTTATTGTTCTTTTACTACTTTACTTCCGAATTTAAATAATAGATAGACAAAACCAATAGTAAAGAAATAAAATTCTTGGTGCGTTTAATACTCGTACTTAAACTTTCTTATTCAAAGAAGTCTACGACATAAATTACTTATAATATACTCATTTTATTTTATTATAATATCCAGCGCTTTAAAAAAAAAATTTAAACTTCTTAACGATTTTTACATCGGTTTTTAATTTTTACTTGCCTTGTAGACGATTTTATTCAAAAACGAGCATTACTTAATTCATTTAAACAGTTTTTTTAAAGGTTTACGGGTCGTTTAATTTAATACACCTCCCGTTGCCGCGTTCTTTTGTGAACTGAGAGTAAGCGTCTCTCCTATATAGCACGCGACGCTCTATGACGTCATTTACGTGCCGTCGAATAACCCAAAAACAATAAGGAAGGAGAATAGGGGATTTTTAATTATACTCAACATTACAGCAGACCCCGGGAAATGTTAGTTCTGCGCTTTTTTTTTTCGTTGTTCGGTTGTTATTGTTGACGAAACAAAAACGAATCGATAACAAAATATACACGCACAATGTTGTGTGATGAAAACTATTTGTTAATATTTTTTATTTTATTTTTTTAAGTTAAACTTAACAAGTTTTGGCATTTTACTCTCATAGTATTTAAGCACGTTCATAAAAAATATGAAAAGAATACTTAAAAAGCAATTTATAAAAAAAAACTACACGTTTAACGAAGATTTTCAAAAAATTTAAAAAAAATTTATACGTAGCTAAATAAATTCAACTATTAAATTTGTAGATGTTTTAATTTTTGTTTAAATATTTTTTTTTTCATATTTTTGTAGCTCGCTGATAGTATGGACTTTTATTGATGTCATTAAAATGAGGTTTTAATTTCAAAAATTAATACAAAAAATATGTAATAGACTTTTTGCAATAAAACAATACGACATAACTTCGCATATAAACCAAAGTTAAAGGTGACACAAAATAAATTTCTATTAGCCCGAATTTAATATTGGGGCTAATAGAAATTTTGAAAACTGCCCTTTAGTAAATATAATAGTTTATTTCTGTTCATGCTGCATTGCGGTTGGGTCAAGGTTTGTAGTCCGGGTCATGGTTTTAGATTTGTGATTGTATATTATGTGTCTACTCGAATCCACCAAAAAATCGATATTAAACTACGTTAGGTCTTCAGTTAGCAAACGTAGTAATATCTTGTTTACATTTTTTAAAACAACTTAGGTCAAATGCGGTTTAGCATTTCATCATTTTAAGTAAGAAAGGGATGATAATTGTGTTTAATAATATAAAAAAGTGCCATTAAATTGGAGACACTCTTATGTAGAAACGAAAACGATAATTAAATTTTTTAAGACGTATCTAAAGATAAATTTAATGGAAAAAAAACGTCTTTGTTAGGTTTATGTTTAATATGTTAGGTTTGATATGAATGAAATTATTACTATTACTCTTATTTGTTATCAATTATTTTAAACTTAGCGCTATTTCAATGTGCGCGTGTTTGATAGTTTCCTGTAAATTGTTTTTGTAGCTTTTGTGATATTAGTGGCATCTATTGAATATAAAGAAAACTGTTTATGAATGTATGCAAATTAAAAAGCAGCTGATTGGATATGCATTACGTCATTCACGAAATCTATTTTTAGGAAAGCGCACGCGTAACGTCTTTTTAAATCCGCCATTTATAGAATTTATTGTTGTTTATTATTAAAAAAGCTTGTATAATGAATGCGATATAAATGCGTAATTCGTTATATATCAGTTTCAAATTAAAACTAGGGTGAGTAGCAGTAATCGCGTTAGTTTGCTGCAACAATCTTAACGCTTTTGTTTGACAGCATTTGGTGTCAAAATTATCCAAGTAAATAAATATTTAAACTCATAAAGTGTTGACAATGTTTGCAATAAACTCGTTTTTATTTACTGAAGAGTTTCGTTTTTAGTGAACATGAAGCTACGCTGAGAAATTAACATTCAAACGTCGTTAACACAGAATGGGAGCTTTTCTCGATAAACCAAAGACAGACAAATTTCAAGAGCATGGAGAAGGTAATGGACTTCGCTATGGTGTGGCCAGCATGCAAGGCTGGCGCGTGGAAATGGAAGACGCACACATGGCAAAGACCGACCTTGGTGGTGCAATCAAAGACTGGTCTTATTTTGCCGTATTTGATGGCCACGCAGGAGCACGAGTATCTGCTCACTGTTCAGAGCACCTACTCGATGCAATAATGCAAACGGAGGAGTTTCAAGAAGACATCATGAAAGGAATACACAACGGGTTTTTAGAATTAGATAATAAAATGCGTTCGTTACCTGAAATGTCCTCCGGTGAGGATAAAAGTGGTTCTACAGCTGTTTGTGCATTTGTTTCACCACGTCTGATATATGTTGCTAATTGTGGAGACTCTAGAGCAGTTTTGTGTCGTGATGGTAATCCAGTTTTCACTACGCAAGATCATAAACCTGGCCTTCCTACCGAGAGGGAAAGAATAGTCAGCGCTGGAGGCTCAGTCATGATTCAGCGTGTTAATGGTAGCCTTGCTGTTAGCAGAGCTTTAGGAGACTATGAGTACAAAAACGTTGAAGGTCGGGGTCCTTGCGAACAACTTGTGTCCCCGGAACCTGAAATATTTGTTAGAGATCGAGACGATACGCTGGATGAATTTTTAGTCTTAGCTTGTGATGGAGTTTGGGATGTTATGAGTAATGAAGATCTTTGCCAGTATATACATTCTCGCCTATTATTGACCAACGATTTAGAAGAAGTTACCAGTCAAGTTATAGACACATGTTTATATAAGGTAAGTTGATCTATTCCTTTTAATTGATTTTTGTTTTGTTTTTTAATGATATTATAACAGCACTGTAACTATCATCTAGGCCAGAGGTTCGTAACATTTTATACATAGCTGCAAATCTCAGTTGTAAAAGCATTGTTGTATAGTTCGGTTCAAAATTTCTTTGCAGTTCAGGTTTATGATTTGTATCATAAAAATGAAATGATTCGGTTCTGTGGCTTGACTTGATTCGGTGTAGCTCAGTTTTTTTTTTTTAACTTTTGGTTTTGATTACCATACATGAAAAGGGGTTGACTACCTCTGGTTTAGTCTATTTGGGACACACCATTAGAAAAGCTTCGTTGATTTATCACTCCAAAAGATCTCGTTAAAATGAGACAACCAAGTCTGCAGAGTGTCCCAAAGATAATAACCGGCTCGATGATCTTATTTATTTTTAAACATTACAATACAGGTGAAACCTCTATTACTCGATACATCTGTAACATGATTTACCTTAGTTGCTCGATTTTGGAAAGAGTCTGTTGAAATCGGTGCACACTAACTGCAAGAATTCTAATAACATCATTACCGTCTTAAGCTTAATGACCCTGCCTTAATCCTCCACTCTGATTGCATATTTAACAGAACCCCATAAGTCGATTTTCCTCCATAACTTATTTTTCATAAGTCCCCCTTGAAAGTCAAGTAAAAGAGGTTTCACCTGTACAGTTTATATACTATTATATAAGTGCTTAAAAAGTCTACATAAAGGTGCATAAAATTTAGTTTGAAATCAAATAGGTAATAAATGTTTCTCGCTTACAAATCATGTACTACTAAACAGTTTAAAGCTTTCATAATAATTTGTTCAAAGAAAATTTCAAACTTTGTGCATATATAAAATTTTTTAGCAACACATAAGTAATTTATTTTGATTCATTTTCAAATCCAAAAAACTCATTTTTGCACACCGGTTGTCTTCATGGTCTACTAATACTTGACATTTTTCTCTAAAATTGTTATCTAAAGTATTAAAATGTTTACTTGACTGACAAGATAAAACAAGTGCTTGTTTGAACTTTAAAATAACTGGTGTGGCCACCAAATGACTTTCGCCATAAATATTGTATTTATGTGTGTTTGTGTTTAGAGGGTATAAAAAGTTTAAAGTGCCGCCCCAGGTGTTCTACCTAACCTCAATTTTGTTAATGTCTGTCAACATGACGTAAATGACCTCTGTCAAAATGACGTTTCATGCGAATGTTTATGAATATGAACAACCACAGCGTTCTTAAAACAATATTTTAAACATTTAAAAAAAATCATAACTTTTTTCACAATAATTCAAGAGAGTTGAGACAAACGGCATTTTACCTAGAAAAATGAACTCTTTAACATACTAAAATTTTAAAAAAATTGTTGGAGCCGTTTTCGAGAAAAATTTTCAAAATTTTGAATTTTTTAAATAATTTCGTAGTTTTAAATATTACCAAAAGAAGAAGTTATAGGGTTTCTTTGTAGACATTTTCATAGACTACAATCCTACATGAACAGAACTTTTTTATCTATCACTGTTTTTACGTAATTTAGGGTTGTCGTTTTAACCTAAACACCCTGTGTATTAGTTATTATTTGAAAAATTAAATATTTGCACGCACTTTCTAGAATACTTTTAAAGGCTCTATCGGAAACTACTATGAAAAATTTACATTTTTAACGTCTGGGACATACACACGGACGTCATCGCGAAAATAGTCAAAACTGGTTCAGGAGACCTCAAAACGTGTATATCCGTCGAAATCTGGAATTCGAAAATTTTCGCGATCACAATACTTTCTTCATACTACGTATAGCGAAAGTAAAAAACTTAAATAACACAGTTTTTGAAAATATATTGTTATAGCATTTATGCAGTTTTTTCCCCCATTAAAAAAATAAGATTTGTTAGGAATGTTTCGAAAATATATGGATACTTATCTTGGGCTGTATACAACACAATTTTTGTATGTTTATATTTTTATTTTTCTGAAATGTCGAATGATAAATGCCTTTTTAATTGTTGTTGCACCAGTGCAATTAAAGTTTCTGTTATAGAATTTATTAATGTTGATTTTTGTTTAGGGAAGTCGAGATAACATGAGCATTGTGCTAGTGGCATTACCCGGCGCACCAGTACCTTCGCCAGAAGCAGTTAGGGCCGAGAAAGAACTGGATGCTGCAATCGAAAGGCGTATCAAAGGTTGTTTTAATTTTTTACCTTGTCACGATGTTTAACATTTTCGAAACACCACCATTAGCGAAACTATTCATTATAACAAATTCAGTAGCGGCTTTCCAAAAATGTTTTTGTTCAACTATGACAATCAAATTTTGGAAAGCAATAAGTAAAACACATGCGGTAAACACTTGTCTCGTACGTTTTCGTACTTGGGCCAATTTGCAAGAGTTTGCCGTATGTGTACGAATCTTTCCCTGAAGTGTTTTACGCGTCACTGTGATTGGTAATTAGGTAATTAAAAGAAAATTAACTTCCGTATGTGATATACCTAGTCATGTAGTAAGACCATTTTTAAATAATTCAAAGGAATCTTTACGTTTTACTTATGAGCAATATGAAATTGTCGCCGAGTAATCGAAAAGAAACTTTTCGTGTTCTAATGCTGTAGTATTTCATTAATATTTTTTTGGAAACGTATTTGTGGGAATGACAACAATTATTCTTATACAAAAATATTGTGTTAACATGCATTCATAATTTTTTTGCCGACGAAACAACAAGAACTTGCGAAACTAGGACAGAAATTTAATAATAATTGGTGCAAAATAGTAAGAATTATTGATCTTTGAATTAAATACAAATACAGACATATATAAATCGCTCAATATTGGAAAAGTTACATAATTAAGGATTATCTTTTATCAATACACTTGTTAAGATCTTACTGATAACATAAGTTTTGCTTACGAAATCTAATACAGTCATGACAAGCAAAAACAAAGTAATCTTATTAATAAGCTCTTAAAATACACAACTTTTTTCGTTTAATGAACTTTATAGTACTTATAATAACGAAGGTGGCCGTGCAAATTGGGACGCCCAGTTACTTTTTTTTTTTAAATTTAAAATTACCTTTTTAGTATAAAAATCAGTTTATTTTGAATGTTGCAAATTAATTTTAAAAAGCATCCAACTTCAAAACTTATTTTTGCAAAGCTAATTGGCAAATTTTTGTAACACATGGCCTACTTTTATGATATTTTAGGTGCTAAATATAGAAACTTGCATCGTTCATTGCTAGATGGCAGTAACTAAGAGGTCTATCATGACCTACTTCATTCATATTCCGCTCTGCCACTTATACAGGGTGTTTGTAAAAAATACGAAAAAAACGGGTGGTGATTCCTTATCGAAAATTAAGGGGGGCCTTTTATATAAATTTTTGTCTTTGTAGGCGTCTAAAGGGGAGCGTTAAAATTAGGTTTTTATTTTATTTCTTAAATTTGGAGAAATGTAGGAGAATGATATTTGGTAGATGTTTCACACTTATTAAAAGGTTTCCCATAGTAATATTTTCAATCATCTCTCACCTTCACAGGGGGCTGAAAAGTGCGACCCCTGTTTGTTTTTTCAGAACTTTTTGGTGGGTTGAAATTTTGCAATTTAAATTTTGATTTTTGAGAGCTTGATTTATTGAGAAACTTTATTTATTCTCTAGTTTATCTCGTAAAACCTACAGTTTTTGTGTAAAAAAACAAATAAGTAAACATGCACTATTAAATATTCCAATATAAAACGATTCATTTTGGTGGTTGCCATGGTTTGTTTATGCTCATGTTGGCAGCAAACATAGAAAATCAAATAAAACTAGGATACTAACAGAGCCTGCATGAAAATTGTTGAGGTCGTGTTATGAAACGTGATTTTTGTAAATTAAGCGTGCAGACACCGATGTTTAACAATCCGAGGCAAATTTGAGAATTAGTACAAACCTTAGAACAGGTTTATGTATATTAATTGTAGTTTTTACAAATCATAGATCATCAACGTCAAATGTCATATTTTTAAACTGTCAAAAATTAGGTGAACATTACGCGCGCTTCTCACGTTGTCCAATCCGATGTATATTAGCTGTCAGTGGTCCAATCACCGCATTAAAAAGAGAGGATGTATATCTGTACCGTTGACTATGTTATGCAAAATTTTAACTACCTACTAGCAATATATGTTTATTAGATATATGATCAAACCTTATTAAAATAGGATTAGTCAAAAAAAGGCTGAAAAATTCAAAACTTTGGGATTTTTGCAACTACTTATTTCAAACACCCTTTATAATTCTATAAGACTTACCTTATTATCAGGTAGACTAAGGGTGCAATACAAAAATGGACTATCAGTCTCTATGGTTGGAGTGTGAAAGTCTTTATTTTCAGGTATACTGCTGTGAAAATACAAAGAACCCTTTAAAATTAATTCACTTACCCATAAAAATTAACAAACCTAAATATATGTTTATTAGATATATGGGTATAATTGACAAGCGTTGTCACCACGTAAACGTCAAAATGAATTACACCTGTCAATTCTACCCAATATGAACATAAACAAACCATGGTAATCACCAAAATAAATCGTTTTATATAGGAATATTTAATGGTGCATGTTTACTTATTTTATTGTTTACTCAAAAATTGTGAGTTTTACAAGAAAAACTAAAGAATAAAAAAAAAATCTAAACAAACCAATCTTTTAAAAACAAATTGCAAAATATCAACCCACCAGAATTAAAAAACCAACAGGTGTCGCACTTTTCAGTCCCCTGTTAAGGTGGGAGTCGATTAAAAATATTACTATGGGAAACCTTTTAATAAGTGTAAAACATCTACCAAATATCATTCTCCTACATTTATCCAAATTTGAGAAATAAAATAAAAACCTAATTTTACCGCTCCCCTTTAGGGGGGGGGGTCTAACTCCGAAAGGAGGCGTCTAAGGAACAAATGTTATATAAAAGACCCCTCTTAATTTTTGTTAAGGAATCAACACCCGAATTTTTTCGCATTTTTTACTAAACACCCTGTATAATAATGGTTGGTATTATGGTAAGATGCGTCGTAAACAAATTTATTAATTTTTCTGTCTTAAACTGCAAGAGAGAAAACTAAAGTAGCTTAATTGTTTTTTATTCTATTACTAAACAAGGGCCATAGTTGTGTGCCTTTATTGTAATGGCGACTGTTCACCATTACCAAAATTATATTTTTAGTTAGTGAATGATTAAGTGGTTGTAAATTTTAGGTGTAAAAAATCATTGGTGTTTATTACCAATAATAAAGTCCGTGCAATAAAAATGTTGCCAGTCTAGTTACGAAAAGCAACAGCAATTGTTATTCCCACGAATTGGTTTTCAAATAGTCAAACATATCAGATCTAATAAGCTATAGTATTGGAACATACTATAAATAATTTATTAATATAACAGCTCTTCCTGTAGCTGTAATGAATATACCTGTTATCAGTGCTCTTTTTGTAATGAGATGGGTTCCGGAACACCCTGCCCTGCCCCGTGATCCCGGTCCTAATAGATATAATTATTGATGCATAGAGTGAGGGGTTCCGGAACATACTCCCGGCACGCTCTCCCACAGAAACAGCACTGTTTGCCTCTAAATAAATAACTGAAGGGCAAAAGACTGATTTTGTCTTCATTTTAATAAATAAAAATTAAAAGAGCAATATTTATTTGTGAGCATGAAATAGTTTAGAAAAAATTTACCCCCAACCGACTTTTATAGTACAATACTTTAGATAATAGGTGTTGTTTTGCTTGTTTTAAAGAGTTGAAAGAGTTGTAATTTTGTTAAATAGTTATATAGCGTATTTTACCTTAATTGTAATGAAATATTACTTCTTTACTACACCCGAGTCAATTTTTCACTAACGTTTATCTATTTTCTTCGCATATATTTCATTACAAGTTTGTTAACCACATTGTAAGTTCCTCCCTTCTAGTCTATTAGATATTTGAAAGTAATTGTTGTTATTACGTTATTGTTTAACTAAATTGTTGATATAAACTACCCTTACTCGATTAAAAAATTAATAATTAAAATATGACGTTAAATAAAATATTGAATTGTTGAAATAATACAAGTTTATTGTATTAATATTAAAATATATATATATAAAAGTTAAATCGACCAGTCTTTTGACAATATTGATCGTTGTGATTCTCAGTATTAAATATTGTACTTCTTCCTTCCCATGTTAATGTTGTAGTGTGTTTCTTTAGAGGTTTGTCGTTTTTTGTATCGATATTATAAAAAACTTGCTTTAGGATTGAAAATATCGGCTCCTAATTTGCTGTTTAATTTAGTGCGTATATGTTTGTGTTTGTCGTATTAGAAACAAATGACTAATATTCTAAAATTAAGTCTTAAAGGAATTGCTCTATTAAAAATTAATGCACAGTAATACATTGGTTAATGAACCGTGCGAGATTCAGGTTCCCTTTTTTATTAAATCATGTTTCTGAAGAATCAAACATTGGTTGTCAAGTGTCAACAGAGAAAGTGAAATTGTTGCATGATAAAACTCCCTAGCTAGATTATACAGGGTGATTGAAATTCCAGTTTAAGCATGGGGATCTCGCTTATTATAATAGCTAGAGTATAGGTTTAAATTTGGCAAAGTTGCTAAATTTCTTGCTTAATGTTATTCCAAAGAGAAATTGAAAATATCTGAAACAGTGTCTGAGAAAATTAAGAAAAACCGGAAAATACGATTTTTGAAAATCGTCTATAACTCCTTTGAAGTATGAAATATTTTAAATGTGTAAAAACATTGCCGAAGCCACTTTTTAAGCCAAATTACAAATTTTTTCCAGATAGGTAGATTCGTTTTTGTTTTATGATAACCAACTTTAGTTTTTCTTAAGGGTGCAATTTTTGCTATTTACGTAATCAAATAGCATTTATTTTTCTGAATTCATTGATGTATCACCCATGGTATTTTACTTCTTCATCAATTGTCAAATTTAAAAAAAAAGGTTTTAAACAATAACCACTATTTATAGTGATTTATCAGGTAGGCCGGTCGTTGTAGTTTATGTTGTTTCCATAACAACCAATCGGCAAACTAAAAGATTTGAAAGTCTATTACTTGTCAAGGGTAATATAACTAGTGAGTATATCCCGTTGCCGCAGTGATGGATTATTGTCACGTGGAATAGTCACATTAATAAGTTTGTAAAAATGAACTTTGATAACGAAGAAAAACGTGATATGCTGCGAATTTTTAATTCATTAAATAGGAATTCTATATTGTCAAGTCAACGATATGCAGAAGCAGAATTTTAAGTAATTTTGTACAAAGCATGTGATAATGTATAACAAAACTTAAAAGAACTGTATAACAAATTCGCCTCATATCACGTTTTTCTTCATTATTAAAGTTCATTTTTACGAATCTATTACGATGACATGTAACAGACTTTCAAAACTTTTAGTTTGTTGATTGGTTGTCATGGAAACAACATAAACTACAACGACCGGCCTACCTGATTTATAATGGTTATTGTTTAAAGCCCTTTTTTCAAATTTGACAATGAAAGAAGAAGTAAAATACCATGTGTGAGACATCAATGGATTCAGAAAAATAAATGCTATTTGATTATGTGAATAGCAAAAATTGTGCCCATAAGAAAAAATAAAGTTGGTTGTCATAAAAACAAAAACGAATCGATCTGGTAAAAATTTGTGACCACCAACCGATTCGGCTTAAAAAGTTGCTTGAGCAATGTTTTTACACATTTGAAATATTTCCTACTTTAAAGGAGTTGTAGACGTTTTTCAAAAATCGTATTTGTCGGTTTTTCCTAATTTTCTCGGATACTGTTTGAGATATTTCCAATTTCTCTTCGGATTATTATTGAACACAAAATTCAACAACTTTGCCAAATTTAAACCTATACCCTAGCTATTATAATAAGCGAGATCCCCATGCTTAAACTCGAATTTCAATCACCCTGTATACTAAACTTTAAAAAATCTGAAAAATTTACACTTGGCTTATTCACTGTAACTTTTATTAACCAAATATTTAAAATTGCGTCAGAACTTCTTCACAGCAACTAACTGTTAGTTTTGCATTCAATGGTTCTATCCACTTTTTGCTAAATCGGTTCGCTTTTATTTTTTGGCTTTAACATAACATTTGTTATGAGCATCGTATTTGATTTTGACATAGTTAACTGGGACTTTTTTTAACAAAAATATATCATTTGATTACTTACTCCATTAACAGTAATGAAGATGTTATAATAAAAATGTTTTTGCGCAGTCAAGATTGGAAAGAAATAAAGAGATTTTAAATGTGCTATAAAAAATGCTTTTTTTCTTTGGGAATGTAAATTTTAATACATCTATTTTTGATTGGTGACTGGCAAACTAGAAATTTTTTAACTGCATAAACCAATGTATTACTATCATTAAAAAAAAAAAAACTATTAGTTTCTAATACTGCAATTTTTACGACTAAAACTAGGTAATTTAAGTGCTTTTAAAAGTAAAAGTCTTATTGTTTGTTTGTTAATGTCTTTTATAAAACGTGTGTGGGAATAAATATCACTTAACCGGCAATATCGCAAGATGTAGGGCAGTTCATTTTTGATGGAATTACATAAACACTATATTTTAAGTTATTTACTTTGTTCAAGTAGTTGTTACTTTCAAATAGGTATTCATCGACTATTTTAACTTATTATGTCCAATTGCAAGAAGCTCCGTTAAAAGATAACAGAGCATTAAAAGTCGTGGCCACGCTAATAATAATATTGTTTCTTAGTTTTCAATAATCAGTCGTTTAACTTAGTACAACTTTGAATGTAGTTTTTCCCAAAAAAAAATTGTAATTATGAAAAGTTCCATTTCATCGAAAATGAATCTCTCTGTATACATGTAATTGGATTGAAGCAAAGTCCATACTTCTCAAGTAGCCTTTAATCGAGATTTATTAATAAATTGTTTCTTATTTTTAATGAAATCACTTCTTGCGGCCAATTTTAGCTAAATAAAACTTGTTTTTATAGCAATCTACAATATTACAGGTTTAATAACGGAAAAAGACATGTCCACAATAATTTTTATTCCATTGTTATTTCATGTTATTCATGAAGTTCAGTTTTCTACATGTGATCCTATCTTCTAAAAGTGTTAAGATACACCCTTCCCTGTTTAAGTCTTGTTAATTTATTATTGTGATAGCCGTTTTGTTTTTAAAAAAATGGCATCATCCGTTATACTATTACTGTATCCTCTTCCGAAACTCGCAGTTTCTATAATCGATTCTCCCTCGATAGTATTTCGTTATATCTGTGTTAAGCAGTTGTAATTTTGTTAGCTTAAATAAAGGGTTGCATTAGAGTTGTGTTTTATTGGTTAAAATTTTTTTTGCAGAGGTTATCCAACAAGACGGAGACATTGACTTCTCCCAGGTGCTCCAAAGGCTTATTTCTTTTGACTTTGAGGGATTACCTCCTGGCGGTGGTCTTGCAGCTAAGTAAGTATTTTTTTATTTTTCTTTGTGCCCGTTTGCACAAAACTGCATCAAAATTTAACCGATCATTAAGCAACAAAGGAACGTCTTCGTTGCTATGGATACTATGTTTGAGGGCTCAGTTAAATTTAACTGGGCAATGTGCGACCGGGCATTCTTTGTGTAGTTTCCAGTACGAAATTACGTACAGCTTCTACGGTTCTATTTCATGTTTGGTTTTAATAAAATTTTTGTTTGTAGGCGATCGTTAATTGAACAAATATTCAAGGAGTTGTGTCCAAACCAAGCAGATACTGTAAGTTTGGGTTACGTCTACTAATTACTAACGCCTGATTTTTATATTTCTTTTTCTCACACACCTATAAACATTCGATTTTATTACTTAAAAACTGTATAGTTAACTTGAAGCGAATGAATCGATTGTTTTGTTTGTAGGTATGTGGGACTTACGTATTATTGTTATGTTTTAATTTTTTTGTGGGCGAATAAATATTTCAGATATTTTTATATGTGTATTCCTGTTTTTTACTCCTAATGTTGTATGGGTCGGTCTAATGTGACGTCACACATTTAAACTTGCCTTTTCAAATATATTGCGGGGCTTGAAAATTCAGCAAATACAAGATGTACCAGTCAAAAATCTCTAAAGTGATTTGTTTTCATATAAAATCTAATTACACTTGAAACCCTTCAAATATTTTGTTTTCAAAACCAAAGCCATATCCTGTAAAATAAAGAAGTTACAACCAGGGACCCAAACCGGAACTGGAACAAAAGCTGTAACGAACCGGTGATTTTTTATGAACCGTGAACCGGTGATTTTTCATTAACCGTGAACTGATGACTTTCTTATGAACCGTGAACAGGAATTGAACCTTTTACTTAAAAAATCACAAAATCAAACCGAACTGACTGGTCAGAACCGGTTCACACAACGGTTCAGTCCAATTTTTTTTTTTAATGACATTTTAAATTATTTACTTTTGTAACTTTAATTACAATTTACCAAAAATGGATAAATTTCAGACAGTTTAATTTATAAATATGCATTGTCAACATATTTTGCATAGAACCGTCACCGGTTACTGAATCATAAAATAAAATCTTGTAAAACCAGAGACCCGAACCGGAACTGGAACAAAAGCTGTAACGAACTGGTGATTTTTTATGAACCGTGAACCGGTGATTTTTTTATTAACCGTGAACCGGAACGAACCGGTGGTTTTCTTATGAACCGTGAGCCGTAACTGAACCTTTTACTTAAACAATCACAATATCAAACCGAACCGACTAGTCTGAACCGGTTCACACAACGGTTCAGTCCAATTTTTTTTTTTTTTAATGACATTGTAAATTATTTACTTTCGTAACTTTAATTACATTTTACCAAATATGGATAAATTTCAAACAATTTAATTTATAAATATGCATCGTCATCATATTTTGCATAGAACCGTAACCGGTTACTGAATCATTGTAAAATAAAAGCCGGTAGTTCGGAACTTAAACCGAAAAGTTGAAATTTATCGAACCGGTAACTGGAACTGAACCGTTATTCTTTGCGGTTCAGGTCGCTGATTACAACGTTGGAGATTTCGTGCTTATGCTTGGTGTACCACTTAATTTCAGCCTTTATAAAAATTTTGCTTTATATAAGAGAGATTCAATTAATAAATTAACAAGAATTGACAAAAATAGAGCTGTCTAACTCGTATTTTGAGCCAGTGGTTCTTAAACTTTTTTCTTCGTGACTCGCTTTTCCAAAGCAAAGCGTTGTTGCTATCATCCAACAGTATTATTACTTCTAAACTATAATATTAACAATCCATAACCTTTATTAATTTCAAAAAAAAACACGGTTTACTACACAGATTAGGAAACCTGTCAAAAAATTGGGAACTTTTCGCTTGATGGCGATAAGTCTTAAGAACCGTTCGCCATAAATTTTTGCCAGATGGCCGTAAGTCTTAAAACCTGTGCTTGCACTAGGTGGATCTTAATTTTAAACAAAACTGTCTTGAAAATTCTGTTAAAACATTGTTATATAAATCCTCTGATTGATTAAATTCGAATTTTGTGAATTTTTAGCGAAGGCTTATAAAACTCGCTGACTATGTCAAAATCTTGTACACGAACCGGTTCTTAGATTTATTGCCATCTAACGAAAATGTATGGCGAACTGTTCTTAGACTTATCGCCATCTGTGGGATAATTGACGGAACTAGTTGCTGGCCTCGGTCAGTTTTATATGGGAGTTCCCAACCTGTGTAGTAGACCGTGAGAAAAACAAACACATTGAAACAAAAATTATTTATTTTTGAAAATAAAATCAAGTTTGTTATTTGTTGCGACCCACATAGTTTAAGAACAACTGTTTTAAGCAGGATCGCCATAGTGGCCCGAATCAAGTGATATATCTTCGTTCTGGATTGTTTAATAATGATATTGCTTGTTAATAATGCAGACGTATTTATTGAATTTTCTTGTATTGCAATATATTTTATATGCAATTCTATCACTTATCTTCTACTTGCTCGATATTATAAATAAGCCGGGCAGATGTGATTAGATAGACCCAATGTGGTTCCCAAAATTTGTTTCATTTTATTTTTCTTTTATAGACGAAGCTTCTTCTACTTTACACTTACAATAAACGCCCATAAATGAGTTGTAAGTTTTTAATCGTGTGTTGTTTTGAGCGTTAAAATGTGTGTCTTGTAGGAGGAGCTTTGCTTGTGTGTTGTGAGGATAAAATGTTTTTGTTTTAACACTAATTATAATCGAGTTATCAGCATCAATAATGCATTTATTTAAGTGTGTTCGAAGTTTCCTAACTCTCCAGTAAAAAGAAATAAGTTTTGAATCAGTTTTCAAGATTTATTCGTTTAGTATGCTTGTAAATAAATGCTGCGATTGTATAATACGCAGTTTAACTATATTTTCAACTAAAGATTGTTGAACGTAATAAAAGTTATTATTTTTATAGAGATTCATGTTATAAAAACACATCAAAGGTGTAGAGAAAAGACTGCTATTGTATTTATTCAATTTAAATATTTAGATTTTACCGCTGTTAAAAGTTGTAAGATTAATTTTATAATCGTACGTCTCTCAAAACAGCCGTAAACTTTCATTAGTTTCTATCAAAAAGCTAAGACTTCTATTTTTCTAAATTCGGTTTTCTTTAAACGTTAAAAGTTCCTGAATCATTCGTAAATAATTCTTAACAACATATACAGGGTGTTTCACATTTCGATGGGCCGCTATTGCCTATATCCTTAAATAATGAAAATACAAGGCTGGTTAAAATTTTGTTATGTAAGAGTGTATTATAAACAAGATGTTTTATGGTTTTAAAATACAACAAAAAAAAAACAAAATTTATAAACTCAAATGTCTCGGCTATGGTTGCTAATACACAAACATGTCAAAGGAAAAAAAATTGCTAGTTTGTTTGCTATAAAATGGGGATAGTCAAATTTTTATCTGTATATTACCGTGCGAGATATTTAATTAAAATTAAACTACGTTTTTTTTTTTTAATGGCAGTCTTAATAGTTGACTTAGATACGAAGATATTTTTTTTACAATGATATTATTTTATATGTGCATTTATGGAAATAAGTGAAATAACTAAAAAATTGCAAAATCCAAGATAAAAATCAACATTGCCATGGAAAAACAAAAATTTACTTCCATTGTTTTATGTTGACTCTTGCTAGTATATCTTACGGCTCTTTAAACGGTGATGTTAAACAAATATAATGCGAAATTAAAGTACATAATGATACTATTTGCTAGTATACACTGTTTACTTTTATTATACATTAAAGTTGGCTATGTTAGGGTGACAGATTCCACTCTGTATGTATTTTGACATTGTCACTTTAAGCATTTTAGGTTATAATTTTAATCATTTACAAAAAAACTTTGCCAATAACACAAAATTTGGAAAATATTGAAGGATTTTTATAAAAATATTTCCAACACAGCTTTAGAATGTAACTAAAATGTCATATTGACTTTTGGAAATGCCAACATGACAAAACTAAAACACACTTAATGTATAGTATAATCAAAGTATACATGAATGTATTTTATACCTCTTACTAAGACATTAACAAAAGAGGTTTTTAAACATTTACATAAGGTGATTTACATTATTACTTATAGTTAACCAGTTATTTGTGTGATTTTGTAATGAAATAACATACAAAATGGATTAGGATATTTTAGATATGTTTTATCGACAGTGTTCAAACTGCAAACAACCATTTTTAATGCATAGGCGACATCTAGATAACATCTCTCTCCTACATTTTGACAAAAACTCTAAAAGTAACATCTCCAAGTGCTCCTTTTAATCTGTCTTAGCAGCTCTTGGTTGTTTTGAGGCACATTTATAATAAAATGATTATTTTAATTTCCCATTACATTTGTTTTAATATCACCAATCAAAGAGTGACAAGATAGACTAGCAAGCATCGAAATAAAACAATGGAAGTTGGTTATTGTTTTTTCCCATGACAACCAACCTTGTATTTGCATTGTTACGGAGAGCAGTAATGTCACATCGAAAAGTGAAACACCCTATATACAGTTGCTTTTTACTAAGCTAGAATATAAACTATTATCACATTTCATCCTATATTTTTTTAATTTAAATAATTTAAAACTAGATATACAACATACACCATTTATGATTTTTTCACACATTTATTTCATCAAACTTTTTCTAATTTATTGTATATTACAAATTTGTTGGAGAAATCAACATTGTTTTCAAAGTTTTGCGATTAATTTTGTAACATTAAGTTATAAGATTATGAAAATAGTCAATGTATTTTAGCAAGATGATAAAAAACGGGGATAAATTTTAATTTAATTTGTTTGGAACTTTCCAACATGAAAAATATCGGGTGTAGAAAAATTGTAAATGGTGTACAGTTGTCATTCTTTTTATAAAAAAGTACCTTTTAATGTAAATATGCACTAGAAAAATATTTTTGGTTCATGAAATGTGAATGGAATTTTTTTCGGCAAGTTGCATACATTTCCTGTACAGATTATTAGACTAAAACCTTTTTTTTTTAAGGACTTATAAGATACAGTTTTATGTGTATATGAATTTCATGTTTTTAAATACTTTTCGGTAAAAAAATTTTTAGTAGTTAACACCTATTTTGATGATTCTTTTACAAAAGCGTTTATAAAATTTAAGCAAACTAAAAAATTGCACTAAAAGTTTCTCTAAATAAATTTTGTAATATAATGAAGGCAAGTTTTCATACAAGCAACCATATATTCAGGGAATACTGTACCGTCAATATATTAATGCTGATAATATAAGCTGCCAATAATTTTGTAGCATGTTTGCTTTTTGTAATTAAACATTGCATCGTGAATACAGCACCCGAAATTAATATCTCTCGTAAAGTAAGTAAAAGCTAGGTTTTTTGTTTAGTAAACAAATGAACGTTAAGTGTAAGCAAAAGAAACCTGTTTAGATTGTACTTAAATATAAAAGATTGTGTAAATAAACTAGAAGTCAATATAAATATTCTCACTTTTGCTGTAAAAAATGCTTTGTTACGGCCCCAACCCGTGACCCATGTTTTATACATGCTCTTGTTAGTTATATACGTAGCTCAAAATGACTGTATATAATTCATTATAATGATAGAGTGAATAGTCGACTACAAACATGGATTGACCTGTAAATTTCATGTGAAATGTGGTAAGGATTTATCCGATATTTCCGTGTGTTTGAAATATTGTAGGACGTTTCATGTAGCATTTTAATTATATTTTGTATACCTGTCGATACAGCTGTGTACTTCTTGTTAAGACGTAATAAAGTGGTACTTTAATTTTGGAAAAGTTAATAAACGCAATGTTTTTAAAATTTGTTTTTTACTTATGTAAAGTAATTAAATATGTGTGTACTAACTTAGTAAATTACATTAAAAGTTAGCTAGGAAAGATTGGACGATCATTTCTGTTTAAAAAAAATTCATTGGACGAGTTTTGTATCAACAGCAAATTATATGACTTAAAAAAAATTGTATACAGCATTCAATATCAACAAACTACATTTTGTCATTGCAGAATATTTCTTTTTTTGTTCATTTTTGAGTTATGTTTGTTATGTAAAGTTTTGTGTTTCAATGTCTTGCTTTATTCTTGGTGACGTTATAATACGTACTATACCAGTGTTTACCAAACTTGCTACCATCTCGTACCCCCTTTGAGAGTTAAGTCTTACCGGCGTACCCCTATCAGTCGAAGATAGGATTAATTTGGGGTACTTTTCTACAGCCAAAAAATGCTATAGTAAAAGAAAAAACAATTCTACCGTGTAACCCTGAGGGTACACATACCACCACACTGTACTAAACTATAGAAAATATTAAATCGTTGGAGATAAAATTGTTTTAATTACATTATGCTAAAAGTCATAATTACAGTTTGGTGTAAAAAAGATGCGGTATTTATTTTCCAAACTGTTTTGTTCTTTTGCTAATTTAAGTGACAATTGAAAAGCCGAAACATTAAAATATTATTAAATACGTCAAAATTCCTATTTCCTGAATTCACAAATTCAAATTGCTTAAAAATTTATCTTATTAAAAACAATCGACTCTTAAACTCATTCGAATTTATTTTCAAATTCTAAGTTGTAAAATACGATTTTTAAATTTTATGGAGTAATATTTGATTACTTGTTAGATTTTTTAAATGATTTATTTATACAGGGTTCTCGTTTTTCGGGGGCCACTGGGGATCTCGTAAACGTTAAGCGGTACAACTTCGGTTAAATTAGGGCAAAGTTGTATATTCAGGTGCTTATTAATTTGACGCAAACAGAACTTACCTAGCTTTATTAGTTTTTGAGATATAGGAAAAAAAGTGGATTTTTATTTTTTGCCCCTAACTTTTTCATTTGATGTCGAATTTCATTTCTGTGAAAACTTTTTCATGACCACTTTTTGTAAGGAATCAAAATACCCAATTATAATTTCCATGCGACATTTCGCTTTTTTTTAACCATCATCAGTTCAATTTTTTCTTATGGACGCTATCTGATTTTAACGCCAATTTGTAGAGCATTTTATTCTGAATTCGACTATGTATAACACCTGACACTTTGAAACAATTGTTAAAAATGGCAAAAACAAATATTTTATTTTGAAAAATTCCTAATCGGCATGGTAATTAATTGTCTTTGTCCCTTTTTCCTTGGAAGCAGGTAAGTAAACCACATGAAATTACTATTAAAGGGATTTAATTCAAGATTTAACACAAAACGAAAATAGGTTATAGCGTCCATAAGAAAAAATTTACCTGAATGGTTTAAAAAAAGCGAAACGTCACATCGAAAATATAATTGGGGATTTTGATTCCATGCAAAAGGTGGCCATCAAAAAGTTTTTACAGAAATGAAATTTGACATCAGATGAAAAAGTTACGGGCAAAAAACAAAAATCCACTTTTTTACTTTTTTCCTATATCTCAAAAACTAATAAAGCCAGATAAGTTCTGTTTGCGTCAAATTATTAAGCACCTGAATATACAACTTTGCCCTAATTTAACCGAAGTTGTAACTCTTACCGTTTATGAGATCCCCATAGCGGCCCTCGAAAAACGAGAACTCTGTATATAAGCTTTTTTTAAAATCACTTATCTTTTTTTTCCGAAGGATTTCTTCCGGAATGCAGTACAATTCTCAAAACTTCCTTATGTTCAACAATTGCAGTCAATTTTTAAAAACTTAATAGCTATAAAAAATTATTTTTTGTCGGTTTCTAAAAGAATTTACCTTATTGTTAAATTAATTAATTAGCTAAGACTGCAACCACTGAAGTCTTGAAATGGGTATTGCATTCTGCGAAGACAACCTTCCGAAAAAGATAGGTGATTTTTAATTAAGCTTATTTGTATCTAAGTAACTTTTGAATGAACTTAAAGCCGAAAATCACAAAAAGTTAATTAACAAAACAATATTCTACATTTTTTTGGCCAGTCTTTTAAAATAAAAAAATTATGGCTGCTTGTGTGTAAGTAGGTAAATAAACAACTGATGAAGATGGGAGTCTTTAAACTGTTTTTGCACTTAGACAAGAAATATTTTGAAAAATAGTGATTATAACCAATAATAAGCTTATTTATATAAATAAATGAATCGCGCAAATAATCAAACGATTATTGAATGAAACTTTAGTACTTCATACTATAAAGATGTTTACAATTTTTAATTTTGTTTTTATTATAATTTCTCAAAAATTTTGCCATTTTTAGTTCTTTTAAAGAGACTTTTCTCACAATAAGTAAATCAAAACCTTTGTGTTGTACATTATTGTTAGTAGCTACATTAAAAAAAGTACACGCATTTTGTTTTTTGTAAAGATTGTTTATAACTTTAAAATGTGTAGCACCTGATGTATTTTTTTGTAGGATCCATGTCACTGATGTAATATTTCTTAAATGCAAAAATGTCCAATGTATGTATAAAACTTTTGACGTCCAGATAGCCAGATTTAGTTGGTCGACAACACTTACCAGTATCCGCTAGTGTAACTAAGTTTTTAAAACATATCACTGTATTCGAGATACTTCTAAATACTTTGCATTACTTTTTTTTGTATAAGCATATTGTTAGTAAATGTTTATGATAAGTTTGCATTGTAATTTTCAGTTACAAATCACCTGAAATGTATCTAATCCTGATTTGTGAATATATAAATGTTAATGGTATTATAAATAAGTAGATATTTGTAAAAGTTTTCCGTAATAGAAATTAATTTTGTACTATAAAATGCAAATAACTATAAATTAGTTATTTACTTAGTGGTTTTATTTTCATTAAAGGATTTTATTGTTTTTACCAGAACATTTTGTTGCCATATTTTATTTTTACCCTTTTGTGTTATGTGTTTGTGTGCGTACTAAGTGTTTTTAATCAATTTTTGTGCAGGTTGAACATCCCTTATTTAAATATTTGAAAAACTCAGAAATTAATTGAGTGATTTATGTGTAAATGCCACAACTATGTGATTTTTTTATGCTTTGCTTTAGTTTATAGTGTAAACTTGTAATAAAAATATGGAATCATTTTCAGGAACCTTACAAAAAAAATCTGTAACTCAGATTCAAGATGGTTTAAAAGTTAACACATTTTTATTACGGTAGTTTGAAATTTTAAAATCGAGTAATTTTTGGCCCCAAAAATTTCTAACGAGGGATGTTCAAACTGCAATATGCATGTTTATTTCTAACGTGCATGCATTTTTATGGTTTTAAAGTTCTCTTACGGCCTTGGTTCATCTTTAGTGACACCTTCAAATATTTGTTATGGTGGACAGTCGATCAGTGTACAGGGTGGTCCAAATTCGATGGGATTACATGGGTATCTCGCTTAATAGTCGAAGATAGAAAAATCTTAAATTACCAAAAATGTGCAGTTTTTTGAGACAAACTCAAAACAGTTCTCAAATATATTCCATCATTTCCGGTTTTTCTTGTTTTTTTTTCTGTTTTCACAGCCTACTTTTAATTTTTCATCTTTAAAAAAATTTAAAAACCTTTGTAAATTGCGTATTATTAAAAATAAATACATCAACCCTTATATATTTGGAATGGGAAAAAAATAAGGAATGTAAATAGGTCATAGCCAACTATAGCTTCCATTTAAAAAAAGGTGAGTTTGTGTCATAACTTTTTAACGACGAGTGTAACATGTTTTTTTTAGTACTATCAAATCTACATAAAAGTATCTAGAAATAATCTCCATAAACTTTTTCGATATTTAAAACAATAAGGGAGATATGACACATTACGAATACAACAAAAAAACAGTTTTTCTTTGATAACACAAAAACCGGAAATGATAGAATATTTTTGAAAACGGTTCGGAGTTTTTCCCAAAAAACTGCACATTTTTGGTAATTAACCGTTTCTCTATCTTGACTATTAAGTGAGATACTCGTAATCCCAACGAATTTGGACCATCCTTTATAGAATGGACCCAATTCGATTGTTTTATGGGTGACCCGGTTACCATAATAATTAGTGAAAATTTGATATGTGTGTCTTGGATTATTTTTTGGAGAAAAACGTTGTGTTATGAGATTTTCCATTTTGGGTTTCAGACTAGAAATTAAATTTCATCGTTTTTGAAAATTTAGTACAATTTCCTCGTTCATTAAAATAAAACTAAATGTTAGACAGATTATTAAAAAAAAATGTCATCCTTAATTTAAATGTTTTTAAAATTTTTTCGACCAACTTGACTTGAGATATATTGTAAACTTATATTTTTTAAATGGAAACCCTAGTAATCCACGACTTTTTATGAAAGAGCATCGTTTTAGCTTTTAAAAAATATGTAATTTTATATATTTGTTGCCAAAAAAATCTAAATATAGCTAATTTTGTTAAAATTTTATTATTAAAGTTTGCCATGATTTCGTAAACAAGTGATGTTTACAATTAATAAACAACTAAACATCATTTCAACTTTTAGTTTTTTTTATTTAACATGAAAAGGTTCTTAAAAAACCATACAACATTTAGCTCTATTTTATAAATAAAGAAGTTATAGTAAATTTTGAAAAACTTTGAAATTTTATTTTTCATCTGTAGTACCAAAATGGAAAATGATATAAAAAATCTGATAACACACGGGTGTTTATCTCCAAAAAATAAACCAAGAAACCTATATCAGATTTTCGCTACCTAACTATTACAGTAACCGAGATAATAAAAGAATCAATTTTGGTCCACCCTGTATACAAGTGCATGAAATATTTAATCAATATTAACCAATCGATAAGACTTTTTGGTGTTATCAGAGCTCTACTGTTGCTAAATTTTTTAAATGGTGAAATTATTATGTAAATGTGGGAATACATTTCAAAATGTATTATCAGTCTTGGGTTATTAAAAAATAATCATTTAAGGACGAAAAGACTCCAATAATATGTAGTATGCTTGATTCTAAGCAGTACTATTTGGGTTGTATGAGTCGCCCGGATAATGAAAAATACAATTAGGGAAAATACATAGAACTGCAGGGTTGTACTAAAGGGTTACAAAAAATTAGGGGCTCATTCATAAAATAACATTTATTAATTTTGTAACGAAATTGACATGATTTACAATTTATTTGTACCCAAATAAAGCAAAAAGAGAATACTAAGTAATTTTGAGAATTATTTGATCAAGCAGATTTATAAATATTTATTTGTTCAGGGTTTCTATAGCTCACGACATCTTTGCAAGGCTCTACCAAAATTAATCTATAGTTTCTTATCAAATATTTTTGAATAATTTTTTCAAAACTTATTAACTTTTATACAAAAAAAAAATTGTTTGGGGACGATATTCATTTGTTGTGGTACAATAATAATGTCAACACTTTCAAAAAAGTGTTTTTTATATTTGCTGTTGTATTGCAAGGGCTTATTTCATTCAAAAATACTTTCAAGTGTGTGCTTGTCTAAACTAACTTTAAATTATTTAAAACATTTAGTAAAGTACAGTTCATTTCAGGATTCCAATGGCATCTATTGATAGACCCATGGAAAATTCAAAGGCATAGGTATTTGCTTATTGTTCAGTGCATTTGTACATGGATTTTATAAAATACTTAATATAAATTTCTATTGTACTGTTATTTTAATTGTGTGGGAAGAAATCATTATCATAATTTATTAAATTGTAGGGCCGGTTTTAAAAATAAATAGATATTCAACTGTCATGGAAATCACAAACTGTTTCAATTTCATTTTTTTTAATGTGTGTATTTTTAATTATTTCATAGTGTCATTCACTTTATTAAATTGTGTTTAACTTAAGTCGAGTTTGAGCAATTGTACTTTTTCCTTGCAAGGCCTACTTTTTTTTGTTAGTAATGTTTTGTTGTCGAGCATTAAACTTTGATTATTTATTTTGTGTTTGTTTCGTCTTCAGCGATGTAATCTTTGCAATTTACCATATTACTTGTAAATAACTTTGTGTTATTTTTATAACAACCGCATTTTTTTTTGTATAGACATGCTGTATTTATATAAATCATTGAACTTTAGGTAAAACAAGTTGAAGCAATTGTAATGTAATAATAAAATTTTAAATCATTTATTGTAAATGTATATGGAGATGAATAAATGAATTATATTTTGCAATTGTATAAAATTAGGTACATCAACTGTTCTTAATGACATAAAAATGTTTTGCATTCATTAATTTCATTTGTTTTGTTTTGTTGCAATCTTTGTGTTATTTATTTTAAGGTGAATTGCACTTTTAAAATAAACAGGTATATTTATATTGATTAAATGCTTTACAGTATAAAGTTTATACTGTCAGCAGTTATAACTTCAATAAAAAAATTATAAAAAAACTTAAAAAGTAAGTTATGATGCAGACGCATAAGCTATTAAGGTAAGTTAAAAATGTTTATAATTGTCTTTTTGAAAAAACAAATGTTATAAGCACAAAAGTGTTAACATATTTTTTTTTTTTTAACTATACACAACAAATTACAGTGTTATATTACAATTCTATAATGACAATACAGGTAATTAAAAGTTAATGTACCTACTCTTCTTTTAAAATTTCCTACAACTACGAAATTGTTAGATAAATACTATTAAAACTGGAAGCTTTTTTTAATGAATACATTTTTTTAACCCTTTAAATTCTCGAAATACTTTGTTTGAAAATAAATTTAAATAAACAGCCATCCTATATTTTATTTATCGTTTGAATAAGACAGTTGACAGATTTATTAACGTATTTTGTTGCTTAACTAATTGAGCAACTAAGTGTCATGTGATTTTATTTTAGCGATTAATAATGCGCAAAACCTTTTTTGCTTTTTTGAATTTTTTGATTCTAACCTATCTTTCGTACGTCAATCAAATTGTGTAATGTTTATGCATGGTTCAAGGTGTTTGGAATGAATTAGTTTTGTTATGGCGACGAGTAGTTCGGACGAAAGTATAACAGCACCAAAAGATTTTCATTTGTCTTCATCTTTAGACAGTGGCAGCCGTCATAGTCCAACTCGTCAAAGGTGTCCTTTGTGCAGCAAATTTAGGAAAACTTTTTACTGCAAGGAATGTATTCATAGTGGAGATTTTTACAATTCAGTGTCGCACTATTCTGAGAGGTTGGAAAGTGATTCATTTAATTTTGTTGTGGTAGTCAAACATATTTGTGTTTAAGGTATGCTGATAAGCAGTTACGTTTATTACAATTAAAAGCAGCCAAAAAAGTTGTGGAAGAAAAATGTATAGAACTTTTGGATAAAAGACAGAAAGTGGAAGGTTTGGTTAGTATCTTTTGTTTTGTTACCTGTCAAATCATTTGTTTTTTGTTTACACTCTCTTGTTTTATTAGTGCTCCAGTATAAGACAATCAAAAGACCGTATAGATATTCTCAAACTTGCGGTTGATGAAAAACAAAAAATTCAAAGTGGCTGTAAAAATAGACTTATTGAATTATCAAGAAAAAATGAAAAACTTTCCAAAAATTTGCCAAAGTATGAAGAAAGGGTTGAGAAACTCGGTTCTTATGTCGCTGGTAAACAAGAAGAAATCGAAAAGTCTAAAGATTTGTTAACGACACGGCAACAAAAACTGAAGGAATTGACAAAAGTACGCATACAACAATTAACGCAATATATTTTTCCTGTTTCAATCGTACAACCGAAAAGGTAATGATGCCTTTTACAATATTCACAATTCGTTTTATTTGATTTTTCATTTCAGTGAAATAGAATCTGGAGAATTAGACATGGTGAGCGCACTAGCAGAAGCAACTCATACAACGTACATCAGAGATCATTGGGTATACACCGACAATTCAGGGGAACTACAACATTGTATTGTAGCTCCGTCTTTGCCTGGATCGGGAAATTATTCAGCATACAATGTTTGGGGTAAGGTTCAATACAGTTTCTTAGTTTAAAAAATCAATAATTATTGCTTTCAAATTTTAGTAGCTCAAAACAAAGATGCCGTACCTAGCGGTAATAGCGCAGTGGCAGTTGAACATAATCCTGCATACAGCATAAGTGCAGCATTGACATACACGGCACAATTAGTAAATGTATTGGCTTTTTATTTAGATATACGGTTACCATACAAGATGCTTTACAGGTAAATTAAAATATTTTATGGTTCTTTATCTTTATTTTTACAAATGTGAAGGATTAACCACATTGTAATATAGCTTTACGAGATAAGGCTTTTTTTTTGTAGGTTTTAATTAATGCTTTGGAAATTTTTGTTATTTGGATACATAATGCTTGAACACTTTTGACGGTCACTATAGAAATAATTTTTAAAAAAATGATTTTTAGTGGACATATTTTTTTGGACAATTATTTAAAAGAATTTTGACATGTGTACATAATTTTTTAAAATTGTCGACATTTAGTGTACCTACATACCTAATTGCTAAAATTTTGTACAATTTTTTGAAAATTTTGATATTAAGTGTACATATGTTTTTAAATTGTTTACGTTTAGTGTACATATTTTTTTAGACAATTTATTGAAAATTTGTGACTTATGTACACACTTATTTGACAATTTTTTAGCAATTTTAGATTTTGTGCACATAACATTTTGGAAATTGGAACACTTGTTAACCATCCGAAGTTCACTTTTCAGTTTTTTATTTTTCTAACATTCCTTTGTTTAATTTCCATTCCTTTCCTTCAATTATTAAATTTAAGTAACATTACTTGCAAAAAAATCTATTAACAAACTAAAAATATATTGTGTTGTCAACCTAAATAGTATTTTTATTGTTGACACGAACAGACAGCCAACAATTTCTTTGAATATGCAGAATATTTGGTGTTAATTTTTATTTGTTTTAATTACCGATGAAAATTAATGCCTTTACTATCTTAAAATTTTCGTTTCAGTGACTTTTGCAGTAGTGATATAACGGAGCAACAGTTTGCAAGAAGAGTTGCACGACTAAATGCCAACGTTTTACATCTGTGCTTCTCTCAAAATACGAGCGTGGAATCTTTACATCCTTCTCGTACCTTACACAACATACTGCAGCTGATTGACACGAATATTTCAGATCTGGGAAGGTAATTAATAATTATTTTCGTTAATTTCAATGCCACTTTTTCTAATTTTATTATTTTCGATAAGCAGGATATTAAATAATTTGTTAGTTATTACATTTCGCGTTATGTTTTACAGACAAGGTCCAACGGAAGTAGACGTTCAAACTGTCGTCAACCTGGAAGAGCAATTAGTGAACGATTTACAGACCAGTGAAGATTCCGATTCCGAGGAAGGCGATGCTCTTCCATACGAATGGGAAGCTGTAAGTGGTTTTAAATCATAATGTACACAAAACTCGGATTGAAATTTATGCTTTAGTTCACATAATTAATAAGTGCGATCCTAATGGTTTTTCTGATTTAAATCGGCCTGTACAGGGTGGACCAAATTCGAATGTTTTAAGGTGTATCTCGGTTACCGTAATAGATAGCGAAAATCTGATTTCGGTCTTTTGGGCTATTTTTTTGAGAAAATAACGCCTATGCAATCAGATTTTTTGTATCGGATTCCATTTTAGCACTACAGACGAAAAATGAAATTTCATCATTTTTGAAAATTTGCTATTACTTCTTTATTTATTAAACTAGAACAAAATGTTATATAGGTTTTTTATACAAATTTTTATGCTTAATTGAAAAACAGAAGTACATTTTTTTTAGCCATCTTGACTTTCGAGATATGGAGTAAACTTATGGAAACCCTAGTCGGCCATGACTTTATGTGAAAGAGTATTTTTTAGCTTTTCAAAAATATATAATTTTATATATTTGTTGCAAAAAATAACCAAGATATGGCCAATTTTGTAAAAATTCGTTCATCAAAGTTTGCCATGATTTCGTTAACAAGTGACGTTTGCAATTATTAAACAACTAAACGTCATTGCCAAGTAAATTCTGCATCAACCGCTACGTTTTTATCACTTACAAAGTAATATTCTAACATAAAAATCTGGCCGATTGGGGGGTGGACACTAAGTTTAATCGAAAAAATATCACGTTACCTAATGATCTTCAGTATCCTGAGCTAATCAATAATCATTTTATAAACGTTGCAGGGCAATCCTCTATAGATAATAATCTCTTAAACTATTATTCCAGTAACCTAGTACATCGTAATAGTTCTTTTATTTTTGAGGAAATCAGGGATGTTGATATACATAAAGCTATTAAATCAATCAAATCACAAGCTAGCGGTTACGATGGCATTAATTTAAAAATGATTTCGATTGTGCTACCTTATTGCATTAACGAAATAATAAATATCTTTAACGAGTCAGTTAATCAAGGGGTTTTCCTCAAATTTGGAAAATTGCAAGCGTGGTACCAATACCTAAAATACCTACCCCAGTAGGCTACAATGATTTACGACCAGTGTCGATTTTACCAACTTTTTCGAAAGTGTTCGAAAAGATTATTACAACGCAAATAACAAGCTATGTAGAGAAATACAATATAATACCCTGCATACAGTCGGGTTTTAGAAAACTACATAGTACACAGACGGCTTTATTGAAGGTGGTAGATGATATTGCTATGGGTTTTGAAAATTCAACTCCCTCTGTTTTAGTACTTCTCGATCAGAGTAAGGCATTTGACCTTGTAAATTTTACCTTATTATTAGCAAAACTAAAATATATCGGATTCAGTAGTACTGCTTTGGAGCTAATTGATAGTTATTTAGATAATAGATGTCAAAGGGTAATACTTGGTAGGGGTTCAGTATCCTCATCATTGAAAACTGTCAAATGCGGGGTTCCTCAGGGCAGCGTGCTGGGCCCTTTGTTATTTTCACTATTTACATTTGATTTATGTCATTGTTTGAATTACGTTAACGCTCATCTATATGCTGATGATATTGCATTATATATGCCCTGTGGATTTGATACTTTAGATGTTCACATTAACAATTTCAATTCTGACCTGGGAAATGTTAACAAATTTTTACAACAGCATGGTTTGCGTATAAATCCAGCCAAATCTGTAGCATTATGCATAACGACACCTTTATACAGAATGCGTATTGTGGAGCAATATAGTTTGGTGGTGAACAGTACCGATATTCAATGGGTCGATAGTGCCAAAAATCTAGGGGTCATAATGGATAGTAACTTTTCATTTAATGATCATGTCAATCATATTTACAGGGTATGTTTTTCTAAATTAAAAGCGCTTCAGTCACTAAAACACGCTTTAACAAGTGAGGTAAAGCTTATGATGATAAAGTCACTAACCTACCCACACATTGATTATTGCTGCTTTGTGTATTTTAATTTTTTGAGTCAACTGAACAAACTAAAACTACAACGAGTGCAAAATGCATGTTTAAGATTTGCTTGCTGTATTCCGTATAGAGATCATATTACTCCATTTAGACTTAGCCTCAACGAATTAAATGTAAAGGAGCGCATACGCTATCTAAATACTGTCTTTTTATATAGAATCTTAAAATCTCACAATCCACCATATCTTTTTAATCTTATAACACGTAGAAATGATGTTCACGATGTCAACATTAGATTTAATTCATTTTGTATTCCAAGACACTCTTCACTTAAATTTAGAGGAAGCTTTTCTTATTTAGCACCGTTGTACTTGAATGCTGTTATGCATCAATTGCATTTATCTGCTATTCAATTTAAACATATGTTAAAAAATGCTGTTCAGCAGTAAATATGTATTTTATTATTGTAATTTTTGTTGTTGTTTGTTAATGCTTATTTCTTATGGCAAGGTGGAAGAAAGCGCGAGCTAACCTTGTCCATTTGTGTATTATTGTATTGTAATGCACAATAAATATTATTATTATTATTATTATTATTATATTAAACTTTTTAAAGAGTTCAAATTTAGCCATGTTCACAATACCACAATAAACAGTTATAAAATACAAAATTATACACGGATTTGCTTTAAAGTTGACAAATGTACTTCGAAATGACGTTTAGTTGTTTAATAATTGCAAACATCACGTGTTTACAAAATCATGGCAAACTTTGATGATCGAATTTTTATACAAAATTGGCCATATCTTGATTATTTTTTGCACCAAATATATAAAACTATGTATTATTGAAAAACTAAAAAAATACTCTTTCACATAAGATCATGGCCAACTAGGGTTTCCATTTAAAAAAATGTATGTTTACTCCATATCTCGAAAGTCAAGTTGGCTAAAAATAATGTACTATTGTTTTTCAATTAAGCATAAAAATCTGTACAAAAAACCTATATAGCATTTTGTTCTAATTAATAAATGGAGAGGTTATAGCAAAATTTCAAAAATGATGAAATTTCAATTTTCGTCTGTAGTGCCAAAATGGAATCCAATAGAAAAAATCTGATTGCATAGGTGTAATTTTCTCAAAAAAATATTCTAAGAGACCGAAATCAGATTTTCGCCATCTATTGCGATAACCGAGATATCCCATAAAACATTCGAATTTGGTCCACCCTGTATACAATAACAATTTTGTCATAAAAGCAACATAAATTTTTGTCCACAATAACCATTTTTGTTATTATAAATTCATTTGTTTAATTTCTGCAGGTGCCACATGTACAGTGTCCCGAGGCTCCAGCAGGACCGGTAAATCAACCTTCGACTCAGATGACTAGTACTCAACAAGCTAGTAGCATGGCCGGTGGTCTCGTAACTAGTGCAGCCGCTAGTATTGCTTCCATTTGGAGGGGCTGGACCGGCAGGTAGTCCAATTTACGATGATTATCATTTAAATTAATTTACATTAAATAAAACATTTTTAAACAACGTTTATGTTAATGAATATGATGCCGACAGTATGGAAAACGTGATGCGGTTTAATTTTTTTTAACTGTCGGGCAGCAATAAGTAAAATAGGTTTTTTTTGCAAGTTTTGTAACTATAGTTTTTCATTATTAAGACTATATTTAATTTAATAAATAATCAAAAGTTCAAGGGTTATTTTACATTGAGGTGTTTAATTTTAACAAAAAAACAAATTTTAATTACCTTAATATTTTATTGTCTAACGCTACAGTTAAATATTTTTTACATGGATAATTCAGTTGGTTACGTTACAAAGGTGGATTTTGTTTATTCTAACTATGTATTATTGAGTTAAATGGTTTTTTAATGATTATTTTATTTAAAAAGTTCGCTACATATGTACAAATCTCTGATGCTAATTTGTTTTAACTGGGTGCAATTACGTTTTAAAATTGTATATAGTGAGATGTTTTTGCGTTCAGCCTGCAGTCTCCCCGAGCTTATAGTTACAGGGGGCCCGTTTCAGACTAAATCAGCCATAGTAACGGGCCTAAACGGTCACAATGATACGAACCCACTGTAACCACAGCCTTATTATAGAATACTATCGCGTTTTGAAAATATTTTATCAAATTTGTTGTGATATCATTTAAAGTACGTTTTGTAGTGATGCTGTACCAAAAAAAGTGATTAAGTAGTTTCTATTACTATAGATATAAAAGTCTTGACAACATGTTTGCGACAATTTTTTTATATCCATGCTTGGTCACAGCAATTATTACTTTTAGAGACGTACGGTGTAAAGTACGCATCTAGTTGACGCAAAAATCCTGTTAGAATGTAAATATGTGTGCTATCGATTGCATAAAATATAGAAGCATGTAGTTGTGTACCAAGCTGTGACCAAATGAGATCTTCTATTTGTATATGTAATAGGTCCAATCAGCATAAATAATTTTTAATTAGAGTATGTTTGTTAATGACTAATATGTATAAATAAAATATGTAAGTAGATTATTAATTTATTGTAACTTTGTGATATGTAAGAATTTAAAAATAGCATGATTTTTTTTACATGTATATCAATATATTTTAAATAATAATAAAGATTCGATATAATAAACAATTTATTTTGTTTCAATTATTGTTGTGCTTTTGAACAGCTAATGCATTGGATATCTAAACATTTTTAGTGACTACATGGAAGAGTGGCATATATGCCATTAGATTAATAGCAAAAAAGAAATTAAATACGTACAGTACACACACAGCAGAACAATTATGTTTCTATTGAAAGAATTTCAGGATGATTTGGCAAAATTTAAAATTTTATGACCACAATTTTGAAAAATGCATTATAATATTCTGTTGTAGTCAAAGATAAATTTGATTGGTTGGGTTGGAGTTATCGTATCGGATAAACGAGGGTTTTTTTCCATCAACATTGTGGACTGCAGTTGGTTGCATACTTTAAAAAACCGAATTAAACCTCTTTTTACAACTACACACTTTACAGCCCTACAATCATTGTACTTGTATTAGCTTTCCTTATTAATAATTTATCAAAATAAACACTTAATAATTATTTAAATAATTATATTATCCCATTTATTCTAGGGACATTTCGGTGACATTTCGTTTGTAATTTTTTTTTCTGTTACGCTGGTAACGAAGTGACTTCACTTGAAGTGTTGATGAAAAGTTGCGTCAAATTATTAAATATTTATGCTTAGTGAATTGTGATAGTTTTTAAAAAATGGGAAGCTATGCAAGAGCTGTTATGACTGGTTTTATATGTAGGCTGTGTTCAGAACAGAAAAGAATTGTTACACACGTATACGGAAGAAAAGCAAAAGAACTTGGTTTACTAGATAAACTAAAATTACTTCCAATAACAGTAATAATATCAATGTATTCTTGTTATTCAGCATTAAAATTTGTGTTTTTAGATAGAGAAATATGATAATTTGCCCAAGACAGTATGTGATGAATGTATCGAAAAACTTAACCTACAATATAATTTAATACAAAAAATACGAAGAAATAGTGCAATACAGCGACAGCACATGGAATACCATGTAAGTGGATTACCTATTTCGTTTCATATGTTCAATTTGGAAACAACTAAATAAACGACCATATTAGTAATTGTCTGCTAGACAAAATAGCACAGTCCCGTTAGTACTGTGACGGATTGTATTGTACATAGGCCGCACTGTTGTGGAAGAGTGCTTATTACTCTTATATTTATTTTTGTTAATTATGGCTAGTGATCCTCGTTGCAACGTGGTTGGACCCTCAAATGTTGTTTTACGTAGTACACAGGTCTAGAGCAATTATTACAGAGTAAGAAACAAATAAAACACAACAAACTCCTTTATTTTTCGACTCGCCGTACATTTCTCGGTGGTTGGTTCTTAACTACCTCTGCGTGACTGTCCCAAAATTTTAGGTTCCCTGTTGCTGTCCTTTTTTTTATTGTAGTTGCATCTTTGTCATTCTTTCCTATATTTGTGCGAGTAGTTTGTTCTACTTATGATGTACAACTTAATCAGCAAATCGTTTGTTGATTGACAAAACCCAATGCTGGCGTTGTAGGACCCAAGTTATGACTGTAATATTTTAACGTTAATGTGTTTTACTAAAGTTGAAATCTTCATAACTTGGCCCTTTTGAAGTGTTACGTGTTTTAGTAACTGATGCATCAGCATTTGTTGCAATATTATTCATTTAAAAGTAAATCAAATAACATTGAAATAAAAGAAAATAATTGATCTTAGGCGGGGTGTCACAGTACACATTGTAGTTCACACAAAAACACTACCATTTATTGGTATCATGGTTTAGTGACATTCGAATGCAACTTTTAAACTTAATTTATTTTAATTTGTCTCTTTAAATATTGTTATTTTCATTTTTCAGGGAAATGGAAGTTGTCCCGTAGAATGTCCTTTACATGGAATTGATGCCACTATTGAAATTGTGTTAAGATAAAATTTGATCATAGTTTAATAAAATAAATTTGGTCAATCATCTCAGAATTGTGGATTAATTTGTTTATGTTACGGTACATATCGATTTAAGTCTACAGGGTGTAGACTTGGATCCAAGTCTACACCCTGTTTAATGTAAATTAAGATTTATTATAATTTGAGTGTACTATATTTTACTGATTAGATATTATGTTTAATTTATCTCTGTTAAAAATAAATAAATGTGATTCAGAATAATTAAAAAGTATTTATGTTTAATGCATTCCGTAATTAGAAATTATCGTGTGAATATATTATGCAAATTATTGTTCGCAATTAGAGCTGCCTATTAAGATAAGTTGTAAAAATTTTTTTTTTAAACGTCATTGAAACAATTCTGTTATAATACAAATCTCCCGCTGGTTTTTACCATGTTTGTTGGCTAAGTTGAACTATCTTTAGTAACAAAATAACCCTAGCTGCAAGGTACATCTGCGTTAAGGAGTTGCCTTTTAAATTGGATTATTAGGTTGGTGTTCTGATTAGAATTTAACCGCCATTTGTGACATGTTGTTTATTTTTGTTTACTTTAGTTATTAAATTCTACAGTAACGTATGCTGCGAACTTATATAATAAGGTTTCCAATAAGTTGTCGGTCGACATAACCTTGATTCAAATAAAAACGATCACGTGTGTATTGTGTGGTAATTAAAAACCAGTAAATAATGTGAAAAATATAATGGGTCCTGTAAAACACAGAATTTCGAAATTAAGTGCACATAAAAGTACAGAAAAGGCTGTATGTGAGGTGCGGCTTCAACGTTTGCCCTTAGGCGATCAAACTAATATTAGTAACCTACAGCATTCAGTGAGTGTAAAAAGTTTGCACAATTCAACCGATTTACCATCTCGAAAGCTTGATGATCCACAGACCCTTGAACATTTTAAAAATACAATGGTTAAAAATTATGGTAAAGTTGTTCGCACTAGATCAGGTAGATTAGCCACTGGTATTTCACATTTATTATTAAGCAAAACAGAAATTAATAAGACAAAAAGTAAGGTAAATAAAAATCAACTGTTGAAACAACTAAAACAGGATGGTGCCAAGAATTCAGCAAATGTTGTACTTAAACCAGCTGTTCGAAGTGCACAGAAGAAAACTGAAAACAGTGAATCAGACATTCGTCAGAACCGAAGTAAGTCAACTGCATTGCAAAATAGTAAAAATGAAAAAAGTTCTGCTGAATCCAATAAAGCTTTAAAATCAAATAACAACCAAACAGCCACAGTGATAAGCACAGAAGCCAAAAAAAATGACAAGAAAAAGACTATAAAAGGCAACAAACATGAAAATACAAGTAACATAATAAGCAAAACGAATTCCAAACAACCGTCGATATCCAAGGAGCTCAGAAGTAAAAAATTAAATGATTCTTCAACCGAATTAACAGAAGATTTTATAAATAACATTAAGAAAAATGAAAAAGTAACAAAATTAGTTAGCGATAAAAATGTTACTAACAGTCAATCCAAAACAAATGACAAGAAAAAGACTGTAAAAGGCAACAAACATGAAAATACAAGTAACATAATAAGCAAAGCGAATTCCAAAAAACCGTCGATATCCAAGGAGCTCAGAAGTAAAAAATTAAATGATTCTTTAACCGAATTAACAGAAGATTTTATAGATAACATTAAGAAAAATGAAAAAGTAATAAAATTAGTTAGCGATAAAAATGTTACAAACAGTCAATCCGAAACAAATGACAACAAGAATGTCAGCGGTAGCAAAAGTAATGTAATCAACAAAACAAAATCCAAAAAATCAGTGGTGTCTAAGGAGCTGAAGAGCAAGAAATTATATGATTCGTTAGGCAAATTAACAGACGGTTTTACTGATAACATTAAGAAAAATGAAGAAGTAATGAAAATAGTTATTGATGAAAATGCTACAAACAGTCGATCCAAAACAAATGACGATAAGACTGAAAAGAACAACAAACTGGAAAATACAAGTAATGTAGTAAGCAAAACAAAATCTAAGAAGCCATTGGTTTTGTTAACTAACGTTGAGAAAAATAAAAAAATAATAAAATCAGTTGATGTAAGTGCTATGAAGAGTCCAACAGTTCAAAATAATATAAAATTTTTCACAAACAGAGGCCATAGAAACTTAAGTATTACCCAAGATGTGCCATTATTATCAAAAAAACTATTAAGGAAAAGGAGAACTCGCAATTATGCAGAGTTATCTTTTGAAAATAGCCCTAAAATAAACGACAAAAAAGGGCAAGTACTAAATCAAACTACCAGACACATACCCGTATATTTACAAACACTTGAAGACGATAAAGAAACAAACCAAAACGATCTGTACGAATTTCAGTCGGAGACACCTCCCGAAAAGCCTTTTAAAGCCAAAAAAAGAGGAAAAAAGAAGTTTAACGAATCTGACTCAGATTATGATAAATATGAGAAATCTATTCACGAAATTCTGAAAAAAGTGCGCAAAAAAATGGATCAACGTAAAAAGCAGATTACATTTGAGACAAACAAAAATGAACATCACCAGGACGATTTGTTGCAGGTTAAAAAAGGAATTGTGAACAGTAAGAACCTGAAAAGTGATAATTGTGCCCATTTAACAAAACCCAGTAACACTAATCAAGCACCAGACATTAATCTTTATAAACATAAAAATAATAATTACAAAAAAGGATCTAAGTTAAAGTTTATTCCAACCGTATCTAGTAATCTCAACATAGATCAAAAGCAGCGTAAAAATCTAGTGCCAACAAATAAAGATGCTAACCTGCCCGAAGATGATCCCATGGATGATGTATTCGAGACAGGCGGAGACGATTTCTGTTATGATTACGATGATTTAGAGTTCCAAGGTATTTCCAAAAATCAAGCGGTAATACTCTCTGATAAATTTAAATCAATTAACAGCGAACAGCAAAGCACAAAGCGAGTAAATATCATTTCAAATGTTTTATTTTCGTCAAACGAAATGAACATTTCCAGTACTAGTATTGCTTCTACGGACGCTTTTGATAGATTAAACATGACAAATAATTTTAATGCTAATGTAACGAATACATCAGTGTTAAAAACACCGAGACGACCCAACGATACAGAACTAAATATGAGTGTGTTATCGTCTACTGTTAATCACAGTTCTGCTCAATGTGCGAGCCCGTGGCGTTTGGATACGTCATACATGAAATACAATCCACATTTTCTTAGTGTTAAAAGCACTTGTTTACCCAATTATAATCAAGAAATGGTTCTGGATGCGAGTATTGTCGAGAAGTCACTAATGTACGCACCTAAAGTCCCTAAAAACGTCAACGTCAACTCAAAAAATATGGCCCAGAGCAGTATATTAGATTTCGTATCCGATAAAGTAACGACCAGAAGAAATGACCCTGTCGACCACAATATAAGTCTGTTCGATTACGAAAGCTTAAGTCCTATTAAAGTTAGAAATAAGACTGGTAGGAATAGCCCCAAAAAGAGTTATGGACCGTCGAATATTAAATTATTGAAGAAAACCAATTTCATGTCCACTCCTTTGCAAACTAATAATCAACAAAACATTGTCTCATCGAATCCTGTACCGGATTTAATCGATGAACAAGATGGTGACAGTTATTTTGGATTTGCAAACGATGAAAACGACAAGGAAAATGAGAATAAAATTAAAGATATCGACAACAGGGGCGTTCTGGCGAGACCAATTCGGATACCCGTTAAAGAAACAAAAAAGGTTTTATTTGCGATGGATACTGGTCCTGAAGTCGATGAAGATGTGAATGTGGAGACGGTAAATACAACAGAAGTTGGAAGTTTTCCGAGCCCTGTTCCTGATACCGAAGATGTACAGATTCGGCTCTTCGAAGATCTGGATGAAACTAAGGTTGGTTATAAATTAAAGTATTATCAAGTGGTGTAACTTAAAAAAAATAGGGCCCAGCACAACATCTTATGACTATGATTTATTTTTTCTTAAAATTATTTAATGTACAAGATGTGTAACTTATTTTTCTTTTCTTTCATCGCTAGTTATTTTATTATAGTTATAATCCGTCTTCTTCTACCATTACGGTGTGAAGGTGTACGAAAATTCTCCACCTCGGTTTGTCGCTTGCTAGCGTTTCCGCTTGTCTCCATGTTAGCTCTTTTTTCTTGGCTATCTCCCCAATCCAGGTTCTTCTGGACCTCCTTTTTATTCTTCTTTTGGCCACACCCCCTTTCCAAATTTGTTTTATTCTACTTTCATTCGTTTTTGTGAGATGACCCATCCACCTTAGCTGGTTCTTTTCAATTTTGCTCCCCACAGAAACAACTTTGAACAAACCCTGTATAATCATCATTGTCCTCTTTTACCCTCAGGTGTCGAGGTTTGTTCCTTCACAAAGCTACGCCACCCCTTTTGGTCCCTGACCAGCACCCTAGCTTCCTCCCATGATTTTCCTCTACGTTTTAGTATCTCCATTTTGCTGTTGTTCCAGGTTGTTCTAGGTCGTCCCCTTCTGTTTTTACTTATTTTTCTGGCTTCCCATAATTTATTAACTTGTCTTGTGTTTTCCATTCGTATTAAATGGCCTGTCCACTTTAATTCCTTTTCCTCTATCTTACTTTTCAGTGACTTCTTTTTAAGTTTTAGTCTTATGCGTTCGTTTCTTATTGTATCTACTTTTGTTACCACTACCACCTTTCTTAAGTACCGCATTTCTGCAGCCTGTAATCTATTCTCTTGTCCTTTATTCAATGCCAAATTCTCAGCCCCATATGTTAATATTGGTATCTAAATTGTATTGTATACTGTTATTTTTGTCTCTCATGATATCTCTTTTTTTTATTTATCGCGTTGTGTCTTTGTTGCTGTTTTTATCCTATTTCCTATTTCTTTTTCTTGTGTTCCTTTACTATTTGTAATTATTCCAAGATGCTTCTACTTGCTCTAACATTTCTTCTCCAAGTCTGATGTTAATTTTATTTTCTTTATTGGAGATAGCCAGTACCTTAGTTTTCTCCTTATTGACTATTAAGTTGTAATATTTCATTATATCACACATTAATGTTCTTTTCAAGTTCTTTTTCGTTTTTAGCCACCAGCACCACATCATCTGCGAATACACAAGTTTGTACTTTGACTTGTTGTAGATTGTGAAATCCTATTGTATACTTCCATGTTTGTCAAAGTGTGGTCCGTGACCTCTGGGGACCCTTAATCCTTCTGAAGGGGTCCCCCAAGCCTTATATTAAGTTCGAAAATCATTTAAACTTATCTGCCACTTTAAGTTGAAAACAAAATATTGTCTACAAAACAATTGATTGGGGTCCTCTGTAAGCTATTAAGTGTGGATAGGGTCCTTAGAGTAAAAAGTTTAAGAAACACAGGTATACTTTGTTGTTTTATTTCAGCTTTGTTTTATAACTTCATCAATAAGACTTATAAACAGTAGCGGACTTAATACACCTCCTTGCCGTACTCCATGTTTATTTACGAAATGTCCTGAGGTTTCGTTACATGTTCGAATTTTATTATTTGTTGTCCTATTTAGACTTTTGACTGTCTCCAATGTATCAGCATTTACTCCTTTATTCTTCAAGGCGTTTCATATTTTCTCTCTGTTCACCATATCTAATGCCTTCTCCGTGTCTATAAATCCTAATGTAGTTAATTCTGCCCCTTCTAGTTACATCTGCAGCTGCACTTGAATATTTAATTTCACTTGCTTGTAACCTGCTTTTAGTTCTGTCATTTAGCATTCAATACCGTAAGTTAGTATAGGAGAAATACACTGTTAAATACTCTGAGTTTTTTGAGTTTGCCGTGCAAGTTAATTAATCGTAATTACTTGTTTCAGCCTTCGAGAAGAAGCTATGAACGTAAAAGGCCCAAACGGCAGAGGCTGCCATCTGTGGATTCAGAAAAATCAGACAACACAGTGGTAAAGCCGAGGAGAAAACGTAAAGATGCTCGTACAAAAGCTGAAGTGAGTAAATTAAATTTTAGCAGCTTTTTAGTACATTTTCAATAACTGCATGGCTGGCTAACTTAAGAATAATAATAATAATAATAATAATAATATTTATTGTGCATTACAATACAATAATACACAAATGGACAAGGTTAGCTCGCGCTTTCTTCCACCTTGCCATAAGAAATAAGCATTAACAAACAACAACAAAAATTACAATAATAAAATACATATTTACTGCTGAACAGCATTTTTTAACATATGTTTAAATTGAAAAGCAGATAAATGCAATTGATGCATAACAGCATTCAAGTACAACGGTGCTAAATAAGAAAAGCTTCCTCTAAATTTAAGTGAAGAGTGTCTTGGAATACAAAATGAATTAAATCTAATGTTGACATCGTGAACATCATTTCTACGTGTTATAAGATTAAAAAGATATGGTGGATTGTGAGATTTTAAGATTCTATACAAAAAGACAGTATTTAGATAGCGTATGCGCTCCTTTACATTTAATTCGTTGAGGCTAAGTCTAAATGGAGTAATATGATCTCTATACGGAATACAGCAAGCAAATCTTAAACATGCATTTTGCACTCGTTGTAGTTTTTGTTTGTTCAGTTGACTCAAAAAATTAAAATACACAAAGCAGCAATAATCAATGTGTGGGTAGATTAGTGACTTTATCATCATAAGCTTTACCTCACTTGTTAAAGCGTGTTTTAGTGACTGAAGCGCTTTTAATTTAGAAAAACATACCCTGTAAATATGATTGACATGATCATTAAATGAAAAGTTGCTATCCATTATGACCCCTAGATTTTTGGCACTATCGACCCATTGAATATCGGTACTGTTCACCACCAAACTATATTGCTCCACAATACGCATTCTGTATAAAGGTGTCGTTATGCATAATGCTACAGATTTGGCTGGATTTATACGCAAACCATGCTGTTGTAAAAATTTGTTAACATTTCCCAGGTCAGAATTGAAATTGTTAATGTGAACATCTAAAGTATCAAATCCACAGGGCATATATAATGCAATATCATCAGCATATAGATGAGCGTTAACGTAATTCAAACAATGACATAAATCAAATGTAAATAGTGAAAATAACAAAGGGCCCAGCACGCTGCCCTGAGGAACCCCGCATTTGACAGTTTTCAATGATGAGGATACTGAACCCCTACCAAGTATTACCCTTTGACATCTATTATCTAAATAACTATCAATTAGCTCCAAAGCAGTACTACTGAATCCGATATATTTTAGTTTTGCTAATAATAAGGTAAAATTTACAAGGTCAAATGCCTTACTCTGATCGAGAAGTACTAAAACAGAGGGAGTTGAATTTTCAAAACCCATAGCAATATCATCTACCACCTTCAATAAAGCCGTCTGTGTACTATGTAGTTTTCTAAAACCCGACTGTATGCAGGGTATTATATTGTATTTCTCTACATAGCTTGTTATTTGCGTTGTAATAATCTTTTCGAACACTTTCGAAAAAGTTGGTAAAATCGACACTGGTCGTAAATCATTGTAGCCTACTGGGGTAGGTATTTTAGGTATTGGTACCACGCTTGCAATTTTCCAAATTTGAGGAAAAACCCCTTGATTAACTGACTCGTTAAAGATATTTATTATTTCGTTAATGCAATAAGGTAGCACAATCGAAATCATTTTTAAATTAATGCCATCGTAACCGCTAGCTTGTGATTTGATTGATTTAATAGCTTTATGTATATCAACATCCCTGATTTCCTCAAAAATAAATTATTATTATGTATTAGGTTACTGGAATAATAGTTTAAGAGATTATTATCTATAGAGGATTGCCCTGCAACGTTTATAAAATGATTATTGATTAGCTCAGGATACTGAAGATCATTAGGTAACGTGATATTTTTTCGATTAAACTTAGTGTCCACCCCCCAATCGGCCAGATTTTTCCACAATGATTTTACGTTGGTTATATTTGTACGTAGTAGATGTTGCATATAGGCTACCTTTTCCCTTTTAATAGCATTATTAACTAAATTACGTATTTGGACATAAAACAATCTTTTATTTAATGATCTATCATTTAAATAGTTTTTGTACGCCTTATTTTTAGCCCTTATCATCAGTTTGATATTATAAGTAATGTAAGGCTTCCTCCTTTTGCGTTTTTTAATTTTAATTTTTAACATAGGTGCATGAGTGTCAAATAAATGTAAGATAAAGTCATTGAGCGCTGTACCTTACTATTAAGATCTTCCGTAAATATTATATTACCCCATGGTAGTTGTGAAGCATCTTGAGCAAAAGTGTTTAAATCAAAATCTCTGAAATTGCGAGCATAATAAATATACAAGTATAATAATATACAAATTTGATATTTAATAATTTGTGAGTAGAAGTTGTACTTAAATACAAATTTTGTATTTTTAGTATTGCTCAAGTTGTAATTATTTTTGCTTATTTAGGAACGAGAATATGAAAATTGGGCTGCTGCATTCAACTCGATGTGTAAAGAAGTTGATGGCTACAATTTAGAAGTCGTATAGTAAAGTATTTTATTTATCACTATTCACTTTGACCCCTTTTATTTATTAAACATTTTTCAAAATATTTTATTTACATCTTTAAATGGATTTTAAGTGCGCATATTAGATTGTAAATATTTTTTTTAATGATCTGTTTAACTTGTACGCATGTATTAGGTTTTTAGTGTATTTTAACACACTTTAGGTTTTTAAATGTTTTTAGTACTCCAGTAGTTTATATAAATATATTTATTGTTAGTTTTGGTGGATTATCTTATTATGTAACGCTGCCATAATTTGTATTGTGCCTTAAAATAAATAATTATTGCCTTGCGAACAAACAAAAAAAGTTTTTTAATGACGCTTATTTTAATAAAAGAAAAACTTATTAATTAGTATTAGGACTGGCATAATAGTTTCATGCATCCTAGGCGTGACTTAAAATATACCCCCTCCCTTAATCAATTGGTGCAAAATATCTCTTCTTCCTTTCCTTTTCTCTTAATATATATATTTTTTTTTTTATTTATTTAGGAGTGGGTGCCACTGGGCAGCCACTTACATGTCTCTCTGTTACGTTATTTGAATTGTGTCAATGTCAAAGGATTTGTTTATTGTCTTCGGACAGATGGCAAATGTTCTGGGAGAAAAGAAAAAAAAAATTGCTTAAATTTTTTTAAATTTAGTCATGAGTCCGTCTACTGTTAGGTGTAGGACTGTTGAGTTGTGTTGTGCTGACTTTTTCCATGTTTTTCTGTCTTGTGCTAGATTTTTTATGTCATTTTGGGCGACTAAAAATTGCCCCTGAAATAATTAGCAAAAAAAATAATTAAGGTGCCCGCCCCAGGTGTCAACCTTTCTTAGTCCGCCACTGCTTATGCTTAGGTGGTTGCCTAGGTTCACCTAGTACACCTCAAGACCTGGTTAATATTTAATTGCAATCATTAATATATTTTTAAATGTTTTAATACCTTAAAAATTGAAAGATAATAGTTTTTGTATATTTGCAGATTTGTTCTCTAAAGATATTGTTTCTCTTACAGGCTTTTAGGCTTGTGAGAGACACATTTGAAAAAATTGAGATAAGCTCATAAAAGCCAGAAACAAAAATATTGCAAAACTTTATTTTTAAAAGTGATAAATTCATGCAAAAAAAAGCAATTTTAATAAAGCTTATTTGTGTTAACTTTTATTTTACCTTATAAATAACGAAATAATCGAATTATTTGTCTTGGATGGAACACCCTGTATCATGTTGTTTGTCAAAATTACAATAAAAAAACAAAAAGAAAACGACTGTTGTCCGGAAATATTTTTTTTAATAAAACATTTAATTAACACTGAACATTGTATTAAAAAAAATGTTTTTCGCTGTATCATACGTTTTTTTGCAAACCCACAAAAAACTCAACGATGGTTTTTGTGTTTTTCCTACAAATAAGGTTGCTGTGTACCTGTAAAGTCGTAAAAACTTACAGATCGACAGATAATTATCAATTGGCAACAAATATCCTAAACTTTATTTATGAAAAACTCCAAAACAATCGAGTTTTTACATAAATATACGTATATGAAGCAAAATAGTATCAGTTCTTGTACTAACGTTATTAATAATTGGGGCATTTTTAATTTGAAATTTTATTCTTAGCGCAAACAAAGCAATTGCGACATAACTACGATTGTTACATTAAAATACTGCACCGCGAACAAAGAAGATTAAAGTTTAAATTACAACCGTACGTACTATCCAATGCGAGCAACCGTACTTTGATTTGTTTTATTTATATAATTAAAACACACGTGTTGCTTACTTTCTATGCGCGTTACAATTTTCTTTGTGCTAATTCTATTTGACGTAATTTAAAGTCAGTTGCCAAGTATTACTTACAAAGAGGCATACACATTGGAGTCTTGTTTCTTTTGGTTTTATACTTCAAAAAAGTTTTTATGGACCTAATTTATTACCTTTGCTATGAAACAAACATCGACTTATTTAAAGCGATTGCACAACGTTAGATTTAAAAAAAACCGTAACGTTTTCAACAATCACGATTGGGTAAACTCTTGAATACAAAATAAACTTGCTTAACTTAACTTATTTCCCCAAAGAAAGAATAATAAAATAAGCAGGTATGTTTACTCTGTAAAACGCAGTTAAGTACTCTTTCAACCCACAAAAATGTGCATTTTACCTGATAAACATAAAATTACCAGGAACTTACGGAATAAATTTGTTTATTTTTGTTCTGACCTGAGTGAAGTTAACTAAACGGTTAACTAAAATAAATATTTATAGTCGCTTAAGGCGTTTAACCTTTTCAAAAATATGACGATAACGTATAACACAGAATTTTATTTGTTATCGCGTTTAATTAAACGATGATTTAGGTAACAATTGAAATTCCTCATTTGTTGCTATGTTCGTGAAAAAAACAATTGAATTTGAACTAAAACAAAAGCCTATCAGTCTAAATTGTTTGATAAACGTGTGGGTGTATTGCTATTTTTATCGTTGCTAAAATTTGCAATTAAGTAACCGCGTTATTGTTTGTGCAGTTACTTAACTAAAGTTTAAACGCGTAATTAATTTTATGAGTAGTGAATACTTAATTTTTTCATATTTTTTTATTTCCGGTCTAGTCATCAAGTCGCCAGTGGTTAAAAACAATTTCAGTGCATGCATCAAAATCTTCGAATAATACAAGCAATCTAGCACCTACGCAATGGTGACTCATCTTTTCTTCGAAAGCATTTTATCCAACAGTAAACAGGTAACCATTCGACTTTAACGTGGTGGTTCGTTGGTCATCGTAGTTGTTCGTACAGTGGCCTTCTCCGATTGGCAGCAAATTTAATAGTCACGAAAGTATTTTTAGTCATGACATCATAGCCAGTGGTTCTAGGAAGGGTTTCCCTTAGTGATTCACCAAGAACAGTTTCATGTAAAACGTGTGTTTTGTCAAAATAAGCGACATCTTATTACTGTTAACGATACAACAAGTGGCTGTATGTGTGTTACGGTTTCTGATTACGCATTTTTATACTCTTTTATGATAATATTGTAACAGCTGTGTAAAAATTGAAGGTTAGGACTTCTAAACGAACAACATTGTGATAAGTACTTTACAAGAACTTTTATATTTTGATAACAGCAACAAAATGAAGTTAGATTTAAGCGATGGGTTGTCAAACAACTCGGATTTTTCCAGCGACAGTCAAAATTCGCAGATGTCAGCTTCAGATTTTATTTCGTCTGGAAATGGAATTATACCAACAGTAAGTAACTTGTTAACTTGCTCTTTTTGTATTACAGTTGCTCATGTAAACTTTGCTTACGCAGTTGTCGAATTTGTTTGTCAATCGCTAATTTTAGTTTTAAAGTTGCTGACTTTACCATTTTTGGAAAACAACTTTCGTTATTCATTGTTTCGCTTTTTTACTGTTTCACATTTTGTTTTTTAGTTGACAAGCATGTTTCGTTCAACGTGTTACGCAAAAACTTGGCCTTATTTTATCACACTGTTTGTTACTGCAAAAAGGTTTTTATTTATTGCGAGTAAGGGCTTAGAGTAGACCCTTATCCTTTATTATTGTCAACATAATAGGTAATATCCCGCCTGCGAATATAAATAAATGCTTGTTTGCTAACAAACATTGTTGCATCAATTGTTCTGTGATAGTTACAGCTTTGCATATTTCAATTTTACAACTACGTTTGTAGAAATACCATAAATAGCTAAAATTGTTTGAAATAAACAAGTTATTAAATGTGTTATTGCGAAGGTAAAGAAAAACCTAGTATTTAAAATATTTTTTAAATTGGAGAATAGATAATGTGGATAACAGAAAGAATTTTTTAAATATTTTACAGTATCAAATAAAATAGTGTGCTTAGTAATTCATTTTATGACTAAATTGAACTTGGCGCCTGGCGAGTAAAAAAAAATGTTTTTCTTGGCTTAAAATGAATTTTCTTAGAACTTTTTACAAAAATTGTACACTGAAGGTTTTTAGCTTTTAGAAAATACAATTTTTATTTTTTACTGAGGCATTTTTGTTTGATGCTGTTTTTGAGACGTTGTGTTTTTATTTCGGAGTTTCAAAATTTTGAAAATAAATTTATGGAAAAATTTACGTGTCGTGTACACTGTACAGTAATTTTTTTAAACTTCTATTAGCTTGCTTTTGTTTTATAGGGCAATATTTTTACGCAATGGTCTTACTGTTACTACAGCTCAAAGCCGTTTTAGCACGAGTTTCATGTTATTACTTATTAATTAATGAAAAACATCTTAAGTAGTAAATCAAAAAGCTTGACGGGTTAAACTTGATGTTCAATTACTGTTACACAGTAGACATTTTAAATATTCAATGTTGAAATTAAATTTCTTGGAAAAGTGCACAAAAATGGCCTTACAGCTCTAAGAAACTGTTACAACACGATTTATACTGAATTAAATTTCTTGGAAAAGTACACAAAAATGGCCTTACAACTCTAAGAAACTGCTACAACACGATTTAAACTAAAAAATAAATATTTTTAGAACTAGACCAGTTTCGAGACTTTATTCTTTTCGTCAGTAGCTTTCTTGATCATTTTATTAGCGATTTTTAACTAAACTTATTTATTTTACGTTTTAATCATTTAACTTAACTAATCCAAACATTTTACAGAAAATATTGTTTAAACTGATTGCCTGCTATTTATTGCTAAGAATGATATTTATATTTTAAAATCGATCAAACACACAAGCCACGAATGGTCATGAAAAGAGCCACTTGTGGCTCGTAAGCCGTGGGTTATAAAGCTTTAAATATTCTACATGTATACACAAGAAAATAATTATTTATTTTTCTAAGTCCACTACAGTAAATGACTCTTGCCGTACAGCGTAAGTGGGTCCTTAAGCTGGATGCACATCAATAAAAATTTATGTTGTATTTTGTATTTCAAATTCAACACAAACATTTATGGCGCAAATTTAAATCTGGTTAAGTATTTTACCACGTAAATAGTTATCTTGTGCGTTGAACGGCCGAATCCGCTTGTGCACGTTTGTTTATGCAGAACAATGCACTCAAAATCAAGTCCACATTGACACGACTGTGCGGCGCAAATCTCTTTGAAGTTGGCTAAAAACCGACAGCACGATGGATAGCGTGCGTTGTTCGTCACGAAATTATTTGCGTGCATTTCTATGCGGCGCACAGTCCACACCAACAAACATTTCGACGCACACGAGCAAATTTGTGTCAAATACAACGCACAACGCAAATTTTTATTGATGTGGATCCAGCTTTACGCACGGTAAACAAAACGCGCCGTTTTTTTAAAGAAATAATCACGTCAAACGCTTCCTGCATGCCTAGTAAGTGAGTTATAACGCACGGTAAGCAAAACGCACACTTGTCTAGAAATATCAAAGTAGGCTTACGTCAAAATTGACCAGACAACGTAATTACCTGTGTATATTAGCCAAAAAGCCATTAAAATCGTAGGTATTATGTGATCGTAGAAAAAGTAAGCTACATAACACGAGTTGTAAAGCAATTACGTAATATGCTTCTTACAACTCTTGTTATGTAATATACTATTAATTATTTCTTAAATTCTTGTCGCCAATTCAACTTGAGCTACTTGTGATTTTGCTCAAATTTGCAAGAAGATTTTAGGAAATTTAAAAATGAAAGTGAATTTTATTTAAAAAATCCAAAAAAAATTAATTGTTAGCGGGGCCTTAAAATAAATACATTAGAAGTGATATTTGAGTGTTAAAAAGGGGACGAGAGTGCGCCCCACCGCGTTACACAATTTAAATCAAGTTTAAGGTGTAGATATCAACTGTTTTTGCATAGCTGACTCGCTTGCTCCATTTTTACTGTTTGTTTAAATTTAAAATAAATGTAAACCTTGACAACATGTGACAGCCAAGCCAACCTTTCCTATATTAATTATCGTAAACTTATTTTAATCACCGGTTATTATGCATTCATTCTAATTTTTAAGTTTATGAATTCATGTTGCGTCGCATGGCCCCTTTTGTGTTAGAGATAGTAGTACTTGTTTAGTCTTGCGAATAAAGTGTTCGCCTGTGCGCCCTTGTTTTTGGCGTCAATTGTCGGTGCCGTGGTTCCGCTGACTGACCACCCCCACGTCTCCATACCTCCCCCATTATATACTTTTATTAGATCGATAAGATGAGGGTGCATACTAAGTTGGTCAACGGCACATGCATATGAGTACATTCCTTGCAAAAATCTTTTGTCATTCGTCTGCACCTTTCACGATACGCCTCAATAAGTAGTTTAATTATAAATAAACGCGTTTGTTTTGTTTTTGCGCGGCATTTGTTCTGATGTCATTAGCGTGTCGTACTTAACAATTGCAGGCTTCTTGGATCTTTCATGCATGAGTGTTAAAATTGAACAAAAAAAAAATCTTTCTTTCATCACGAAATGTTGAAATTGGTGGAACTTCTATTAATAAAGAAATTGAGTAATTTTTAATTTAGTTATTGACCTTAATATTGTTGAATGATTGTCACATACTTTATTTTTCATATTTAAAGATATTTTTAATTTTGGGTGTTCTGATACCAGAATATTTTTTAAAACGTCTTAATCATTGTGTGTTTAATTAAATTCTTTGTAGGTAGTTGGTTTTGTTTATCGTAATAATTATATGCGTAAAACCTTTTTTTAAAGCAAAATACATTCTTTAAAATCCATGGGGTGCATATAAATTTATTCGTATACAATTTTTTTAAATAATAAAATATCTTTAACTAACGATGAGTAGGTATAGTTTCAACTTCAACCATTAACCATTATAATAACATTTTAAAGGGGGGTTTTACGAGCGAAATTGATCATTAAAAAAAAGTACCTACAGCAAGTGCCGAAAAGTACCCAAAAAGGCACCCAATATTCATAAAAATATTTACAGTAAATTGCCAAAATATTAACGGCAATTTCCAAAACTGTACAGGGTGGCCTATTATCGATGCCCATACAGGGTATATCGGTTATTATCAGAGATAAAAAAAAACTAAGTACGTAGTCTCGATTTATTTTTTCGAGAGGAATTCATTGCCGGAAACAGATTTTTGATATACAAAAATGTCTTTGGAGTCCTTCTCCATATTTTCGTTTAAGCGCGGTATTTAACATTTTTGAAAATTGCCAAAAATCGATTTTTGGCTATATTCGAAAATTAAAGAAGATATCAAAAATCTGTTGACGGCAATGAATTCCTCTCGAAATCGAGACTACCTACTTAGTTTTTTTTCCATCTCTAAAAATTTCCTTCGCCTGTCAAATTTGCGTTTTCAACCAATCACTAATCTTAAATCTTCTAGAGACTACCAATAGGGCAATAGGAGCATTTTTACACGGTAATAATATTACATTTCCCTGTCATATTTGCGTTTTCGACCAATAACAAACTCAGATTTCCTAGAAACGACCAATAAACATAATCATACACTGATAATATACTTTTTGCAATTAACAGATTTTGATGCGTTCATTGGTCGTTTCTAAGAAATCTAAGTTTGTGATTGGTCGAAAATATAAATTTGGAGAGGGAATTATATTGGTCTCGATAATTTTTTGACGAATTTCGGCGACCAGTAGCGTTACTTTAACATAGATTAAACCACAACCCTGACGCACCACTCTGACAGTACTTGTGAAATTTGACATAACGTACATTTAATTTGACAGGTAGGTTAGGTGAAGGAAATCTTCTGACAAAATATAACTCGTGCATTGCAAATAATCTATAATTTTTGACATATCTTCACTCATGTACTCAACTTGCATTTGAGCATATTTACCAAAAATTATCGATAATTTTCAATGCCCTTGTTATATTAGTACTGATAATAACCGAGATACCCTGTATGGGCATCGCAAATAGGCCACCCTGTACACCAACATTAAAAAAAGATTTGGATCCACAAAAGTATGTATTTAAGTAGAAAAATGGTTGCATTACATTGCAGCAAAAAAATTGTTAACTCAATATTGTAGCTATTAAAACATAATACAATTGTCCAGTAACAAAAATAAAAGGCTAAATGTGTATGAAAAAGAAAACTAAATTAAAATGATTGTCGAAAATGGTCTTTTTATGACCAAGTAGTACACTGAACGAAATATACATATATAGTAAACATGTTGGAGTTAATTTTCATACCTATCGCTGTCTTCACCAACTACAGATTTTCTTTTATATTTTTTTATCCTCATATATAACGCAAGCTTCACTTCAGTTGCATCATTTGTTTATTCATTATTTTTATTTTTTATGATGATTATAAAAATAGCGAAAGAACAATTAATAATAAATAAAGTATATCTGTTTAAGGTCTTCTGCAAATTTAAGTATAGATGCCGAGTTAAAAGTTGTACAGAAGAGTTTTAAAAATGTGTGCTACGACATTTCTTTACAAAGATGGAACATTTTGTAATTGCTTATTGCATTGCATTTGCAACTAAATTTTTCATTAAGTAGGCTTTTATTAAGTCAATTAGAGCGTTAGTTTTAAGTTTTAACATTTAAACGCTGTTAATTGGTTTTATCTAAATATGGAGTTTTAATTTCAAAAATGTACGTAGCATTCTTCTTTCCAATAAATTTACTGTCATTAACATTAGCCTGGACGTTTTAATTAAGAGCTAACATTTTTTAGTCTTAATTATTTGTATGGTAATGGCGCAACAAACTGCCAACGCCAAAAATTTAGTTTACTGACCGTGTTATGTCAAAAGTTAATAAGATATTTGACTTATTAAGAGCGCACTTAACAACGAAAAATGAAGTGCAATCAGCAATTACAAAATTTCTTATCTTCATTAATAAATGTTAGAGCTAACACGTTTATATAATTCACTTTTCTGTTTAATTTTAATTCCTGAATATACAAGGTGAACCAAATTCGAATGTTTTAAGGGGTATCCCGGTTACCGTGATAGTTAGCGAAAATCTGATATCGGTCTCCTGGGCTATTTTTTTGAGGAAAGAGCGCCTCTGTAATCACATTTTTTCCATTGCTTTCCATTTTGGCACTACAGACGAAAAATGAAATTTCCTACTTTGAAAAATTTACTACAAGTAACTTCTTTATTTATTGCAATAGAACAAATCGTTACATAGGTATTTTATACAGATTTGTATGCTTAATTTAAAAACAAAATTAATTTTTTTTAGCAACCTTGTTTTTCGAGAGGTGACGTAAACTTATATTTTTTTAAATAGAAACCCTAGTTGGCCATGACTTTATATGAGAGAACACTTTTTTAGCTTTTCAAAAATATATAGTTTTATATATTTGTTACAAAAAATAACCGAGATATGGCTAATTTTTGTAAAAATTTCCTTATCAAAGTTTGCCACGACTTCGTAAACAATTGGTGTTTGCAGTTATTAAACAACTAAACGTCATTTCCATGTAAATTTTTTACCTTTTAAGCAAATCCGTGTATTCTTTTCTATTTTATAAGTGTTTATTGTTGACATGGCTAAATTTGGACACTTTGAAAAGTTTAATGTGTTAAGAGTTTACATTGTAAGTGATAAAAATGTAGTAGCTGCTGCAGAATTTGCTTGGAAATGAAGTTTAGTTGTTTAATAATTGCAAACATCACTTGTTACGAAATCATGGCAAACTTTAATAAGGAGATTTTTACAAAACTAGCCATATCTCGGTTATTTTTTGCAACAAATATTTAACACTATATATTTTTGAAAAGCTAAAAAAATGCTCTTTCATATAAAGCCATGGCCAACTAGGGTTGCTATTCACACAAATATAAGTGTACTTTATAACAAAAAGTTAGGGTCCCTTAAAAAAATTGTTTTTAAATTAAGCATAAAAATCTATCTAAAAAACCTTAATAACATTTTGTTCTATGTTAGTAAATAAAGAAGTTATAGTAAATTTTCAAAAATGATAAAATTTAATTTTTCGTCTGTAGTGCCAAAATGGAAAGTGATATAAATTTTTTTTACATAAGCGTTCGTTTCTCAATAATCTAGCCCAAGCGACCGATATCAGATTTTCGCTATTACGGTAACCGAGATACCCCGTAAAACATTGGAATTTGGTCTACCCTGTATAAGTGTATACCTACTTAAAGTTACGAAGCACCGGGAACAGATCCCCTGTGTGAGGCAGTTTTCGATTTACGAACGAGCTCTATGCATTTTGTTCATTATGTGTTAAATGTCTAGGCAAGCATTCCAGAGCCAATTCTGCCAAAATTGTATTATGTTATTATCACAGGCAGAAATTTTTGACCTAAAAAAAAATATGCAAGAACTTGACTGTCGTAGCGAAAGTTCGTAAGTCGAAAACTGCTTGTAAAGACGTAGTGCAGAACGAACCATTCAAATTTAACAAGTTAAGTCATAATCTGTGCAACAAGTTGTCATGTTGTTTAACGCTCTGTAAAAATATAAACTTAAAATCAAAGAATGAAACGGAAAAGAGGATTTAACAATAAATAAATAGAGTAAATAAAAAATGAATATGAACTCATCTTGGTGCTTTTAAAACATTCTTGTGATTTTTGTAAGCCTCATATTCAAGTTTTACAATATCCCCAATTGCAGCTTGCACTATTTATCCCGAATATTTTGGTTCAGAAAAAGTCTAGTAAAGCTTCGTGTGTTCCATGTTTGTATTGACATTTTTCTGCCTCTCATAATTTTCACCAACTTGCAATCGGAAGCTCTCTCTCCGTGTATAAAGGGGGAGCTCTAGCAACCCAGTTAAGTTGTGTAGCGTTTTCAAGTTTACCCTTACCCCAAAAAACTATTATGCCAGTGACCTTGAATCCCACAATAATCGATATTTCACTGCATGGCTCTTTGTTAAGCTGATTGAGAAAGTAGTTCCGCTCCCCCACTAGGTGCATTCGAAATCGTCTTCTGTATTGTCTGCCAATTTATGTATGTGCTTATACAGTGTGTTGCAAATTGCTTGTGCATCCATGAGTATCCTCAGAACGGTGAAGAGATGCGAAGTGGGTTAAATGGGGAAAAAATGCCCATTTAAAAGAAATGTTAATAGTTAACTTCGTTAAAAAAAAAAAACAGGTGGATCCAGTGGCGTGGCGAGGGTAAATGGCGCCCGGAGCATAGTTTTTTTTTGCCCCCTTTCTCGACCGTTTATTTATTGTAGTTTGTGAGTTTTATGATCTATTGTTTTGTGTATGATGTTAAATGATGTAGGAGCATTATTTATTTAAATATACTAATGATAATGACAACAAATTTTAATAGTATAATGGCATTTTAGTTTTCTGGTTTTAAATAAGTGAAATAAACGCAAAAATATTTTGTCTTCCCCCTCCAAGACTGGCGCCCGGGGCAACGATACACCCTTGCCCCCCGCCACTGGGTGGATCACAAATTATGATTAAAAATTAAAATTCCGTGTTGAGATTTCTTATTACAAAAATGCGTGTAAACAACAAAACCCCACAACAATAACAAGTTATGAATATTTTAATATCTCAGCTAAACATGTGAAACCATTATCTGATTGTGGTTTAATAAAAGAATGTATTGAAACGGCCGTTAACATTATTTGCCCTGAAAAAAAAACTTTTTTCTAATTTTATTTTATTTAGATTTACTGTGGCAAGATAAATTGATGAAATGGCAGAATACGTAATGTTAACTCTTAAATACAGGGTGTCCCAATTATACACCGCCAAAAAGTAGGTGCATATTCCTGAGTGAAAATGATGACCATTTGTCAAATATTTTGTTATCCGAAAATGCTTCCTTTCAAAGTTAGAGACCTCCAAAGATGCAAGAAAAAAAAATCGATTACGTCCTAGCCGTTAAAGCTAGAGCTATCAAACTCGGCCGAAATGTTTAGGTGTTTCCCATTGACTTTGTGGGATCATTATAAAGAAAACACGTAATTGGAAGTATGATTTATAGTCAGGTCATCCGCTTACCAGGCGAACAAGCTTTAAGTCAAGCATGACATTAGCCAACTAAGTTTAGTAAAAAAAATATTTGAGGTGTATAAACAGAGTTTGTCGATGCATCTTTAGCGCTAATTTTCTCGAAAACGGCTACGTTTACAGCAAAAAACAAAGATGGACGAATTTTTTCCTCGTAAGTCGTACTTTCTTATGGAAGAATGATATTTTCAATTTTATTCCAGAGTAAAAAAGTCTGAAGATGGTAAGCGGATAACCTCACTATAAATCATACTTCCAATTACGAGTTTTCTTTATAATTATCCCACAAAGTCAATGGGAAACACCTTAACATTTCGGCCGAGTTTGATACCTCTAGCTTAAACGACTAGGACGTATTCGATTTTTTGATATATTTTTTCTAGCAACTTTGGAGGTCTCTAACTTTAAAAGGAAGCATTTTCGGATAACAAAATATTTGACAAATGGTCATCATTTTCACTCAGGAATATGCACCTACTTTTTGGCGGTGTATAATTGGGACACCCTGTATATTGCTAATAAATTTGTATCTTATTCTCTTTGTCTTGGTGAATCAACGGATGTATCTAATACTGCTTCAACTTGTAATTTTGTTTCGTGGAGTAGATAAAGTTAAATGTTACTGAAGAATTATTCGATTTGGTAAGGAAGAAAGGTACTAAAACAGCTGAGAATCTCTATTTTGTATTAAAAAGTGATTTAGCAATAAAAAATGAGGAACTACGCTTCTGAATAATAAATTTAAAACAAAATAGTTTAGGGAATTCTTTGTATGTCACTGCGTTGCTCACATTGAAAATGTATGCGCGAAAAAAATCTGTTTCAAAATTTCTCCGGACCTTCACACTTGGAAGATTCTCCATGACCACTAGAAAGTGGTTAAAATTTCACAAAATTTCAATTGGCCCTTTGGCTTAAAAGGCTGCACGGGCCTGTTCTAGATTGCACATGCTTTTGGGGACAATTGAAAACATTTTCGTGATCGTTTTTTGTTTAGATAACGAGACAACTAAATACTCTGTGTACGTCTCTTTGTATCTTCCTTACAGATAGTCGTGGTTATTAAACAAAACAAAAAACCTGGCGTTCCAAAAATGCTTCAACTGTCTGGCCCATTTAGGACTAATAATCCACTTTGTTTATTCGATTTCTAGCGTGACGTGACATTTAAAAACACCATAATATTGTGTTTAACAGTCGCAGCTGTCCCTTTTTAAATCGAAACAGTAAATAAATAACCGGGAATGTAGGTTAATATTTGATTTTCCATACACGAGTGATTTGTTTCGAACAAAAACGTCTCACGTGTTTTGATAAGAAGTTATTTAAAAGGTTTTACGATAAGTAATAATATAATATTCTTACAATAGTCCATGGAATTTAAAGTGACTGCTAACTAAGAAATGTCAAGTGAGGGTTCAAATACCGGAATGACCATTGACCCTGCACGCTTGTAAGTGACCCAACAAACGACAGCTGAAATTCAACAGAAGAACATCGGCGGGTTTGGTGTACCACAGCCGACGTGGGTGAATATATTCATTACACGTGTAGCTACTTAAAATTATTTATTTCAACAGTTTTGTAGCGAGTTATGTGAGCGTAGTGTTGATTTTGAAACGGGATAGCTATTTTAAATGGGTTCACAACAAACAAAATGTAAACATTATCGTTTTGTCGCTGTTATTAGCCGATGCTCGGATTGTGGATGGGATTGTCATGGTTTTTGTCTTATTGGGGTCATTGCCGTGGTACAAGCGATTTTTTTCGTACATTCTTTCTGTATTTTGATCGGGGCGGGTTTGCAAGTCTGGTGCCCCGAGGCGAATTAAATCTCGACGCTTCTCGCGACGTCATGAACCGCTACGCGAATTACTTTCTCTGTCATGCTTTTGTTTTTTAAGAACCGCTAACCTTAAATTCGTCTTGTCTTCTTCTCTTGTTTTTATTGATGCAGAAATTGAGTTTTTTTTTTGATAAATTATTTTTTGTGCGATCGTACTAGAAACAGCTGTTTGACGGACGCGTTAGCAACCATAAAGTACTGCATTACCGGCCCTATCCTTAGCAACGGCCGTAAAGTTACTTTTCAAGCCGTTACTCTTAGCCACGGCCGAAAAAGTAACTTTTACGGCCGTTGCTAAGGAGAGCGCCGGTAATGCAGTACATACGCCGTCATCTGTCAGTGATAGAATGTCACGTAGTTTCTAACCTATATTTTTGAAAAATACTAAAAATTTAAATTGTTTTTAATTCGATCGCACAAAAAATGTAATATGCACCTCGGCCAAAACGTACTTTTTGGCCTTGATACATAAATAACTATTTTTAATTTAATTTCAAAACTGATTCATTTCATGGGAACGATCTATTAAAGAAAGTAGCTTACGAAGAACTCCATTTTGAAAAACCGAACCTAAAGTCTTTTACCTTTTGCTTTTTGCAAACAGATTCATGGCAACCAAAAAAGTTCGTGCGGTTTTTTTAATACAGATTGCCGTGAATATTTTTTAAGTTGTTATCGATAGCACTTCTTTATACAGGGTGATTGAAATGCGAGTTTAAGCATGGGGATCTCGCTTAAGGGTACCCGCACACTGGCAACTTTTCAATCTCGGTGATTAAATAATCTAGTTGCCTAAAAGTTGCCAGTGTGCGGGTACCCTTATTGTAATAGCTAGAGTATAGGTTTAAATTCGGCAAAGTTGTTAAATTTCGTGCTCATTAACAATCCGAAGAGAAATTGAAAATATCTCAAACAGTATCCGAGAAAATTAATAAAAACCGGAAAATACGATTTTTAAAAACCGTTGCAGTTTAAAATATTTTAAAGGTGTAAAAACATTACCGAAGCAACTTTTTAAGCCGAATCGGATGGTGGTCACAAATTTTTCCTAGATCGATTCGTTTTTGTTTTATGACAACCAACTTTATTTTTTCTTATGGGCGCAATTTTTGCTATTTACATAATCAAATAGCATTTATTTTTCTGAATTTATTGATGTATCACACATGGTATTTTACTTCTTTATTCATTGCCAAATTTAAAAAAAAAAGTTTTAAACAACCACTATAAATCAGGTTGGCCGGTCGTTGTAGTTTATGTTGTTTCCATGACAACCAATCAACAAACTAGAAGATTTGAAAGTCTATTACTTGTCAGATTAATAAATTCGTAAAAATGAACTTTAATAACGAAGAAAAACGCGATATGCTGCGAATTTTTTATTCATTGAATAGCAATCCTATATTGTCAAGATGTCAAGTCAACGATATGCAGAAAGAAGATAACCCTCACACACATATCTTTGTACGTTGGACAGAAACTTCAGAAAATATGGGGCTTTTGCCAAAAATGTGGCAGAAACGTTTGAGATGACAATTAAAAAAAACACATTTTTAATACAAACATATCCGGTAAAAACACTACAGAATTTTAAGTAAATTTGTATAAAGCAGTGATGAGGTACAACAAAACTTAAAAAAACTGTATAAAAAATTCGCCCCATATCGCGTTTTTCTTCGTTATTAAAGTTCATTTTTACGAATTTATTACGATGACAAGTAACGGAATTTCGAAACTTTTAGTTTGTTGATTGGTCGTCATGGAAACAACATAAACTACAACTTCATTTATAATGGTTATTGTTGAAAACCCTTTTTTTTTAAATTTTACAGTGAATAAAAGAGTATGAAAGAGAATTTTTGTGGATTTTCAAAAATATATAGTTTTATGTATTTGTTGCAAAAACTAACCGAGATATGGTTAATTTTGTGAAAATTTTACTATCAAAGTTTGCCATGATTTCGTAAACAAGTGATGTTTGCCATTATTAAACAACTAAACGTCATAAAAACGTTTAATAATTGCATACATCACTTGTTTACGAAATCATGGCAAACTTTGATAAGAAAGTTTTTACAAAATTAGCCATATCTCGGTTATTTTTTGCAACAAATATATAAAATTCTATATTTTTGAAAACCTAAGAAAATGGCCAACTAGTTTTTCTATTTGAAAATATATAAGTTTACTTCAAATCTCGAAAATAAAGGTCGCTTAAATTTTTGTTTTTTAATTATAAGCTAAAAAATCTATATCAAAAACCTCTATAACATTTTGTTCTATTTTAATAAATAACGCAGTTATAGAAAATTTTCAAAAATGATGTAATTTCATATTAAGGTTGTGATGCCAAAATGGAAAGCGTTATGAAAAATCTGATTGCAAAGGCGTTCTTTTCTCAAAAAATAGCCCAAGAGACCGATATCAGATTTCGCCAACTATTACGGTAACTAAGATACCCCGTAAAACAATCGAATTTGGCCCACCCTGTATATAACAATAAACTCGTTCCATGGAACGAAACATTTTTGAATGTTTACCAATAAGCACTGTCAGTATTGAAAGCCATTGTATTTTAATCGTACGAGAGGAATTTCAATTTTAAAAGCCAGGCGTCAGAATTAACAAACTAATCTTTATCAGTCGCGAATTGGTTCGTACCAAAAATGGTTCACCCAATTTAAACGAACTATTTTGAACGGTGCGTTTTTACCGTATAAGGCACGTAATGCGTATATTTTAAGTCTACGTTAAGATAAGCGCTAAACGCAACGAACGGATATTTTTGTTGGGAATCAACTGGTACTCGAAAGTGAGTTGTTTAACTGAATCGTTCTTAAACCATTCATATTAAGCACCCCTGGGCGAAAGAGCCATGTGGCCGTACTTTGTACCCATGCCGATTTAACATTCTTTCATTTACCGCAAAATTCTTATGTAATAAATTTAATGTCACAATTTCTAATCATCTCGTCGGTTAAGCTCAGCTCCCTGGCGTCCGTTGCGGTTTTTGTGGTGAAACACATTGGCACAGCAAGGAGTTTTGGAGATAAAATGTCGCGCTCTTCAAGGCAATTGACGCATTTAAAGGTTACTTAAGCTAACTACAGTAAACAAGAAAAACGTTATCGGTAATTATCTTTTGCTTATCTGGCCTTGACGTTTTCGCGAGAAATTTGTATAAGGTATTTCCAAAATGTCCAATAATTGAAGATTTCAAAAACTTTGTGATTATGAACCGTGTTGATGAACTTAAACAAATATTGATAAAAGTTTTTTATCCATTAAACAAATATTGCTGGAAGTTTCTATAAAATTCAGTTCCAATATATGCAAAACGTAATGTGTTTGATGTTTGAAGCACCTTACATAACTAATGATCTATTTTTAATAACAAAATACACAGGAATAGACTTATTATGTCAGCTATCTGATTGTGTCAGTAAATAACAATCTTAATTTTAGCAAAAAGTAATGAAATTATGCGATGAAAATGTAAATAAATGAATCACTTAGTTTACATACACACACTCTGTTTTATTTCGTGGTACGAATCAATAACGAATGTTTTGTAAATAATTGTTAATAATTATCGCAAATTGTTTTTTAAACTCGTTAATTTTTTTTATTGGAGTTTGTTATTTCATCATAAGCGAATTAACGTACATAATTTTGTTTCGTTATTATTGTTTTTTTACGTGAAAAAATTGAATGTCTTCGCAATCTTTTGTTTTATAAATCTGCGGTGTTTTAGTAGCAAGCAGTTGTTTAATTTGTGCATGATTGTGTTTTTACAACGACTTTAATTTACTATGTTTGTTAATGAAGATAAAAGATGCTGTAACCAATGAATCATCGTCTATTTAAATTTAGATTTTTTGCCAGTGGAAGTAAAGTTTGCCGATTAACATAGATATTTGCGTGTCCAATTAAGCTTGTGTGTAGTGTTTTCAGAATAAAATATTCTGATCGTATCTCAAGTTTTTCAAAGTGAAATGCCACCAACCTACATATTTATGGAAATATAATGTCGTTTATTTAATTTCAAATATGCGGTTCTTCGTTTCCACAAAATGCGTAATTTTTTTATGTGTAGTATAAAATTATTACTAAATTTGGTCTTAACGGTATATAGTAGCGTTTCGTATTTGTTTTTTCCACACTTAGATAGGGCTGTTTTTACATGTTTAAGAGTAATTCCTTGTTTTTGATGCAATTGTTTTAAAACAATTGCCAAAACAATTGAATACGATTAAGATTTGTACTTTTTACGTATGTTTTGGTGCAATAATATGACCTAACCCGGCTTAAATTATATACAGTGGCGTTTTGTATTTGTTTTTTCCACACTTAGATAGGGCTGTTTTTCACATGTTTAAGAGTGATTCTTTTGTTTTTGATGCAATTGTTTTAAAACAGTTGCCAAAGCAATTGAATTCGATTAAGATTTATACTCTTTACGTATGTTTATAGTACAGTAATATGACTTGATCCGCTGGGCCACCCTAACCACAGGGCTAAATGGGCTATAGCCCCGGGGCGCCAGCCTTTTGGGGCGGCAACTTTTCCGGCACTCAAATCAGTCTGACTTTTTCCAGTTCTGAATCTTTTGTGAAACCTCACCGGTCACCCCGGTCCCGCTTCCCCTCCCGTGTATTTTCTTATGAAGAGGGGCGCATTATTGTTGGTAGCCCATGGGCGCCAAATATCTTAGGACGGCCCTGTTGATCCGGCTTAAATGGTATACAGTGTGGCTGATTTTTCATTGTCCAGGTTATATCTGCTGAAATATTAAAGATACCAAAAAAAGTTAAATAAGAAACTTGTTAAACAAAAGCTGGTCTACAAAATGGTGCTAAAAATTTTGTTCCATAGCCTACCTATTTTTTAGAAAAACATACAACTTTTGTTTTTTAAATAGAACACCCTGTATATTTTCACAGAATCTTTTTCTAAATCTCTCTTCACAATGATATATCAAAAGTACCATTTTGCTTTTAAATTATGCTCAATATTTCAAAAAAAGAAAATTATTATAGCCGGCTGTGATATTGTTTTGTTTATAGCAAATACCTGTCAAATTTGTTTACATTACCAAACACTTGTCAAATCAGACAGAAATAAGTGTAATTATAATTCAGAAAAATGGACTATACAAATAATGAAAAAGTTGATATGCCGTGCCTGTGCTGTTTCCACAGCCGACTATAATAATTCTCTTTTTTTGAAATATTGAGCAGAATTTAAAAGCAAAATGTTACTTATGCCATATCATTATGAAGAAAAATTGATTTAGAATGTGATTCTGTGAAAATATACAGGGTGTTCTATTTAAAAAACAAAAGTTGGATATTTTTCCGAAAAACAGGTAGGCTATGGAACAAAATTTTTTGCACCAATTTGTAGACCAGCTTTTGTTTAATAAGTTTCTCATTTAACTTTTTTTGGTAACTTAAATATTTCAGCAGATATAAGCTGGACAATGAAAAATCAGCCACACTGTATAGTGGCGTTTTGTATTTGTTTTTACTACACATATGCCAAATAGGACTGTCTTTCACATGTTTAAGAGTAATTTCTTGTTTTTGATGCAATTGTTTTAAAACAATTGAATACGATTAAGATTTGTACTTTTTACGTATGTTTTGGTGCAATAATATGACCTAATCCGGCTTAAATTATATACAGTGGCGTTTTGTATTTGTTTTTAGTTTTTACTACACGTATGCTAGAAAAGGCTGTTTTTCACATGTTTAAGAGTGATTCCTTGTTTTTGGTGCAATAATATGACTCGATCCGACTTTGTTTTTACTATACGTATGTCAGATAGGGATGTTTTTTACATGTTTAAGATTAAATTCATGTTTTGTCGATGCATTTGTTTCAAAAAAGTTGCTAAAACAATTGAATTACATTAAGATTTGTACATTTTACGTAAATTAATGGTTCAATAAAATTGCTTCATCTGGCGTTTAGTATTTGTTTGATCCACACGCATGTCCGATAGGGTTGTTATTCACTTGTTTGGGAGAAAACTTTTGTTTACATACAATTGTTATGCAAACAGTTTTCAAACTACCTGAATACGATTAAGATTTGTAGATTTTACGATTAAGGTTGAGCCGTTCTGCGGATTTAGTTAATGGGGGTAACTACTCCATCCAAAAGATCTTGGAAATCCCTGAAGTAGTTTCCGGACTAGTTCCTTCCGATTTTGTTCGTGGAAAACATACACTCCGCGATGGCAGCGTGTTATAAGTTTCTTATGCCTGCTCTACACTCTCGTCGAACCAACCCGAACTTACCCGACCGCGAGAGTGTGGATGGTCCACTCGGGTGAGATCTGGACCGCTCGACTCGGCTCGCTGGCGCTCCATTCCGTGTCGGTTTTTTGTACCCGAGTCAAAGGATGCGACTGCCGACTGCGAACGGTCTATCCACACTCTTTTACAGTCAACAAAAGCTCTTGTTTTTGTTCATTTCAATTTAATGTTAACTTGTAATTTTAAGTACTACTTATAAGTTTATAATCTTGTGTTGTGTTGTGTGTTTCTATAATGGAGTGAGAATTATTGAATTCACCAGAAGGTTCAGTAACTAGCTCAGCTATCTGAGCTTCCATGCTACCCCTGAAATAAATAAATAATTTATATTGTAGCGAAAATTGCACCACACAGATAAAAAAATGTTACTTCCAAATATTCAGTATATTTACTTCAATTGTATGTACCTTGTTCTGTTCCGGTGTATGGCTGTCATCCACCATCTCCTCTTTTTCCAAGTATTCTTAGTTTTTTTTTCTTCAAAATTTTTTAAATAGTTGTAGTAGCACTTACAATAAAGATACGCAGCAGCTGCAACCTTTAAGGCGTCCATGTTGATACTGAGCCGCTCACCAGTACTGACGAGAGTGTGGATAGAGCCGCTCGGCTCGTTCACGCTTGACCGAGCCGCTCACCCAAGCCGCTCGACGAGAGTGTAGAGCAGGCATTACAGTTTCGAGAATTTGTTCTAGGAACTATGCTTTCTATATCTGACCGCCCCCCTCGCTACTATTACGTCACTAGATTATACCAATCACGCGTTCCACTGAGCGATAGAAACATGGCAGTGCTTGATGTTGGATAAGGAACGAGCAATCGAGCGGCCTTGTACATTTATAAGCAACATTCGCGAGCGTAAGGCAACAGTTGTTTGTAAGACGTAAACGCGAGAGTATCTTTAATATAGTTAATAAATCTTACAGTGGTACATTTAAACAATTTTTGTTTATAAAAGTGAGGGACAGCCACCATATGTCGCAGCTTGTACCATACCTCAATTTTGGGCTTGACGATTCCCAACCTCTTGATAGTGACTTTTTGTATACTTACGATTCAGTGGATAGTGCAAAAATGGTAAGATTTAATTTTACTTAAAAACAATACGGCTCACATGTCGCTCTAATGTAAAATTAATTATTTTGGAATTAAAAATTCGTTCCGGATTTTATTTTAGTATTACGGACAAATTTCCGAAACATTAGTTTTTGACGAACCGTGTATCGATTTGGTTACAATGTTATCGCGAGTGATTTTGCGCTTTCTTGCAATAAATAATGTACGCGACGTGTACCTTTAAACCGGTGATTCATAACCTGATTGGGTCGCCATACGTCTTCCATAGGTAATCACCAATCGAAAAATTTGAAGACATCTCTGCAACTTAAAAGTTTTTATTAGTTCAAAAAATGTCTTTAATAGATCAGATACGTGAATTTTGGGTATGTAGTGTTAAATTTAAGTGAAACAATCGATATTAAAACAAAAAACAATCGATATTAAAACAAAAAACAATCGATATACTCGACGGCCATTTGTTTTTTTTGTTTGTTAAAAAAAAATGAATAACTACTACCAGTTTGACATTTTGCCAATAGTTTTAACGTGTCATGCGGCGTTTTCGTTGTTTTCGCGCTCAAAAAACAAAAAAGCGCGTCCATTCGTCTACTGTTTTAATATTGTCCTTATAACGCGGAATATTTGCCCTCGTGTTTGTTGAATATTCAATTTGATTGATTTAAATTGTGATCGTTTAGAAGTGTAATAGGAAAAGATAAAAATACAGCACTGTTTATTCAAAATTCTTGCGTCACGATGTTCGTATTTTGCACTTTTAGACACCACGGCCAAGTTTTTCACTACCTTGTAGTTTTCTGTTAAAAATAAGCACAAATACTTCCTGTTTTGCTTTTGTATGTTTTTCGTAGGGGTATCTGTAAGTGTTTTTGGCATTTTTTAATGTGTAGGCGCACCAGAATGCCAAAAAAATATAAAATACACGCGCATTTAGCTAGAAAACTTCTAGAATCTTGAATGAGGTATGCGTAAAAGCTCAATTTTGATATTTGAGAACAATATTTTTAGTTCGTTTTGATTGCAACAATTTTTTCCTGTATCGTACTGTATGGACAATCTTTTTGAAAAAAAAATACAACGCTTTTGCCGTTTGGGCAAATCATAATTGACTAAAAACTGTTTGAAAATCGAGTTTTTATCATTTCTTGGCGAAGTTTAAAGTTGTTGTGCAAGATTTTCTTACGTTAATACAATTTTTCTTGTGAAATAAACAATTTGGTTCGGCTTTCAGATGATAAGTTTAATAATAGAACATAAATTGTGTGTGGGTGTTAAGAATTGGTCTTATCTTAAGTAAACCAATGACGACTGCATTACGCAGATGTTCTTTAAAAGTTCCGAACGTTCTCAACTGCAGTTTAAAATCGCAAATACATGGCACAACAATTGTGTTCGAAGTTTCGTTATTTTTTATGTAGACGATAACAGTGGTAATTTGAATTAAAATTGCTTCAATCCATTGTTCTTAAAATGTAAATTAACAGTCATTCCAGCTAGCGATAATGACCACCTGGTTATAAAATAATAGTAAAACGAGAGCACGTGCTCTCTGCAGAGCACGGCTGAGTCATGCATTTTATACCCATTCCTGCACAAATCAAACATCTCTCCATTTATTTTGCCTTTGTTGTCAGCTGCGGGCGAGCGTTTGTTTAACAAAATATGCAGAATAACAATGATAAGACATTGTTTTGTATTACGTACGTACATCGTGTGCTATTAGAACTTACTGCGAACGCATTCGCTTCAGCCTTGGCGAACATCGAGGAATGCTTCGATTTTCATTTATTTTTCAATTGTTTTTCATTTGTTTTTCAATTGTTTTTTAATTGTTTTTCATTAGCTTTTAAATTGCTTTTCATTTGTTTTTCAATTGTTTTTCATTTGTTTTTCAATTGTTTTTCATTTGTTTTTCATTTGTTTTTCATTTGTTTTTTATCAGTTTTTCAATTGTTTTTCATGTATTTACACCTGCTATGTAAAATATTGGCGATATACTGTACTAAATGCTTAAACATTATGTAAATCAATATCAAAAGGAAGTATGTGTATCCAAAACAGACAATAGGGCAAAACAGTCTTATCTTTTTCGCGTATTCGTAACGTAACACCTTTTTTGTTGTTATAGATCGCAAATAAATCGTATCTGTTTGTTTGCTATGCCAGACTATGTTGTTTATAAACAGAAGGCGGTGGTGCGTGAAATTTTTTCCAAGAAAATTAAAGCAATTTTCGGCTGCATAAGTAGTTCTAATTTCTTGCTTATTTTGCTGTTTAGCAAACATGGAATTCGCGTAAACAACTTGAAAAAATTTGCTGTAGAGTTGTTTTGAATGGTGAGCTGATTACGTTTTATTTAATAAGAAAATAGGTGCGCATGAATTGTGTATTATTATTATTATTTAGTAGCCGTATCCCCGTATCAGTGGTTAATCCCCCCTTTTTTTTTTTTGATTCTTGCATAAGATATAATGAGAAAAGTTGAAGTTTTTTTTTACTTGGTTAAATAATACAGTGTTTTTTGGAAAATGTATATGTGTAACAATTAAATAATAAGCCAATATTTTATTTATTTCGTGAACCACCATTATTAAATTTAGAAAATTTCCTTCACCTGTCAAATTTGCGTTTCCAACCAATCACTAATCTTAAATCTTCTGGAGACTACCAATAGGAATAGGAGCATTATTACACGGTAATAATTTTACATTCCCCTGTCAGATGTTGATCCTCCTGTCAAATTTGCGTTTTTGACCAATTAAAAACTCGGATTTCCTAGAAACGACCAATAAACATAATCATACACTGATAATATCCTTTTCACAATTAATCAACAAATTTTCATGCGTTTATTGGTCGTTTCTAAGAAATCTAGTTTGTGATTGGTCGAAAATATAAATTTGGAGTGGGAATTAAATATTTTGGTCTTGATAATATTTTGACGAATTTCGGCGACCAGTAGCGTTACTTTAATAAAGATTAAACCACACCCCTGACGCACCACTCTGACAGTACTTGTAAAATTTGACATAACATTTAATTTGACAGGTAGGTTAGGTGAATGAAATTTTCTGACAAAATATAACTCGTGCATTGCAAATAATCTACTCCTAATTTTTGACAAATTTTCACTCATGCAAGTTGAATCGGAAAAAATCACTCGTGCACTCGTGTTTTTTCAGCTCAACTTGCATTCGGGCATATTTACCAAAAATTATCGATAATTTTCAATTACTACTAAAAATTCACTTAATTTAAACTCCTTTGGGGATCTCGTTAAATATAAAAGATAAAGATTTGGTTAATCTAGCTAAAGTTGCATAAATTAGATCTCCATTTGCCGGAATATTCAGATGTTTTAAAAAAATTCCAAGGTAACTTGATAAAAGCAAGAAACAAAATGTTGCGATTTTTCAAATTTAATAACTTTTATAGTTTTATAAATAAAAATTTGTCCTTTTGTCAATTTTGCAAAAATCTCTCACCAAATAAACGTATAGTATTAGTTTCCATAGCACACTCGTTTACGAAGATATCACAGCCAACTTTTGTTTTCTTGCGGATATTTGATCCATATTTGCTTTTTAATACGTAACATTTGTTTTTCTAATCAATGATGTATCACAAAAGTAGATTCAAAACCAAAAAACCCTAGAGCAAATGATATATCTTTCCGAAGGAAAAAATAAACAAATGCTTAGGTAATATAAATATAAAATATAAAATTAAATATAAAATTAAAAAGTTTAGTGTTAAATCTTTGTTACCGAGTGTGCTGTGAAAAAAATTATACGACCAGATTATTTTGCATGTAAAATAATCACAATTTATATTCATAATGTTCATGCTCAAAACTCAAAAATATATTAAATAAAACACAAAATCGTCGAATTTTGATTTTTGTTCTCATCTTTAAAACATCTGAATGTTGCTGTATTTTGAGTTCTATTGTATGTGACTTTTTGCTTATTTAACCGAATCCATATCTCATATTAAGCGAGATTCCCATAGTGCCCTGCATTAAGTGGTGCACCCTGTTCTTTTGTTTTACTTTTTTAAAGCAGGCTTTTGTTTCAATTAGGAGTATACAGAAGCGTCAAACCATGTTTTTTTTTTGTGTAAATTATTGATTTGACGTAGATTTTTATGCGCACACCTAATTATATAAATGGAGCTAATTACTATTATTAATGTTTCAATGTTAGTTGAGTGTTTATGGCAATTCATGCTGCATAAACATAGCATTAATGTGTCCAACATGTGCTCGTAGAGCAGTGACCGCTAGAATCGTTGAGGTTTTAGTTTTTTTTTCTATTAAGAACTTTTGTTTCGTATTTAACTTTCTTATCTTGTTTTATAAGTGTTCCGCTTACTCTCCTACCTGTATAGGAGTTTCCAGCGATAGGTGACGTCATGTTCCCGTTTCTTGATGCGTCATAACTTGTGGCCCAGAGCAAAACGGCAAAATGCGCTGATGGTGTTACGTGATAGCGATAGAGGCCCATATATTTTATATTTAAAAGAAATGTATTTACAACCCTTTCGTATCGCTACGCATGCAATAATATCATTGATTTTGTAATCTCAGCTAATAAATAGTTGTCGGCAGATAATGGTAAAATATACGAAATTTGTAAAAGCGCACACGTTTTAATTTCTTGATTACATCTAATTGTGGGTAAGTTTTAGGTTTTAGTTGTGTAAGCGTTTTATTTGTTAACGTGTTTTTGTCCTACCTAACTTTACTTTGTGATAAAATTTTACTTAATTCGTTTATTTTTCGATAGCAGATGACCTTGTTTCCCAGTTTAAACAAAGATGAATTCCAATACTTCACGCGCAAAAGTTGTTGCAACCTTAATCAATTGTTTGAGGGTAGCTGATTACGGTGTTGTGTTACATTTTGGCCGTTTGGCGTCAAATTCAAGAACTGTTTTGTTATTGTATTTATATTTATAAGTTATTGATTTAAACTAATGCAAGGTTCTCTTATTTAAAAAAAAAAACAATCTGACAGGATGCTACGTGACTTTGCCCATGCAAAAACGACAATGGTAAACTAATTTAACAAAACATCATTATCGGAGAACATTCTTCATCGCAGGGCCGGCTTAAGGTAGCAGTAAATGTTGTAGAAGCTTGGCAGGCGCCAAATAACGAAAAATCTCTGATAAATCAAAGTTTCTCTATTAACAAAAACAAACAATTCAAAAATGATTTCTGTAGTAATTTTGAGCACTTTTTTTTTTTTTGAAGTTGCAGTACGTTGAAATAGTTGGTCTGTGGCTTTGGACACTTGAGCCGACCCTGTATGCCGTTTTTGACATTAATCTCAGTTGCTGATATGCATATAATCGCACGAAATTCAGCTCCAATTTTTTTTTTTTTATATATTTCTCCTATAACAACTGCAAAACAGAAAGGCGCTCTTTTTTTTTTTAATTTTAAATTCTGAGTTAAAATTTGTTTATGAAGATTTATTTATTTAAGGTAACGAAATTCAGCTCCAATTGGTTGTTTATATTAGTTTATATTATAACAACTGCAAAACAGGGGAAGACGCTCTTTTGTTTTTTTTTTTTTTTAAATTTCGAGTTAAAATTTGTTTGTGAATGTCTAAGCAACAAGCTACTAGACTTTGTAGCAATTAAAAGTAATAATATCCGTTTGGCGTTCCAGTTTGCGAGTTGTGACGTGTGAGCAACAGGTTGTACAAGTCTGCACATGCTTTCTGGCGCCCGCCGCCGCCGCCGCCTTAATGCAATGTTGTGCAACACCGCTATACCATGCCGTTTGGTACCAGCTTCCAGCCGGTATAACCCACGATGTCCGTTCCATCGTAATGCTATTTCATAAGTGAAATACTTCGGAAGGCCACTGACGTCAGAGTCATGTGAGTTATCAGTATCTGACAGGAGAAAACAATTCCAACTATTCCCGCCGATAAGTTAGTATTCTGTCGGCCACTGTGTAATGTGCGTCGTTTTTTGTTTTGAATTCGTAGTTATTCAAGTCTTTGTTTCGTCTTTTGTTTCGTTATCAGAAACTGTTTTCAGTCGAGCGTAAATTGTTTTACACGTCAAGTTTTGTGTGCCGAGAGTTTTTGCGTGACACTTAAGGATTGTCGTCAAAAATTAGGTGAGTTTTGAACGCTGTCAATGAGGTTCTTACGTGTATTAGTTTAATTATGTGTGATTTTAAGTTTCAAATTACCTTGTTTGTATCTAATGCGCAATAAACGAAATTTTATTGCTGTCACGCCAGTGTCTCGGGTGTGTTGCAAGTTGAAACCCGTCAATTTCTGGCTAAGCACGTTGCTGAGCGCCTTTATGGAGGTTTTTGACGCCCTAGCGGCTATTTCAATTGATTTTCAGTGAGTGTAATTTCACAATTACGCCAGTTATTGCGTGATCACGTACTATTTGTTTTTTTAAAGAAAATTATGACCTATTTTCCGACACGTAAATAATTGTGTTATTTAGAAGCCGCCCTTGCAATATACTGTTATAAACTTGTCATTTTATACAGTTTTTTATTATTTAATTACAATTTATTCAATAGTTAATGCGTCTGCACATTTTTTTAACAGTAAATGTCGCATAATTTGATCAAGTTATCCATCTTCTGGTCGCAAGTAGCGTTTATTTCGTTTACCTGTCGCACCGGAAACTGGGAAATTTCAACTATTTAACCACAATATCCGGTTTTACTTTAACGACAAACCAAAGTAGATTTTGTAATGTTTCAAGGTTGTACATTTCCACTTGTTTTAATAATTATTACATGTGTTTGTGTGCGTAAACACATGTAAACAAAAATCCAAAATGCAAGACGGGAAGGTGCTCTGAGCTTGAATTGAAATCACTAACATTTTTAAGTTTGCGAACTGTGTCGAATGATCATCGCATAATAAAAATATTAAAATTCATTTTCTTGGCGTGTTTGTATGTGAAAATAGATATATTTTAGCAAAAATTGGTAAACTGCTTTGGTAATCGCCTGAGTATTCGCGAATTCAGTTGTAACTGGAAGTATTTTACCGTGTTAGACTAATTTCAAAACCTGTTGATGGGGCTTTTTAAAACATTCGAGGCCTTGGGCTGTCGACGTTTTTAAGACTTCCACTAGATCCAAAATTTTTGAACTAAACTTTGCAATTAGCGTATGTATAAGCATATTTGTTAATATTTTATTTACATCATTTAGAACTAAGTTAATTAATTAGCAGAATTAAAAACTGAGGCCCCTTAATGTGACGCCCAAGGCATTGCCCCCCTTTTCCTCTCACTCCTCTGTACACCATTTTTAGTGGCATGTACTTCGGCAGCCAGGTACTTGCTTGGATTACTTAAAAAAAGTTCAACCGCCAATTTTCATTTATAACTCGAGACGTGACATTGCACGCCCCCTTATTTTAATTTATTATTAACAATAACAACAACAATGCAAAGTGGAAATAGGTTACATACTTTGTTTGGATAACAATACGATTTTAATGGCCAAGGCGACTGTTATTATGTTAAATAAGTGTTTTCCACACACTGTTCCACAAACATAGTCTTGACCATGCGTTAAAAAAATTTTAAAGCCTCAATAAGTTTCATAAATGTAGAAAAACGGCTCGAATTTATTAAAAATTAGTGCTTTTGTTTTTTAATACAAACGATTAGTGCTTTTTTTTTTTTTAAGAAAAAACAAAATATGCTTTTGTTTTTAAACAAATGAATATTTTGCTCGACAAAAGAAAAACGCTTGTAAATATATTTTTTGTTTGTGGCCCGTTACTATCATCAAATTGTTTTTTAAAGAGCGTATCGTAAAATGAAAATATTTGCAAATCCTGTGATATTATTTCTTGAAAATAAAGTTTTAAAGAAAAGTCAAATATATATTCAACTGTTTCTGTAGCATTTTCTATACCTTGGTGTAAAACATGCAGCTTGGGGAAATGCCAAGTTTGATAAGAGAGTGATAAGTACGATAAATCAATCAAATGAGGATGTGTTAACATAAATAACGCTCATGTTGCAAAACTAGACGGGAAACATACAAAGGAAAAATTGTTGCTTTAAAATTGTAGAGCTCTCTTGCCATTTAAGCAAAATATTAAATTTTGTTTTGCTTAATAAGAGTGGGAACAAACACTAACGCTCTTTCTATGCGTTTTTATATACTGATAGGAATTATATAAATAAATAGGTACAATTGTAAGCGCACTTGCGCTTGTTAAAAGAACCAAAGAGTAGAAAAAGCCTTGAATTTAAATAAGCCTGAGAACCTAGAATTCTAATTACAAGAAAATAAAACAACGTTTATAGTAACGCACATGGCCGATGTTTAATATAACACTGCAAAACAGTTGCATATCGTATATTTCCACTCGCTTTTCTTTGTTCTGAACTTTTGTGTTGCACTTATTTGGATGAACCGGAGGTCATGCATTAAATTTTCTGCAATGGGATTAATTAAATACGTTTACAATTGCCAAGTGCTTTAAGGGAACGTAGTTTTATGTAAAAGGTATTTTTCTGGGTAATGTTTTGAAGGTCGGTTTGCACATCTGCAAGCCAAGTACATTTGCCATTGTACAAAATGTTTATTGCTTTTGCACTGGCGGTGACTTTGTGCGTATTGAGTAACTCTATTAGTTAAGAATGTTTCTTTTTGCTCTTAAGTATTGGCCAACAAAACTCCATTAAAGGACAATTATTAGCAATGTGTGTTGGTACTATGTCTTGATAGTAGTCGTTTGTCTTGTTTCGTTGTTTTAAGAATGCTCATTTGTCTTCGTTGCTACGTTGTTTGAAGAATGCTCATTTGTCTTCGATGCTTTAAGAACGCCTATCTGTTTTTTCTGTACTGATCTGTTTCAATGCTTTTAAGTAAATTAAAGTGCTTTTAAAAAAATCTATTGATTTAAAATATTCGTCTCTTAATCCTAAATTATATTTATCTCTGTGAAGCGCCTGCAACACTTGAAGCACACGCTCCCTTGTTTTGTTTTTCTGTGTAGGTACTAGTTTTGTTTTGTTTTTGTTATAAAAGCTACGCCCTTCGTTTTTTTTTGCTATAAAAATACATTATAAACAAAACAAAGTCATTAAACACGTTCATCGTTTATTAATGCTTTTATTGTGGCTATGTGTATTAATTTTGACGAATGTTCTGTAAATCTTGCTCATTTGTTTTTTTCTTTAGTTTTTCCCCTATAAGTTATGAGATATTTTTCGATGCTCTGTTGTTTTAAAAATGCGCCGTAAGCGTTAAAAACGGCGCTTGGTGGCGCTTCTTTAAATCTCGACGTACGTAGGTAGGTTTTGTTTTTATTATAAAAGCTACGCTCTTCGTTTTTTTTTTTGCTGTAAAAATACATTACCTATAAACAAAACAAAGTCATTAAACGTCGTTTATTAATGCTTGTATTACGGCTATAGTATTAATTTTGGCGAATGTTCTGTACATCTTGCAGCATGCTCATTTGTTTTTTTTTTCTTTTGTTTTTCCCCTATAAGTTATGAGGTATTTTTCGATGCTCTGTTGTTTTTAAAATGTGCTTCAAGCGAAAAAAACGGCGTTCAAATATTTTTTTTATGGCTTAATTAAAATTCTTGGTGGCGCTTCTTCAAATCTCGACGTACGTAGGTAGGTTTTGCGCGACATTCGTATCTTGTTTCACCTTTTGTCCGTCTCGATATTTAACGGTGGTATGCAGAGCATTTCCGATCCGGCGTCTGACTCACCCACTCCGACTGACAACGTTATGTGACCCTCGATTAACCCACGCCAAACAATCTTGTTTTACATTTGGTTGTTCCACTTGTTTTTAATAAGAATCCTCTCGCCCCCCCGAAGGACGAATTAAGTTTTACAACGGTAATAATGGAAAAACCACGCGAAACCGCTCGGTAATACTACGCGAGTGCGACGAAGATGTGTTTTGGTTACCGCCAGGTCTTTGCGCCGAAAACAAGTTCCTGATTTTAAGAATTTTGTTTTAACAGCTTTACATAAAAGTTCATGTTAACAGCGATTGGTCACTGTCTGTCGTTAACTCTTAAGCGAACGTGAATTTAAAAAAAAAACACGCTTTTGGTACATGATCTATTCGAATGCTAATTCTGTTTAAAAATAACGCGTGACAGATTTATGCAAAATCAAATTGCCTTTGATTTGAGTCCAAAATTGACTGGCGTTACTACTTACGTTTTTTTTTCGATATTCGAAAAAAGCCATTGTTTGCTCTCGCCAACCCAAATTGCGTGAGCAGTTGAATTGTTTGGGCTCCAGAAAGAAGGCCAGCCCAAATTAACACACAGTTCTAAATATGATTTTGAACCTTAAAAACACTCGTTTTTACTGGTAAAATTCGAAGGTTGGATCAAATTCAAATGTTTTACGGGGTATCTCGGTTACCGTAATAGTTGGCGAAAATCTGATTGATCTTGTTGCTGTTTAACCAACAACCCTGAAGATGTCCCTGAGGAAGGAGGACGAAACATCCATTTTGGCATTACAGACAAAAAATGAAGTTTACTCGATTTTGAAAATGTACAGGGTGGTCCAAATTCGATGGGATTACAAGAGTAGCTCGCTTAATAGTCAAGATAGAGAAACGGTTAAATTACCAAAAATGTGCAGTTTTTTGGGACAAATGCAGAACCGTTTTCAAAATTATTCTATCATTTCCGGTTTTTGAGTTAATGAAAAAAGTGTTTTTTTGTTATATTCATAATGTGTCATATCTCGGTTATTGTTTTAAATATCGAAAAAGTTAATGGAGATTATTTTTAGATATTTTATGTACATTTTGATTGTACTAAAAAAAATTACGCTCACCATTGAAAAGTTATGACACAAACTTACCTTTTTTTTAAATGGAAGCTGTATGGCTATTTAAATTTCTTATTTTTTTCCCCATCCCAAATATATAAGGGTTGATGTATTTATTTTCAACAATACGAAAGTTACAAAGGTTTTTTAATTATTTTTTTTAATGTAAAACAGTAGGCTGTGAATACAAAAAAAAAAGAAAAATCGGAAATGATAGAATATATTTGAGAACTGTTCTGAGTTTGTCTCAAAAAACCGCACATTTTTGGTAATTAATCGTTTCTCAATCTTGAATATTAAGCTAGATACCCATGTAATCCCATCGAATTTGGACCACCCTGTACTATACCTTCTTTAATTTATAAAAATAGAACTAAATGTTCTATTTTTTAAAACTTTTTTGTTTAATTTTTTAAAATAATTTAACATAAATTACGCTTATCGGTTATTTAATGGCAAACATTGCTTGTTTTTGAAATCATGGCAAACTTTGGTAATAACATTTTCACAAAATTACTATAGGTACATATGTATATCGGTTATTTTTGTGCAACAAATGTATGAAACTTGTACATATTTTTGAAAAGTTAAAAAATGCGTTTTTAGATGAAGTCATGGCCTACTTGGGTTTTCATTCAAAAAATATAAGTTTGCTTCATATCTCAAAAGTCAAGGTCTTAAAAAAATCACTTTTAAAAAGGCATAAAAAGGTTTATAAAAACCTAAATAACATTTACTTTGATTTTTATAAAAATAGGAATTATAGTTATTTTCAAAAATGATGAAATTTCATTTTTCGTCTGTAATGCCAAAATGGAAAGCTATATAAAAAATTTGATTAGATAGACGTTCTTTTCTCAAAAAAACAACCCAAGAGACCGATTTCAGATTTTTGCTAACTGTTACCGCAACCCCCGTAAAACATTTGAATTTGGTGCACCCAGTACAGTTCTAAATACGATTTTTTTCTCTCGAGATTTTGAACCTTAAAACGCTCATTTCTATTGGTAAAATTCGAGCACAGGATTTAACTATATACTTCTCTCTGTAAATAATATACGTATCTATATTATTCAATATTTTTGTAGAGTTTAGACACAAAAAAAAAACTTCTTGAAAGTTGTACAACTTGCAGTTGTATCGTCTTGTGTATTCTAATTCTGATTTGTTTTCGTCTTTCTGCACTTAACTATTTTATTAGTTTTCTTAGCCGTGATGTAAAGGTCATCTTCAAGGCTGTTCGGAATTACGCTAACGAATGAAAATGTTGAGGTAGTAGTCTATAGAAAAATCTCTGTCATGCATTACGTCATCGTTTTGGAGTAAATTGTTTGCAGATGATGTGTCATATTTCCTTATTTGCTTCTTAATCTTTTTTATAGCGCGTAAGAATCGGTAGAGTAGATCCGAGAATCGTTCCATTCAACAGTGAGGCAGTGAAACTGTGAAGTGGGCAAAATGTGTGTGTTTTATAAGAACAAAATTTGTCTGTGTGGGTCGTCCGTCGAAACAAATTTCAAAATTTTTGAGCAGTGGAACTTAATAGCTATTGAAATGTGTGTGTTTGGCGGACGATAAAAATTGCAAGTTTTTGTAAAATACCAGTGCACCAGCAATTTTTACGATTCCTTATCGGTAGTTTCTAATTATTAACTTATTTATTATAATCGTTGTTGCTCACCATTGGCAAAATACGAATCGAATTATTTGTTGAGTAAAAAACATTTCACAAATGTCGTTTTTGTACATTTTATTAGTAAATTAACGTTATACAGTGTGTCCAAAAGGAATGGAAAATGCTATATATCTCAGAGAATATCCACTTTAGGGAAAAGTTTCGAATAAAAGTTGTTTGGTACTAATTTTTCCACCCATAAGACAAAATTTAAATTCGTATTTTTTTTTCGAAAACAAAAGCGCAATGAAAAACAATTGAATTTTTTTAAATGACAAGGTACCCCTATATTATACTCATTTGATAGAGAATTTTTTTCTCTTTTCAATGATGGGGTTACCTTAATAATTAAGTTTATGCTAAGAGACCGGAGAATATCGAAAATTTAAAGGATCGTATTAGAGAAATTACACCTGAAATGGTTGGGAATGTTATAAACGGGTTTAAAAACCGAGTTTATCATTGCCAAGCTGTAAATGGTTCACAGTTTGAACACTTATTGTAGATTTCGTCAAAAAATGTTAGTTCTTATGATGTTTTTGTTAAAAATAAATACTAATCGATTAAAATAATTTTTGCGTTTTTCTCAAAAAGGGGCTTAAGTAAGGGTACTAAAGTTTTGCATCATTGAAGAGAGAAAAAAAAATCTTTATTAAATGAGTATAATATAGGGGTACCTAGTCATTTTAAAAAATTCAATTGTTTTTCATTGCGCTTTTGTTATTCGAAAAAATAGAATTTAAATTTTGTCTTATGGTGGAAAACTAAGTACCAAACAACTTTTGTTCAGAACATTTTTCCCTAAAGTGGATATTTACTGAGATATATAGCATATTCCATACCTTTTGGACACTGTATATTTTACCTTTAAAACGCTTGGTACAGGTTTGGCTTGTTCTAACTTTTTTTTTTAATTAAAAAAGTTAATTGTAGCTTGAAAAAAACGCCCAATAACAATGACAACTTCCCTGCGTTAATCGTATTATGAAAAAGATTTTTTAAATGACAATTAAGCATGTGATCACGCTATCAGCATAATACCAAAACTATTATCACTAGAATTATATCAGAGTAGGCTGTGGTTTAATGAGGAGATAAGCGCTTATTGTACAAATGTTTGGATTTAATGTTGCTTCATTTTAAGCTTACTAATAATATCGAAACTGAAAAATTGTCTTTTCGTTTTTTCGCTATAATTTTTTTATGTATTAAAATTTTAAATATTCCGTGAGAACTTCCTGGAGGCAACTATTCACTCCGAATTTTAGTGATAATGATGAAAGAAGAAAGTTAAACCAGAAAAGCCTACGAAGTAAGATCACAGGGAAAAAACAAAAGATACGTTTGGAGAGAAAAAAAAACAAGAAGTTCTTACTTTGCCAAAAAAAGCCGTTTTTTGCACAATCGCGATACTCTTGGAGAAAAAAAACCAGAAGTTCTTGCTTTGACGAAAATACTGTCCATTCGGTTACCTGTAAAATGCCGTTTTTTTTTTAAAGTTATAAATGGCCTTAAAATATAACTTTTAGGCGCGCGCCTATCTGGATTATATTTACCAGATTTTACTTTTGCAGAATTTTAAAGCAAATATAAATTGGAATCCTTACTTTATTTAAAATTAACACATTTGGTTATTGCACTTCTTGCACGACATTTTGCTTTAACCGTCTTGGTACAACTAGTTCATCCCCCAACGTCCATATTTTGAGGTGGAATTTATTAAGTGCAAATAATGTAGTAAAAGTTACGTACAACGACATTACTGGCGGCGTATCTGGTGAAAGATTTGCTCACACCAAGGTTATAAAGTGTTTGGCCATACTCCAAAATTGTATCTGGTTGACGTTGACAAATCTATTAACTAAGTGCGTTCTGCTAAGTTAAATTACTCAATAGTTTTTCCCGAATCAAAATAAATAAATTCGGGTTAATAGTAACCGGTGTTAAAAGTAGAAATGATACCGGCGCAGCTTCTTGATACAGAAGAGTTTTAAAGACGTAATACAGTTGCGTGCATGGGCGTCCGTAGAAAATTATCCAGGGAGGCAAAGCGTGCATACAAAATTGCTCACAAATGATACTTCAGGAAAGCGTCAAAATAAGCTTTAACCAACTTTTAACTTTACCCTTATTCATTTGGTCAGTAATAGAGTACTCGATTCAAGGGGACATGGAGCAAGTGCCCCGTTTGCCGTCCCCTGTGGACGGCCATGGTTCCGTACTTTATAATTCCACTTTTTCCATACTTGAATGATACTATTTTTGATGACAGCATTCTAAAAATTGCGCCGGATTGCCCAAAAAAAACTCGAGTTATGCAGTTACCTCATGAAAAATCAACCGCCTCTTTCTTTCCGTGTGTCGTGCCAAATAAGCTAGCAATTCTGTTTATCAAGCGCTCCAAAAAATTACTTACAGGCAATCGAAGACGCTGTTTACCTCGTGTGTGTGTGTTTTTTTTTTGTCTGGAATGTGCTCATTGGCGCTTTTTTAAAGCGATTAATTTTCATCGTAATGTTCTTGCAATAAGCTTCTTGTTGATAGAGGCATATTTTAGAGTATCAAACGGAAGTTGTGGCCATTAAAATGGCGCCATTGTCGCGCCGAGAGCGTGCAGCACACTTGATGTTACATTGTTTTGTTTCGTTTTTAAGGAACTTAGCGCTCTTTTATTTTCATTTGATTTGCATCAATTTATGTTCTCGTTTCTATAATTTTGGGTTTTGTAAAACTCGGTCGTCTGAAATGTGATTTTACGATTTTTTTAGTCGTATTTAAGTTGTTTATAGGAGTTGTCTTTCATCGGTAAAGATAACGTGCGCAGATATTTCGCAATATTTTTTCAACGATGCTCAAGCGATTAAAAATTACGCAAAAGTTCAAAATAAACATGTGGGACACCACAAACATACATTTTGGTCTCTTTTTTGTCACTGAACTGTTAACAATTAAATTATCTGCAGTGATTTGTGATACTTGTATCGGGTCATGCTGTTGGGTATTAAATTAATGGGCTTCTATGATAACCTACATAAAAAAATTCGCTTGGGACTGATATTTTTCGATATTTATTTCAAGTTCAGCGACTCTCTGTTTGTTTTCATTACTGTGCTAAGTTCACGCGCGATGTACAGCGTTAATCTTCTCGAACCGTTTTTTGCCGCTTCGTTTTTGTTTTTGGAAAAACAATCTGCACATCGACGACGATCTCTCGGGTCGTTATTGATGTTTGATTGTTTTTCGTGATGTTTTTTATGATGCAGAACGCGCGAGTACGTTCGTAAAAAAAGTGCACACATGTAAAAAGCGAAATACGGTTGATATAAATAAAACTACAGCAGATTGTGCGAACTGTAGGTTACCTCGAGCTAAAAACAGCTACTGTGGGCGACAAACGAAAATTCCCGCTTGGCAAAATCATTCTTAGACTCGCTGTGCCTCGGTGAAAAGCTGCACGGCGACGTCCTTACGAACGAACGAACCGATTAATAACGATATTCGAATATCATTGTTGTTATTTACTTTATTTTGAACGTTAATTTTTTAAGTTGTTTGAATCGATTGTTAATTACTGTTGGCGCGATTGACGTGGTCATGGATCAAAAGGAGATAGCGAATATTTTGGCCCAGGAGTTATTTTATCAACAGGTATTGTCCATTTGCAAATTTATGTTTGTTATTAGCTACTAAATTTATCCAATTACGGCTTTAATAACGTCGACGGAAGTTGGCGTAAATGGAAGTGCTGATGCGCAAAAGATTAAAAATATTACTAACCTCCGTTTTTCGCGACTCTAACGCTGTGTTTGTGGCTTTTATGTAATTACTCCACATCTGTATCGTTTACAATAAACAGCTCTGCGAAGTGTTACCGATTTTTTCACGTCTTTTCCGAGAAAATTCATTATAATTCACGAAAACACGTATAGGGTGATCCAGAAATCATTACCGCATCGATATCTCGTTTGTTTTTAAATATAATCACAACAAATCCTATATACGAGGCAGATTCGGAAAGTGATAACCTACTGGCCATTAACAAAACAGAGAATTTATTTTTAAATCATTAAATTGTTATCACAATCTTCATATTATCTTAAACTACTTCTCTACATTGACCCCCTCTTTAGCCGTTAGAGGTGCAAGGATAGTGGGTAAGGATGTGGATAGTCAAGGATAGGTGGAAGTACTGCCACAGCATTTGCCCTAACTGTAGAGGAAGCCACCTGAAACCTCTACAATGACAGTCGGCACTGGGATTCGAACCCATGACCTTCCGATTACAAGTTAGGTTGTTGACACAACCAGCCACCGATGGGCCATAAAGCAAGGCCGCCTTGGAATATAACCATTCCTGCGCCGCGCCTTTGACGTCATCGTCGTAAAAGAAGTGTTGACCAGCAAGGAACTTCGTTAGATACAGGAACAGATTAAAGCCACTTGGCGCTGGTGATGGACTGTGGAGAAGTGGCCTATTGATTCCTAGTCGAATGACGTGAGGGCTTGAGGTCGAGCAGCTCCTCGGAGGGCGTTTCAGCACCATTTCCGAGAGTTTAAACCGATCTGTCATAATTTTGTGGAGACAGTTCTTAAAATTTGCGAAAAACGCAAAGAAAGTTATGAATACGTTAAAGGAACAATAATGTAGGAATGGCTATCTTCACAGGTGGTACTCTTCTATGAAAAGGGTGTTTACAGAACCCCCCTTATGATAAATGTGGTACTATTTTATGAAAAGGGTGTTTGCAGAAGTCCCCTTATGATAAAGGTCACAGTATTGATGAAAACTATGTAGAGAAGTTGTTTAAGTTATTTTCACTACTGCTTGTCTTCATGGCCTACTGATCATACACGTTTTTTATTTTTAAAAAGAACTTAAACAGAAGAGTTTATGTATCTTGTTTTACTTTAAAAGTTAAAACCCTACTACCTAGTACCATTTAATAAAAAATGCATAATATCACCTTTTTGAAATCCACAGAAATTTCAAATTAATCTTTATATAATTGTATTCAGCTTTTCTCATAGTTTTGCCTTGGAAATTCTTAAACTGAGCCAGAGGAAAGTTCTACAAACGGATGTCGGTATAAGGAAAAAAGAGATAAATTTGTTTTTGCACTTCTCGAAATTTGATTTCTCTGGAATTAGTTGTGAAATAGGAAACACAAGTTTTGGCTCCGTCTCGACGAATTCTCGGAAACGATCTTTGTTGGCTTTCACAACGGTTTGCCAGAATCGGCGAAAATTTTGCTTGCGATTTTATTTAATGACATCCTGTATGGATTAAAAAAATTGCATTTAGTTGCTAGATTTCTGGCACGCAAAGACGGTATTTATTTCGAATGCAAACCACAGCCAAAGGAAAGATCAAACTTGTAGTTCATTCATTGCTTGCAGAATTTTTTCTTGCTTGTTTTGTGTATGATTTAGGTAGCACAATTGGTTAAATTCAAATACGCATTATGTAGTCAGATGCAAGTACAAAAATTAAGTAATTGCTTTTGTTTACTACAAACTTAAACAGGTTTTTTTATCTTTAACTCTACTTACGTTGGTAATATTTAAAACAATACAAAACAATTTAAACGGCAATTTTAAAGATAAGCTATAAATGGATTTAAAGAAAATTATGCATAACACGTATTTCGCAAAAGATAGTTTTAAGATAATGAATCAAACTTGTGAATAAATCACTTATTTATTGAGCCAATTAGTTTACAAATTTCGATTATATTGATAATTATTATATATTGCTAGAGTTTTTTCATTTTGTAATTTTGGTTGAAGGGTGTTTAATTTTTGGACAAATTTTAGAATTGTTTTTTAATTCTTAACACTATTGTGGATTTTTTTTAGCAATTATTGAACAAGTGTTTTTGAGGTATTTGACCCTTAGATATACTTGTATTTGTACTTTTAAGAGACAGTTCGTCTTAATTTAAACAAAATCGTCTTTAGTGTCTCTATCCCTATAAAAATAAGAAGGCGCCAAACATTTTTTTCTGGTTCGACACACACACAGAACTAAAAGAAAACTGGTTATGTGTTCCCAAAATAATGGGAAAACTTTGTAATTAAGTAAGGTTGTCTATTAAAAGAGCTTATCATTTGTTCTTAATGCTAGTTATGTATGTACATTGCAAAATGGCCAACTTTTCGCAGTGAACAAAAGTGACGTTTTTTAAATTATGTTTGAAAATGCCTGTTATTTATTTTGTCAATCCTTGTTTTTAATTAATAGTACTTAACAAAGAAACAATTGACTTAACTTAAACGGTCAATTTTAGTCTTATTTGCGTATGTGCGCGCGTGTATGCGACGGCGCGCTTACAGGATGTATACAATAACATTTAAACATTTATTTATCAACATAAATACAGTTTTGCTAATTCCATACAGAACTTTCTAGATAAATTATATTACCAAGCTTTTGCTGAAGTTATATTTTCAATGTCTTTTATCTTTATAATAGAGATAAGATTATAAACTCCACCCAAATATTATCTCTAATATTAATTTTTTGTTGCCAGTTATGTGCAAGTACTGTAATAACATACTTAAACTCTGAAATTAAATTTCACCTTTTTGTTACAGTTTATAACTCTAGAAGGCTTGAATTCGGGAGTACCCACAAGAACGACCCCGACTTTAACACCAACAACACTCCGCAACATAGAGCAGACATTTATAGAACTGCAAAGCAAACCCGAAAGTCATGAGAACGAGGCTGGCTTCGTTCCTCCATTAGTGCATTCTATAGGTATGTAACTTTTTTAAATTTTTACTAGCCTATTCGCTAAGTTTTTGGGGCATCCAAAATGCAGATAAGTGGGAGCTTGCAGTGGAATTTTATCAACACAGCAGTTGTTGTTTGAGCATTGTCGTGGCTTTTTTAAAATTAATTTTTTTTTTTAAAGCTTTGGGACTACTGTGCATAAACCTGCAAGCAATAGTATGTGTTTAATTTGAATACTAATTTTGTTTGTTGTTTTAGGCAATAACCAATATATTGCAGCCTCAGACGCAGACATTTATTCGAAAGACATTTATTCGAAGACTTCCCCAAATTCTTGGCAATCAACATACAGTCAGTCTAGTTTAGATCTTAACACTAGACCGACCCCTCCTGTTACCCCAAAAAGTGGAATAAACGGTGAACACACTAGAAGAAACATGGGTGGCCGAAAACCGGTTAGAGATCTTAGTCTATCGCCCGAAGAAGAGGAGCGACGCCGAGTAAGACGAGAACGCAATAAAATGGCAGCTGCTCGATGTCGAAAACGACGAGTGGATCACACAAACTCATTATTAATTGTAAGTACAGAGATTTTCAATTAAAAATAATAATTTACAGAACATTTTGGTTACTTTATTGTATTTTACGGGTCTTGTTGATCCAGAGAGAAAAGTTGTTGCGCATGTTTACTTAGCAGCAATTGCTTGTGCTTTTGTTTTCAAAAAGATACATTATTCTTTTGTTTAAATGATTCTTTTGTTACAATTAAATAATATTAAAAGAGTGTTGATTTGTTGATAAATAATTTTTTATTATACTTTGAAGGTAATTATTTTCATAATATTTTTAACTATAAACTAATCTCTCTGGATAGTTGGCCCGCCCATACAGTAAAGATTATCAATTCAGTAGAACCTTGATTTAACAAACTCTGGTTTTATGAATTTCTGATTAAACGGGCAGATATTGTATGTCTTTTTTTTCTTCAGAATAAAATAATTAAAACTTTTTGTTAATCAATGAAGGGGTGTTTCTTAAAAATTGCAAAAAAAATCGGGAGGCGATTCGTTTTCGACAATTAAGGTTTTTTTTATATAATATTTTTTTCTTAGACGTCTCCTTTCGGAGTTACACCCCCCTAAAGGGGAGCTGTAAAATTAGGTTTTTATTTTATTTCTCAAATTTGGATAAATGTAGGAAAATGATATTTAGTAGATGTTTTATACTTAGTAAAAGGTCTCCCATAGTAATATTTCCAATCATCTCCCACCTTTACAGGGGGCTGAAAAGTGCGACCTCCGTTGGTTTTCTTATCAGAACTTTTTGGTGGGTTGAAATTTTGCAATTAAAAAATTGTTTTTGAAAGCTCAGTTTGTTCAAAAACTTTTTTTATTCTTTAGTTTTTCTCGTAAAACCTACTGTTTTTGAGTAAAAAATAAAATAAGTAAATATGCACCATCAAATATTCCAATGTAAAACGATTCATTTTGGTGGTTGCCATGGTTTGTTTATGTTCATGTTGGGTAGAATCGACGGGCGTTTTAGCGTTGTCGCCACGTAAATGTCAAAATAAATTACACCTGTCAGTTCTACCTAATATGAACATAACCAAACCATGGCAACCACCAAAATAAATTGTTTTATATTGGAATATTTGATGGTTCATGTTTACTTATTTAACTTTTTACTTAAAAACGGAAGATTTTACGAGAAAAACTAAAGAATAAAAAAAGTTTTTAAATAAAGCAAGCTTTAAAAAAAACATTTTTAATTGCAAAATTTTGACCCACCAAAAAGTTCTGACAAAAAAAAAACAACAGCGGTCGCACTTTTCAGCTTCCTGTGAAGTTGGGAGATGATTAATAATATTACTATGGGGAACCTTTTAATAAGTATAAAACATCTACCTAATATGATTCTCCTACATTTATCCAAATTTGAGAAATAAAATAAAAACCTAATTTTATCGCTCCCCTTTAGGGGGTGTAACTCCGAAAGAAGACATCTAAGGAAAAAAATTTACATGAAAGACCGCCCTTAATTTTCGATAAGGAATCACCTCCCCAATTTTTTCGCAATACTTAAGAAACACCCTGTATATTTATAAACAGAATTCTTTTGTTTTTTCAACACTTTTTAAAGATCTTATTACATGATAATAGCTCATATGTAACTAATTTGTATATTTTAATATAACAGTTTGTTATGTTTCTTCAAAATAATATAATTTTATTTTATTTTAAATTCCGTATTTTGTGAACTTTTGGATTTAAATGGCTAACCCTTTTCGCCGATTAGTTTGTTAAATCAATGTTTTACGATAGATGAGTTTTTTAGTGTTAGTTATTAGCTCTATGTGTATGTTTAGTACCAGTGTATTAAGTTACTGTTTTGTTTTTAGGAAACTGATGGTTTGGAACAGAAAAAACAAGCACTACAAAGCGAACTCCAAGAACTCCAAACGATAAAAGAAGACCTTGAATTTATACTAGACTCACATAGAGCATCACAGTGCTGCCGAATTCAAAACGGGCGACCGGCAAGCCCACCCGACGTGAAACCCTACATCCTACCTCAATTTGCAAATAAATCGAACGAGGAACGAGTCAAAACAGAACTCATCGAATCACTTCCCCAAGTCATAGAAAACGATATATTCTCTTTACCTTCACCAGCCAAAAAAATTATGCTCAGCTCTACCGTGGCTATTTCCAAACCAAATAGACCGATATCGTTGAATGTCAACGCCATGCCAGCATTAGGTGCTAAAAATGTGTCGGAACTTGCCGGTATATGTATTAATACGCCCTCGACAGGGATCCAGTTTAATTTCGATTCTCTTATGGTTGGCGGTACGGGCCTGACACCTGTCTCTGCTCCTCTTATTCCATCTTGCAGTACCCAACAACGTAATAATCCAAATATAAATAACTTAGATATCAGCTCACCTGATACTTGTGGACCCCCAAAGCTTGTTAGCTTATAAAATCAGTTTTACGTAGCTTGTGGATTGTGAACTTTCGATTAACAGTCGATTACATTGATTTATTGAAGAAATAAGTTGGTTTGCCACTTTTATAACATCGAATAAGTGCGGAGTTTGATACACGTGCATATATATTTTTTAATTATGCCGTTTGAGATGTTTAAAAACTGTAAACGCAAACTCCGTTACTTATCTTGATGATTTGTTGCATGACACCAGCTGCGATTTAACTTGAAAACACCATAAAAGTACTACGAGTTTGATAAACTTTGGAGTCCGGATTTTGTATATTTTTTTACGATCGTTGCCATAAGGCAAGAAGTTATTTTGAAAATATGTACATATTTAAAATAGTGTTGGCCGTAGATTGCATAAAGTTGCGATTACCAATCACCATGTTTAGTGTACTAAACATTCAACCAAATATATTATACATTAAGTGAACGTTCTAGTGTCATATTACCAATATTATATTTCTAGTGTTGTTTTTTTAAGATGATGGTTGTTGCTAAACATGGACCAAAATAAATAAAGAGTGCTCAAATTCTATTACATGCTACTATTTTGCTATGCTGTATGCAGATTTATTTTGCTACCATGAAAATGCCTTTAAAATATATTTCACTTAAGCAAAAATATTCCCTCCATGTTGTTTTAAAATAGTGTAAGTTTAAGTATATTTTCTTAATAGGAGTGCTCCTATTATATAAGTCAAAATAAGCGATTTGTGTTATTATTCTTAAGTATGCTAGATAATATATTTCATTTAGACATTTTATAAAATATATGAACAGCAATACTAGATATACATTATTTATAATAGATTTTTGTCAATTTTATATAGTAGTTTGTCTAAATTTTGTATTTATTTAACGCATTATTATGCTAATGAAAAATAAATCTTTTTCCAGTACGTTTGTTTTTTTGTTACTTAAAATACCTTGTTTTGTTTTTGTTTCCACAGCCTACTACAATTTTCTTTTAAAAAAAAATTAAAAAAGTTTTGCAACTTACATTATTAAAAATAGCTAAATCAACCCTTATACAGGGTGAGGCATCACTTATGACACCCCCACTTATTTCGCTATTGGAAAGAATTATCAAAAAAAGTTTCAGATAAAAGTTGTTAGATAGAGTATTTCCCAAAATATTGTCATGTCAAATTTTGATTTTCTTTTGTTTTTTTAGGAGTTATGGGGCCATATTTGTTTTTTTTTAATGGCACCATGCAAATTTTTTTATACGGTTAGAAAGACATTTTCTTTCTCTTTTCAACGCACTAAAACTTTTATACCCTTACATAACAAAATTTTTAAGAAAATCTCAAAAGAACAATTTGGTTTTTAATAGCGTACGGTATCAATTGTTTTACATTAGTAGGCTTTGAAAATGATACAAAACGGTAAAAGATCTAAAAAAACTTGATTACGTTACAACGGTAAACACAAAACTACTGTAATACATTTTTTACCGTTTTGTATCATTTTCAAAGCCTACTAATGTAAAACAATTGATACCGTACGCTATTAAAAACCAAATTGTTCTTTTGCTATTTTCTTAAAAAATTTGTTATGTAAGGGTATAAAAGTTTTAGTGCGTTGAAAAGAGAAAGAAAATGTCTTTCTAACCGTATAAAAAAATTTGCATGGTGCCATTAAAAAAAAAACAAATATGGCGCCATAACTCCTAAAAAAACAAAAGAAAATCAAAATTTGACATGACAATATTTTGGAAAATACTCTATCAAACAACTTTTATCTGAAACTTTTTTTGATAATTCTTTCCAATAACAAAATAAGTGGGGGTGTCATAAGTGATGCCTCACCCTGTATATTTGGAATGACAAAAAAATAAGGAATTTAAATAAGTCATAGCCAACTATGAGTTCTATTTAAAAAAATACAACTTGATGTCACAACTCAAATTTCGAATTTTATTTTGAAAATTTGTCTACGCCACTGCATTCTAATCAAAAAGGTGTCTGTAGAACGTCAAAATTATTTTTGGTTATTTTCATAAACAAGTGAGATATGGTCCGTTTTTTGATGCCTCTTATAGTTAACGAGATTCCCTATTAAAACATCAAAATTTGCCCACCCTGTACATACACCCAAGAAAAAATTTTGAAAGTTATCCTCTGCTACAAAGAAGTTTATCATCACACACCAGCCTTCACCAAAGCTGTCTGTAACATTGTAGACTTTTTACCTTGCAAAACTGATTATCTCAAAACAAAACCACATTAGACAGAGATTTGGCTAAATTAGTGATATATTATTAAAAAGAAAAAGGTAAATAATGTTATCTATTCATTCAGTACCATATCACTGATTATTAAACCTGACATGCTAAAATTACTTAACGATTAATTCCTTGCCTGTCGTAAACAATCATCAGCAAATTCTATTAATTTATGTTAGTGAAAAAAATAAATACTGAAGTGTAAAAAAGTTGCATTTAAAATTAAACTTTGGTCATATTTTTTGCCAGTTAACACTGAAAAAATATTCAGTATAAAATAAATTTTAAATAAACAACATTTTTACAATGTTTTCTTTCTGTGAGATGTTTTTTGGTGTTAATAAAATTTGACACTAAATTAATAAAAATGCTTGAAGTAAACTGCTTTTATAATTATAAGGCAATAGGGCAATACATATTTTAGTACACGTAATTAGTGTTGCAGCAAATTTTGAATATATGATAACAATCTTTTTTTAACAAAACAATAAAGTTTATGGTTCTGGTCTCTTCCTCGGTTAGAAAAACGCTTATAAAAATTTCAAATTGTGCCATGTTGCTGATGTTAATGCATGGAAGCAAAAATGCTAACCAAATTAAAAATGCAAGTGAAGAATCTTACTTTGTTTTTGATTCTAAACAACTTTTATATTTACACTTTTGTCGTAAAATAATCAGCAGAGTCAACATTTGCAACTAATTAATTTTGCATAAGCGTAAGGTGTCCATTTTTTTCACCGAATTTTCGGCGACACTAACCAAGGGTTATAAAAAAAACCTCGACTAATTTTTGTAGGAATCATGCGAAATTGAAAAAAAAGAGCAGAAAGTAAAAACTAACTTCCTACTTATATATTTTATTTTGTTGTTACGTTTTTTTTATTAATTTAAATTTTTTTATGAAACAAAAGACTTGTTATTCAACAAAAACCTGCAAAAATTACACTCACTGTCAAAAATTATAATTTATAATTAAATATAAAGGGCGCCAAGAATCAATTTTGCCCAGAGCGGCGGAAAACCTAGATCGGGCCCTGTTCTCTAATAACTTTAAAAACTTTTTGATTTCTAAACTGACAAGAATGAACAAGTAAAACAATTATGACGACTTTTTAGTAAGCAGCAAGTACTTTTAATTTACATGAGCAGTTAAATCACAATTAAAAATGTCTTTTTATAGGCTTTTTAAATTACATCATCGCCTCTGCATCCACATATAATATACCCACAAAAACTGCTGTGTGTTAACACGTTATATAAAAACTGTTATTGGCTTAATAAAAATAGCATTGTGCAAGTTTAATAATCCGATAGATTACACAATACCAAAAGCTCACGCAGTAGGTGCAGTTGCACTGAGTTAGTAGTGCTAAGAGCTCTTCTGGTGTAGCACCTGGTATACAGGGCGTATTTCAAGATAATTAAGAACTAATGTTAAAAGTGTAAGATATATTCTAAAAGGATTGTTTTTGTTATTATTTTTTAAAGATGGACCACATAACAGATCCGGTAAGAATTAAACCAATATTTAAAGAACTTCTTCATCATATAACCTCATTTTTACAGCCTGTACCTTACATTGAACCGATTCGTGGAGAATTTGGCCCTGGGCGGATGGTTAGAATACAAGGATCGACCTTACCCATGGGAAAAGCGTATGTACAATAGTATTTTAAGTTAATTGTGAACTAATGGTTTTATTTTAGTTTCAATGTTAATTTACAATGTGGCCCAAGAACGAATCCTCGAGATGATTTGTCACTGCATCTCTCTGTAAGGTATTTAGAAGGTGTCATAGCTAGAAATTCTCTGGATAATGGTACATGGGATGTTGAACAACGGGATGGTACTTCTCCTATTGGTGCTGGACAGAAATTTGAGATTATAATACTTAGCGACGCAAAAGTGTACAAGGTAATTACTATTTTGTTCATTAATTTTTAATATTTTAAGAGTGTAGATTAAATTTGGTAAAACTGTGTACTTATATTATTATTTTAATTTCAGATAGCAGTTAATGGGAATCATTTTTGTGAATTTTCCCAAAAAATTCCATCATTTCGTGTTACTCACTTATCTGTAGATGGTGATGTAACAGTTTCATTAATATCATATGAGGGTGGCAGTTCCGTAGTCACTGCACCACCAGTTAGTGGAAATTTAGACTTCCAGAAAGAAATATTAACTCAAGCTCCTGTAGGAGGTTATGGTCCTCCAGGAGGCTACGCACCTCCTGGAGGTGGTTATGGACCTCCTGGGGGTGGTTACGGACCTCCTGGGGGTGGTTATGGTCCTTCTGGGGGCTTTGGGGCACCTGCAGCACCTTATGCTGATGCTCCGCCACCTTATGGTGGACCAGCAGGTGGTCCTGCCCCGTACGGTGCACCTCAGGGACCTTATGGACCTTCTCCCTATGGAGGAACTACGCAACCGTATGGTGCACCTGGACCTTATGGAGGTGCTCCTGGACCGTATGGTGGTACTCCTATGCCTTATGGACCGCCAGGTCAACAACAGCAACAAGTAAGTTGTTTTTTTGTTAAATTAAAATTTTATGTACTGCCCCTATAGTTTTAAATGAGGCTACGGTTAACCGATTCGTTATATTTCAGTCTCAGTGTTGTTGTAAATTGTAATTTTAACTATAGTGATGAAAATGTTTATCGGTATATGAACCTATGAAATATTTTTAGGCCAGTATGTATGTTACTAATTAAAATGAATTCAGTTTAGCATTTTTCTGTTTTGTTGTGTTAAGTGTAAAGCAGTAATGGAAAACGCTACGATATTCTTATAACGTTATAATAACCAATAACGCAATAACGTTTAATAAAACGTTATTTCGTATCGTTATTCCCTATAAATTAAATTTCATTATAGTGTTCTTTTTATTTTGAGAAGAAGTATGTTTTGTTTGTATTTAAAATATGAAATTTTTGTACGATTTTTAAAAAATTACACTACAGATCCCAAATATAATATCAGAGTTACAAAAAAAATAATTTTTGTAATGTTACGTATTGTTATACATATAACGTTATACAGGGTGTAGACTTGGATCACGCAACAGAGATTTCAATGGTAAAATTTTAAAAGTCGTATATTATCTCCCCTAATTATTCTAGAAAAAAAGTGCAAATAGGTTTTTTTGTGGAGAAAAAAATTGTATATAAATGTAATTAATATTAATTTTTAATTTTCCAATAATTGAAAATTAAGCAAATTGCTAAACGCGTTTTGACAAAAATCTGCAGGGCCTTGGAATTATGCTATGACAATTGCCCATCCTAATAATGCTTATACTGTCACTTTGACGCGAAGTTTATTTTTAATTGTCATTTTTGTTATTTCTTGGAATGAAAACATAATTAATTGTATGAAATAAATGTTTGATAAAATATAAAGGATAATTATAAATGAATTTTGCGTCAAAGTGACAGTATAAGCGACATTAGGATGGGCAGTTGTCACAGCATAATTCCAAGGCACTACAGATTTTTGTCAAAACGGCGTTTTGTAATTTGCTTAATTTTCAGTTATTTGAAAACTAAAAATTAATATTGACTACATTTATAGATACAGATTTTTTTTCTCTACAAAAAACCTATTTGCGCTTTTTTTCTAAAATAATTAAGGGAGATAATACACGATTTTTAAAATTTTACCATTGAAATTGCTATGTTGCGTGATCCAAGTCTACACCCTGTATAACATAACAATTCATTTATCTAATTTTATTTGTAACGATATTTAATGAAAACAAATAATATATACCTAACGTTATATTGAAACATAACGATTTGAAATATTATTTCATTACTGGTTTAAAGTAAGTGTCACTACTGGTTTTTAATTAATTGTTGTTACTTGCAGAAAGATGGATGTGGACCAAGTTGGGATTGTTGTGGTTGCAAAATATCGTTAGCAGATATTTTATGTTGGACGAGCTTGTATTGCTGTTGCAGAATGCTCTGTGAATCTGTCTGTTCAGAAGCCGGCGGTTAAGTTCAAAAATGAATGATTGCTTATTTAGGTTAATTATGAAATTAAACCTTTCACTATTTACTGGACAAATCTATTTTGTTGTTCTTGAATATTGTTGCAGTTTTTGTGCCACAATAGTAGCGATCAACAAAAAATTAGCACGTGTGTAGTGAAAGGTTTTAATTTCTTTTTAAATATTGCTTGGTTAGTGTCAGTGTTGGAAATGGGAGATCGCATCACATTAACTCTATCATCTGTTAAAAAAACTCGTGGTTTAATCTTCAAGTCCATTTTTTATTCTTGCTAACTAGCGGTGTAGTTATTTCTATACTAAGGTGACCATTTCTCCGAACTATCGGGGACACTAACCTGGAGCTACAAAAAAAAACAACTAATTTTTGTGAAAATCGTGCAAAATTCAAATAAAAGCGCGGAAAGTAAACACCCGGACACTTTGGCACATTTCAAAACTTTCCCCCACTCCAGTTTTCGTATCCAATGAGGGGTTGTTACACTGTTACAATGTTGCCAGACTGTCAGATTTGCATAATTTGGCAACAATGACTGTACCGTACCATAGCTCAGTGGTTCTTAACCTTTAAGTAGTCGCGGCCCCCTAAATATCTTAAAATATTTTCACGGCACCCTAGTTTATAGAAACAAAAATGTTACGATTTATTCAAGAAGATATCTCTCCGATGGTTCGAGTAAAATAAGGAGCAAAAAATATTTTTTTTAAGATTTCAATGTTTTAAAAAGTAAAAACGTTTTATAAATTTGTCCCGATCCCTCTTAAAACCTTTCATGGACAAGAATAATGCGGGACTTGAGTATTGTTTCGGGGACTGTCCCCGAAAATCGGGTACCTTATTCTATACCCACCCATTTCCAGCCCTGCTTAATATATTTTAAATATGCACAGAAATATTTTACTAAAGTGAATACCGTCGATATTAGCTACAACATGAAGTTTATACTCCAATCACCGTTACTATGAAATATTTTGTGGATAATTATAATATAGCTTGATAAGCTAAAAACATATTCTGTGTATTTTAAAAAAAAATGGGACAAATCAGTGGCCGTACTATAAAATGACGACTATAAAAGTATTATTGTAGCTCACTTCTCAAATACATGCATATGTTACATAGCTTATATTCCAGTTTAATGATACAGGGGATAAATAAAGTGTTTCTTGGAAATACGTTTTAAAGTCAGTTTTATTCTCTAGAGTTAACATAACAGTAAGATATTTAAGGAGGCTATTATTCTTCCGAAAGTATTAAAAAAGTACATTTAAAATGTGTGTTTATATTAGTATACCTAATATAAAAATATTCGAATCATTGTCTACACCAGCGTTTCTCAAACTTTTAAACATGCGACCCAAATAATTTTCTAGAAATCAGAGTACGATGGGAAAGAGGGTCTCCATCCCCGCAAGAAATTTTTTTAAAAAATGCCTCTAGAATTGTCAATTTAAAGCATTTTAAAACAAATTTTTATTTTTATCAAAACAGTTCCGTTTCGCGACCCAATAAAAATTTAACTCTACCCAATTTTGGGTTGCGACCCATAGTTTGAGAAACGCTGGTCTAAACAGTTTTAATACAATACCAGAGTTTTATTTTTATATGTTATCTTTTAAATATTCTAAAGTAAATTTTCTTCATAGCGTCAGGTATGTAAAAATCTCTAGCGTTAAATGATCGAATTTATATATTTGGAATGTAATAAATGTTTAAAAAAATGTGTCCATGTTAAAAGAAAAACATGGCCAAACAACTCAGGTGTGTTGTTATATGGTGGAGTTAAGATATTATGAGTTTTAGACATTAAACTTGTTACCACCTTGTGTTGCTTAATTTATTATAAAGTGTTAAGGGTCTATAACGATTTGATAGATATAATTGCTTAAAAAATTATTGTTCATTGATATTTGCCCGTTTGGGTTTGGTCTTATCAGCAGTGCTCAAAATGTAGAATATTATAAAAATTATCATCAGTACATAAAATACCATGTAAAACTTTCATTATTATTTTTATTGGGGCAGTGTTTCCCAAACTTTTGACATCTGTGTACCCCTTCTATAATTTACGTAACACTGAGTACCCCTCGTTAAAAAAAAAAAACAAAAAAAAAAAAATAATAAACGAAAAATAAAATTTATTCATAATAAAATACAAATAAAGTAAATAAAAATTATATTATAAATAAAATTCACTATAATCGCGTACCCCCAGTGGTACGCGTACCACACTTTGGGAAACACTGTATAATGGTGCCTGTACACCTGAGAGTAAAGTACTCTCGAGAGTAGCGTCACCAAGGATACAGCCCCTGAGAGTAACTCGCGATTGGCTGTATCCTTGGCGACGCTACTCTCGAGAGTACTTTACTCTCAGGTGTACAGGCACCATTAGGGTATGACAAAATATTAGATGTTTTATTTGTGTCATGAAAAGATCTTGATTTAATTTATTAAATGTTTTGTTTCTCAATGAATGTCGTATGTCGCACCCCGGCAAGAAAAGTGACGTAACCTAAAAAGCTTACCTGTATCTACTTCTAACTTTACTACAGTGGTGAGAAGTGACTGAGGCATTTAACTTTTTTTTTGTTGAGTACAAGCCAGACAAAAGTTCAAGGATTCGTCTCAAACATTCACAGATTCTTAATTATTTCAATTCCAGGTTTTATGATTAAATTTCTGTTTTTGAGTTTTATCATTTTACTTACCGGGCTGCGAGGTATTACGTATTAATTTCAGAGAGTGGTTGATTTAGAAACATAAGTATGATTGACACCCTAATTAACAGCCAATCAGAATTTGTTGTGTCTTTTTGTGACGGGCATATTTAAAATAGTTTTTAAAGACTTCGTAAAACTTTTTACTATAATATTAGTATTTTGTAGACCTTGAAAGGTAGTGTCGTGTAAATAATGAAGCATATCGAATGACCAAATTTTTGACTATCAGCACGATATTATCAGTATGTACTAAAAAATATTTCAGTCCATTTTGAGCCCTGTTTGTGAGGCCTGTATGTAAATGTTATACTGTTAAGTGCTAAAAACGGTGGCAGTTTTTAATATTTATAATTTATAGACTTAACGACTTTCACCTGTACCAATGAAGTTCAGGTAAAAGTTATATATTTAGTTGTTACTAACAATGAAATTTGTATGGTCAATAATTTTTTTATGTAAGATTTTTAAAAGGTAACTGCATGTATAAAGTTTTTATTTTGTTAAAATATGGGAATTAATCCCCTTGAATTATTATTCGTTGTACACTTAATTATTATTTATGTATAAGCAGGTTGTATTCCATTTTAATGTGTGTTTAAAAAGAGGTTCGAGAATGTCTTTCTGGTAAAGGGGTTTCCCTAGTGTTTTTTTTTTAAATATCTTAAATTATCTTGAGGCTCGTTTATAAGTTCACGTTAATCAAATTTATACCATTACAGTCAGTTTTACTATTTTATTCTTCATTTTAAAAATGTGTAAGTTTTTTCTTGGATTTTTAATTGATATTTATAATTATTGTAATTTATTTCTTTTTTTGTGTGTACATTGTGCTGCCTATGTGGTGTAAATTTTATTAAATGTCGTTTTATATTGTTAATTGTAAGTGCATGTATTTAAATGCAGATATATTGTATTTTAATCAAATATAAAAATTTATTAATTGATTAGTTGTTTTGTTTGTAATTATTGTATGTATTTTTGCATAACATCAATTAAACTATAAATAAATGCTTACATAATATTCTTTATAACTGTCCAAATTATTTCGGATATGCAGTATGCATATAGATATCAGGAGAATTTATTATAACTGATTATTCATGGCTTAATAATGAGGTAAATTAGAAATTTATTTTTAAATCAAATGATTGCTTTTAAATTGATACCTTGAGCAGTCTTTATTTGTTCAATCATATTTTGCATTCATTCTTTGAAATTATCACGTTTGTATGGATCCACTGAGCGTATTTAGAAAATAAATCTTATATGGTGTTAGTCAATAAAGTCATGATTTTTTTTAACTTCTAGAATTTTGCAATATTTTAAATCTTACTCGTTATTACTTGATAGCTGTAAATCAAGAAACAGAGTGGAGTTAGTTTATTTTTCTAATAAAATAATTAATTCCAGTGAGTTGCTATAAACAGTTACAGTAAGTGTACAAAAATAGCAATTACGTAAAAAGCGCCGAGGATTTCCTTCGCGCATTCTCTAAGTGGGGGAAGGGTTAGGTAGACCGACGCAAAAATTTTTAAATTGCGCGCACTGTGCAAGAAGATAGACCTTTCAATTTTTGTTAAAAAACTTTGTAATAATGGAACCTATACATAATCCGGTAAGGTTTTATATTTACGTTATAAATAATTTAAATTAAACTGTAAATAACCTTAACCTACATTTTTAGCCAGTGCCTTATATAGGAATGATTTCTGGGGGCTATAACCCAGGAAAAATGATAAGAATACAGGGAATTGTACCACCTAATGGAGATAGGTAGTCACGCAAAGTATAGTTAATAAGGTCGTAGATATATATCGAGTTTTTTTAGGTTTAACATAAATTTACAGTGTGGAGCGAATACTAATCCTAGAGACGATCTTGCGTTACATATGTCGGTGAGAATACTTGAAGGTTATATTGCAAGGAATTCGTTAATAAATGGCACATGGGGAGATGAACAAGGAAATGGTACGTTACCGATTGGTCCTGGACAAAAATTTGAAATCATATTGTTGTGCGACCCAAATGAACACAAGGTAATTGTCACTTTGTTGTCACTGCTATAACCATACACTTACAAGTGTGTGAGGTATGTCAACATCGATTGTTTTTTGCTATTTATCTTTTGTCATCACTTTTGTTATATTAAAGGGTTTCGAAGTATTCTAATCTAATCATTAAGTTAATACGTAAATATGTAATCAAGTCATCAAATTTCAGATAGCGGTGAACGGCAATCATTTTGGCGAGTTTCCACTAAGAGTACCTTATCATAAAGTTAGTCATTTGGCTATAGATGGTGATGTGTCTATTTCGTTAATTTCGTACGAATCGATATCAAGTGGGCCAGCAGCTCCTGCAAACATGAATCCAAATTATCAACCTAACGCGCCACCTCCTGGCCAGTATGGACCGCCGCCCGGTAATTATGGGCCACCACAGTATGGAGGCCCACCTGGAGGGTACGGACCCCAAGGAGGGTATGGTCCCCCTGGAGCCTATGGACCTCCTGGACCGTATGGACCTCCAGCTCCTCCAGGCCATCAGGTGAGCTCTAATAATTTTTTTTGCTTTTTGAGCACAACGCTAGTGTTTTTTTTTTTCAAATCTCACCGATACTTTTATGTGTTGATATATAATTTATGAGTTTGTTAGGTAGATACTTCTATTTGTTATTGATTTTGACTGAAAGTTATTAATAACAATTTTTTGTGCAATAATTTCTTTGTTGTTCAAAAACTATGGAACAGGTAAAACATTTAGTATATAAAGTACCTACGTATTTCGTCAATAAGTGATAAGGCCTATCAGTTCAACCACTGTCGCATATCTGTTGCTAATTAAGAACAAATATAATGGTTTTTATGTAGTCATGTTTACAAATGAGGCCGAGAGGTGTTTTAACATTTATATTTAAAAAAAATAATTTAACTACTAGCTTTAAAATAAACTAATTTTGATACTACTGATCAGTCGAGTAAACACTTGTTAATGAAGGAATCATTCTAATTTGATGATATTCATTATTTAGTGACTCATTAATATATTTTTATATTAAATATTAGCTGATATTTTCTCATTTTAATTTTGATTGTTCTTCTTATATTGTGTGAAAATGTGAAAAGTATATTTAGTGAAAATGTTAACCGTCCACATATTTTTTCTGTTATACAAAATTTTTTTAGTCCTTAGGAATACAGCTTTTGAAAAATGTTGAAGTGATTGATTGAGGTTTAATTTTTACTAATATAATTTTGTATTGGAAGTTCAGGACATTATAATTTAGTATTTTATAAAAAGCTGTTACACCTATGTGAAATATTTTCGTAATTTGGCAGTAAATGAAACTTTTATTTTTAATCAATTATGTCATGGTCTCATGGTACTGAAAATTAAAAGTTACAAAAAAAATAAGTTTGCTATTTGTGGTGTAAAAAATTGTTAAGTTATGTGGGAATGTATTTTTAGTTTGTTTATATGAATGTGTAGAATTTTTTGTTATGCTTCTTATGTATAATCTGCAGATAAACATTTATAGAAGTATATTTTAATCATCTATTAATTCTGACTGGTTTGTAGGATATGGTAGATGAAATGGGTGCATCAGGGAATGATTGTGGGGGCTGTTTAAAGTCTCCTGGCAAATTATTGTGCATATTGGGTTTATGTTGTGCATTGTTTATGAATAAGAATCGTCAAATTGATACTATAAATTAGTGATATATGTCTGTTGTAAGATTTTTTGTTACACAATGATAGAATGTTTTGTTAGATTAGGGGGGTTGGGAATTAGCAGCTGTTTAAGTGAATTATTAGGCCCCATTTGGTACATCAAATGAAAAGTAACATTTTTCTCCAGTGTTGATGTATTTGTTGTGTTGAATGTCATGGTAGAAATAGATTAGATTGTGTATTGTTGCGTCTTAAGTAGAATCTGTACTACTTTAGGGGTTCCACCTTATTAAAGTGTGGTGAACTAGTTTTTTTTATATAGCAAAAGATTCAAATTAGTAAAATATTATCATCTAATAAAAAGTATCAAATCAAAGTAGTTTAAATTTTAATAAGTATCACTAATGAAGAAACATCTATGACTTATTCAACTTACTAAACTCAATGTAGTTATCAGTAACGAAAGTTGCACATGCTTGGTGAATAGGTTCAGAAAGAAATATCAGTCTTCGTTTGTTTTTAAAGATTCATTTGTTTTTGTACCTAAAATTCCACTTTTTCATCTGTTATTCGCCCCAGTTTATACAAAGGCCCCACAAAACTTATTTACTGTGTATATTGAGGAATAGATGTACACAGGCCTTATCAGAGGGAGGGGGGCAAGAGGGTCAGATGCCCTGAGCTTTACAGTTTTAGGGGCCTCAATTTTTAACTTGATCTGTTAGAAAAAAATACATAATATTTATGTAGTGGAAATAACAGTTTTATAAAATATATCATCGAGCAACCATTAACATTTTATATTTTTTCCTTATAGTTTTTAATTTTGATGGATCTCAAACCATTGTTTGCTCCGGGCCTCGCATTTACTCTGAAAGGCCCTAGATGTACATATATTGTTTTTATATACAGGGTGTTACCAGAGATCGTTACCATATCTATTTTCTCATTTGGTTATAGACTAATTACCAACAAACTTTATGTATTATGTGGAAGAATTGTATATAACGGCCTAAATATAATATAAATTCCAAATTTTAATGCATTTAAAGACCTTCTATAACTATAGAGTTTAGGAATTTTCACAAAATTTCAAGTATATTTTTTGCCCTTTTATGCATATTTTTTCTATTAAAATGTTTGTTAAGATTATTTCTAAAAACAAACGAGATAATTGAGATGGTAATGATCTGTGAGGCATCCCATATTTTTTTATATGAATCTGTAAACAATCACGACTTCCAAAGTTTGTTGTTTTTTACTCATATGCTAGTTTAGCTTTTGAATATATATATATATTTCCAACCTCGTTTTTAGGACAATCAAAAGTACAATGTCATCTTTAGTTGCCTTAATTATGCTAAAGTAATGTTAAAAATGCTTTTTCCGTATTGTGTGTAAACATTTATACTATTTATGAAAGAAAAAGTAGGTGCAAATATATGTTAGTAATATTTACTAGTAAATTTTGCCTTAAATGGACATTAGATTAAAATCTGATTACTCTATAATGCGTCTTTGTTATCAAAAATTACCTTACATACATACGGCGTGATTATAATCGTTATTAACTATTAAATAGTTTTTGTGCAACATATTTTAATTTTTGTTACTCTGTGTAATGGAAAATTTTGCCTCAAAGGAAGGACAAGGATCTGGATTTGACAACTTTTTAGAATCGGCAGGAACTGCGATAGCCGGAGCTTTTAGTAGTGGCGTAGCGGAAAAACTTCTCGGCGGTATTACAGGTGGAGGCGGGCAAGCAGTGAGTGTTTATTAAATTGACATTATTTCTGTGAAGCAATACCATCAATGAATCACCGCATGCTGTCGATGCTTAGTTCACATGGTTTTTAAACTAACAGATTAGTTTTATTTTTCTAACAAAAAGGTGTGGTTTTTATATTACCTTAAGTTGTCTCACCCAGCTGTTTTCACATTGTATTTAAGAAATGAACTCTTAGGAAACTTAATTACTGGAAACAAGAACATCATTGTTCATTTGTTTGGTTAATAATTTGAATAGACAGAAAAAAGAACTTCGTTTGTTTACTTAAAAGTTAAAAGTGTATTAAATACTTATATAACGCATGCTGGAAACAAATGAATTAAAATTTTAACCATTTGTTTTGTGTACCTAGTCAATTTTAAGTATTAACATTGATTACGGCGAAAACTAATAAATGTATTATACAGGAAAAAAAGGTTGGAAAAAAATTTTGCACGACTGTTGTAGTTATTTAGTTTCCTAACAGTTTTGTTTTTTATTATAAAACATGGAAATTGTAAAATATTAAAATTAATTTAATATTTAGTTTTTTCATTTTGCTATCTTTCATAACTTTTGTATGTAAATAATTAAGATAATACTGCATGAGTTATATAATGGTTTTTGTAAGTTTGTCGTTGATTTTAACGTTTTCATACCTCCCACAGTTGAAGAGGTTGTAAAAATATCTTCATGTACCGGTTGTCTCAGTTTGGTATTCGCACCCCTATAAGTACTTTTAGTAATAATAAATATTATACTAGAAATACTATAAGTACTGTAGTACTCCTTAGGATATGAAAATTGGTAGGTTTATATAAAAAACAATTTAACATCTTGCGGTACTGCGACATGTATTTATTCATTTGTTTTTCTGTTGTACCGCCATATTAACATTTTTGCACTGCTGTATTGAAAATGAAATTCTCTTTAAAATTATGCCTGACAGCCTGACCCATGGTGCTAATTGAAAAAATTAAAGATGGCGGCACAACAGAAAAACAAATGAATAAATACATGCCGCAATAGTGCCAAAAGATGTTAAATTGTTAATAATATAAGCCTGTCAATTTTAATTTTTTAAATTAAATAGTTAAGTAGGCTACTTATAGGGGTGTGAATGCCAAACTGGGACACCCAGTATAGTTAGGCAAAAATTTGTTTTTTCATTGTTAAGTTTGATTTAATTTGTGGTTTATGTTATGATTAGTCTAGCACTATAATTTTTTTCTTCAAGATAACGATAATTTTTTGAGATAGCAATTTTCTGAGCAAAAAACGTGAAACTTGAGCATAAATCAAAACTAAAAATGTTGATCATAGTAAAAAAATTTCTTTTTGTTGCGTTATTTAGACTGAAACAAAATGAGTTTAAAATGCAGTATCTGCTTAATTTTAAAGTTAAATCATTATGTAATAATCAAAAATGGAAAATTTACAGCTGTACTAACAAAAACTGTTTAAGTTACGTATAAAGTTTCGGGTGTTAAAATTTACATATTATAGCATCAACAACAACCGTTAAGGCCACAGCCTGCCCCACCTCAGTCTATTTTACCTCAGTTAGGGGGCCAAGGCTCCTTAGGAGGACTGGGTAGTGTAGGATCTCTTCTTGAATCACTCGCAGGACAAGTACTTGCACCAAAAAAGGTCTGTATTTGACGGCTAAAGTTATTTTAATCTCAATTACCTCAACAAACTAATATGCAACTTACCGTTATCTAAATACATCCTAATTACTTGTAACTGAACTGTAAATGTAAGTTGAGGTTTTGAGATGGCATAACAGTATAATTTTGTCGTTCTGATAATTGGTTTTATTTTAGGATTCGAAGAATTAAACCATAAGTGTCTTTATCACGTAAAATATGTTGTATTCTCTTTGTTGGGGCATTATTTTTAAGTAGCGATTATACATTATATTTTATGGCATGTAATCATTAATGAACAGCTTGTATTGTGTTCGTATACAGGGTGAATGAATTTCGTGTTTCAATGTTAAGATTTTTTGAGTAGCTGCAAGTGTAATTTTTTAGATTTTTTTTAGTTGTCATTGAAATCTGTTTTGATTTTATTGATCAGCATTAAATTTAGCCGATTTAAACCTATGCTTTAGCTCTCAAAATAAATGAGATCCCCATGTTGGAAAACGGAATTCGATCACTTTATAGACATTTAATTTTTATTGATTGTTGTGTATTTTTTAATGTTTATTTGTGGTACGTTAAAATCGTAACGTTTACATACTCATTTGTGCTTAACTTTGACGTCCTACTATGTGTTCAAGCAGTATACAATAGCAATTAGTTCTTAATATAGGTGGATTACAAAAAAATATGTCTAAATCGAACAAATGGCACAAAAATATACAATTTTTTTTGTGTCACCCAATATAGTGAAATTTGTTAATTATTGTGTACCTCTGCGGTTTGCTTAATATACTGAGCTTACAGTTTTTAGACTGTGAAATATTATAGCTTTAATAGGTAGCCCATTATTAAATTGTGAAATATATTTTTTTTAAATACCAAACATTGGCAAACTAACTACCAAAAAAAGCCAAACAATCAAAAACAATTTTAAAAAATACTTTCTGATTGATTCAAGTTTAGTTATCTTTTTCCATTTACTTATTTTTCTCCACTGGTGGTGTTATAACCGTGATAAATTCAGCGTGTGACAAGTGAATTACTTAGTATATTTTAGCTTAAAAAAATTATGCTATACCTGGGTTAAAGATTATGTTAATATATTTGTTTTGTTGTAAAAGCGTATACAGGGTGTCCCAGATTACATTTCCAGCATGAGGATCTCGCTTATTATAAGAGATGCAGGTTTGCTTAAATTAAATGAATTATTCCTTAGTATAAGAGGAGCCACAATCAATTTTTAAAAGTACAAAATTCCTAGTACTTGATGTTAGATTTTTTTTATCACTTACCATTTTCGAGATATTACCCCTAACTTCATTTTTCTTATGGCCCACGAAGTTGGCTCTGGAACAGTTAAATGTGCTTTTTTCTCTCTTTTTAATGAGATATTACTTGCTATATCTATTTTTATAATTAAGTGGCAAAATCAAGAAAAATCGTATTTTACCAATCACTTATCAAGCTGTCTATGAAAATAAAAACAAAAAACAACTAATTAAATGTCAAATGATAGTTACCATTTGTCTGCACAACAAACAAACCTGTATCTCCTATAATAAGTGAGATCCAATGCTTGAAATGTTATCTGGGACACCCTGTATATATGTAATATCATGCCTAGTTGGGTACGATTATGGTAATTTAAAAAAATACAATAAATATTAAAGTTTCGGCCAATGTAGAAGAAAACTCCTCGTATTGTGGTCGACTAGTTTGCCTCTGTTTGTTAAACTCGTGAGAATGTATTTAAAAATTACATTTTCTGCTTTAATGTATGGGTTACATTAAAATATGAAATAAATGAAAACTCTACATACAAATGCTAAAGACATCGCTAAAATGTGTTAATTATTATTTTTAAATATTTAAGTGCATTTGGTATTAGCCTTAAAATTTTAAATAGTTTTAGGTTTTGTTAATACAGTGAATTTTGCCAAAAATACAGTAATTTTCAGGGCTTTATTTCTTAACCCTGTGTCTTATATCATATACATTTTTTTTAAATAATTTTGTATGAAACAGCTTCATGTTTTTGACAATAATTCACTGTTTAATGATATTTATCGGAATGAACTTCCTGTTACAGCAATTTATGACAATATTATTTTGCTATAATTACAGCTTTAAAATGGTTTATATAAGTTTTATATTTTATTGTAATTTCTGTTTATATAAGCGCACAAAGATTTATTTTTGTATTGTTTATTAAAATGTATAAATAAATTATTTACTGTTTTGTATATTTTATTGATTTCCTTTCATTCCATTCGTGCTGTAAAGCAGGGTTGGACTGATTTAAATCAGCTGATTTGAAAAAATTAAAATCATGATTTAAATCACACTTTCACGATTCAACGTCACATATAAATTAAATGCACGTTTTACTTTCACCCGCTGATACAACCGCTGGAAATATTGCCTATTGGCTTCTTATAGGTCAGGGAGAAATAAAGTCTCTACAGGAATTTTCTTGTTAGAGACGCATTCCGGTAAATTTACTTTGTAAATTTTTACAATAATAATTAATTTTAGACTTAAAAGATCTACAGCCTTATTCAAAAAGTCTGCAACAATTGAAAAACTTTTTCATCATCGATTTCTCAGAAAATTTTATTCTTGATAAAAGATGCATGACCTAAAACTAATTTTAAGATGGAAAAAAATTCATGTAACACTAGATTTTAAGTATTTTAAAAATACTCTCAAAAGTAAAGTGTCCTTATTTCAAATCTTACAAAAAAATCCATGGGAAAAAATTGTTTAGAAAATCAAAAATATGACAATACGAAATTTGACGTTATAATTTCATTTTCGAATTTTATAGTAGTGTCAACCTTCAAAAACTTTGCAACTAATAAATAAGTTTTTTATTATCGGTTGATCGGAAAAGCAAGGGAAAACGATAATTTATTTAATATTATTTTTAAACTAAACTTTTTTTTTTTACTTTTTTAAAATTTTTAAAATAAGGGCACTTTACTCTTTTCGAATATTTCTAAAATCATTAAAATTTAGTGTTACATGAATTTTTGTTGAACCTTTTTTAACTTAAAATTAGTTTTAGATCAGGAAACAACTTTTCTCAAATATAAAATTATTTGAGAAACCAATAATAAAAAGTTTTTTCATTTTTGCATTTTATGTTAAAATTACTATAAAAATTGAAATTTTAACGAAAAATTTCACCTTTGGTCGTATTTTTGAAATCTGAACAATCTTTCTCTGTGAAGTTTTTATTGTAACTTTTAAAGTAAGGCTCTTGGAATACTTCTGAAATCTAGTATCCTATGAATTTTTATGAAGTTTTATTCATCTTAAAATTTATTTTAGGTCATCCACTAACTTTTATCAAGAATAACAGTTTCTAAGAAATTTTTAATAAAAAAACTTTTTCATTTGATACTTTTTGAATGACGCTGTATAGAAGATATAATGCAGGGTGAATAATGAATAAATTAGGTGTTAGAAGAAAAAATAGGCAAGTTTCTTAAAAAAATCAAAAACTCGTGATTTTTTTGATTTTTTAAATTTAAATCAATGAATTTTGATTTTTTTAATAAAAATCAAATTTTGCCCAACCCTGCCGTAAAGTGGTTGAGGATGAGATTTGTTTTCATTACTTGACTAAATTTTATAGCTACTTAAATTTCTTTGTTTTTTTATTATAATTAATGTTAAGATTATGAAAAATCGTATTGGAAACTTTGGCTATAATGATGGAATTTCGTTACTTTTCTTATTTTTATTTTTTGTTTTACAGCCCGGTCTACCTCCAGTAAGTATTCCAATGCCTATGCCAATGCCTACTGATCCCCACGAATTGAAAAAACTGCAGAAGAAAGCCAAAAAACATAAAAAAGATAAAAAAGACAAAAAACATGGTCACGGAGGTTATCCTCCTATGGTGGATGCTTACGGTCATCCGATAGGAGAACCTCACCACACTAAACCACCAAAGAAATCTGACTATAAAAAAGCCATGAAATATGGTGCACCCGTCGCTGGCGTTGCCGTGGGTGCGGTAGGTGCACATGCCTTACATAAAGCTCATCATCATAAACACCATAAACATTCGCACCATAAAGGTTCCAAGTCATCATCATCTTCAAGTAGTTCATCCAGTAGCAGTAGTGATTAAGATTAAAATATTTGATTAAAAAATTTATATATCCATATTTTTGTCATTTACTATGGTGCATTTAATGTAATTGTTAAATATAAATTTCGTAATAATATACTTTGATTTAAATATTAACACCATTAACGTAATTTAAAGACTTAACTTGCTGTTAAATAATTAATTTAACCACCGCCATTAATTATCCCCTATCCTTGAAATTTGGTAGTGATAGTGGTTTTATAAGGATTTTTTTAAACTGTTACTTCACATTTTAGACATTTATCAAATATTAAAAGAAACAAGTTTTACAAAAGCATATTTTTAAGGATGTGGGCTGCATAAACAATTGACTATACATTCACAATTGATAAACAATTTAGTATTTAAATAATTTGCCGTTTATAAAGGGTGGTCCAAATTCGATGGGATTACATGGGTATCTCGCTTAATAGTCAAGATTCAGAAATTACCAAAAAAGTGCAGTTTTTTGGGACAAACTCAGAACCGTTTTCAAAAATACTCTATCATTTCCAGTTTTTGAGCTATTAAAGAAAAACTGTTTTTTTGTTATATGTATAATGTGTCACTTCTCCCTTATTGTTTTAAATATCGAAAAAGTTTATAAAGATTAATTTTAGATATTTTTATGTAGATTTTGAATGTACAAAAAAAAATTACGTATATAAGGGTTGATGTATTTATTTTCAATAATACGCAAGTTACAAAAGTTTTTTAATTTTTTTAAAGATAAGAAACAAAAAGTAGGCTGTGAAAACAAAAAAAAAATGAACAAGAAAAACCGGAAATGATAGAATATATTTGAGAATTGTTTTGAGTTTGTCTCAAGAAACTGCACCTTTTAGGTAATTCAACTGTTTCTCTATCTTGACTATTAAGCGAGATACCCATGTAATCCCATCGAATTTGTACCACCCTGTACATACACAATGAATGAATAACAAGCTATGCTACACTGTATTTGGCCGTTTAATGACATGTAGATAATTTTATTTGTTGATTAAGTCGGAGTTTGTAACTGGCTTAAATTTCAGTAGAAACATTAATTTCGAAATACTTAAAGTATCTATCAAAGAATTTAAAAAACGCATTGCAATTTTCAGCATCAAATGTTTTACCTTGTGAAGAAAAAAATGACAGTCTCTTGGAAAAAAGGACATTTAGTAATGACAACAAAGAGTACAACATAAAAATAAAGGCTGCATTAGAAGAAAATCTAAAACCATAGGTCAGAAAATAAATAATTTTAAATTTTTTTCTAGTCGTGAAATTTTATTTTGTTTCATAACTTTATTAAATGCAATCAAAATTAATATTGTTTTATTGCTAGATGATAATAGTGTTGTATGTGAATCATAAAAATTATAATTACGTATGAACAACCAGAATAGTTTAAGTATAGTCAATTGTTTATGCATAGTAGCATAGTGTATGTATAGTAGTCGACTGTTTTTATACAGTGTATATTTAAAGAGCCCCATGTTACAATTAAATATAGGTTATTAAAATTGCAAAAAACATGTTAATTTGTCCTATGAAGCATTAGAAGTTTTATTTACTCAAAATTAGAATATTAATTTGTAGGATGAAACATTTAGATCGCTACAAAATATTTTGGCCCATGTAAAAATATTTAAAACTGTTTCAATTGTTATAAAATGAATTTCAATTACAAATACAATGATAAATTAACTTATTAACATGTTACTATCTCGTTACGTAAAGGATAGGAATGTTTACATTTTTGGACTATTTTTAGTCCATGCAGTTGTTTGGGCAATTAATTATTATTATTAAAATAATGAAATGTTTCGATGGTTCAGTTTCATTGTTTTTGCTAAAAAGATTGTTGGTTGGAGACAAAAATTCTTAAAATTTGAAACCATTATGTAAAAAAAGTTACTACATGTAGCTACTATTTTTAATTCAGGGCCAAATTTGCATTTTTAATTACCATACGCATTTGACCTTGGCGGCACCGATACACTTTTACAGATAATAATAAACGCAATTAATTGTTTGAATTACACAAGGCGACAATTTAAGCGGGCAAGACATTAGATTTATTCGCAAAAACGCGTGTGCAGACTTAATATATCGAACGCATAGCAAAAAAAAGCGATCGTGCTGTGAACTTATAAGTTCAGCTACAGAGGTTGGACGATGTATGCAAGGAAGAAGTGCTGGTAGTTTAAAATTGGTGTAGTTACAAATGAAAATGGACAAACCAATTGTCGAACCTGTAAGTGCTATAATAGTTTTGTATATTTTGTTATTGTATATAACCTCAAATTTTAGCCAATACCATATATTGGATTGATTCCTGAAGGTATTACACCGAGAAAAATTATAAGAATCCAAGGTAGTACATCAATAACTGCATATAGGTATAATAACTTTTAAGTATCTATATTGAAAAATGATTGTTGTGCTAAAGCTCTGTGTACATGTTGTTCAATTGTTTTAAGTCCTGATGCTCTGTTGTTTTCGGTCTGTGATATATTTAAAAAGTTGGTATTATAAATGTTGTGCCTGGTAAATGACAGAAAACAATTGACTGAACTATTGTCGTAGTACAATATTAAATTTAATGTACACAATTCTACATTATGTTAGTTCCCAATTTAAACTGGTTCAATTTACATGAAATTTATATATGTACTGACGGTGTAGGCTGTGTTTTGTTTAGGGTCCCAATTTTTTAATTTCAAGGCAGATGCACTACCTTAATTTTACTTTGTTCTTGCTAGTCAATTTTAAAATATACCTAACTAAAAGTCAACATAATTTGTGGGTTCCCATGGATGCACGAATCTTTTAAAAAAAAATCTAAATGAGTCTTGATATGCAGTCAACTTTGTTAACAGTTTAATGACATGCATTTAAATAAAACAAAGTGAAGAGATTATATGCATTGAGAAAATATTTCAATCCAAAATATAACTTTTTGTTAGTGAACTGAAGACTTTGAAATTAATATTTGTACAGGGTGGCGTATTTCCTTTATATCTCTCTTATTAAAGAATATAAAGAAGTTCAAATAAAAGTGTTGCCTAAGATCAAAAATTGAATATTTTAAAATTATTTCCAACTATACTGAGTGTTTTCTCAGATTTATTAATTTAAATAGAACACCCTGTATACAGGGTGTCTTAAAAAAATGTACTCACACTTTAACTGTCGCTAACAGGCGCGCATTATCAGCGTTGTCTGGACAACAATGGTCATCAATTTGAACATTTGCAACATGATTTTTCAATTACATTTGTCTTCTGTATTCGAAGCCATTCCATTTCACTCTATGTTCATAAATAATGTTTTTCTCGTCATTCGAAGTGTGAGTATATTTTTTTGAGACACCCTGTATTTATAATTTTTTACAATTCAAATCAAATTCTCTTTCAAAAATGTTGTATTGTAACTAAAATCAACAGCCTATTAGTTAAATACGTTTTTTTTTTAATGTTAACAGAATAGATTTAAAAAAAAATACTTCTAATATTTAACAACTTAACAATGGCAGTAAAAAAAAACTATGGAAAATTTATTAACAATATTATTAATGGCTCCCGATCAGCTAAACTTTTAAAACAACACATAGGGTGTTTTTCATAGCTACACTTTAGAGATGAATTAGTAAATTTTTTGAATGAAGCACACCAATTTTTAAATCCATTCTAAAACATAATGTATACCTTCCTTTTTTAATTAAAACAAGTCAGGCCATGTCTTGGTATTAGATAAAGTTAATGAGTTAATTAAATTATCATTAATTTTAAAGTAATTTATTATCACATATTTTTCACACACTAATTCAATGATTAAAAAAATTGTTGTTACTAAATACATAATTTTAAGATCTTCAAAAAAAAAAAAGAGGCCGGGGTAAGCTTCGACCATTTTTATGTTAAATTATACTGCCTTCAGCATAGATGGAAATTGTTCAACTAAATTAACTGAAGTGTTTTTTTTTTTAGGTTTAATATTAGTTTGCAGTGTGGTTCTACACCCTCGGATGATGTAGCATTGCAGTTGGCCGTGCATATATTAGACAGCCACATCACATGTAATTCGATGATATGTGGTAACTGGGGTGTAGAAGAATTACATAAAAATTTACCGATATCACGTGGGCAGCATTTTGAATTCATTATTTTCAATTATGTCAACGACGTTAACCAGTTCAAGGTAAAAACTGTTTTCATTTGTCTTAATACATCTATTTTTCATTAATTGTGTATGATTTTCAAGACACTAAACTTAAAACATTTGTAGCTCCCAGCCTTTTTCACCGTCATGTTTAAGCTACATTTTCATTTAATTTTTAGATCGCAATAAATGGTCAACATTTTTGTGAATTCCTTCAAAAGATTCCATTTCACAATGTAACACATCTTGCGATAGATGGAGATATATCTGTCATTTCGATTACTTATGAAGGGGGTAGGCCAGAAATCGCTACATTTGTAGCCCCCGAGTTAGCTCCACCGCCATATATAGATGAAGCCAGGTCACCTTTACTAGGAGCGACACCTTCGTATGGTGCACCTGGAGCAGATTTAAAACCTGGTGGTGGAGCCAACCAAGGAATACCACAGCCTTACGGTTATGCTCCACAGTATGGTGTATATCAACCATATGGTCAAGGGTATAACTATAATGCATCTGGTGTACCTGGTCCACCCGGTCCGCCGATGCCTCCTGGACCTCCACTACCACCTGGAGCGCCGCCACCACCACCTGGCCTTCACTTGGTAAGAATTTGTCAATTTTATATGATATTACATGTTAATTATTTAAGATAACGAACTCGCGAATAAGGCCCAGAAGTTAAAGCGTTAAGAATTGTAAAAAAAGGCATGCCTCGCAACAGTTAAAACAATAACTATGCTTGTAAAAAAGTATTTGTTTTTTAATATAAAGATCGGGATATTTTGAGGTTATGTTTTCTTGATTTTTAAATTATGTGGTGTAACTTAAAAAATAAATCATATTTTTCAAAATTGGCAATGCATTGTAGTATAAAAAGTCTTTATTTATGCTTAAGATTATCAAACTAACAATTACTTGCTTGTGTAAACATGAAATATTTAATTTAAAAGTGTTCAATCGCTGTTTCCGGTTTTCAAATTATGCATAAATCATTTAGCTATTGCGACTATTTAAAGATGAAAAATACCCAATAATTACTAATTTTTGTGCATTTTTAAGCATTTTGAAGTAAAAATGTATGAATTAAAATCGTTTTATACCAGTATAAGGCTAATTTGACTAGATGAGAAATTTGCTATGTAAAATACTTGCTTATTTCACCAGTAAGTTTTAAGCATTTGCATTCAACTTCTTTTTAACAACAATTTGTCTGAGCGTAAGGAAATGAATTTTTAAACGACAGTCAATTAAATTTTGGCAATAAACATTAAATATTTGTATTTTACTACGGTTGCCAGAAGTTGCCAAAACCAAATCTCTAGTAACTTAAGCCTAATCCAATTTATTTTAATTTTTATTGAAGATTACGATTACCTTGGTACTGTATACTGCAACAAATTAATTTTGTTTGTCATAAGAACAATATTTTTCAGTTTTTATTGAAATTCATAACTGCAGAACGCAACCTACTTAACACGTTGCGCCTACATGGGTATGCAGTGTGCTGAACAAAACGCCTACTTTTGCCATTTTTAGACAGCCTGCGTAACTGTTATGTCAAATTAGTTGCATATCTACTTAGGCGTTTTGTGTCGTGGTTACCTATCAATAGGCGCAACGTTTAGTGGGTTGCATACTGTACATTACACCTACATGGATATGCAATTAATTTAACGTCATTTCCACGCAGGTTGCCTGAAAATGCCGAAAGTAGGCGCTTTGTTAAGCACATTGCATACCTATTTAGGCGCAACCTGCTAAGTGGGTTGCGTTTTGTATTTAAGTAGACGCCTGTTATCAATAAATATATTAAGTATGTTTAGGCTTTTTCAAGCGGATTCCACACAAATAATGCATTTTTGCTATATATTAAATAAAAATATGATTTGTAAAAAAAAAGTTTTTATGTAAACATATTTTACTTTATCAAACAAAGCAGAACATTTATAAGTAAAAAAATGTATTACCTAGTATATTCCTGGAATAATTGTTTATTCTGAAATAAATAACTTATTATTCGAGGGTCAACATTTTTTTTGACATTTAATGCTGTTAAACCTAATTATTAAAGAAATTGGTTTTAGACATAAAAAGTTAAACATCAATCAAGTGCTTTGGCACTAAAATTTTATATAATCATAAAGTGCAGTTTATTGCTTTGGCCTATAAACGACTCGGTTCTATAACTTTTTTAAAAATCTGACCAAAAGTAACTTAGGGAAAAAGAGGACAAAAATTATCAGAATAAAAAAAAAGGAGTGAACAAAAAGATCGGGATAAAAAAGAGGATATGTTCTCTTTAAAGGAGATATTCTGGCAACCCTATATTTTACCCTATGATAGTATTTTGCGCGAGCTTCTGTGTCTTACTTAAAATTATTTTAAAAGTAAAATCCTATTTTAATTTTGTTACAGGCTCGCCAACAATCTATGTTAGATGCAGTGAGTAATATATTTTTGCGCTTTTTAAATGTAATATGTATAAAAGTTAAAAAAAGCTTGAATACTTACTGAATTGTAATAAATACAATTAATGTGATCAAAAAGATTAAAAATTGAAGAATTAATACTGGTGTAACATAATGATCACTAACCTGTTAAGAGGGAAGTGTTAGCTTGCAAAGATTATGTTATTTTAATTGTTTTATTATTTGTTTAAAAATAAGATATTTTATTAAGTAATTGAATTGAATTGAATTTACTTTTTTAAACTTTTGTTCATGTTTAATAACAAAATGGTATTGCATTGTAGTTTATTAGTGTAAAAAGCATGAGATTTTCTGGAAAATGCCTAGGTTTGCAAATTAAAATGCAGTGTTTTATTTTTAATTGGTAATTGACAAGGTCTTGGGCAAATAGCCTTTATGGCTGTGTTATTGTTAAAGGGTTATCAAAAAGCAAGAATGGGCTGTCAACATGGATGATATTTTGAGGTTCAATTGGGCCCCAGTGCAGAAATCTTTTTTTTAAAACTTTATGAAATTCTTTATTTTAATTGCAACTATAAAGTGTTGTTGATAATTTTTACTTTATTTGTAGGGATGGAAGAAGATTTTTAGTCCAATATTATTGTTCTTCATATACTTTGTTGCAGTATTAGTTGGAATTAGCATTGGTGTGGGTTTAGCGTATATAGTAATGTTTTGGTTTGAGTAGGAAATTTGTTTAATGTATTTTTTGAAGCTATTCCTCATTAAGTTGCAAGTTTAGACTTTAATCAGTAAGTGAAGTGTACTTTGAAGACTTTTATTTTAATTTATTTCAAGTTAGAATAGAAATTAGTCTTTTTAGTAAAAGAAGTTATGTTTGTACTACCTTGGGCATTTTCCTGATAAACGTAATCCCCTACTAATTTGTGATTTTCAAATTTTAGGCCAAAAGCAAGTGTACCCCAAAAAAATGTTGTGTGACAACTGGTACGATCTTTTTAGGCGTCGTCATTGCAATAATTTATTTTATGGTGAAGCTTGTTTGGAGAAAAAGTCATCGTCATTGAAACAAATTACGCATGAAGGATATGTGCTAAATGTCTATTATATTTTAATAATGGTTTATGAACCAATATCCAATTTTAACGTGAAACTTTTACTACAGAGTGTGCCAGTCAAAACTCTCTTATTTAACACGACTGCCCAATATGAGTTAACTCGTCTTTCGGGCATTGCTACGAGTGTATTTATAGCAAATACATGCAACCGGTGAACTTCTAAGGGTAAAAAAATAACTATGGAGTGAGAAAACGGACTTTTGTGATGAATTTACAGGGTGTCCCAAGATGAAATTTTGCTTACCTAAAAAGCTATGAAGTCGGTTACATTAAATAAAAATTTAAAAATTCTGTTTCTCAAAAACAGCAATTTTGATTAAAACCAAAGTATTTTTAACACTTTAAAATATTTTGGAGTGAATTGTAAATCCCTTGGATAAAAAAAGATGTAAATGATTTATGAGTTTTGTCTGGGACATTGTGTATACAGGGTCCTGCAGCAGTGCGTAGGGCTTTCATAGCGCCCCGTCCGTAGGAGATAGAAAAAAACTTAAATACGTAAAATTATTGGTTTGAAAAGATCTACGTCTTAAAATTATTTTCAGTTATACCGGGTGTCCCATTTTGGCGCTATAACAAAAACAAAGATTTTTTTAAACGGAACACTATTTTTAGGTCTTCGGATGTCATTTTTTAACCTCTACATGAATGTCTGTTCACTTTTTGATGTTGTGTCAGTGTTGCCAACTTATAAATTTTTTTCCGAAACATCTTACATAAGCAGGCTTAACTTTAAGAAATCGTAGCGATCTTGTTTTATGAATTTAAGAAATAAGTTTTAGCAATAATGTTAGTCGGGTTAGGGAGCAATATTTTAATAATAAAAAATGCCAAATTTTCCAACCTACAAAGTGACATAACCCATTTTTTTCAAATGTAACTACCCTTATTTTCACTACTCGATAGATTTTTTTCTCCTCTTTATTTTTAATAGGGGTTGTCCTATGTCTAAACCCCGTAGTTGTTGAGATATTGAATACTTTTCACAAAAGTAGCCATTTAATTGCATTTCTATGCACCGAAGTAGGCCTCGCTGATGCAAAACAAATGCCAAATGTAAGCAAGTGTCAATTTGACATTTAAATAAATTTTCTTGTATCGAAATGGAAAACGGTTTTAATTCCGAATTTATAAAAAGTTAAAAAACTGTACGCACAAAAAACCTGAAAGGCATCGAAAGTGATTTGTGTTTTTCAGCTGTTATCAGTGATATTTTACGATAGTTCTAAAAGTCTTCCAGATTAATACTTGCTGCAAGAGTACTTTTTCTCTATTTCGTGGTAAAAGAAGACGGAAAATTTATAAGTTGGCAACACTGACACAAAATCAAAAAGTGGACATTCATGTAGAGTTTAAAAAATGACATCTGAAGACCTAAAAATATACAGGGGGTTCCATTTAAAAAAATCTTTGTTTTTGTTATAGCGCCAAAATGGGACACCCTGTATAGCTGAAAATAATTTTAAGACGTAGATCTTTTCAAACCAATAATTTTATGTATTTAAGTTTTCTTCTATCTCCTATGGACGGGGCGCTATGAAAACCTGACGCACTGTTGCAGGACCCTGTATATGATAGCATTTACTTGATTAATGTTAAGCATTAACAATTTGGCAAGATTTGTGTATATGCAAATAGGATCAAACTTAATTTTTATTGTGATATTGTTTACTTACCGTGGATTTATAACACTAATTTTTTATTATCGAGGATCGATAATGGTTTTATGTGATAAAAAATGTTTACTTTCTGTAATTATTTTTTTAAAATTATTGTTTGATTTAATTTTGACAGGTAACAAATGAAGGTATTTATTGATCACTTATTTATCCCTATGTAACAAATGAATGTATTTACCAATCCCTATTTGTGTATATGCACATAATTGTGCCTTTATATGTATGCGTGAGAATTATTTTTATATGTCTTTAACGTTTATAAGTGTTAAATATATAGCATAGTAGATGCAGTTGACAAAAAATCTGTTGTACTTGTTATTAAATTTTTAACTGCAACTTTTAATAGCTGTGAAATGTACAAATAAGTTGCTTTATTTTGCTAAAATTTTTTGGAACTTTTGTTCCTAATAAAACTGTAATTCACATTACTTAAAACAAGTTGTACGTTGTACAACAACGCTTAACTTCATATTATGCAGTAGTGTGCATTCTGCCTTCCATGTAACTTAAAAAAAATAATTGAGGTAGCGTACATATGCTGTAAGAGTTTACTGTTACCTATTTGACATTGTGGCCTTAATTTTATTGACAAAAATAACAGAAACGTTCTGTTAAAAGATGGTGCTGTCCATAGATTTATAATATAATGTTGTGAAATGTGAGATTTTTAAATAATTTTATATATTATAGCCTTCCGAGTAGGTACTGTCATTGGTGCATAAATATTTACTATTTTCCGGTGTCTTGTTAAATATAACAATATTAAGCGTTGGTTTGCAGTGGATATTTTTTGAAATAATTTTGATGTTGATATTCAAAATCCAAATTTTGGTGCCACTGACTCCTAGTGTTCAATCTTTTATACAGGGTGTTTCTTAAATATTGCAAAAAAATTCGAGAGGTGATTCCTTATCGAAAATTAAGGGGGGTTTTTCATATAAAATGTTTTCCTTGAACGTCGAAGTTAAACCCCCCCTAAAGGGGAGTGGTAAAATTGGATTTTTATTTTATTTCTTAAATTTGGATAAACGTAGGAGAATGATATTTGGTAGATGTTTTATACTTATTAAAAGGTTTTCCATAGTAATATTTTCAATCATCTCCCACTTTCACAGGGGGATGAAAAATGCGACCCCTATTGGTTTTTTAATCAGAACTTTTTGGTGGGTTATAATTTCGCAATTAAAATTTTTTTTTTTTGAAAGCTTGATTTATTTAGAAACTTTTTAATAATCGTTAGTTTTTCTCGAAAAACCTACCGTTTTTGAGTAAAAAATAAAATAAGTAAACATGAACCAACAAATATCGCAATAAAAAAACGATTCATTTTAGTGGTTGCCCTGGTTTGTTTATTTTCAATTGGGTAAAATGAACGGGTGTAATACATTTTGACGTTTTCGTGGCGACAAAGCGACAATGCCCTTCAATTCTACCCGATATGAACATAAACAAACCATGGCAACCACCAAAATGAATCGTTTTTTTATTGGAATATTTGTTGGTTTATGTTTACTTATTTTATTTTTTACTCAAAAACTGTACGTTTTACGAGAAAAACTACTGATTTAAAAAAGTTTCTAAATAAATCAAGCTTTAAATTTTTTTTTTTTAATTGCAAAATTTTAACTCTGATTAAAAAACCAACAGGGGTCGCATTTTTCAGCCCGCTGTGAACGTGAGAGATGATTGAAAATATTACTATGGGAAACCTTTTAATAAGTATAAAATATCTACCAAATATCATTCTCCTACATTTATCCAAATTTGAGAAATAAAATAAAAACCTAATTTTACCGCTCTCCTTTAGGGGGGGGGGTGTAACTCCGAAATGAGACGTCTAAGGAAAAAAAATTATATGAAAGATCCTCCTTAAATTTCGATAAGGAATCACCTCATGAATTTTTTTGCAATACTTAACAAACACCCTGTATATTGAATGCAAAGTCAATTTCAAGTGATTCGTATTTAAAAAAATTTAATTAATATGTTTACACTATACTAAAAAAGTTTTTTGGTTTCTTTATTTATGTTATACGGGTTCGCCAATCAATTTGTGTGACTATGGGTATTTCATTTAATATAACTTATACAGATTAGGTTCAATTGAAAAAGTTTACATAACAGAGCTGAATTTGTAGTGATTTCAGGTGTTTTGGAAAATGCATAGTTAACTAGATTTAAAAAGGCAGTTTAGCAATTTTTTGTTGTTTAATGTAATATATTTTTTAGTTTTCAAAAATATAAATCTAGCAGCGTGGTATAATATTGAAACTATCAAAGCTAATACTATTTATGCAAGTAAATATTTGGTACGGAGTCCATACGAAAATTAAAAGTTAGTGTTATTTTCAAAATAAAGTGTGTTGTGGAAAAACCTGTATTATCAAGGTTATTTGACCTGTGTATTTATAAGAGTTTACTAAGAACTAAGAGTCAGATTTTCGTTTTTAAACTAAAGAAAATATTACATGAAATCGCAAAATTTTTATTTTATTTTCGATCAAGTTAATTATGCTTTTGTTTTAAATTCTGCAAATTGAGCTGTGATATATGTTGTTATAAGCGAGATCCCCATAGTAGCCCAAATAATTAAGTGTTCTAATCTACATAAAATTTTGCTCTATCTGTGTTTTCGTTGGTGTGTGGTAGCTGAATAAATAAGGAATATTGTATAATTATCTTAAAAATGTGATTGTTTAGAATTTTTCTTTGTAATGACTAGTACTTATTTCATAGTAAAAAATAACATGTAATATGATGGTTATAAAATTTCATGCAGATTGAAACACCCTGTGTATAAATAGCTATAACCATAGTATTAGAATTTTCTCATTATAGAACTTAATGTGATGACTGCCAGATGTGCGCAAAATATGTCCATGTGTTAGAACAATATATTTTTTATATAAAAGCTTGTATTTGAAATGATAATTCATGTATTAATATTGTATTTTATCGAATAATAATTGTTGTATGTATTTGTAATTTGCTAAAAATATGTAAAATGAAGGAAAATACGATTGTTATAACATTTTTAAACTATGATTTATATAAAATTTTAACTAGGTATTGTATACAGCAGGGGTCCCCAAACTTTTTAAGAGGAGGGTCACATAAAAGTATTGAAAGTGGGCCGAATTTAAGAGTGGCTATTGTGCAGTAATTAAAAATATGCGAGTAGAAAAGTATATAAGTAGCATTTTTGGATATGTACCTGAAGCTTTTTATGTAGTGCCTTTAATATTCTGAATAATAAATGTTGTAATGATATATTATGTTTTTTTTGTGTGTGTACAAGTTTGGTGTATACTCTCGCAATGTTATGTTTTCTTACACGATTTTTGGCCAAAAAACTAGAATTTTATTAATGACATTAAAATGTGTACTTTTTGATTCATATGTCTGTCTATCTCTGTATAGAAAATCATGTTTTTCAAAACACATTGGCTTTAAAGAAACGCAAATTTTTGCTGGGAAGTATAAAATCCTGTTGTAGTATCATTATTCATGAGTCTAAATAAACCAAGTTTCTAAAAGTATTGTTGAACCTTTTAGAAATAAATACAAAATAGCCCCAACTTACATAATTATTTAATTTGATAATCACAGCATAAACTTGTCATGCAAGACGGTACTGTGTTTAGTAGTTTTCTTTGGAATTAGTCAATGGATTTTCAAAAACTTTGATTTATTAGAATTATGAATAATAATACTACCATAGACGTTTAAAATTTCAACATAATGTGCATAATTTTGAAACCCACATAGTTAAAAAAAATGATTTTTTAGAAAGAGACTGACATTTTGAAAATCGAGGAATAGATATTTTAATTTACTTAATAAAAGCTTAGCATTGTAGCTAAAGTGTAAAACAAGAATGGTAAAAACAGGTTGGTAAATAAAAAATGTAAAAAAGCAAATCTTTTTTTTTGGACCATGGTGTGCATTCACTTTTAAAAGTGCTTAAGTAGAATCTTTGTATTACTCAATTTAATAACCAATTGTTAATATTTTTCAGTATCCAACCATGTCTGGTACAATACCCATGCCGATGCCTATGCCCATGCAGTCAGGTGCACCTACATCTACCCCAGGGTACAACGAAAACTCTTGTTCAACACAACCTGTAGGCTTCCCACCACAACCAATGGGTCATTCAACGCCATTTACAGATTATCCACCACCATACATGACAAATTCAGCAGATTATCCATCACAATCAATGCATTCATCAGAAAAGACTGGAAGTTCTTCAGGAAAGGTGTCAGGCTATGTAGCAATGGCCACTAATGCTGGAAAAAAAGTTCTTTCGATGGGAAAATCTTCAAAAGATAAAAATGAAAATGTTCACACAACACAATCTATGGGTTACCCACCACAACCCATGGGTTATTCGACCCAGTATCCGGATCACCCGCCACCGTACACGCCACATACAGCACAGTCTGCGGGTTATCCATTGCAGTCAACAAATTCATCTGGAAAAACAGCAGGTTATGCAGCAATGGCGGCTACTGCGGGAAAAAGTGCTCTTTCGATGGGAAGTCATGGTGGAAAATCATCCAAAGTTAAGAAGGCTGCAATGTTTGGAATTCCAATAGCTGCAGCAGGAGTTGGTGCATATGCACTGTCCCGTAAATTCCGTCATGGGTCAGGGTCGGATAGTGATTAAATTTATACGGGATTACTTTATTGGAAATACTTAATCAATTTTTTTTGCAACACTGATTTATTTGAATGTAAAAACAATAAAATTTAATATTAGTTATTCAGATAATAACCAGTTGGTATTTGCATCTTTGATTGAAAAATTTTTGATTTATCAGTAAAAATTAGCTTAAAATATTCCATTAATGTTCCTATACACCGACTAATTTATTTAACAAGCATTGAAAAAAAATTACTCTTAAATGAACATCTTTGGTTAATAAGTTAGTATAATATTATTCTATTTAATAGGTTGAATCAAAGTGGCTATAGAAAAACAAAACAATTAAATAAATGAGCGAGCTGTACTTAATTAAACACACAAAAAATAAAACTTAGTTCATTTAATTTTTTTTTTTCATTTAATAATAGCTTTAATTTATGATTTTTGCGTATTATTACCATCAAATCTAATACAAATTTGAGATCTGCGCTTTGTAGATAATACTGTTTCCTAAGCATATTTATCTTTATTTGATGAACTGTCTTAAATGTTAATTTCTAAAATATAAATTTTTTAAGTATTCAAATTTAAAGTGGCCACGTTTAATACTATGGATTTTGATGACTACACGATACAAAAGACCTACTCAAAATGTAAGGTGTTGTCAGTTTCAAACTTAACAATTTCAAGTGAACAGATTAAACAAACTTATACAATTAAATCGGCATTTTTATTTACATGAGAATATAGAGTCATGGCAAAAAAGTTATTTTGTTTTTAAAAGCTGTAAGATAATTTTGCATCTCCATATTTTTCGTTGGACCTAAAATTGGGCGTTACTGTGAGGTAGGTCACATGCACCACTAAATTTGCAGGTTATGTTCGTGATAAACGTCATTTAAAATGCAGAAATCAGTGACAAATCCGGTTAGTAATAACTAGTATAAAATCATGTGCACAATAATTAAAACACATTTTTTAGCAAATACCGTATGTTGGACCAACATGGGGTCCACTTACACCAGGCAAGTTAATAAAAATCCAAGGTTACACATCAATGTCATCTAACAGGTGAGTTTTTTAGCGACATTGTGAATGCTGTACAGATAGTCGTCATGGTTACTATCTCTGTTTTTGTGTAGGTTTAATATCAATTTACAATGTGGTCCAAGTAGTTCACCAAACACAGAAATAGCTTTACATGTAGCCGTGCACTTGGAGTATGATTATATTGCTAGAAATACATGCCATGCAGATGGTTGGGATGAAGAACAAAGTGATGGTGGTTTACCCATCAGTAGAGGTCAAGCATTTGAAATATTAATTCTTTGTGAACCTCAAAGTTACAAAGTAAGCGTATTTATTATTTTTTCTAAATAAAATAATTCCGTTGATTAACATATGGGTAACTAATTTAGTGTATTTTTATAAATTCTGTATAGATAGCCATAAATGGACGACACTTCACAGAATATTTTCATAAAATACCTTTCGGTCGTGTTACCCATCTTGGGATCGAGGGTGATGTATCTATAAATCAGATTTTGTATGAGGGGGGATCTGGAGGAGATGGAAATATGGTTGGTGTAAATACAGCTGGGGGAAATAAAGTTTCAATGCCGGTATGTAATAATTTATAGTTAAATTAATTAAGCAGTGTTTATCTTCCATTCATGTATTGTTTAGTTCCTGTTACAGTTTCACATTTTTTAATTCATGTTTGACAAAATAATAATTGTATAATACTTTTTTAAACTATTGTTCTATCAATTTTTATGTTTAAGTAACTGTTGTTAATATCTCGCACAGCAATATACAAATAAAAATTTGACTTTCACCATTTTATAGAAAACAAAATCTAGCAAACTTTTTTCTTTTGGCATTTTTGTGTATTAGCTATGATAGTTGAGATATTTGAGTTTAAAACTTGGTCGATTTCGGTTTTTTGGTTATATCACGCAAGCCATGGTATTTTTAAACAAAACAATATCTTGTTCAAAGTCTCCTAAATAGCTAACTTTTGTTCCATTTAACCAACCTTGTATGTTCATTATTTACGGAAATAGAAATAGTGCCACATCGAAAAGTGAAACATCCTGTATATACAATTTAAAGTCGAACACAAATTTTTAACTGTTAAGTGTTAAGTGATTAATGTAATATTAGCTGCTGATATTCTTTGAAAAATATGAAGTTGTGATAATCTAATTTGACTATTGTTTTAAAGCGTATTCCATATGTTGGAGTCATTCAAGGAGGATTTGGTCTTGGTAAACTGGTTAAAATTGAAGGAAATGTACCACCTATGGCAAACAGGTAAGAATTAATCATTTATGTCATTGTATGCGGGTTACGTTTTTAAAAAACAATAATAAAACTAAAATAAAGTAAATCAGAAAATAATTACAAAAAACTTTTTATTGTTGAAGGTATTTATTGGAGCTGCAGTAAGATGATATTTAAGGAATTGTAAATTAATCGCCATTTGCTTTTTGATTTTATGTTCTTATGTGCATAAATTTTTGTATGAAATTGTATAATTCTTACGATTTTTTTTTGTGTTAGACGAGTGCCAGTTCATTGCTTGATACACGTACAGGGTGAGGCATCACTTATGACACCCCCACTTATTTTGTTATTGGAAAGAATGATCAAAAAAAGTTTCAAATAAAAGTTGTTTGATACAGTATTTCCCAAAATATTGTCATGTTAAATTTTGATTTTCTTTTGTTTTTTTTAGGAGTCACGGCACCATATTTGTTTTTTTTTTAAATTGCACTATACATATTTTTTTATACGGTTTGAAAGACATTTTCTTTCTATTTTCAATGCACTACAACTTTTATACCCTTACATAACAAAATTTTTAAGAACAATTTTGTTTTAAAAGCGTACGGTATTAATTATTTTACATTAGTAGGCTTTGAAAATGATACAAAATGGTAAAAGATTTAAAAAAAAGTTAATTAGGTTACAATGGTAAACACAAAACTACTGTAATACATTTTTTACCGTTTTGTTTTCAAAGCCTATTAATGTAAAATTATTAATACCGTACGCTTTTAAAACAAAATTGCTCTTTTGCGATTTTCTTAAAAATTTTGTTATGTAAGGGTATAAAAGTTTTAGTGTGTTGAAAAGAGAAAGAAAATGTCTTTCAAACCGTATAAAAAAATATGTATGGTGCAATTTAAAAAAAAAACAAATATGGTGCCGTAACTCCTAAAAAAACAAAAGAAAACAAAAATTTGACTAGACAATATTTTGGAAATACTGTATCAAACAACTTTTATTTGAAACTTTTTTTGATAATTCTTTCCAATAATAAAATAAGTGGGGGTGTCATAAGTGATGCCTCACCCTGTATATCAAATTTATCTCAAAGACTAAATATAATGTAGGTTTTAATTGGTTAAGTACACAATTTAAAAATCAAATGACATCAGACAACATGACATTTGTGTATATTTATGTACTTTCCACAGTAGAAGCAGGTGGGGCCAGGGACACAATTTTTTTTTCAAGCTAAACATAATATGTATTATAAATTATAAATGTTCTTGTTTTTATGCCATCTTGTTGAGTAATATGCACATCCATGGGTTAATATGCACCAAGTTTTTAATTTGCAAATTTTTCTCTAGACTTAATAATGAGAAACGTTTTTCCATTAAACTGTCGATTTTGTTCATCGTCGTAAAAATTTACACTTTAACCCGCGAGCACACGCGTACCTGTCTTTTTGACCGGGTTTATAAATATTTTAATAGAACTTCTACATTGAAGGGGTGAGGGTGCTAAGTCTTTAGCAGTGTGTCATGCACAGTCTGTAGAGTGTGTAGATGTTTTTTTAGAAAGTTACGTGTTGCCGTTTGAAAGTTGTAGGTGTCTTTTTAACACCCGGTCAAATACACCGGGACGCGTGTATAGACATCCACTCAATGCAGAGAGAGATGCAATAGATTTATTTGCCGCGAACATGCATTACAGTACTGCATTAATTGTCCTAATTTAACCAATGCGCCAGGTATTATCACTTACAAACGTGTAAGAATTAACTTTTTTTAAATAAAATATTACTTTTCTTTGTAATTTGCATTTTTATTTGGCATTAATTCACATTAATCCATACCCGGTCAATTTGACCGTGGCACGTGCTTCTGTGTAAAATTTTTCGCGCATGCTCGGCTTAAAATAAATTGTAACAAAAAAAGCAACAACAAAAGAAATAAATAAACGGCAACAAACACATCGACAATAATTAAACACACTAAAATAAAACAAACAACGAGGGAAAAAAAAAACCCTATCAAAGAATCGCTTGCTACGTACTTAACAGCTTACTGTCGGGCCCGATCAAACTGTCCCTAATATGAGCGTTGTGGCCGATAAACAAACACTGTCGCTAGTTAACGTGCTTTATACATATCCTGTGCTCTACAGGAAAGTGCGTTCTAAGTCACGTTATACAATATTGCCACAAAATACTACAGTAATTTTTTAAATTAAAAAAAAGGTGTGTTGGAAATTAATCAAAATATAATTATTACAATAAATTATTGTTTTAAATTATAATTATTTTGCCAGCTTCACAAATACAGGTGGGACCCAGCCCCTAAAGACGAGCCCCTGATTTTCCATATACATTTACATACATCTAGAGTTTTTAGAGTGTACTTTGTTTTTTCGTAACATTTATACTTTAGAATCCATTTTTGAAATTTATAAACTTGTAATTGTTACAGGTTTAATATAAATTTGCAATGTGGACCAAATACTTCACCGAGCGATGAAATAGCGTTACACATGGCTGTGCATTTGGAATACGATTTTATTGCAAGAAACTCGTACCATGTAGATGGTTGGGACGAGGAACAAAACTTTGGACCATCGATGATTAAACGTGGACAACCCTTTCAAGTTTTGATACTTGCTGAGCCAAATAATTTTAAGGTGAGGATATTTTTTGTAATTTTACATGGTCTTGGAAAGTTCGTAGACCTAACAGACATTGTTGTTTGAACAAATTTGTTGTTATTATAGATCGCAATAAATGGTCAACATTTTTGCGAATTTCCCCAAAGAATACCTCTCCAACGTATTACTCATCTGGCAATTGATGGAGAAGTTGTCATTAATGAAATAGCATTTGAAGGTGGTAATCAACCACAGAATGCACCGTTTGGCATGCCTCCTGGGGGAGCTTTCCCAAATTCATTCGGTCAGCCTCCTTGTGGACCTCCCCCAGGTTGTCCTCCGCCAGGTGCAGCACCTGGTTTTGGATCTCCAGCGGGAGCCCTATATGGACCTCCTCCTCCGTATGGCTCTATTCCGTTTGGTTCACAGCCACCTCCGTATAGCGCCCCATCTGCTCCTCCTCCATTTTAGAACGACCACTTATTTCAAAAAAGTTTAATGCCTTGTAGCTTAAAAATTATGCAGATGTTGATATTTTTGGTAAGTCAATGTTATATAGAGGAAACTAATGTAAAAAAGTAAGTAGTGTTTAACATTTTTGGTTGTTACTGTTGCCTACTATTAGGGGTTATATTATAGAGGGATCAAATGGTCATGCGTAACTCATAGTTCCTAGATCTGTAGTCGCTTAATTATCTTTTATTGAATCTCCATTATGTAGTATAAAAACAGGATTAGGATATGGATGAACAGAATGGGATTCTTAGTAATTAAAAGACAAACGAAGTTGCTTAAATTAGAAAAGTCGCCCGTTTTCGTGGGTAATAAGAGTCTGAAATCAAATTTGAGATATCGTCTCCCAACTGTCAGACATTAAAAACAAAATCGAAATTCATTAACTTATTGAACATTCTCTTCATGAATGAATATATGAACGTCCGTTGTATATCAGTTGTAAAACGATGAATAAAACTCTGGTATTACTGGACGGTATACTTTATTTATTAACGTCTACTGATCCTACGTTTCGCTCATAATTTTAAGAGCATCTTCAGGGATTAAGACGTGGTTATATACAATAAAGATACATGTTGAAAAGTTGCAAAACAAGCTTGGCGTAATTTTTGGAACTATGAAGATTATTATATGTGATGAATAGATTATAAGTTTAAAAATCTTGATTTTACGTTTTTTATATACTAATTTACAATGTTGCATCAATTTGGTGTAGAATTATAGGAAAACTTGAAAAATATTGTTTGTGATGTATAAAATATATCTAAAAGTGTTGGTTTTTCGTTTTTTGGTTATGGGATTACATAACTAACACAATAAATTATTAAGATTAAATTTTTTTAAAAACACATTAACACGTTAAAAATTGTACAGTGCAATAAGTAAGTACCTTAATTAAAACTGCAAAAAGTCCAATAAAACCTTAAAGTTATTCTTCATCTTCTTAAAAAAATTTAATCTTAATAATTTATTGTGTTAGTTATGTAATCCCATAACCAAAAAACGAAAAACCAACACTTTTAGATATATTTTATACATCACAAACAATATTTTTCAAGTTTTCCTATAATTCTAAGCCAAATTGATGCAACATTGTAAATTAGTATATTAAAAACGTAAAATCAAGACTTTTAAACTTGTAATCTATTCATCACATATAATAATCTTCATAGTTCCAAACATTACGCCAAGCTTGTTATGCAACTTTTCAACATGTATCTTTATTGTATATAACCACGTCTTAATCCCTGAAGATGCTCTTAAAATTATGAGCGAAATGTAGGATCAGTAGACGTTAATAAATAAAGTATACCGTCCAGAAATACCAGAGTTTTATTCATCGTTTTACAATTCTCTTCATGTTTAGTTGTTAAATTTGACGTCCGTTGAACAATTTTAAGTGAAAATAAAAACGACATCTGGATTTACAGGACGTTTAAGGTTTATTTAGTTTCAAAATTTTTCTTATATGTTTCGTCGATTGTTTTTTTATTGACTTCTTTAGAGAAATAAACTGGCGTGGCCACCAAATGACTTTCGCCATAAATATTGTATTTGTCCGTATGTGTGTTTGTGTATTATTGGGTATAAAAAGTTTAAAATGCCGCTCCATGCGCTCTACCTAACCTCATTTTTGTTAATGACGTCTGTCAACATGACGTAAAGGAAGTATGTCAAAATGACGTTTCATGCGAATGGTTAGCGTTCTTAAAGATATTTTCAAAATTTAAAAAAAAATCGTAACTTTTTTCACAGAAATTCAAGAGAAGTGAGACAAACGGAACTTACTAAGAAAAATACTCTTTTACATACTAAAATTTGAAAAAAATTGTTGGGAGCCGTTTTCGAGAAAAATTTTCAAAATTTTGAATTTTTTAATTAATTTCCTAATTTTAAATATTACCAAAAAAAGTTAATAGGGTTTTTTATAGACCTTAACATCGACTACAATCCCACATAAACAGAAATTTTTTTTCTTTTACTGTTTTTATGTAATTTAGGGTTGTCGTTTTAACTTAAACACCCTGTATATTAGTTATTATTTGAAAAATGAAATATTTGCACGCACTTTGTAAAATACTTTTAAAGCCTCTATCGAAAACTACTATAAAAAATTTACATTTTTAACGGCTGGCATATACACACACACGCACACAAACATAACACGGATGTCATCGCGAAAATAGTCAAAACGGATTCAGGGGACCTCAAAATTCAATACTAACATTTTCTTCAAAGTCATGTGCAGACTTAATTATTCTTGTCTAAGCGTTTTACTCTACCTTTCAAAAAATTTGAGTGTACTGAAAAGAGATCCGAGTGCAACTTATGTGAACCTTATTGCATGTTAAATAATTTAGACTGATCATACTAATTTAATATATTTAAAAGAGATTGTATTGTTCGTGAAGAAGTAAATTCATTTAAATGGTTTATTTCCAAAAACATACTAGTTTTTTTATTTTTTTTTTCTCTGAAGAAATCGATTAAAAAACAATTGACATGTAAGAAAAATTTTGAAACTAAATAAACCTTAAACGTCCTGTAAATCCAGATGTAGTTTCTATTCTCTTCATGTTCTAACTTTGACGTCATGACACTTTTCCCAAGGATTTTTAAAATTGTATCCAAAATTTTCTATTGTCATTTGTTTGAAACAATCGACTGTAGAAAATTTTAAAATCCATTTGTAGAGGCTTATAAAAAAGTGTCATAATATTGTCATAGTACAGGGGATGCTTAAAAATTAAATTGCAAATGTTTTAAATATCTGAAGATCGTAAATCGTATCCCAAATTTGATTTTAGATGTTCTGTAAGACACCAAATACTTTCCTTTAATTTACTCTTCATAATAATGGAGATTCCTATGCTGCTCTTCCTTATTTAGGACACCCTGTACAGCTAAAATTTGCAGTCTTTTAAGTGGCACACTAAATGAAATAATTTCAAAACGAAGGTTGTGCAGATTTTTTTACTATTTTATAAATAATTAACACAAGGTGATTCAGTTTTAAACTTCACCATTGGGATTTCGTTTATCTTTGAGGCACGACGCGAGTTAAAATGGGGCAGTTACGTAATTTTATGCAAAATAAATAAAAAATTAGTTTAAGCTATTTTTGATTGTTTTCAATTTTTGTTTGTTATTACTCAAAAACGAAAATCAACTCAATGTTCCGAACTGAGAAGGCTTTCATTATCTTTTCAGAATTAAAATTGGCATTAAATTTCGCCCCAGTTTAATAGACTTAATAAATCGTGAGATAAGCCATATCCCAATTGTGAGATTCAAGGAGTGAATCATTCGGGACGCACTTTTGAAATTTTTAAACTAATTTATGATGCTTATAAGATATAATTAGAGCTAAACTCAGTCCATTTAGTATGTGGGCCTGAGTTTACTTGCGATCCAAAGAAGCAGTAGTATGTGTAGTTTAATGATGTAATAAAGTAGAAAATGCATAATGATCAAATAAAATTTAATGTAACCAATGTTAAAATAAAAGTCAATTGAATTTTTGCATAAAAATGTATAAAATAATAAATAAACTACATATTCTTAATAATAATGAAGTAAAAGGTCATACAGTATTTTTTTTTAAAAGCCTTTTTACATATTTGGGAACAATGAATGCTATTGTCTTTATCACTGGTTGGCAATCAAAAAACATTGTTTTAAAAAAATGTGTAATTGTATAAACGTAATCAGTTTTGATGATAATCATCAAAGCATTCCAAACACAAACCTGGCTGCTTCTCGCATGCGAGGCAGTGAAAAATCGAGTCTTTACGCTTCCCCGCTTTTGAGCATTGTCGGCATACTTTACGTCTGATACGACCAAGCGAAGTTTTATCCAATATTTTGCTTATTTTATGCGTAGCGGACGGCGAACCAACACTCGCACTTGGTTTAAGATTTACACTGCGAGGGGATTTTTCTGGTAATAACGCGGTTATTATGGCAAGACGGTAATCGTACAGTGACGTCTTTCCTAACCCTGAATATTTGTTATAAATTTTATGAGAGTTTATCAACAACAGTTGCAGAATGTGTATGAAGAGTTTCTTGTGCCACCCGAAGACGTTCTGCTCGAAGGGGTAAAAGGCCAACATCTGGTCTTGGTGATCTATTTCAGACATATAAGCTTCGCACTGGATGAGAGCCTCCGGTTTTGTTGATATCTGACCTGTTTTGTTTGCTACGGTACTCATTTTATCTTCATATTCGGTGGTGATATACATTACATCTTTCCACTTGCCCACATGTACACCATCGCAAAACATAGAAATATTTTCGTCGTGCTTTAAGATTTTATCAACTACTTCTTTGGGGTTCTCTTTCAGGTCTTTTCGCAGGATGCCTGTGCAGTACGTATTTTTATTGAGAAGTTTCTTCACTAGACAGCAACTGTTGTAGTACTTATCTATGTACAGGGAATGACCATTTTGAAGTTTCCCTTTCAACAGCTTCATAACGACATGCATTCTATAGGAATCTTTAATGTCTCCAGCCCCCGTATACACTTGTAAGTTCAAGACAGTGCCGTTTGGCTCTGCGAGCATGTATAGTTTTGTACCATACCTACGTCTTTTATCTTTTAAAAATTGGTGAAACTTTAAGCGACCCCGATAAAAAACCATGCTATTGTCCAGCAAAAGTTCTCTTGATGGATAGTAACATTCAGCCATTTTCTTATTGAAGTGATCGATAAGTTTTCTTATTTTATTAAACGGTTTTTTTTCACCAGCCTTTGAAGTAAAATGTAGACATTTGAATATCAAAAGAAATCGGTTTCTGCTCATCTGTTCTGAAAATATTTGAATATTAAATAAGCGACTGGTTTTCCAATAATCCTGCAGTGAAGGTAATTGTATGGTGCCCATGTGTAGTAAAAGCCCTATGAAAATTTTTAATTCTGCAACAGTGACTTCTTTCCAAGAATTCATCCGGGACTGAGGTGTAAGTCTTTTAGAGCAGAGCGCTTGTTCTGCGTAGAGATTAGTATCTTGACAAATCATAGACAGGAAATTTTCGTCAACAAAGTAAAGGAAATATTCAAGAGGATTAGGTGGTAGTTTGGGGTGAAACTCTTGGCGCTTAGTGAATTCAATAGTTTTCAAAAAACCTGTACTAGACCACCACCCTGACATCTGTTGTTTTGGTTCTAAACCATTGGGAGTATGCAACGAAACATCAGGACTTGATAGTTGTAGATGCTCCTGCTCGTCCTCTTCTTCCTCAAAGCTGCTAACACTTTGATCGCAGTCGGAATCTTGATATAATTCTTCCTTGATTTCTAAGTCGTCATAAGTTTGCAATGCCACACCAGGGATCAATACCTGTAACTCTTGTTGCTTATCTTCCTCCTGGTAGTAGTAGCTGTCCTCTAGATCAACACTTTCAAAGTCCTGATGTATTTCTTCCTTAATTTCAATGTGTTGACCTAGATATTCCAAACATTGTCTTTTGGGCGTAGGCGGATCTGCACTGTTCATGTTGAATTTTCCAACGATTAGGAATAAAAGCAAAAACGTGAAAAAATTGAAAAATTGCAATTATTTATTTACAAGATGTCGAAGTACAGTTCCCGTACAAAAACGACTAGAAGCCAATAGGCGAAGGTGGCAATACTAGCGTCACATTAGCTCCGCCTATAGGCGAAAGCGGCACTACCATGATTGCCTTATAAAAATAATAATTAGAGACATGCACATCAAATACTAGCTATCAATCGTTGTAAATAAAGTTTTGATTGTATTTAAATAACAATGGGTTGTATTGAACAGCGTATTTTTGTTGTATTCATTCAGTAACAAAACGTGCGTAAAACAAGTACTCCAAATAATAATACAGAAAACTTTAATCATGAATAAATCCAAAATTACAGTGAGCTGTATTCCATTAAATTATTTTTTATTTATTAAAACTAGAAAACTGTATTATAAATTGTAGTTGAGCTTATAAGTCAAATGTGACGCTACTTGTCAATAAAGTAAACATCGCTCAGCTGTTTGCAATCATTTGAAAATGGCAAAATGGCGTAAAGCGGCTCATGATGAGTAGCTATGTTCTGTGGGCTCATGTAATTTATGTTATGGCATTGGAACGTCACGAAAAAGAATACTTACAAGAGGATCTACAAGCTCAACAGGATAGGAACAAAAATCTGGGTAAGTAATTGAATTTTTTTAAGGCCTAAATAATGATTATCAGCCCTCGATTCAAAATAGTTTGAATAAGGTTTGTTTTCCCTTATTAATTAAGAGGATCCCACACACAAAAACAAAAATTTGTGAGTATATTTATATTTTATAGAATGTATATAACAACGTGCATTGTAAATGGAAAAGTTTTTTTTTTTTTTTAATTTGCAATGTTTTCACTAGTAAATAGGTTTTCCATTTTCAGTTTCTTCTGTTTGGAGCAACAACACCATGCAGCATGAAATAAAAGAAGAAAAAGGAGTTGATACAACATGAGCCAAAACTTGCCTTCCATAATTTGTGAGTATTTTTATGAAAACATTATAGAACTAGCGTGCATTGTAAACAGAAAAGTTTTGTTTTTTTTTAAATTGAGAATTTGTAGTGAATTTTTTCCCCACTAGTTAATATTTTTTTCTTTTCAGTTTCTTTTGTTTGGAAGAGCACCACAAACTTGGAGGACCTTAATTGTTTTATGACAACCAACTTTGTTTTTTCTGATGGGCGCAATTTTTGCTATTTACATAATCAAATAGCATTTATTTTTATGAATCCATTGAAATATCACCTATGGTATTTTACTTCTACATTAATTGTCAAATTTGAAAAAATACGGTTTTAACAATAACAACTCTAAATCAGGTAGGCCGGTCATTGTAGTTTATGTTGTTTCCATGACAACCAATCAACAAACTGAAAGTTTTGAAAACCTGTTACTTGTCACATTAATAAATTCGTAAATATTAACTTTAATAACAAAGAAAAACGCGATATGCTCTGAATTTTTTATACCGTTCTTTTAAGTTTTGTTATACTTTATCACATGCTTTATACAAATTTACTTAAGTTTTTGTTTAACATAGAAAAATAGTGTGCCGGATATGTTTGTTATAAAAATGTTTTTTTTTAAATTGTTATCTGAAACCTTTCTGCCATATTTTTCTTTAATTTTGGCAAAAGCCTCATATTTCCCTATGTTTCTGTCCAACGAACAAAATATGTGTGCGAGGGTTGTCTTCTATCTGGATATGTTTCTGCATATCGTTGACTTGACAGTTTGTTGATTGGTTGTCATGGAAACAACATAAACTACAATGACCAGCCTACTTGATTTATAATAGTTATTGTTTAAAACCGTATTTTTTCAAATTTGACAATTAATGTAGAAGTAAAATACCATGTGTGATATCTCAATGGATTCAGAAAAATAAATGCTATTAGATTATGTAAATAGCAAAAATTGCGCCCATAAGAAAAAACAGTTGGTTGTCATAAAACAAAAACGAATCGATCTAGCAAAAATTTGTAACCACCATTCGATTCGGCTTGAAAAGTTGCTTGGGTAATGTCTTTACACATTTAAAATATTTCAAATTCCAAAGGATTTATAGACGATTTTCAAAAATGGCATTTTCCAGTTTTTCTTAATTTTCTCGGATACCGTTTGAGATATTTCCAATTTCTCTTTGGATTATCAATTAGCATCGAATTTAGCAACTTTGCCAAATTTAAACCTACACTCTAGCTATTATAATAAGCAAGATCCCCATCCTTAAACTCGAATTTCAATCACGCTGTATTTATGAAACTTTCTGTGGAACAACAATGCATTGTAAAAAAATTGTGTTGATTAGAATTAGCAGTGAATTTTTTTTTCACAAGTTAATAATTCTTTTCTTTTTAGTTTCTTCTATTTGGAGCACTAAAACACTGAAGCACAAAGTAAAAGGAGGAATTCATACAATGTGCCAAGTCTTTTTCTCAAAGATTGCATATTTCTTAAAAAACCATATGTAATAACAATATAAACGAGTACTTTATTATGCATAAATTGGCTTAAAACTAGCGATATTAATGTAATAAAGGTTTTATGCATCACAACTATAGATTTGTATTGTATTGTGAATAGTAAAACACAAAGATTATGTTTTTAAAGTTAAGGAATGAACCTGTACCTATAGTTTATTAGTAAAAGTGTCATAAGCTGTATGATAAAATGTATATTAAGGGTAGTTCACACGGTGATATCAAATGTCGTCATCTGAACAGCCTGATGTCGCTATGTCACGACGGTAGTGCCGCGATAACGATATTGACAGTTCGGCATTTGACCATACTTTTATATTTTGACATAAGAGACAAATAATATACATTTGTTTGTCATTGATTTCCAATTTATCATGTCCCCAATAGATGTTCCAACGATTTTAGAGCGTTATCAACAAATAGCAACTTCAAAATAATTAGTTGCTCTACAACACTCGATGCTGCAACTACAAGAGCGGCCATTTTTATTTTGAAGTCGCGACTTTCAATTTGGGTAGTTCACACGGTGACATTTAAAGTCGTGACTTTAAATGTCACCGTGTGAACTACCCACTATTCAAGTACACCGTATTTTACAGAGGGGACCAAGAGTTTTAATTTTTATGAGGTATTTATAAATGCATTTCTGGTATTTTAAAATTGTTGCTATAAAATTATTCTATTTATAAATTAATACACATTAAATTAATCTGCATATTTTATTGCATCCTATCACAAATAATTTGTATAAAAACACCGTTTTTTTTAACTTTTAAATATAAAGTGGCATATTAACATATTACAATAAATCTGCATTAGGTATAAGTAGTTTAAAAAGTCTTTGTTAAGTTATCAATTATTTATTGAAAAAAATGCAAAAACTAATCTGCACTTTTTCCATTTTTAATTCAAATTTTTTAATCAAATTAAACCATAAATAATTTTGTTGTATCATGTAGATAGATGACTCCTTGCATTCATATATATGATCCCAATACTAAATTTTAATTTCTCTTGAGAAATGCATTCATATCCAGCTGTTAGATGTTATTGTTTACAAATTCAATTTGAGGTTAATTGTAAAAAAAAGATAAAGTGCAAAAACTACTTTTAAACCACAGCAAATGGTTGAAAACTTCATGCACGTGTTATTTACACCCTCAATAGACATAAATAATTTTGTTCTATCATGTAGATAGATGACTGTGAAAGTAGAAAAATATTTCATAATCAGCTGACAGTTGTTTTGTTTACAAATTTAATCCAGGGTGTGCCAACTTATGAATCGAAAAACACTAGACCTCAATCTGGGGTATTACTCCTTGCATTCATATGATCCTAATACTAAATTTTAATTTTTCTTGAGAAATGCATTCATATCCAGCTGTTAGATGTTATTGTTTACAAATTCAATTTGAGGTTAATTGTAAAAAAAAGATAAAGTGCAAAAACTACTTTTAAACCACAGCAAATGGTTGAAAACTTCATGCACGTGTTATTTACACCCTCAATAGACATAAATAATTTTGTTGTATCATGTAGATAGATGACTGTAAAAGTAGAAAAATATTTCATAATCAGCTGACAGTTGTTTTGTTTACAAATTTAATCCAGGGTGTGCCAACTTATGAATCGAAAAACACTAGACCTCAAATCTGGGGTATTACTCCTTGCATTCATGTGATCCTAATACTAAATTTTAATTTTTCTTGAGAAATGCATTCATATCCAGCTGTTAGATGTTATTGTTTACAAATTCAATTTGAGGTTAATTGTAAAAAAAAGATAAAGTGCAAAAACTACTTTTAAACCACAGCAAATGGTTGAAAACTTCATGCACGTGTTATTTACACCCTCAATAGACATAAATAATTTTGTTCTATCATGTAGATAGATGACTGTGAAAGTAGAAAAATATTTCATAATCAGCTGACAGTTGTTTTGTTTACAAATTTAATCCAGGGTGTGCCAACTTATGAATCGAAAAACACTAGACCTCAATCTGGGGTATTACTCCTTGCATTCATATGATCCTAATACTAAATTTTCATTTTTCTTGAGAAATGCATTCATATCCAGCTGTTAGATGTTATTGTTTACAAATTCAATTTGAGGTTAATTGTAAAAAAAAGATAAAGTGCAAAAACTACTTTTAAACCACAGCAAATGGTTGAAAACTTCATACACGTGTTATTTACACCCTCAATAGACATAAATAATTTTGTTCTATCATGTAGATAGATGACTGTGAAAGTAGAAAAATATTTCATAATCAGCTGACAGTTGTTTTGTTTACAAATTTAATCCAGGGTATGCCAACTTATGAATCGAAAAACACTAGACCTCAATCTGGGGTATTACTCCTTGCATTCATATGATCCTAATACTAAATTTTAATTTTTCTTGAGAAATGCATTCATATCCAGCTGTTAGATGTTATTGTTTACAAATTCAATTTGAGGTTAATTGTAAAAAAAAGATAAAGTGCAAAAACTACTTTTAAACCACAGCAAATGGTTGAAAACTTCATGCACGTGTTATTTACACCCTCAATAGACATAAATAATTTTGTTGTATCATGTAGATAGATGACTGTAAAAGTAGAAAAATATTTCATAATCAGCTGACAGTTGTTTTGTTTACAAATTTAATCCAGGGTGTGCCAACTTATGAATCGAAAAACACTAGACCTCAAATCTGGGGTATTACTCCTTGCATTCATGTGATCCTAATACTAAATTTTAATTTTTCTTGAGAAATGCATTCATATCCAGCTGTTAGATGTTATTGTTTACAAATTCAATTTGAGGTTAATTGTAAAAAAAAGATAAAGTGCAAAAACTACTTTTAAACCACAGCAAATGGTTGAAGACTTCATGCACGTGTTATTTACACCCTCAATAGACATAAATAATTTTGTTCTATCATGTAGATAGATGACTGTGAAAGTAGAAAAATATTTCATAATCAGCTGACAGTTGTTTTGTTTACAAATTTAATCCAGGGTGTGCCAACTTATGAATCGAAAAACACTAGACCTCAATCTGGGGTATTACTCCTTGCATTCATGTGATCCTAATACTAAATTTTCATTTTTCTTGAGAAATGCATTCATATCCAGCTGTTAGATGTTATTGTTTACAAATTCAATTTGAGGTTAATTGTAAAAAAAAGATAAAGTGCAAAAACTACTTTTAAACCACAGCAAATGGTTGAAAACTTCATGCACGTGTTATTTACACCCTCAATAGACATAAATAATTTTGTTGTATCATGTAGATAGATGACTGTAAAAGTAGAAAAATATTTCATAATCAGCTGACAGTGGTTTTGTTTACAAATTTAATCCAGGGTGTGCCAACTTATGAATCGAAAAACACTAGACCTCAAATCTGGGGTATTACTCCTTGCATTCATATGATCCTAATACTAAATTTTAATTTCTTTTCAGAATATTGAAACTAAAATTTGATTTTCGGCACCAAGATGAGTGGAGTATTTAAGATGTTGCATGAATGACAAATAAAACAAATAAGAATATAACAATTTAGTTTATTTATAAGTATCAAAGATTAAATTCTGTATACATTTATTTATTCCATACAGTGTTTGTTGCAAAATTACAGTATACTAAGATATTTTAAATACGAATATCTCAAACAGAATAAAGTGCTACTGTTGAAAAGGATTCTGTTGCACAGCTTGGTATACAGGAACACCAAATCACTGCTGCGTCTGAAAATTAAATGAAAATATTAGAACAATACATTTATTTATGGTAGCAAAATTGTAGTAAACACCATTAACAATCATTTTTGGCTTAAATAATGATTATATGCAAGCCCTTAACGAAACTAAATCAAGATTTAAAAATTATCATGAAAAACAAAGATTAAAAAGGCTACAGTCGTGTGTGTGTGTGTGTGTGTGTAAAGTTTTAGGCCATTAGTTTAATTATAATTAAATATATAAGTAAAAATAGAGCAAAAGAAATTTAGGTAATTTGTTTGTCTCAAATTTATTTCTATTTAAAAAAAAATTGAATCAACGTCCCTCTCATTAAGCTACACATAAAATATACATACTGTGTTCTAAGAATTCGTAAGCGTGCAATGGCCTTGCTGATGAAAGTTGATCTTGTGTAGCTGTCGGGCGTTCCATTCGTTTTGCTTGTTGAAGAATGTATGAAGATCTTATGTTGCAGAGTTATCGAAGATGTTCTGATGTGCAGCTAAATAAAATTAAAATTTTTGGACACTTCTTATCTAATTTATTGTTGTTAGTGGTTAAAAATAAGTAGACAAAATAGGAATAGTACAATTTATTTATACATACGAAACAAATTTATGTGGAGCTTAAAACATCAGTCTTAATATACAACACAAGCTTAAAAAATATATAAATTACAACAGAATATAAGCTTTCAGCACATTACAAAAAATATTACAATATACTGAATATTACAGGGTTGCAAAGAGCAATTGAAAGGAAAGTTTGTGAACATAAGGTGGTCTAATTTACCCTGGAGAATTTGAATAGTGACTGTCTTTAATTATTATTTAACACTGACAATAAAATAACATCGCCACGCAATTTAACATTCAGCCATTACACATTTAATATATGCAGCATAAAAATATTTTAAGCATCCTCGTATATATCGTTTATACAATTATTTTTTTTTTAAATAACAAATATATTTTCACGGATAACTACAACTTTCGGAACAAATTTATCAAAACGAAATTTATTCATATTTTAATAACGAGTACATAAAAAAGTTTCTCATATTTAAGCAAAAAGCGTTACAAAACTATATCGAATTAGGCATATAAAAGTTAAAAACGATTTCACTCACAAGCACCTCGTGCTGTGTTCATATTTTCTGAAATATGTTTTGATATGAAGTTGATCAAAATAGCGCCGATATAGGCATAAAATTCAGCAGAGAAGACACCGTAGCAATTTTTTTTTTTTTTTAAAACTAACTTTCAGCTACTGTATTTGTCATTCATTGAACTTTTTTACAAATCTAACTAAGCATGGAAAAATACATCGTATAAAAATCCATTCGTTTCATTTTGGTCAATTATATCCTTACAAAGATATGCAATATTAAAACTTCCAACATATAAGAAACTGAACAGTATAAAGATGATGCCTCGGCAGGACGAATCCCTGAAACCCGACTTTATAAAAACGAATTTACAAATAATTCTGATTAAAATATCTATACTAAATCTAGAACATACAGAGAAGATTAAAATAATATATTACTTAAACTTAACAGAACCTGAAATTAATGCAAAATTAACTGCTACAGCAGTAATATTTCAACTCTGCTCAAATTGGCTACATTAAAATCTCATACAAAAATAAAAAAAAGCACAGCACATATTCGGTGATATTATGAAAATCTGAGATCGTTGCTGCCAATAAAGTGAGTTGTTTGGGGAATTAATTATAAAATCATACATACATGAACATAAATATTTACATAAAAAATTATAAAACAAATATTAGCAGCTTCCTTCCGTTCATGGCAGTTGATAAATTAATTTGAATTTTCTTTTTCCTTTGAATCTGTAACAAAAATAAACAAAAAAAATCAGCGACTTATCACAAAATCAGAAGGAAGGGATATTATACATTTTATGGTACGCTATAATTTTATACATTGTTCGCACGAACTTTGACATTCTTTGGGGCTAACTTTTGACTAAAATATATCTACAAATGGCCAGATCAAAAAGGGCAAACTCAACTTATTTCCAAAAGCAGCTTGGCAATACTTTTGTTTTTGGAAATTTGCTTTAAGCTTAATTGATTTTCTGAGTTGTTTATAAAAATAGATATAACGAGTGATTTCTTATTGGAAAGAGGTAAAAAAGCACACTTAACTACTCCCAAGCCAACTTGATGGTCCGTGAGAAAAAATTAAATTGGGTTTAATACAGGGTTGGGCAAAATTATTTTTTTATTAAAAAATCAAAAATCATTGATTTTATTTAAAAAAAAAACACGAATTTAGATTTTTTTACAAGATACTTGATTATTTTCCCTTTTTACAACTAATTTATTAATTTTTTACACTACATTATATCTTCTATAAAGCGCAGTTTAAAAAGTATGCAACATATGGAAAAGTTGTTTTTGAAAAATTTCTTAGAAACTTTTATTCTTGATAAAAGTTGGTGCATGGCCAAAAACGCAAAAACTAATTTTAAGAAAGAAAAAATTTCATAGAAATTCATACGACACTAGATTTTAGCGATTTGAGAAATATTCACAAGAGTAAAGGGGCCTTATTTTAAGAATTACAAAAAAACTTCATTGGGAAAGATTGTTTATAATTCAAAAATACAAAGGTAAAATTTTACGTTAAATGTTAATTTTTGAAGTAATTTTAACATCCAAATAAGTTTTAGACCATGCACCAACTTTTCACAAGATTAAAATTTTCCGAGAAATCGACAATAAAAATTTTTTCTATTAATTGCAAACTTTTTGAATGTTGAAACTAATATTAAAATCGAAAATAAAATTTTAACTTCAAATTTCGTATTGTCATATTGTTGATCTCAGCAATTTTTTCCCATGTTTTTTTTAGTAAGTCTTATTAAAATAAGGGGACTTTACTTTTGCGAATATTTTTAAAATCGTCAAAATCTAGTGTCATGATTGTTTTCCATCTTAAAATTAGTTTTAGGTCATCCATCAACTTTTATCAAAAATAAAATTTTCTGAGAAATCAATAATAAAAAACTTTTCCAATTGTTGCAGACATTTTAAATGACGCTGTACAAGGTGGACCAAATTCAAATGTTTTACGGGGTATATCGGTTACCGTAATAGATAGGGAAAATCTGATTTCGGTCTCTTGGGTTATTTTTTTGAGAAAATAACGCCTATGAAATCAGATTTTTTCTATCGGATTCCATTTTGGCACTACAGACAAAAAATGAAATTTCATCATTTTTGAAAATTTGCTGTAACTTCTTTATTTATTAAATTAGAACAAAATGTTATATAGGTTTTTTATACGGAATATTATGCTTAATTTAAAAACAAAAGTAGTTTTTTCTTAGCCACCTTGACTTTCGAGATATGGAGTAAACTTACATTTTTTTAAATGGAAACCCTAGTTGGCCATGACTTTATGTGAAAGAGTATTTTTTTAGCTTTTCAAAAATATATAGTTTTATATATTTTTTGCAAAAAATAACCGAGATAAGGCAAATTTTGTAAAAATTCGATCATCAATTTGCCATGATTTCGTAAACAAGTGATGTTTGCAATTATTATTATTATTTAGTTAAATGAAACTGTAAATTTGTAAATGAAAGCACCGGTGAGTGGCTTTCTAAAATAGATTCATTTTGTCTAATTTAATCGATCTTGTATCTCTTATTGTTTTCAAAAACCCTCTAGTGTCCCACCCACCTATTTGGCGCACCAATGGCCAACGAGGAGGGGGGCGGTGGGACAAAATTCCCCAGGCCCGGATATAATCCCATAGTTTTTTTTTACACACTAATTAACTGTAGAAGGACCGTGCTGAAAATTGCAATCTTTTTCCCCCGGGCACGGCGACATCTTTCAACGCCCCTGTGCCTTGTATAATTAAAATAACAAACCTGAATCACCGGCTGAGTCTCCATTGGTGAGCTGTTCTTCTTTCTTGTCATCTTTCTTTTCTTCTTCCTTCTTTTCTTCGGGATCTTTCTTCTCTTCAGACGACTGCTTCTTCTTGTCTTCCTTGTTCTTGCCTTTGGCCGGAGTGGCTGGTTTGGGCTTTGGTTCCATACTAGGATCTAACACAATTTTACCGACATTTTTGCGGTCGTGCATTTTTTGCATGGCTTCGTGGACCTGAAAATGAAATGAAAAATATAACTAAATTACTTTATGAAAAAAAACGAGAGTTAAATTTAAATAACTAATAATTTTAAGTGTAGATAATATCTAATAAAAAAAGTGAAAACTCACGTCTTCAAGAGCCCAGCTAGAGTCGATCAAAGGTTTGATTTTTCCCTCCTGGTAAAGGGTGAACACTTGTTGGACAACGTTATGGACAAAATCGGTTCCTCCTTGGGTGTACATGAGACGGCGTAAGTTGAATCCTGAAAGGGTGCGGTTTTCGTCGAAGAGTTTGATTGGAGACACCTTATCAACTTGCCACCACTAAAAAAAAATAATAGTTTTACCATATACTTTTTTTTCTTAATAAGGGTTATTCAGAAGTAATGTTTTATTTATGTTAATGTTCATTAATTAATTATGTTGCTTATGTTCTAATAATTTATCTTTTTACTGCTGTAAGTTGGAAAAAAAAAATAAGCAATACATTTCACACCGTAATTTTAGGTATACAAACAGCAAATAATTAAAAAAAATTAAATTATCACCAACTTGGGAAAGGTAAAATTATAATGTAGCAAAAATCGGAAAATCTTTTTTTTTTTAAAACTAAAACCATGAACGTTTCAAAATTCTGCAAAAAATTCATATGAATATTTTTTAGACTTTTTCTAATGATGTTATTATACCATAAACATTTTTCTTTTTAATCTAAGGGCATTAGGTATATTTGAATTTCATAATAAGGTTTTTATTTAACAAGATTATTTTCTGCTTTCAAAAATATTATCTACTTTAATAAAGGAGAGAGAAATTGGTGTATTTTAATGGATTGAACCTCATTTTCATAAGATTGAAAATAAACTTAATTTATTTCACAAAATGTAAAAAAATATTAAAAATTGTCTTTAAGTTAATGCAATATAACTTTTAAATATTTAAGTGTAAAAAAAATTAAATACTTACTGAGCGTGCTGCGCTGAAAAAGCTCTTGGTCTCGCCAGTGACGACATTCGAAGACCCATAAAGGATATATCTTCCCATTGGTTTTAAAATAGAATATCCCCGGTTACATTCTTCTCCGCAGAGGCAATCCAGAACGATATCGACGCCATCGGGCGAGTTCTTGCGAACTTCGCTACAATAATCGGTTCCACGTTCGATGAGATGATCAATAGGGCTGTTTGCTGCTTTCAGAGCCTCATGTTTGCTCTTGGAGCACACTCCAAATATTGTTACATCGGGCACTGTCTTGGCTAGCTGAGCAACAGCTTGACCCTGTAAATAAAAGAGTATTTTAATACACCACACAACAATATGCAATATTAATAATAAGCAATTTGCATTAGTTTTAAGAAAATCGATTTTTTTGTCGAAAAAAGTGCAAAGACTATAGTCTTTGTACTTTTCCCATTTTTCACCAAAAGTTAAATATCCTATTTAAGGACTAATAATCCTTAATTTGGCTATAAATAACGTGTATACGAAGTTTAAAGCAATTTGCGTTAGTTTTAAGAAAATCGATTTTTTTGTCGAAAAAAGTGCAAAGACTATAGTCTTTGTACTTTTCCCATTTTTCACCAAAAGTTAAATAATCCTTAATTTGGCTATAAATAACGTGTATACGAAGTTTAAAGCAATTTGCGTTAGTTTTAAGAAAATCGATTTTTTTGTCGAAAAAAGTGCAAAGACGATAGTCTTTGTACTTTTCCCATTTTTCACCAAAAGTTAAATATCCTATTTAAGGACTAATAATCCTTAATTTGGCTATAAATAACGTGTATACGAAGTTTAAAGCAACTTGCGTTAGTTTTAAGAAAATCGATTTTTTTGTCGAAAAAAGTGCAAAGACTATAGTCTTTGTACTTTTCCCATTTTTCACCAAAAGTTAAATATCCTATTTAAGGACTAATAATCCTTAATTTGGCTATAAATAACGTGTATACGAAGTTTAAAGCAACTTGCGTTAGTTTTAAGAAAATCGATTTTTTTGTCGAAAAAAGTGCAAAGACTATAGTCTGTACTTTTCCCATTTTTCACCAAAAGTTAAATATCCTATTTAAGGACTAATAATCCTTAATTTGGCTATAAATAACGTGTATACGAAGTTTAAAGCAACTTGCGTTAGTTTTAAGAAAATCGATTTTTTTGTCGAAAAAAGTGCAAAGACTATAGTCTTTGTACTTTTCCCATTTTTCACCAAAAGTTAAATATCCTATTTAAGGACTAATAATCCTTAATTTGGCTATAAATAACGTGTATACGAAGTTTAAAGCAACTTGCGTTAGTTTTAAGAAAATCGATTTTTTTGTCGAAAAAAGTGCAAAGACTATAGTCTGTACTTTTCCCATTTTTCACCAAAAGTTAAATATCCTATTTAAGGACTAATAATCCTTAATTTGGCTATAAATAACGTGTATACGAAGTTTAAAGCAACTTGCGTTAGTTTTAAGAAAATCGATTTTTTTGTCGAAAAAAGTGCAAAGACTATAGTCTTTGTACTTTTCCCATTTTTCACCAAAAGTTAAATAATCCTTAATTTGGCTATAAATAACGTGTATACGAAGTTTAAAGCAATTTGCGTTAGTTTTAAGAAAATCGATTTTTTTGTCGAAAAAAGTGCAAAGACGATAGTCTTTGTACTTTTCCCATTTTTCACCAAAAGTTAAATATCCTATTTAAGGACTAATAATCCTTAATTTGGCTATAAATAACGTGTATACGAAGTTTAAAGCAACTTGCGTTAGTTTTAAGAAAATCGATTTTTTTGTCGAAAAAAGTGCAAAGACTATAGTCTTTGTACTTTTCCCATTTTTCACCAAAAGTTAAATATCCTATTTAAGGACTAATAATCCTTAATTTGGCTATAAATAACGTGTATACGAAGTTTAAAGCAACTTGCGTTAGTTTTAAGAAAATCGATTTTTTTGTCGAAAAAAGTGCAAAGACTATAGTCTGTACTTTTCCCATTTTTCACCAAAAGTTAAATATCCTATTTAAGGACTAATAATCCTTAATTTGGCTATAAATAACGTGTATACGAAGTTTAAAGCAATTTGCGTTAGTTTTAAGAAAATCGATTTTTTTGTCGAAAAAAGTGCAAAGACTATAGTCTTTGTACTTTTCCCATTTTTCACCAAAAGTTAAATATCCTATTCAAGGACTAATAATCCTTAATTTGGCTATAAATAACGTGTATACGAAGTTTAAAGCAACTTGCGTTAGTTTTAAGAAAATCGATTTTTTTGTCGAAAAAAGTGCAAAGACTATAGTCTTTGTACTTTTCCCATTTTTCACCAAAAGTTAAATATCCTATTTAAGGACTAATAATCCTTAATTTGGCTATAAATAACGTGTATACGAAGTTTAAAGCAACTTGCGTTAGTTTTAAGAAAATCGATTTTTTTGTCGAAAAAAGTGCAAAGACTATAGTCTTTGTACTTTTCCCATTTTTCACCAAAAGTTAAATATCCTATTTAAGGACTAATAATCCTTAATTTGGCTATAAATAACGTGTATACGAAGTTTAAAGCAACTTGCGTTAGTTTTAAGAAAATCGATTTTTTTGTCGAAAAAAGTGCAAAGACTATAAAGAAAAACGCTTGTAACGTATTACTAAATTAAAAAATTTATCCAATCAAGTGTTGGGGAAAAATTGTTTTTTTTCTTCAAAATTCACAATTCCTATGTATTTTGGCGTTTTTTAAAATCTACTTATTAAAATGTTAGTTGGTTGCTTCAGCTGTATTAGTAGGGAAACATGAGGCATAATGGGTTGGGGTACAACGGGGTACAGCCTTTATTTTGCCAGCAAGAGGCGCAATTTTCCAGAACTATTTAGAATTATGTTGATACAGGATGATCTAATCCTGTACAACAATTGACCGTCATTCCTCGAATATTTGTGTGTTATATCACATTTTGTGGTGATTACAATACTGCATACGTCTTCCATTGCATTTAAGTAAAACTGAGCTACATTTAGATAGTTTATTAGTATACTGTGATATTAGAGTATTACATTAGTTCCAATTTCGTCTTTGTCATTAAGTTTTATGTCACAATTTTTCCGCCACGACCATAGCTGCGGAGTCGGTAAAAAAAAAATTCAACTCCGACTCCTGATGATTTTAGTAGCTCGACTCCGAAAAAATTAAATACTAAGACATTTTATAGTGTGTGTAATATAAAAAAAAAGAAAATAAATATAAAGAAATGTTAAAATTTTAGATTAAATTTTGCGGCAAAGGACCACCTCGCAATTTTTTGTTGTACTCGGAGTCGGTATACAGGGTGTCCCAGATTACATTTCTAGCATGGGGATCTCGCTTATTATAAGAGATACAGGTTTGTTTAAATTAGATGAATTATTCCTTGGTATGAGAGAAGCCACAATCAATTTTTAAAAGTACAAAATTCCTCGTGCTTCAGATGTTATAGCAAAAAATATGAAAATGTCCAATTTCTTTTTTCTCTCATAACTTTTTTGTCTTAATTATTAGAACAATTTTATTTGTACTTTCTTAAGGCACTTTTTAATGGAGAATTTGACTGTTGTTTTAGATTATTTTTAACACCTACCATTTTCGAGATATTATCCCTAACTTCATTTTTTCTTATGGGCCGCAAAGTTGGCTATAGAATAGTTGAATGTGCTTTTTTTTTCTCTTTAAAATGAGATACTACTTGCTACGTTTATTTTTATAAATAAGTCACAAAATCAAGAAAAATCGTATTTTACCTATCACTTATCAAGTTATCTATAATAATAAAAACAAAAACAACTAATTATGTGTCAAATGACAGTTACCATTTGTCTGCGGTATCATTTATTAGAATTTTATAGTATTGTTGTGTAATTTGATAGTCTTTGTAGCAAATTTGTTATCATTATAATTATGGGCACATTTACAACTAATTAAAAATTTTATATGTTGAAATGCCACATTATTTACAATAGAAACTGTGTAAATTAAATAATTCTAATTAATTATTGATTTGTTTTGGATTTTTGGTTGGTTCGTCGAAAAAACTATATACTTTTAAATTTATTTCCAAATTTTTGTAATTACGCATCCTTCGTTGCCTTTTGTCGGGATATAGCTCTAATTATATTCGCTCAGCTTCTTCACAGTTTTAATGGCAAAGAATGTAGCAACTCAACATATCAAATTAATCGCTGTTTTTAAATGTTGCCATCATTATAACAATTACTACAAACACTATCGAATTACACAATAATAATGTGAAATTCTAATAAATGATAGCGCAGACAAGCGGTAACTGTCATTTGACATTTAATTAGTTGTTTTTTGTTTTTATTTTCATAGATAACTTGATGTTGTGTTGGGTAAAATACGATTTTTCTTGATTTTGTGACTTATTTATAAAAATAAACGTAGCAAGTAATATCTCATTTTAAAGAGGAAAAAAAAGCACATTCAACTATTCCATAGCCAACTTCTCGGCCCATAAGAAAAAATGAAGTTAGAGGTAATATCTCGAAAACGGTAGATGTTAAAAATAATCTAAAATAACAGTCAAATTCTCCATTAAAAAATGCCTTGAGAAAGTACAAATAAAATTGTTCTAATGATTAAGACAAACAAGTTATGAAAGAAAAAAGAAATTGGACATTTTCATGTTTTTTGCTGTAACATCTGAAGCACGAGGAATTTTGTACTTTTAAAAATTGATTGTTGCTCCTCTCATACCAAGGAATAATTCATCTAATTTAAACAAACCTGTATCTCTTATAATAAGCGAGATCCCCATGCTGGAAATGTAATCTGGGACACCCTGTATATTTTCCGACTCCGATTCTACTGACCAGAAATTTCTTCTAAACTCCACAGCCCTGGCCACGACTTTATAAGCTAAAATTGAAAACACGGAACAGTATGGGGTGGGACAAAACGGGGCACTACGCTGTTATGCCTCGTGTCTTTCAAAAAAAAAAACAACAACCTGTAGATCTATACCCCAAATCGTTTCATAACTCCATCATGTAGTAGCAGAGAAAAAACATAAAAAAGATGAAAGCCTATATAATAATATAATCATGATTATTTTGAAGAAAGATGGATTAGATGTTTCTCTTGCCTAAAATGGGCTCACAACTCTTGCGTGGGACATGAAGACGATGCTGTACAGTGTACAGGGTGGCCTATTTTCGATGAAAATACAGGGTATCTCGGTTATTATCAGAGATTAAAAAAAAAACTAAGTACTTAGTCTCGATTTCTTTTTTCGAGAGGAATTCATTGCCGTAAACAGATTTTTTATATCTTTTTTATTTTTCGAAATATAGCCAAAGACCGATTTTTGGCAATTATCAAAAATGTTAAATATCTCGCTTAAACAAAAAACTAGAGAAAAACTTTAAAGACATTTTTTGCATGGTTTTTAGTTATTAATTTCTTAATAAGATAGTGATATTCATTTTTTTAAAACTCATATAAATACCGATATATTACACCTTTCTTATTTTAAATGGCAACCTTAGTAAAAAAAAAAAATGAATATCGATATCTTATTAAGGACAAAAAACCATGCAAAAAATGTCTTTAAAGTTTTTCTTTTTTTTCCGTTTAAGCGAGGTATTTAACACTTAAGAAAATTGCCAAAAATCGGTTTTTGGCTATATTTTGAAAATTAAGCAAGATATCACAAATCTGTTTGCGGCAATAAATTCCTCTCGAAAAAAGAAATCGAGACTAAGTATTTACTTAATTTTTTTCTATCTCTGATAATAACCGAGATACCCTGTATGGGCATCGAAAATAGGCCACCCTGTATACATTTGTTTATTGTAGAAAATTATTTTTCTTATTATATTGATAAAAAATCAAGTACCCATCTTGTGCTATGGGGGCAAAACGGGACGAATGTCATGTATTTCTTTCAACTTGTATATTTCTGAATTATTATTATCTAGGTAGATACCAAATTTTCGTCCAAAAGTTATTTTCCGTTTTTTATTTGATAATAAAGCGATTGATATAACAAAAACAAAAATATTACTTTATTTGTTATAAAATATACGGTAAGTTCTGAAACTTTAAACACCGCATTCAGTCCCATGTTCCCCTATTATATTTTTATCAGGGACTTTTTTTTGTAGGTAATGTACATCTGAAGTTAAGAAACATATGCCAGCTATTATTTTTAAAACAAGTTTTAAACTAAATGCATTAATTGTTTAATTAATTAATCTGCAAAACGTATTAAATATTACAAATTTTATCATACAATCTACACACACAAACGGCAGCGCCTTAATTTTTACAACTCTTTTAAGAGACATAAAAATCAAATCCACTGAAATCTCGAATTCGTTCACGTACGATGTTCTTTTATTTTTCGTCTACCGAAAGCCAGTGCGCGAAAACTGTTGCAGCTTATCAGGGAATTTTCCCAACATATGGCACATAATTTCTTTGACACCCAACGCCAGCCGGACGTAAAAAATATTTTGAACAATGATTAATCGTTAATGGACGCGAATTATAACGTTTTACGACGACCAAACCAATCTCTGGCGACGCAGAAAGATTTATAAAGACGACCAGAAACAACTGAACGAAGCAGACAGAGTTTTAGCACAGAGGCTAGACGCGGGTATTGATCGTACACGCAACTTCCAACGGGAAATTCAAATAAGCGTAATAGATGATGGTCCATACGTTTTTATTGTAATACCCCGGAAAAAACTTCCAACTTTACAAATGCCATTACTTGTTTTTGATAACAAAAGCTAACCGAATCCTAGACGAGTTAAAATGCATTCAGACGTCGAAACGTTGCATACTTTATAAAAGAAGTCGATCGCAGTTGGCGTCTTCGTAACGGCATCGCATATGTTTAGAATGAAAATAATTCACGCGCAGAATTTTTACTTGAACGAAAATTTCTCGCCTTTGTACGCAGTCAAGTAGTATCGTTATGCTAGAGAAGCGAACTCGCAAACAAGAAAAACTGTACAAAAAGTAGTGAAAAAGTTTCTTCTGAACAAACACATCATTTACGGTCTTTTTCCAGAACAGCGCCTGTTAATGGGCCAATTTTCCACGTTTATTTTACTAAAAATCGAAGAAGAGCCTCGTATTGTGACAATTATGCTCAGTTGTTTTAATTTGTTTTTAACCAAATTAAATTTAAGTGATAAAATTCTCAAATTTCAACGAAAAAATGTTTTTCGATTACTGAAATGTACTGAAAAAATGAAAAAACTTTGTTTTATTTAAACTTTCTTGTGGCGTTGTTAAAATTGACTCGGTCTTATTCGTTTTTGAGATGCGATAGTAAACTTTTTCACTTCTTATCGGCGCTATATTAAATTTGTATGCTATACATATATTGAGATATTTTATGGCACCTAAATACGATGATAATCAGATATTAAAAAGATGTACATACAGGGTGATTTTAATTCGAGGGCAACCATGGAGATCTAGCTTATTACTGAAGATAGAGGGTAGGTTTAAATTTGGCATTGTTGCTAAATTTTATGCTCATCAATAATATCAAAACAGATTTGAAATATCTTTAACTGTTTTTGAAAAAATTGAAAAAATGACTTCGTTTTTTTGCTATAACTTTTTTATTTGTATTATTTTTTTCGCGTTTTCCTCTGGAACAGTTTAAGATTTTTTTTAAAAACTTTGCACCATTTTACTGGCAAAGGATGCGCGCATTGGTAAATAGAAGAATTTCGCTTTTATCACTGACGGTTGCATGGCCAACGCGATCCCAAAAATTACCTTGATTATTCAGCTTTTCAGTTTTTCCCCTATTTTTCCGAAGGAAATGGCCAGTGGCACGTACAACTCTGGAAAACATTTAGTTTTGATATTCTTGATGCAATAAACACAGCCTTGATCAGATTCTAGCGACAACGTATCGTGACTTTTCCTGCTTAGTTATAATGTTATTTATAAAATAAGTCTCTCGTCTCTTCATGAGTTGCAATTTTATTTATTCCCAAAAATAAATAAATAAGACGGCAACCTATAAAGACTTTAAATGAAGTGATTTTGAATTAAAATTATTTATATTTTTAAATAATTATAACAATTTAATATTCAATTATAATTACTGACTATGTAAAAAGAATAAAATGCACAGGTATTAAAAATATCGCCGAATCAAACTGTTGCAGTCGATTTGATAAACTAAAGGTTCAGTTCATTCATTCGATCGTAGGCTTTCATAGACGCTCTGTATTTATTGTAGAAAATAATAACCCTTTCTTTAGAAATCCGAAATGCATCGAATGTATTTTTGGTTAATTTGTAATTATGTCACATCATGTCGTCATCGAACAACGCTGAGTATTGTTAGTTTTTATGAAAAGCTGTCCAAAGAATTACGTTTTAAATTAAAAATTACATGGGCAATGAACTATTTCGTTGATAAAAGAAGCGCGACTTATTAAATTTACTACCGATAAGTTTTTTTTAAAGTAGTTGATGGCGTTTATTCAGTCATTCAACTTAAATTTTTGAATCGAGTAAAATTATTGCAGGTCAAGTACAATAATAATCACAAAGTTATCACTTGCTTTTACGCATTACTTACACAGTAAGTAGTATCTGTTAAGAATTGTAGTTGTGTAGGAACGTTAAACTCAATGTTTCGCCTTTTTGTTTAAATGTGTAGCATTCAGTGGCGTAGCGAGGAAGGGGCAAGAGGGGTATTGATGCCACAAGCGCCAGTCTTGGGGGAGGGGGCGCCGCGAAGACAAAAAATATTTTTTCATTTATTTCACCTATTTAAAGCCAAAAAAAACTAAAATGCCACTATAATTTTAAATTTTGTTCTCATTATCATTACAGTGTATTTTAATAAATAATACAATATTATTTTACTTGAAACCCACAAAGTACAATAAAAATACGGTCGAGGGGGCGCGAAAACAAAACTATGCCCCGGGCGCCATTTACTCTCGCTACGCTACTGGAGTGTTATAAATGATTATTCACTTTTACATGGGCAAAAAACAGCTTAACAATTGGGTTAAATTAAAACATTGAGAATTGATAAAAAAAAGTGATAAATAAATAACACTGCTGTTGATGAAAAGACGAGAGTCTCGAAACGTGTGTCGCATTTCGACAAGAGATCTTTCGATAGAAATATAAGTGATTTTTAATTGGACTTATCTATAATCAACGACATTTTTGTTATGCGCATAGTTAAGTCTATTTCCCAACTAAATATGCTTTAATTCAAGATCCAAGACTACAATACAACACCTTACATTTTTTTTACACAGTCTTATAGAAAATTTGATGTGTAATTGCTTTACATTTGAAGAATTTTTTGTTTTCACCGGTTTATTGATTAGCCTACTTAAAAATGTTACGTTGCTTAATAATATACAGGGTGTTTCTTAAATACTGCGAAAAAATTCGGGAGGTGAAGAAATCGAAAATTAAGGGGAGAACTTTTATATATTTGTCTCCCCTTAGACGTCTCCTTCCAGAGTTAGACCCCCTAAAGGGGAGCGGTAAAATTAGGTAGGTTTTTATTTTATTCCTCAAATTTGGATATATGTAGGAGAATGATATTATTTGGTAGATATTTTATACTTATTAAAAGGTTTCCTATTGTAATATTTTTAATTATCTCCCACCTTCACAATGGGCTGAAAAGTGCGACCCCTGTTGGTTTTTTAATCATTGCAATTTTTTTTTTTTAAAGCTTGGTTTATTTAGAAACTTTTTTTATTCTCTAGTTTTTCCTGAAAAACCTACAGTTTTTGAGTAAAAAATAAAATAAGTAAACATGCACCAATATAAAACGATTCATTTTGGTGGTTACCATGGTTTGTTTATGTTCATATTGGGTAGAATTGACGGGCGTTTTCGCGTTGTCGTCTAGTAAACGTCAAAATGAGTTACATCAATGTTTAGATGTGCGATATGCATTTCGTTTTAAAAAACTAACTGCTAACGTTTTAAAAAACTAACTAATCTTTTTGAAAGACAATCAAACTTTCTACAAGACTATGTAAAAGCAAATAGCGTATTGTATTTAAGAAAATCGAGTTATCGATGTTTAAAGTTTCACGAGTTTGACAAAGCGTAAAAAACACCCTGTATAAAAATTTTTAAATGTAGCTAGCGCAAATTGTTAATTAATCTATTGTCAATTTAATTTTTGAACTAATTCTACTTCCTTTTCAACTAACTTAAACGTTAAAAACAATTGAAAGTGCTGTATCGCTCAAAATTTTCATAAAAATGTAAATTTTACGAAATGGTTGACTTAAGACCCACATAACCTTAAATTTATTTAAAAGTAAATTTTAAGAAGAATCCATAAATGTAAAAATATACACGGTGTTCCATTTAAAATTTCAGTTTGAGTCCGTTTCCGGTTTAACCGGAAGTCGTATTGCAACCTTAATATTTTCATCGAATCCGAAAAATACCATAACGGTCAGATACAAAATTTCATTGTTATATTTGCAATAGTATTCTAGTCTAGATATTTGTCTGTTTCCATTCTTTTGCGCAACCCTGTATAGTCTGCACTTTTTTGACCAAAAAAACGATTTTCTTTAAAACTAAAGCAAATGGCTTTAAACTTCTCATACCGTTATTTATAATCAAATTAACGATTATTACCCCCCAAATAATTTATACTACGATTTTTTATTTTCGGTGAAAAATGGGAAAATGTTTTTTGGAAACGTAATTTTTTTTCAAATCTACACACAACGTCTTTCTTAATAGATGGCGTTGACTGATTTAAAAATATTTATTTCGTTTGACCTAAGCCCCCATTCCCGATTAACGCCACATTAATTCACAAACAATTGTGATGCAACTAATAACATTATTTCACTAAACACGTACATCGAATCGATTTCGTTCAAACGAGTAACTGTATCAGTCACAAACGCAAACATTTTGGATTTTATTTTCAGGTCGAGCGAAACCGAGACACGCGACTTTCCATGGGACGAAGAGGACGCAAAAAACATTCGTGAACTTAAACCGGAAAATCCAATTTTCTACGCGAAAGAATATGTGGCGGATTGTACAAATTACATCCGAAAGGCGCCCAAGTGAGCACGATGTAACCATATTAAGAATGTTCGCATTTTTCCGTACGGACAAAAAAAAAGATTAAATATTCAGCTATAAAGGGAAATTACTGAATGTGCTTCGTTTAAGTAATTCGTTTAATATTTACAAGCGAACGCGTTAGGCGAGACTCGCTAGAAAACAACAAACAAGTTTTTAAGCTCGACAGAAATTTCTAATTTGCGACAGTTATTGTAGCACGCGCGGAAAAATTTTACTAAACATTTTAGCAAAATTGTATGCATTCATCTGACGTCTGACACGCGAGGAAAAAAAATCGGCGCAATTAAAACTGCGCATTGAAAAAAAAAAGAGTGTAGATTCGAACTGCTCAATAGTTTTCAGAAATATACTTAACAGCAATTTAAGAATTTGATTTTTGGGTACATGATTAATCATAAACAACTGACTGGACACAGAAAGGTGTTCAACAAGCACCCCTCTACCGTAAAGGAAATATTAATAAACGAAAAAACTTCAAAAAAACATTGTTAATAGGCTGCAATGGAGAGCTGCGGAAAATCAAAAATAGCGAACACAAACACAAAAAGAACAGAATGGTGGACTAGAGAACTACAAAATATCATCAAGGAAAAAAAAAATGGAAAAAATATCTAAATACAAAGAAAGCAAAGGATTAAAATAAATACGAAGAAAAAAGAAAATAAGTCAAGTTTGCAGTAAGGGAAGCAAAGAAAAAATCATGGATAAAATTTGGGCAGAAACATGAAAGAGAAATTCAATGAGAATCAAAAGTTGTTCTATGACACCTTAAAGCAGCTAAGAACGAAAAAAGAATATGGAATGAAAAACATAAAAGGAAAAAATGGGAACGTAATTACGGATAAGGAAAAAATAATAGAAAGATGAAGACAATACTCTTTAAAGAGGACAGATGAAAGATACGAAGTAACAAATGCAAGAAGCGACAGAGGATATCAGGAGATAACGAAGATTACAATGGAAGAATTAGAAAAATCAATAGCAAAATTATAGGTAGGAAAAGACGCAGGTAAATATGGTATTTTTTAAATTGTACATAATATACTGGAGCAGTGGAGCAATCAAAATTATTTGTTCTGGACTTCGCTCCTGTTCGGGCTCCACTGCTCCGCTCCAAACCCCTGGTTGGGTGGGTCACATTTATAGGATGAATGAATAAAGGTTAACCAGACAACCCTATGAAGCAAGATCACAGGGAAAAAACAAATGAGGTAGACCGAGAAAAACCTGGCAAGACGAAGTTAAAAAAGCAGCAACGGACAGAAACATCAAATGGGAAGACATAAAAAATCTAGCGCAAGACAGAAAAACATGGAAAACTCAGCACAACATAACTCGACAGTCCTACACCTAACAGTAGGAGGACTCATGACTAAATAAATTAAATTGACTTTCGTTTTTGATCTGCCTGGTGCGGTGTATCAACATGTTTTTAGAAACTGTTGAGATACAGTGCAGCCTCTATAGCGCGAACATTAGTGGGTCCTTCCCGGGAGCTCAGGATTTTGTTCATGTCATTTTGTCTCAGGATGTTACCCAAGCAACAAACTTTTGTCAATAATGTTTCCGGCAAAATAATGTTCCCTTAATAATATATTATAATTTAGCTAATTCATTAGATCAGTGTTTCTCAAGGTGTAATACGCGGACCCCTGGGGGTCGCTGAGTCCTTCTGAATGTCCCGAGCATTTTATTATATTAGAAAATCATTCAGATGTAGTTCCTAGACAAAGTTAAAAACAAAATACTGCCTACAAAACAATTCATTGAGGTCCTCTGTAAGCTATTAATTTTGTCGGGGGTCCTCAAAGCAACAAGTTTGAGAAATACTGCATTAGATAATTCGCCAAATATTTTACCTTAAAACAAGCTTATTTCCCCTTAAAATTTAAGTTTTCTTTTAACGAAAGTGTACAGACGTTCACAGGTAAAAAAAAAACAGTTCATAATTTAATTGAATTTATTAAGAGTTGGGAGATTTTCAAATTTCTTCTCGTTAAAACATCCCCGACGCGGAAGGGGAAAACTGTCTCCTCGCGAATTCCCGAGAACGACAGTCCTCCAGACTCTAACACATGACGCAGACGGAAACTTGACGAGAGCACACGGCTGAATTAAAAAGCAAGGCGCCATGGGTGCGGCGGATCGATAGAATCTTAGACCGGCAGACATGCGGACGCCGGGCGTCTCGACGCCTCTTACGAATGCGGGAAACACGAGCGCGGTTCATCCACACCTGTTGCTACTGAAGCTTTAATAAAACCCTTAATAATTATTTAAAAAAATACATAAAAAAATTCAATGTAATTGTGCACCTGAACGTGACGACCTAAAAAAAATGACTATCACTAGCAGTTTATAAGGAGACTTGCAATTATTTTAAGTGCGACAGGTCTGATTGTGAAATTAATTAGTATGCAAACACTTCCAACGCTATTACATGACGTAAATATGTAATACTCAAACAAACCTTTGCATACTGGGCGTTTTAAAAAAAAGAACCTCTGAGCAAATGAACATTTTTTTTAAAGATAAAATATTTACAAAGCTGGTTTGAACCAAAGTTTGCAAATGTTTTGCAATATTCGCATGGCGAAATGTTTACAGAGCCATTTTCAACACTAGCATTTTGTAAATGCTCATTTTATCGCTCTCTTTTGTTTTTGATTCTCTACGTGACTGTGTTTTGATATATTCGGAAAAAAACTGATAACGATTTAAAAAATGCTATGATTCTACAAATGATTCAAAAAAATAGGAATTTCAATTGTAACTTTGCTTTTAATTGTTTAACAATGCTTAAACTGTTTCCGAAAATTCGCGTTTTCTCTCTGGAATTATTAGAATGTCTTTGAAAGTTTCCTTCACCAATATGTACATTATTAGACGGCAATATTTTTACATTCCCCTGTCAGATGTTGATCCTCCTGTCCAATTTGCGTTTTCGACCAATAACAAACTCAGATTTCCTAGAAACGACCAATAAACATAATCATACACTTTTCGCAATTAACAGATTTTCATGCGTTTATTGGTCGATTCTAAGAAATCTGAGTTTGTAATTGGTCGAAAATATAAATTTGGAGAGGGAATTAAATATTTTGGTCTTGATAATTTTTTGGCGAATTTCGGCGACCAGTAGCGTTACTTTAATATGGATTAAACCACACCTCTTACGCACCACTCTGACAGTACCTGTAAAATTTGACATAACATACATTAATTTGACAGGTAGGTTAGGTGAAGGAATTTTTTTGACAAAATATATTTCTCTCCAAACTATTGTACAGTGGAAGATAAAAAAAATCGTGTGAATGTATCTCAAGGATTACAAATTTGGGCAAAATTGAGGAATTATAATATTTAGTAAATTCTTTTACTTTCTTTTTGAAATTGACTAAGCATTATAATTACGCAATTTTACCCCAATTTGTAGCCCTTGAGTAACACGATGTTTTTATCTTCCATTATACAATAGTTGAGACAAAATATAAAACAAAGTGTTCTGTAATTATATTATACTTTGGCTGTTGTAATATACATGGCAGCAAAAATTCTTAATTTCTGGTTTCTTGGTTGACAGCGCAAATCAACAAAATAACTCATCACCAAGGCAACCAGCTACTTTCTGGCCTAGACCGGTAAAGATGTATTTTCCAGTCTAAAAATTGATCGGAAACAACAGATTTTCTGGACGGAGCAGAAAAAATATAGGAGTATTATTTAATTAATATATATTACAAATTTGAAGTCAATATTTTCGCCGCACACAATAAACACACCAGCGACGAGAATATTTGCGACGTTTTGGTAAACATTATTGAATTGTTTTAGCCCAGGAGCCGTAATATGTTTGTCACAGCGTCACGCAGGGGCCTTCAATCTCCACATAACGGCTTTATTACGAAACATCGCTCAAAGAGAGACCTTAATACAATGGAGATTTTCATAAACGAACAATATTGCTTTTGGTCTCATAGGAAACGACATATTCTAGGAAAATGTTGCCCGGGGCGGCTAGATTTATTTATAATAAGTACTTCGATAACGTTCAGCTGAGCATTTTTGTACACAGTTGTTAATCTTGAAAAATAACCGAGCAATTTCAATGGGCAACTAAAAATTAAGATGATGAGAAAATTAAGCAGACTTGCTGTAATGGACTATGTCTGCATCTGCCATTTTCTTTAAAGTTGATTTTCTGCGAGTTGTACACTGTACAGTCCTTTAAAATTAATCGAAATTCCGCCCCTGTTCGCAGGTAATGAACTGGGAGAAGTTGTTGACCGGAAGAGGGAATCGTGATGATTTTTATTCTGGACTCTGGGGATCACAGGCAGATCGAAAATTCATAAATTCCACCGCTAAATGGCAATATATGAGAAGCACTCGAGTATTTGCTTTTAATATATTAGTACGATCAGGGCCGGCCTTAAGGTCAACTCAAACCGCGGTGGCGTAACCTGGTTACGTAGTTAAGTAACCTTTAAGCACATTCCACCGATTGATTCCCTCGCGTAGGGCCCCGCGCTTAAGGGGACCCCGCGTTTAAAATGAAAATAGGAAAAAGCGAATAAATAAATAATTCTATTTAAGAAAATATAAATACTCATGAATAGCATGGGAGTACAAAACAATTCCGTATCATTTTAAAAAGTTATTGTTTAATGGTGGAATACTAAAATTATTAAATAAATAATACTATTAATATAAATTATTAATCATATTCAGGGTGTTTCATAATTGAATGCTGATCCTTAAGGGTGTTATTCCTTGGATGTTTTTAAGAAAAAAAGTTCATATCAATGTAGGTCCGCAACCGCCTTATTTTTGAGATACAGGGTGTTTTTTGAATTTTAGTAGGTAGGTACCTACTAACTAGGTATAAAAACACATTTTTTTCAGAAAAAAAAATTGTTCTGTTTCTACCAATGGCGTCCGTACTAACATGTCCTTGAATGTATTTACTTCATTATTAAAAATTAAAACTAAAGTGAAATGTACTCTTTTACTCTTCAAGAGTACCTAATAGCCTTTTATTGTTTACTCGAAAACCGTTCGTCGGACAAAAAAAAGTCAAGAGGCCATTTTTACTAAGAGATAAAGCAAAATTATAAAAATAACATTTATTTTGAAAAAAAACAGTGGCATATCATTTTTTTCATTAAAAATATTCAAGGACATGTTAGTACGGAAGTCATTGGTAGAAATAGAATGTGAAAAAAATGTGTTTTTATGCCTAGTTAGTACCTACTAAAATTCAAAAAAATATCTAAAGCGGTATCAAAGATATCACGAAAAAACCGATATTTTTTTCAACTTTTAACACCCTGTATCTCAAAAATACGGCGGTTGCGGACCTACATTGATATGAACTTTTTTTCTTAAAATCATCGAAGGAATAATACCCTTAAGGATCAGCATTCAATTATGAAACACCCTATATTATCGCCAAATCGCTAAATTTGGCGCAGAACGGCAATTAACGAAAAGCGCTTGTCTTTTGTTTTTAAAAATGTGATTTATATACTAAATCATTATTTCCTTTCTTTATTCTTTTGGGTTATCTTCATAATATCGTATTTTTTTTGCAATCATCGTCAGTTTAATGGTGAAATTAGTTTTGTTTGCTAAATAGTTTTTTACATTGTAAGTATTTTTGAAAAATTATGTGGACGCTTAAATTCAAGACATTTGTGTAAATGGAAAGTGAATTCATGAGGAAAATGAAATTCGACAATTTTAAAACAATTTTGGGGAAGCAAACGCCAAACATTATATTAATTGAGTTTCTATTTAGTTTATAATAAAATTGGGTTGTTTAGCTTTTTTTTCAGAGTCAATTTGTTATTTCTTCAACAATTTATAAAATAGAAAAACAACATCTTGCTTTGGTTTTGATCTCATTTCTTTAGGGGGCCCGTATTTGTCCTTGTCCGGCCCCGAGTACGATAAACTTCATCGCATCGATATAATGCCCAAATCCGTCCCTGATCTGAGCTTACAGATATTTTATTCAAAGATAAAACTTTCGCAAAAACTGTTTGAACAATATAGGGACTGTTCGTTTAAAAATATTAAATATTCATGTTGAAAACAAATAAAAGTATCTAAAATAACAAAATTGCTATAAAATCAGAAACAGAAGTGCATGAAGGATTTACACAATCTGCAAAATGGATTCTATACATTCGTATTTGAAAATACGAGAGTCGCACAAAGTTTATTGAGAGTAAAAAAAAGAGTAAATATATTTTTTAAACTTATTTTATTATTCCCTCCAGCAATAACACATTTTACCATCCTTACTTTTCACTCCTTAAAAGTTCCAAACCAACCGTTAACGGCAGTAGGTATCAATTTCCACCTCAAAAAATTTTAGTCAAAAAAATAATCAAAAGCCGCACTTTGCCAAGTCAGGTGAGTACGGTGGATGCAATATTACTTAAAACTGTTTTTTATACCTTTTTTTTCCATTGGACGTTTCGTTTTGGTCGTTGTCAGAGTTCGCTCATCTTCAAGGTAATTAATTGACTAGTTAGCAAATTTAATCGAATTAATTATTTTATAATTCATGCAAAAAAAATTGATTATAATTTTAGTATGATATGACTAGACAAATGTCTCATTTTGTAAAAAAAAGAGCGTTAAATTTGCCAAAACAGTCTAAAATGAAGTAAATGATTTATTATCGAAACTTAAATACTTAAACAACAATTATATTAAAGTCGTTACAGGTCTTAAAGTAATTGCAGAGGGCGCGATACCATATGCTTCCACGTAAAAAGGGGAGGATAAAGCGAATTTTAAGCTTTTAGATGGGTTAAGAGTTATAAATCTTATTAATTACTTAATCATTGTTTTACATGAAGTCAGTCACCAAGGCTTCCGGACCTGCAAACCCCATGGCTGCAATTTCCGAGGCACTTTAAAACAATAAATAAAGACTCATGACACAAATAAATTTGTTAAATACGAGGCAAAAAAGTTGTAAACTTAAACAACACGTACAAACGTCAAATAATCAATAAACCCCCATCAACCATCATATACGCACTCACAACAGTTGGTTTAAAACATATGTACGTATGTGATAATGGTAGAAGTTTGTTATTAGCGTTAAGTTATTTTTAGATGAACAACGAATGGAACTGAAACGAAACACATGCCATAATTTACAAGAGACTGATTAAAAACGCAGCGGAAATAATTAAAGCGTTGCTCAAACGTGCAACAAAAGTTTCGAGCTTCATAATAACCATCAAAAGCGCTACAACCGGCAGTTGTATTAATTTTAACTTTAATTATATTTTTAAGAGCACTTAAAATTCATACAAATATTTGCATGAGTACTATCAGCGATTGAAATGCAAATTTAATCATGAACGTATTCAAATTTTAATTATAGCCGCATTTCAAATACACTGGAAAAAGCACAATCGGTTTAAAAAGGATTTAGTAGCAACGAAATTAAATAGATTTTAAAAGAAATAAATGAATTTATGAATCTGATAATTCCAAAAGATAATTAAAACGAAGACAATGTATGCATTCGAAGAGGCGCGTGAAGGTGGCCGCAACTTTTTCAAAAATACAATTTTTTTAAATCGTATTAATTAGCGCCAATTGGCGCCGTAGTTTTAAAAATTAGCGCCCTTATAATAAAAAAGTTACACACATTTTAAAAAATTCGCGGCCGACTTCATGCAGCCTCGACTTTTTCGAATATGCAAATTTTAATGATGCCAACAATTAGCGCCTAATTAGCGCCCTCATAATAAAAACGTTACAGACATTTAAAAAAATCGCGGCCAACTTCACGCAGCCGCGATTTTTTCGAATATACAAAATACAATGCCATCAAATAGCGCCTAATTAGCGCCGTAGTTTCAATAATTTAGGATACGATCCAATATTTTGTTTGTAAGAAACTTCAACAACTAACTCAACAAAGCAAAATTTCCTTACTATTGACCTCCTGTCGAGACACATATTCCTGAATAATTTTTCAAGCGCTTAAGATAGTGACTTGAAATTTTCAGGATATGTTTATAATGCTTATCTATGATACAACGAAAAAATAATTTTGGATACGATCCAATATTTTGTTTGTAAGAAACTTCAACAATTAACTCAACAAAGCAAAATTTCCTTACTATTGACCTCCTTTCGAGACACATATTCCCGAATAATTTTTCAACCGCTTAAGATATTGACTTGAAATTTTCAAGAAATGTTTACAATGCTTATCTACAACGAAAAAATAATTTAGGATACAATCAAATATTTTGTTTGTAAGAAAGTTCAACAATTAACTCAACAAAGCAAAATTTCCTTACTATTGACTTCCTTTCGAGACACATATTGAAGTTTCTTAAAAACAAAATATTGGATCGTATCCTAAATTATTTTTTCGTTGTAGATAAGCATTGTAAACATATCCTGAAAATATCAAGTCAATATCTTAAGCAGTTGAAAAATTATTCAGGAATATGTGTCTCGAAAGGAGGTCAATAGTAAGGAAATTTTGCTTTGTTGAGTTAATTGTTGAAATTTCTTACAAACAAAATATTGGATCGTATCCTAAATTATTTTTTCGTTGTAGATAAACATTATAAACATAAACTGAAAATTTCAAGTTACTATCTTAAGAGGTTGAAAAATTATTCAGGGAATATGTGTCTCGAAAGGAGGTCAATAGTAAGGAAATTTTGCTTTGTTGAGTTAGTTGTTGAAGTTTCTTACAAACAAAATATTGGATCGTATCCTAAATTATTTTTTCGTTTTAGATAGGCATTGTAAACATGTCCTGAAAATATCAAGTCAATATCTTAAGCGGTTGAAAAATTATTCAGGAATATGTGTCTCGAAAGGAGGTCAATAGTAAGGAAATTTTGCTTTGTTGAGAATTGTTAAAATTTCTTACAATCAAAATATTGGAACGTATCCTAAATTATTTTTTCGTTATAGATAAGCAAGATAAACATATCCTGAAAATTTCAAGTCAATATCTAAAGCGGTTGAAAAATTATACGAGAATATGTGTCTCGAAAGGAGGTCAATAGTAAGGAAATTTTGCTTTGTTGAGTTAATTGTTGAAATTTCTTACAAACAAAATATTGGATCGTATCCTAAATTATTTTTTCGTTACAGATAAGCATGATAAACATATCATAAAAATATCAAGTCAATATCTTAAGCGGTTGAAAAATTATTCGGGAATATGTGTCTCGAAAGGAGGTCAATAGTAAGGAAATTTTGCTTTGTTGAGTTAGTTGTTGAAGTTTCTTACAAACAAAATATTGGATCGTATCCTTAATTATTTTTTCGTTATAGATAAGCATGATAAACATATCTTGAAAATTTCAAGTCAATATCTTAAGCGGTTGAAAAATTATTGGGGAATATGTGTCTCGAAAGGAGGTCAATAGTAAGGAAATTTTGCTTTGTTGAGTTAATTGTTGAAAGTTCTTACAAACAAAATATTGGATTGTATCCAAAATTATTTTTTCGTTGTAGATAAGCATTGTAAACATATCTTGAAAATTTCAAGTCATATCTTAAGCGGTTGAAAAATTATTCAGGAATATGTGTCTCGACAGGAGGTCAATAGTAAAAAAATTTTGCTTTGTTGAGTTAGTTGTTGAAGTTTCTTACAAACAAAATATTGGATCGTATCCTAAATTATTTCTTCGTTATAGATAAGCATGATAAACATATCTTGAAAAGTTCAAGTCAATATCTAAAGCGGTTGAAAAATTATACGAGAATATGTGTCTCGAAAGGAGGTCAATAGTAAGGAAATTTTGCTTTGTTGAGAATTGTTAAAATTTCTTACAAACAAAATATTGGATCGTATCCAAATTTTTTTTTTTTGTTGTAGATAAGCATTGTAAACATATCTTGAAAATTGCAAGTCAATATCTTAAGCGGTTGAAAAATTATTCAGGAATATGTGTCTCGACAGGAGGTCAATAGAAAGGAAATTTTCCTTTGTTGAAATAATTGTTGAAATTTCTTACAAACAAAATATTGGATCCTATCCTAAATTATTTTTTCGCTATAGATAAGCATGATAAACATATCCTGAAAATTTCAAGTCAATATCTTAAGCGGTTGAAAAATTATTCGGGAATATGTGTCCGAAAGGAGGTCAATAGTAAGGAAATTTTGCTTTGTTGAGTTAATTGTTGAAATGTCTTACAAACAAAATATTGGATCGTATCCTAAATTATTTCTTCGTTATAGATAAGCATGATAAACATATCTTGAAAATTTCAAGTCAATATCTTAAGCGGTTGAAAAATTATTCGGGAATATGTGTCTCGAAAGGAGGTCAATAGTAAGGAAATTTTGCTTTGTTGAGTTAATTGTTGAAATTTCTTACAAACAAAATATTGGATCGTATCCTTAATTATTTTTTCGTTATAGATAAGCATGATAAACATATCCTGAAAATTTCAAGTCAATATCTTAAGCGGTTGAAAAATTATACGAGAATATGTGTCTCGACAGGAAGTCAATAATAAAAAAATTTTGCTTTGTTGAGAATTGTTGAAATTTCTTACAAACAAAATATTGGATCGTATCCAAAATTATTTTTTTGTTGTAGATAAGCATTGTAAACATATCTTGAAAATTTCAAGTCAATATCTTAAGCGGTTGAAAAATTATTCAGGAATATGTGTCTCGACAGGAGGTCAATAGTAAGGAAATTTTGCTTTGTTGAGTTAGTTGTTGAAGTTTCTTACAAACAAAATATTGGATCGTATCCTTAATTATTTTTTCGTTATAGATAAGCATGATAAACATATCCTGAAAATTTTAAGTCAATATCTTAAGCGGTTGAAAAATAATACGAGAATATGTGTCTCGAAAGGAGGTCAATAGTAAGGAAATTTTGCTTTGTTGAGAATTGTTGAAGTTTCTTACAAACAAAATATTGGATCGTATCCAAAATTATTTTTTCGTTGTAGATAAGCATTGTAAACATATCTTGAAAATTTCAAGTCAATATCTTAAGCGGTTGAAAAATTATACGAGAATATGTGTCTCGAAAGGAGGTCAATAGTAAGGAAATTTTGCTTTGTTGAGTTAGTTGTTGAAATTTCTTACAAACAAAATATTGGATCGTATCCTAAATTATTTTTTTGTTGTAGATAAGCATTATAAACATATCCTGAAAATTTCAAGTCAATATCTTAAGCGGTTGAAAAATTATTCATGAATATGTGTCTCGAAAGGAGGTCAATAGTAAGGAAATTTTGCTTTGTTGAGAATTGTTAAAATTTCTTACAAACAAAATATTGGATCGTATCCAAAATTATTTTTTTTGTTGTAGATAAGCATTGTAAACATATCTTGAAAATTGCAAGTCAATATCTTAAGCGGTTGAAAAATTATTCAGGAATATGTGTCTCGACAGGAGGTCAATAGTAAGGAAATTTTCCTTTGTTGAAATAATTGTTGAAATTTCTTACAAACAAAATATTGGATCCTATCCTAAATTATTTTTTCGCTATAGATAAGCATGATAAACATATCCTGAAAATTTCAAGTCAATATCTTAAGCGGTTGAAAAATTATTCGGGAATATGTGTCCGAAAGGAGGTCAATAGTAAGGAAATTTTGCTTTGTTGAGTTAATTGTTGAAATGTCTTACAAACAAAATATTGGATCGTATCCTAAATTATTTCTTCGTTATAGATAAGCATGATAAACATATCTTGAAAATTTCAAGTCAATATCTTAAGCGGTTGAAAAATTATTCGGGAATATGTGTCTCGAAAGGAGGTCAATAGTAAGGAAATTTTGCTTTGTTGAGTTAATTGTTGAAATTTCTTACAAACAAAATATTGGATCGTATCCTAAATTATTTTTTCGTTATAGATAAGCATGATAAACATATCCTGAAAATTTCAAGTCAATATCTTAAGCGGTTGAAAAATTATACGAGAATATGTGTCTCGACAGGAAGTCAATAATAAAAAAATTTAGCTTTGTTGAGAATTGTTGAAATTTCTTACAAACAAAATATTGGATCGTATCCAAAATTATTTTTTTGTTGTAGATAAGCATTGTAAACATATCTTGAAAATTTCAAGTCAATATCTTAAGCGGTTGAAAAATTATTCAGGAATATGTGTCTCGACAGGAGGTCAATAGTAAGGAAATTTTGCTTTGTTGAGTTAGTTGTTGAAGTTTCTTACAAACAAAATATTGGATCGTATCCTTAATTATTTTTTCGTTATAGATAAGCATGATAAACATATCCTGAAAATTTTAAGTCAATATCTTAAGCGGTTGAAAAATAATACGAGAATATGTGTCTCGAAAGGAGGTCAATAGTAAGGAAATTTTGCTTTGTTGAGAATTGTTGAAGTTTCTTACAAACAAAATATTGGATCGTATCCAAAATTATTTTTTCGTTGTAGATAAGCATTGTAAACATATCTTGAAAATTTCAAGTCAATATCTTAAGCGGTTGAAAAATTATACGAGAATATGTGTCTCGAAAGGAGGTCAATAGTAAGGAAATTTTGCTTTGTTGAGTTAGTTGTTGAAATTTCTTACAAACAAAATATTGGATCGTATCCTAAATTATTTTTTTGTTGTAGATAAGCATTATAAACATATCCTGAAAATTTCAAGTCAATATCTTAAGCGGTTGAAAAATTATTCATGAATATGTGTCTCGAAAGGAGGTCAATAGTAAGGAAATTTTGCTTTGTTGAGTTAGTTGTTGAAGTTTCTTGCAAACAAAATATTGGATCGTATCCTAAATTATTTTTCGTTACAGATAAGCATGATAAACATATCCTAAAAATATCAAGTGAATATCTTAAGCGGTTGAAAAATTATTCGGGAATATGTGTCTCGAAAGGAGGTCAATAGTAAGGAAATTTTGCTTTGTTGAGTTAATTGTTGAAATTTCTTACAAACAAAATATTGGATCGTATCCTAAATTATTTTTTCGTTATAGATAAGCATGATAAACATATCCTGAAAATTTCAAGTCAATATCTTAAACGGTTGAAAAATTATACGAGAATATGTGTCTCGAAAGGCGGTCAATAGCAAGGAAATTTTGCTTTGTTGAGAATTGTTGAAATTTCATACAAACAAAATATTGGATCGTATCCAAAATTATTTTTTCGTTGTAGATAAGCATTGTAAACATATCTTGAAAATTTCAAGTCAATATCTTAAGCGGTTGAAAAATTATACGAGAATATGTGTCTCGAAAGGAGGTCAATAGTAAGGAAATTTTGCTTTGTTGAGTTAGTTGTTGAAATTTCTTACAAACAAAATATTGGATCGTATCCTAAATTATTTTTTTGTTGTAGATAAGCATTATAAACATATCCTGAAAATTTCAAGTCAATATCTTAAGCGGTTGAAAAATTATTCATGAATATGTGTCTCGAAAGGAGGTCAATAGTAAGGAAATTTTGCTTTGTTGAGTTAGTTGTTGAAGTTTCTTGCAAACAAAATATTGGATCGTATCCTAAATTATTTTTTCGTTACAGATAAGCATGATAAACATATCCTAAAAATATCAAGTGAATATCTTAAGCGGTTGAAAAATTATTCGGGAATATGTGTCTCGAAAGGAGGTCAATAGTAAGGAAATTTTGCTTTGTTGAGTTAATTGTTGAAATTTCTTACAAACAAAATATTGGATCGTATCCTTAATTATTTTTTCGTTGTAGATAAGCATTGTAAACATATCTTGAAAATTTCAAGTCAATATCTTAAGCGGTTGAAAAATTATTCGGGAATATGTGTCTCGATAGGAGGTCAGTAGTAAGGAAATTTTGCTTTGTTGAGTTAATTGTTGAAATTTCTTACAAACAAAATATTGGATCGTATCCTAAATTATTTTTTCGTTATAGATAAGCATGATAAACATATCCTGAAAATTTCAAGTCAATATCTTAAACGGTTGAAAAATTATACGAGAATATGTGTCTCGAAAGGCGGTCAATAGCAAGGAAATTTTGCTTTGTTGAGAATTGTTGAAATTTCATACAAACAAAATATTGGATCGTATCCAAAATTATTTTTTCGTTGTAGATAAGCATTGTAAACATATCTTGAAAATTTCAAGTCAATATCTTAAGCGGTTGAAAAATTAATCAGGAATATGTGTCTCGACAGGAGGTCAATAGTAAGGAAATTTTGCTTTGTTGAGTTAGTTGTTGAAGTTTCTTACAAACAAAATATTGGATCGTATCCTAAATTATTTTTTCGTTGTAGATAAGCTTTGTAAACATATCTTGAAAATTTCAAGTCAATATCTTAAGCGGTTGAAAAATTATTCAGGAATATGTGTCTCGAAAGGAGGTCAATAGTAAGGAAATTTTGCTTTGTTGAGTTAGCTGTTAAAGTTTCTTACAAACAAAATATTGGAACGTATCCTAAATAATTTTTTCGTTGTAGATAAGCATTGTAAACATATCTTGAAAATTTCAAGTCAATATCTAAAGCGGTTGAAAAATTCAGGGGTTTGGAGCAGTCCAATTTTTTAGTTGCTCCGCTCCAGCTCCGCTCCGGCATCAAGATGCCTGCTCCAGCTCCGCTCCCGCTCCGCTCCGCGCTCCAAATATTAATAAAATAAGTTTTTTTATTTAAAAATTTGTTTTTTAAAACAAAGCTAAAATTTTATGAGATATGTGGAAATGGACCAAAAATTACAATATTTGACCCTAAGAAACAAGTGAAGTTAAATAAATGAACAAATTATTGATCTTCAAAAGTTAAAAAAAGAAAAAAAAGTTCTTTAAAATTTTTCAAAATTCAAATACAAAATAATGAAAATTAATATTCAGAAAAGTTACATCATAATAATTTTACTTCAAAAAAATCAAATTTAGTTTATTTATAATTTTATTAAATACTATACCCATGCGAATAAATCATGAAAAAAAATAATTGTAGTTTATAATAGTAATAAAGTGGAGCAGTGGAGCAATCAAAATTATTTGCTCCGGGCTCCGCTCCCGCTCCGGGCAAAAACCCATTGCTCCACTGCTCCGCGCTCCAGCTCCGCGCTCCGCTCCAAACCCCTGGAAAAATTATACGAGAATATGTTTCTCGAAGGAGGTCAACAGTAAGGAAATTTTGCTTTGTTGAGAATTGTTGAAGTTTCTTTCAAACAAAATATTGGATCGTATCCTAAATTATTTTTTCGTTGTAGATAAGCATTGTAAACATATCTTGAAAATTTCAAGTCAATATCTTAAGCGGTTGAAAAATTATTCAGGAATATGTGTCTCGACAGGAGGTCAATAGTAAGGAAATTTTGCTTTGTTGAGTTAGTTGTTGAAGTTTCTTACAAACAAAATATTGGATCGTATCCTAAATTATTTTTTCGTTGTAGATAAGCTTTGTAAACATATCTTGAAAATTTCAAGTCAATATCTAAAGCGGTTGAAAAATTATTCAGGAATATGTGTCTCGAAAGGAGGTCAATAGTAAGGAAATTTTGCTTTGTTGAGTTAGCTGTTAAAGTTTCTTACAAACAAAATATTGGAACGTATCCTAAATAATTTTTTCGTTGTAGATAAGCATTGTAAACATATCTTGAAAATTTCAAGTCAATATCTAAAGCGGTTGAAAAATTAAACGAGAATATGTTTCTCGAAGGAGGTCAACAGTAAGGAAATTTTGCTTTGTTGAGAATTGTTGAAGTTTCTTTCAAACAAAATATTGGATCGTATCCTAAATTATTTTTTCGTTGTAGATAAGCATTGTAAACATATCTTGAAAATTTCAAGTCAATATCTTAAGCGGTTGAAAAATTATTCAGGAATATGTGTCTCGACAGGAGGTCAATAGTAAGGAAATTTTGCTTTGTTGAGTTAATTGTTGAAATTTCTTACAAACAAAATATTGGATCGTATCCTAAATTATTTTTTCGTTGTAGATAAGCATTGTAAACATATCTTGAAAATTTCAAGTCAATATCTTAAGCGGTTGAAAAATTATTCGGGAATATGTGTCTCGAAAGAAGGTCAATAGTAAGGAAATTTTGCTTTGTTGAGAATTGTTGAAATTTCTTACAAACAAAATATTGGATTGTATCCAAAATTATTTTTTCGTTGTAGATAAGCATTGTTAACATATCTTGAAAATTTCAAGTCAACATCTTAAGCGGTTGAAAAATTATTCGTGAATATGTGTCTCGAAAGGAGGTCAATGGTAAGGAAATTTTGCTTTGTTGAGTTAATTGTTGAAATGTCTTACAAACAAAATATTGGATCGTATCCTAAATTATTTCTTCGTTATAGATAAGCATGATAAACATATCTTGAAAATTTCAAGTCAATATCTTAAGCGGTTGAAAAATTATTCGGGAATATGTGTCTCGAAACGAGGTCAATAGTAAGGAAATTTTGCTTTGTTGAGTTAGTTGTTGAAGTTTCTTACAAACAAAATATTGGATCGTATCCTTAATTATTTTTTCGTTGTAGATAAGCATTATAAACATATCCTGAAAATTTCAAGTCACTATCTTAAGCGGTTGAAAAATTATTCAGGAATATGTGTCTCGAAAGGAGGTTAACAGTAAGGAAATTTCTCGTGCAAGAAATGCAAACTGAATAAGATTTTTTTTTAAATGGTGAGAAATACGCCCTTTTCCTAACGATTGAACTAGTGTAGTTTTTATGAATCAGTATCCTGATAAGAAAGCAGCGCGTGAAAATTTAAACGTCAACAATTTTATTTTTGAGGCCCCTGACCCTGGCCGGATATAGGGGTATGCAGAGTGTGCACCGCATACGGCCCCACGCAGCCGTTTAAGGTTTGCGGGGCCGTGTGCGAAAATAAAAAACACACGCACACGGCAGGCCGGCCCGCGCTAGAGGAATGAGGGCAACGAGCTTTCTTTTTCAGTTTTTTTAGTAACATTTTACTTTAACTCGGCCCTTTATCAAAATAATTATCCGGCCCCGCATTTGTTTTCGCACACGGCCCTGCAAATCATCCTAGGACCGGCTCTGCCCTGACATCCGAGGCCCAAGCGCGCGCGCTTTTTGCCTGTGCGATAATCCGCCACTGATGACAGAAAGATGCATTTTTGTCACAAAAAGGACAAAAAGAAACAATTTTATCGTATGAAGCCCGATTTTCATTAGCGCAAACGCCAAAAAAGTCCGCCAAAAAACTGTTTCGATTGGTGCCGGCAGATGTCTTCCTTAATTTGATTCGTTCAAAGTTAAAATACGGCCTTTGAAAAAAATAACATTCATCAAGTGTGTATTCTACTCACCACTCCACCTCCGGCGGAATGTAGCAGGACGCTTTTGCCCTTTGAGAGCCCTCCCAGTTCGAAGAGAAGGATATGAGCTACGGTGTAGTTCATGGTAATGGCCGCCGCATCCTGGGCACCTAAACCCTGTGGGAGCTTGAACACATATTTTGACGGGACGGTGACAAGTTCGGCCCATGCCCTGTACTCTGGAAGTGCTACCACTTGGTCCCCAACCTGGAAATGAAAAAAAAACCAGTATTAAAATGTCGCTTTAATCAATTCCTACAGCAAAAGCAAAATTTTTAAATCGGTCTACAGTTTTAGCTACAAAAATATTTCATATTGTTACAGTAGATATCTGTTTTAGGCTTCTAAAATAGTATATTACATAACAAGAGTTCTAAGAAGCATATTACGCACGAATGGAAACGTTGCGCACGGAGCCGCGTAGCGCCGAGCGCGTATTTTCAGTGCGTAATTGCTTTACAACTCGTGTTTTGTAGCATACTTTTTCTACGATCACATAGTGCATACAATTTAACGTTTTTATGGCTAATAGTAAACAACTTGTGCCTACGCTATTAACTGTCAAGTTTGATGTAAGCCTACTTTGACATTTCTAGATAAGAGTGCTTTTTCCTAACCGTGCGTAAAGAGCCACTTACTATGCATGCAGGCTGTACAGTAATAGCCATTTACAATAGTAGTAAAAACATAATGTTTTTGTAGTCAAAATATGTTGCGAAAGAAAAATTAAATATACTTTTTCGTTCGTATGACAACTGATTTTAATTGTCTGTTGATTATAAACATTTTTATCAATTACAGTTTGTATTATACCACTAATATCTTCTAAGCAGGGGTTTGGAGCAGTCCAATTTTTTAGTTGCTCCGTTCCAGCTCCGCTCCGGCATCAAAATGCCTGCTCCGGCTCCGCTCCATGCTCCAAATATTGTTAACATTTTTAAAGAAAGTTTTTTGATTAAAAAAAAAATTGATTTTAAAAACAAAGTTTAATTTTATCGGATATGTAGAAGTTGGTCAAAAATAACAAAATTTGGCCCTAAAAAACAAGTTAAGTTAAATAAATGTCTGAAAAAACAGATTATTGATCTTCAAACGTTGAAAAAAAGGAAAAAAAAGTAGTTATTTTTTAAATTTTACATAATAAACTGGAGCAGTGGAGCAATCAAAGTTATTTGCTCCGGGCTCCGCTCCAGCTCCGGACAAAAACCCATTGCTCCACTGCTCCGTGCTCCAGCTCCGAGCTCCGCTCCAAACCCCTGCTTCTAAGTATTATTAATCCATCACTAGTTGTTGACAAAGGAAATTTTTAATAATTTTATGCAATATAAATAAGTTTTGACTAAGAATTGTTTTATAAATTTATATTTTTTTTTTTTTGTAGAAAATACAAGATCAGTTTTAGAAAGCTACTGACAGAGAGAAGAGAGTCTCGAAACTGCTTTACCATTTCTACAAATAAATTCTTGGTAGACAGGAAGATAAGTACTCTTAACCTAATAATTATATTACATTTATAATGAATCGTTTAAACATTTATCTTTATTGGTCTAATGTTGTCAACATACTTCCAAACATTTGAAAATCCTACTGAAAATTTTAGCACCGGATGATCCAATTCTTTAAAATGTCTTTAATATGTTCTAAAATTATCTTTAACAAACACAAAAACTTCAAAATGACGTTAACTTCATTTGTGGTCAGATGAGCTTCCAAAGCTAATTGAACATTAAATAAATAGAAACATACGCTTTGAACAAAGAGATGTCCAATGTACAGTAAAAAAGGCAGTATTTTAAATTATGTAGATTATTTTCATATTTTATCATCGTCTTCTTATCTGATTAAGTTAAAAATTTTAAAACGCAAATTTACGACACAATATGACCACACAAGTATTTTACAAAAACTGGTTTAATGGTTGAATACAGGAGGAGGTCACACACAAATCCAAAAAAAACTTATCCATTTCTGGAAAACGTGACGTGTCCCAGGGCCTTCAAACGTACATTGCACTAAATTAGCGGTATCGGATTTTCGATCAAAATTCATCAAAATATGTTTAATATTTCTCACGCGACCAGCGCCGGATTAAGAGCTAATGCGATTTCAAGAGGCGCTTCCAGTTGCGATTGACTTTTTTACTTAAATGTTGTAAATAATAGTTATGTAATTTGTCACACAGTGGGAATGAATTTTGAAGCTACTATTGGTAGCTTTTAAACTGTAATGGATATGGGCAGTTTATTTTGATTATGGTACAAGTAACTTGTTGCAAAAAAAACGAGTTAAAGCTGTTTACGATTACAAAAACCTATGATATTTTTATGTCTAAACATTTTATATGCAATTCCATACAAAATCATTATTATTTTCGTCTATAGAAGTTTTATTGCTAAACAGAAGTGAAAATACATTCATTTTGAAAATTTAGAACACAGTAAAATGTCCGAAGATTTCATCACTCCTATTAATGACAAGATTCAGTACATGAAACTTTTGTATAAATTACTTATTCTTATATTTCAAATTGTATTGATCAATTTACTTATTACTTATGTATTTAATAACATTATGTAGATAAATTACTTTTATTATACAGGGTGTTTCTTAAATATTACGAGGAAATTCGGGAGGCGACTCCTTATCGAAAATTAAAGGGGGCCTTTCATATACAATTTTTACCTTAGAACGTCTCCTTTCGGAGTTACACCTCCCTATAGAGGAGCGGTAAAATTAGGTTTTTATTTTATTTCTTAAATTTGGATAAATGTAGGAGAATGATATTTGGTAGATGTCTTGTAGGTACCTACTCATTAAAAGGTTTTCCATAGTAATATTTTTAATCATCCCCCACCTTCACAGGAGGCTAAAAAGTGCGACCCCTGTTGGTTTTTTATGAGGATTTTTTTTGTGAATTAAAATTTTGCAATTAAAAAATATTTTTTTAAAAGCTTGATTCATTTAAAAAAAAAATTATTTATTAGTTCTCGTAAAACCAACCGTTTTTGAGTAAAAAATAAAATAAGTAAACATGAACCATCAAATATTCCAATATAAAACGATTCATTTTGGTGGTTACCATGGTTTGTTTATGTTCATATTGAGTAGAAATGCTTATTAGCGTTGTCGCGGCGTACACGTCAAAATCTATTACACCCGTCAATTCTACCCAATATGAACATAAACAAACCATGGCAACCACCAAAATGAATCGTTTTATATTGGAATATTTGATGGTTCATGTTTCCTTATTTTATTTTTTACTCAAAACCGGTAGTTTTTACGTGAAGAACTAAGGAATAAAAAAAAGTTTTTAAATGAATCAAGCAAAAAATATTTTTTAATTGCAAAATTTCAACTCCATAAAGTTCTGACAAAAAAACCAACAGGGGTCGCACTTTTCAGCCCCCTGTGAAGGTTGGAGATGATTAAAAATATTACTATGGGAAACCTTGTAATAAGTATAAAACATCTAGTCGTATTTTTGAATAATTCTAAACAATGATTTTTTTTATATAAATCTTAAAACAAGACCACTTTACTCTTGTGAATATTCCTGAAATCGTTAAAATCCAGTGTCGTATAGTTTTTACAAATATTTTTAATTTTAAAACTAGTTTTAGGTCATGCACTTACTTTTATCAAGAATAAAAGTATCGGAGAAATTTTTAGTAAAAAAACATTTTCATTTGTTGATACTTTTTGAATGATGCTGTATAGAAGATATAATGTAGGGTGAATAATGAATAAATTAGTTGCTAAAAGGGAAAAGTTTGCTGAAAAAAACAAACTTTTTTGAATTTCTTAATTTAAATCAAAGATTTTTGTAATTAAAAATCAAATTTTCCCAACCCTGTAGAAAAGGCAAAAGGAGATTAAGATTTCAAATTAAATTTTATTTTAAAAATGTAAAACGTTTTATGTAGGTACCTAACATCAATCATTTTTTAATTAAAAAAGTGTTTTTTGAAAATATTAACAGGAACGGGACTCTAGGAAATATTAATATTTAACAACTTGGCAATGTCAGAACGAATTCCTTTGATACTTTACACAGTATCATCGAACTTGCTGACTAGTATTTCTTGTCGCAACAATGTATTTGCAAGATTTTAATGAAAATCTGGCCCCATATTTAATGTTTACGAACTGTGAACTTTTGCATTACAACATGTATTAAACGTGTTGTTAATGTGTCAGCTAAAACAATGTAAATCGTTCCGCGTTAAAAACATAAGCCGTGTTTCAACAATATTCCGCGAGATTAATATGAAACCTAATAAAATGAAATTGAAGGGCTTCCTACGGCATTAAAGTGCGCCGTGCTTCAAAAGCGGAAACGTAAAAGCTTGTAATTATCAAAAATAATAATTACATTACTCATGCACCAATTACGGGGTCCAACAAAATCGACCGTTTATATACGTCAACATGATTTCCATAATACTTTGTTGAAACAAAGCATTATTTTAAAATTTAATATTTTTATATTTATCGACAACAAAATGCAGATCAACAGGTTGAATTTGGAAAAAATCTTTTCGTTACGATCGTCTATAGTTTAAGTTCAAAATTACTTATTATTATAATAAAAAATACAAACAGTAAGTTTGTCTAACAATAAATTTTAATTTACACTGGTAAGCAAAAACAATATTACGTTTTGTCTTATATTAAGCATATGCCGATGATCTAAGTATCGTATATCAATTTACTCGGTTTTAAACTGCAGCTGTTTGATATTTTTTTTTAAAGAAAATGATTACCAAAGATATAAATGTGTTTGACAAAAAAAATCACTAATCATTTATCTAAGACGAATTTACACCAGTTTCAAGACTCACGTTTTTTTTTTTGGCATTAACATTTTAACATTAATAAGCAAATAATCAACTGAAGAACAGATGAGTCTTGAAATTGGTACAGATTTCTTTAACGAAGAGATCATTCTTAATAAAAGACAATCATTCTTAAATTAAACTTAAACAACAAATAAGAATTTTTCAGACCTGTAATGTTTCTATTTGATTTGTAAATTTGTAAAAAAAACCTTAGATTTTACCATATTCAACTGTTTTTGAGATAATTTATTTTAAAATATACATCAAGAGCAAGTAGTCAAAAGTAATTACATATAAGTCTTTTAAAAGCTATTTGAAATAAAAATACAGTACAAATACTAAACAAAAGCATAACCTAAATTTAAAAAAAATCAACTAATAACAATAACAACTTGCACTGACGACTCCAATTTTGATTTGATTTGATTTAATACTTGAATAAGTATGTTTATTATCTGTATATAATTTCCATCAACTTTTTCAAAACAAAGGTAGGTAACCTATGTATCAGATGATATGGAATTTAAAGGGCTTTGAAATGATATATTAAAAATATGGGGTGACGTAAAAAAAGAAAAAGAAAACATAAAAACCGACTATCTTAAAAACTTTTTTTATAAATACATATTTTATTTAAATTCTGTTTTTTAAAAATTATTTGCACATTATTTTCAGCATTCACAATTTATCAAAGACTTTTAATCATATATTTTACCACTGTCTGATATTTTTTCATAGGCTACTTTCATTAACAGAGTTAGCTTTTTATACAACAATTTTTCATGCCAAGGAAAGTTATATTATGCATCATATGAAAGCTTTCAAATGATGTAATTGTAAAGCGCAGTTTGCCTTTAAATAAGAAAAAAAAAACTTACAAGGGAAATACATAACGTATCTATAACAAAACTTAAAAGAACGGTATAAAAAATTCGCAGCATATCGCGTTTTTCTTCGTTATCGAAGTTCGTTTTTACGAATTTATTAATGTGACAAGTAACAGGTTTTCAAAACTTTCAGTTTGTTGATTGGTTGTCATGGAAACAACATAAACTACAATGACCGGCCTACCTGATTTAAAGTTGTTATTGTTAAAACCGCATTTTTTCAAATTTGACAATTAATGTAGAAGTAAAATACCATGTGTGATATTTCAATAGGTTCATAAAAATAAATGCTATTTGATTATGTAAATAGCAAAAATTGCGCCCATAACAAAAAACAAAGTTGGTTGTCATAAAACAAAAACGAATCGATCTAGGAAAAATGTGTCACCACCATCCGATTCGGCTTAAAAAACTGCTTAGGCAATGTTTTAACACATTTGAAATATTTCATACTCCAAAGGAGTTATAGGCGATATTCAAAAATCGTATTTTCCGGTTTTTCCTAATTTTCTCGGATACCGTTTGAGATATTTCCAATTTCTCTTCGGATTATTAATGAGCACAAAATTTAGCACCTTTGCCACATTTAATCTATACTCTAGCTACTATAATAAGCGAGATTCCCATGCTTAAACTCGAATTTCAATCACCCTGTATCCATAAAAAGAACTTGCAATTCTAAATATTCTGTAATAAATACAAAATATCTCTTAAAACAAAACAAAAATACAGGTCTTGGGATTTCTTACTGGAATATCATGTTTTTTTTTCTGATGACTTGATTTAAAAAAAGTTGAAAACGCCTGCATAACACTTAGCACTGTTAAATACTTTTTACACAAATTTATACAGATTTTTGCCCAATTAATTATGTGAGGTTTGCTAGGGTTACTTAAAAAAATAAAAGAAATAATCGGCCTCATAATAAACTCTGAACACCCGGTATGCAAGCGATAAACTCCAAAATGTGTGACATCGTACGCCACTGTTCCGAATATATGTCTAGCTTAGTACACATCTACAAACATTGTCTAAAAATATTGTTTACTGTCAGTTTTGGCCGTCAAAAGATTACCTCCGATATTTTCTTGACATAAGTGCTTAACCCACCATATCCCACGATTTATTTTCCACTGTATGTCATTCCGTAATTGAACAAACAAACTCGGTGCAAATTCAACCTGCACTTTCACTATATGACATAAAGCTTTTAATTATTGGACGTCTAGACGCAAAAACTTTATTAGATAACTGTATCATGGCAAATAAACAGGCGGTTGGTAAACTTATTTGCTAAATTGTGTTTGCAAACTATTGGGTCGATTCTGTGTCGCTGTCGTAAAATCGTAAAATTTTAAGATACGAGTGAATCGTTAATTGTGGAGTTATAGATTTACGATAATGTCAATTCTAGCAAACCTCTATAACCTTGATCGTAGGAAAATATGGTTACGATAAGCAACTATGATGGAACTTCACACATATTGTAATATACCATTTGAGAACAGTGCAAAAGCGGTAAAAATTGCCAAACTTAAATCGTAGAGCCTCGGTATTAGCGCTAAAAGAACGCCCGAACTCAGTTCGTATAGACCAGTCAAGGGGTTAATTTTTGTGATTATTAATTTTCAAAAGAATATTTTTTGTTTTTTTAAAGTCTGTGTAAGTGGTTGCCATATAAAGCTTTTAGTGGGTCATAAAAGTTGATGCGACAGTTCGATGGCATGTCCATCCGGAGCTTACTATGATCGATGTTTGAAGGTAACGAAGAAGTCTTTCAAGGTCGTCGACAATGACTGCTGAAGGAGTCTTTGAAATGTTTGAGGGTGTGGTTTTAGGTGTTGCCGAAGAAGTCTTTCAAGGTCGTCGACAATGACCAGAGGGTGGTTGCTGAAAGAGTCATTGAAATGTTTGAGAGTGTGGTGTTTGGGGTTGCCAAAGAAGTCGTCCGGGGGTGGTGGACATTTCAAAGACTTCTTCAGCAACCACTACGGCCACCGACTTCTTCGGCAACCCCTCTGTTGAAAAACTACCCCACCCCCAGCAAACATTTCAAAGACTCCTTCGGCAACCACCCCCTTTCGATGTCGTAGGGGTGAGAAGTCTTTGAAATGTCCGAGACTTTGAAGGGTGGGGGTTTGCCGAAGAGGTTTTTCAAATGTATGACTATAGGCGGTCTGTTATGTGGGTCACCAGTAACTAGTTCTTGGAAATGTCAACCAGAAAAACATGAATTAATCTTCCTCTAATAATAGTCCAATTATTAAATTCAGCTCCATATTATCACTTAAAACCGCTTAAAATCATCTTACGAGGTTATGTTCGATAACGTCAAGGGCACTCGTAAAATATTTTCAATTATTTCCGATATCGCAAATACTTACGATGTCGTAGAAGCGCACGGAATAGCAGATATCGTAAATAATCAAGGTTACGATTTTACGATCGTTACGATATTACACAGAATCGACCCATATATTTGAGGGTGTGCATTGCTGTAATAACGATCAATTATCATGTATAATCAGTAGCAGTAGTAATATAACAAGTGCATAAAAATCAGGGATGAAATAACGTTTTAAATCGTTACGTTATTGTATAACGTTATTTATTATTTGTTTTCGTTACATAACGTTATAAATAATGTTACAAAAATGAATTGTTATGTTATATAACGTTATATAACGTTACATACATTATGTTATACAGGGTGTTTCCTAAATAATGCAAAAAAATTCGGAAGGTGATTCTTATTGAAAATAAAGTGGGGTCTTTTATATAACAATTTTTTCTTAGACGTCTCCTTTCGGAGTTGGGAGCGATAAAATTAGGTTTTTATTTTATTTCTCAAATTTAGATAAATGTAGGAGAATGATATTTGGTAGACGTTTTATACTTATTAAAAGGTTTCCCATAGTATTATTTTTAATCATTTTTCACCTTCATAGGGGGCTGATAAGTGCGACCCCTGTTGGTTTTTTAATCAGAACTTTTTGGTGAGTTAAAATTTAGAAAAATTTTTTTTTTGTTAGTTTGATTTATTTAGAACCTTTTTTTAATTCTTTAGTTTTTCTCGTAAATCTTGCAGTTTTGAGTAAAAAATTAAATGAGTGAATATGATGTTTATGTTCATATTGGGTAAAATTGACGGGCGTTTTAGCGTTGTCGCCGCGTAAACGTCAAAATGAATTACACCCTTCACTTCTATCCAATATCGTTTTATATTGGAATGTTTGATGGTTCATGTTCTTTCATATAATTTTTTACTCAAAAACTGTAGGTTTAACGAGAACAATTAAAGAATAAAAAAAAATTGTAAATAAATCAAATTTTTAAAGAAAATTTAAAATTGCTAGATTTCAACCCACCATAAAGTCCTGATGAAAAAACCAACAGGGGTTGCACTTGCCCCCTGTGAAGGTGGGAGATGATTAAAAATATTACTATGGGAAACCTTTTTATAAGCATAAATCTCCCACATTTGTCCAAATTTGGGAAATAAAATAAAAACCCAATTACCGATCCCCTTTAGGGGGGTGTAACTCCGAAAGGAGACCCTAAAGAAGAAAAATATATGAAATTTTCGATTAAGTATCACCTACCGAATTTTTTCGCATTATTTAAGAAACATGCTATATAAAAATAATTTTTATTTGTAACTCTGAAATAATTTTTTGGATCTGTAAATGTAAATTTTAAAAAAAGTACCTACAAAATTACGTTGAGGTTGAGATATTTTATTTTCATTTAAATTTCTAAAATACAAACAAAATATTATATCTTCTGAAAATAAAAAGATCGCCATATAAAAATTTAATTTATAGAGAATAACGATACATAATAACTTTTAACGAAACGTTATCGGTTATTATAACGTTATATAACGTTATAAAAATATCGTTACGTTATTGTATAAAAAATTATAGTTGAATCGTTATTATAACGTTATCGGGTATCGTTACGTTATGTTTTCCATCCCTGATAAAAATTATCGATAGTTTTTGGTAAATATGCCCGAATGCAAGTTGAGCTGAAAAAGCACGAGTGCACGAGTGATTTTTTCTGATTCAACTTGCACGAGTAAAGATTTGTCAAAAATTATAGATTATTTGCAATGCACGAGTTATATTTAGTCCGAAAATTTCATCCACCTAACCTACCTGTCAAATTACATGTAGGTTGTGTCAAATTTTACTGTCAGAGTGGTGCGTCAGGGGTGTGGTTTAATCTATATTAAAGGAACGCTACTGGTCGCCGAAATTCGTCAAAAAATTATCAAGACCCAAATATTAAATTCCCTCTTCAAATTCACATTTTCGACCCATCACAAACTCGGATTTCTCAGAAACGACCAATAAACGCATGAAAATCTGTTAATTGCTAAAAGGATATTATGTGTATAATTATGTTTATTGGTCGTTTCTAGGAAATCTGAGTTTGGTATTGGTCGAAAACGCAAATTTGACAGGAGGATCAACATCTGACAGGGGAATGTAAAATTATCACCGTGTAATAATGCTCCTATTGGTAGTCTCTAGAAGATTTAGTATTAGTGATTGGTTGAAAACGCAAATTTGACAGGTGACGGAAATTTTCATTTATAATTTGATGCTTCTATTATTTGTAACAATTGCAAAGTGTTAAATGCATAAGTCTCGAAACTGCTTTAGTTTTTTTAAAAAATATTCTTCGTAGATAATTAGATAAGTGATTTTAACTAATCTTATTTATATTACGTGTGAGCAGAGGATTAACTTTATTAAAAAAAACAAAACATTAAATTCAGTGGTGAAATTTACCAGATACAGTCTGGATTCGGCGTGAACATCCTTTAGCGTTTAAAACATAAAAAGACACTTTTTTATTGGGGTTCTTTTACGACTTTAGCAATGGTAGACGTCATCATATTGCAGAGCAGAAAGAGAATTTCACCACGTGGCTGTAAAGAAACCACTGAGACTGTAATGTGTTCAAATTTTGACGTTATCCTTTTTGTACCGTGAGTGCACCTACTAGGAGTGGATTATATATCCTTGTCAGGCTTAAGAAACGTCGGATATTGCTTGTTATGTTCCAATATTTAAGCCCGACTTCAGCATTGCAAGTTTATCGTGGATAAATCAACGGAGAAGCATTATTTCTAGAGTTAGTTCTTTCTAATACTATACGACACGATATTTTTTTGCACAAATTTCTGTACGTACATACGTAAATTAAATGTGATTTGTAAAATTCTAGAACTGTGCATTATAAAATATTTTCATAACGATGGGATTCAGGGACTAATAACGAAAAATATTTCGTTAGTTTTTGATCGAACCGAAAACGAAATATTTCGTTACGTTCCCGTTTTTCTTCTTCTTTTTAGACCAAGTCAAGGACCTTTTTTCTTTTTACAAAATTCAGAGCCGAAGACTTTCTAAAGAACGATCACCAAATGTCAAAACGTCAAAAGGACAGTGTTGGCAACCCTATTAATACGATGAAACCCCAATTATTCGAATATTCGATTATTCAGATTATAAATATTTGGTATGTAGGTATTAATATGTAAATCAGCATAGTTCGCCTTTAAATAAAAACAAATTTGGGTGATTATTTTGTACTTTTGGTAATAAATGTGAGATAAAAAATGTTTGTGAAGATTTTTAATTCCATCTACATTTTTATTTCTGTTTCCTTGCAATCGTTGGGCCCCCGCTCAATTGAAAACGGCGATATGTTGGGTTTTGATCATTATGAACGGCATAATTTAGACTAGCGAATTGCCATACTAAATTTACCTAATTGTTACACACACTTAACATATAATCAAATAATATTAATGCATTTTATTTAGTAAAACACCGGCCAGGTGCAAAAACAAAACTAGGTTTTACAAATCATAGATCATCAACGTCAAATGTGATATTTTTAAACTGTTACAAAAATATTACACGCCCTTTTGCCCAATCAAGTGTATTTATTTATTGATGATCCAAACAACAAATTAGAAAGAGGTAATATCCTAATATCTGTACCGTTACTTGTGTTGCACGAAATTGCAAGTTGCAAGTTGTTAATACATAATGTATATGAAGAAAAGTGAAGCTCACTTATTTCAAGTAAGATATTTTACTGCCTTGTGCGAGTCTTTCCAGCATAGACGGTAAATTCGCGTTGGTGTTCAATGAATAAAAATTAAATAGTGATAAAAAAAAACCGGTTTTAGTTATTAATTATTTCGTTTTCGTTCTTATAAAAATTTCGATTATAGTAATCCCGATTCCACAGGTACATAGGCGTGGCCTCAGATCTGCGCGAATTGACGGTACCAGTGGCGTAGCAATGGGTAGCGAATTGAGCTATTCTACACTTCGACTAACACACGAACGATAAATGGACGGCACTGAACAGTGGGCATCACCTCGTTGAACGTAATAGACTCGCCCGCTTATTTTTAGCGTTCTGCGCATTATGACGCATGTGTACCTGTGGAATCGGGATTACTATAATTTCGTTTAACGTTTTCGTTCCGTTCTCAGTCCCTGATTGTAGGGTTTCTTTCCCGGAATCCCGGTCCATTTAAAGCTATTTTATATTTCCTGGGAAATACTTTTGTCCCGGGGAATCCCGGGATTGAAAGAAAATTATTTTCGTTTATTTTGTGCCAATATCTTTGCAATACTATCATCGTAACTTATCAGAATTTATTATAAATACCTTTCTTAACAGTAAATTATGGAAAAACTTTATTTTTATTTCAAAATAATTTTTCTCTTTTATAATAACAAATTATGTACACCCGTAGTATGGCGTAAAGAAGCCCGGTCTCCATGACAAAGTCAATATCTTCAAAATACTTTTACAGTTTTATTTTTGTGTACCTTGGTAATGCGAAGCAAAGTAGCTTATAAATGAAATTTTATTGATAAAAACGATGTTTCTTCTTTGCTGTTAAATGCTCTCAAGACAATTTCACACACACATCAATAAAGACTGAGGAAGCATTTTTTTTGTGGCAGGACGTTTCTTAATAAATTAAGACTAATTGACTGAAGCACAGATCACCTTTGTTTTCTTAAATCACATGAGAAAAATTCAAGTTAAAAATTATGTTATTGTGTTTATTAAAATAAAAGTGCAATAAAAAGGTTTTATTTCCCAAATGTATGTTTCTCTCCACAATATTATTTTATTATTTATAATAATCATGGAGCAAAATGTTTTACATACAGGGTGAGTCACGACGGACGCGTCGGAGTTTTATGGCGAAACGGTTTATATTTACCAATTTCTGTCGCTGTTAGATCATGTAAGTCAATAAGGGCTACATTTTAAAAATATTTTCAAACATACAGGGTGCTCCAAAAAAGAGTGGCATATCAAAGTTATACTTTTTCTTATGGAACACCCTGTATATTTTTACATTTTTGGATTCCTCTTTAAATTTAATTCAAAAAATGTATAAGGTTATATGGGTCTAAAGTCAACCGTTCTCGTGAAAATTGCATTTTCATGAAAATACAGTATTTTCAAAAATTTTCAACATTTAAAAACTTTGAGAAGCCTGAAGAAATTCGCTTGGAGATAAGATTGACAATAGATTATGTAACACTTTGCACCACCTACATTTTTAAAATATTGTACAGGGCGTTTTTTACGCTCGGTCAAACTTGTGAAACTTTAAACATCGATAACTCTATTTTTTTAAATACAACACCCTATATTTTTTTACACCGTCTTATAGAAAATTGAATTCTCTTTCGAAAACATTCAGGCTGTTTTTTACCTAAAGTTGATATTTTCCGAGATATCGCGATTTTATTGTTAATTATTAGGGCAAAGTAATATTTTCAAGTAGTTTATGAAGGTAGACAGCGGTAATTTGAAACAATTGAAAGAAAAAAACAAGAAACTTATAATTTCGTCGTTTGCCTACACATTTTTGACATTTTTTTATAAGAAAGTTGTAGATTTACCATTTTTACGTTTAAATATAGGGTCACAATATGTTTCATATAATTGAGTTTGATCGTTTGCCAAGTCCTAAAAACCGATTGATAATGTATTAGGTACGAGAACGGAACGCTGATTAAAAAAAAAAAAGTAATATTGACTTGTTTAATTTTACATTTAAAAAAAATATGGTTGGTACTGTTTTCGGTAGAGTGTCGTAGTGTCGTATCGAAAACAGACAAAAAATGGTTTATAGGAGTTAGTAATTATCTTATAACACTGGTCCAATAAATAAATGCATAAATAATTTTAAAAAATCTCTATTTAAACGTAAGGATGGTAAAACTACAACTTTCCTATAAAAATATATCAAAAGTGTGTAGTCAAACAATAAAATTATAAGTGTCTTGTTTTTTCTTTCAATTGTTTCAAATTACCGCTGTCTACCTTCATAGCCTACTTGAAAATATTACTTTGCCCTAATAATTAACAATAAAATCGCGATATCTCGGAAAATATCAATTTTAGGTGAAAAACAGCCTGAATGTTTTCGAAAGAGAATTCAATTTTCTATAAGACGGTGTAAAAAAATATAGGGTGTTGTATTTAAAAAAATAGAGTTATCGATGTTTAAAGTTTCACAAGTTTGACCGAGCGTAAAAAACGCCCTGTACAATATTTTAAAAATGTAGGTTGTGCAAAGTTTACATAATCTATTGTCAATCTTATCTCCAAGCGAATTTCTTCAGGCTTCTCAAAGTTTTTAAATGTTGAAAATTTTTGAAAATACTGTATTTTCATGAAAATGCAATTTTCACGAGAACGGTTGACTTTAGACCCATATGACCTTACACATTTTTTTAATTAAATTTAAAGAGGAATCCAAAAATGTAAAAATATACAGGGTGTTCCATAAGAAAAAGTATAACTTTGATATGCTACTCTTTTTTGGAGCACCCTGTATGTTTGAAAATATTTTTAAAATGTAGCCCTTATTGACTTACATAATCTAACACCGACAGAAATTGGAAAATATATACCGTTTCGCCATAAAACTCCGACGCGTCCGTCGTGACTCACCCTGTATAATATGACTTGAAGTTGTTTTCAAGTAATAAAGCGCTCCCTTCTTTTTTTGGGTTATTTATTTAAAAATATTGACATAATTTATTGCTTCCCCGGATCCCGGGAAATCCCGGGACAAAGATCGATTTCTTCCCGTAATTCCGCGACAAGCAAAATGATCAAATATGAGAAAGTCTAATTCCTACCTACAAATCCACAAAACTGCTAGTACAAAGTTTTCTCTTACAAACGGTTTGACAAAGCGACGCTACAAGCAATCAAACTGCCACAAGAACGGAATTTAATTGAAAACAAAATCCAGACATATTCCATTATTAATACATCTATTACTATTGCAGACGAGAACGAAGAGTTATGAGTTGGGAGTTGTGCAGAATCGTAAAGCGACTTCGGAACTAAAGTAATTTCCAAACGCCCCCGAAAACAAAAAAATTCATGAGGAACTTGAATTATAAAATTCCCAAGACGATTTACAAAAAACAAAAAAAAAAAACGGATCGAAAAGTATCAATTAGGTTATGCGATGTTAAAAAATTAAAAAATTAGAAAACTAATGCCCGGATGCACACTCGGTAACAAAACAACATCAGGGTTGTTACTATGGAAACGACTGTTAACTTTAACCGAGCTTGATTCAACGCTTAAATCACACAAAATAATTAAGTTAGAATAAATATATATTTGAATGTTAATTCAAAACCTGTCTTCAGTTAATTCATCAAACTAACTAATTTTTATCGATAAAATTAACATGATTACAGATTTCTTTGAAGCTTTGAGAAATGAAAACTCTAGGAAAAATCGGTGGAATAAAATGCACCGGATCAAAGGGGAAGTGACACACCCTTCGTTGGCTTCACTATCCGTCTACAAAAGTACGAAATATGTTCTGATTTTCAGTGCAGTAATAAAATAAACTGAAAAATTGTAGGAATCCGCTGAAACTTATGGACGACGACGTCTGCTATCAAGATAAAAGTCAATTTGGACTTGAAAAGTCGGCGGGGCAAGATTCGAATCGAGGGGTCGTTTCGCATGTCGATAAATTACGAAAACAATTCATATCCTTGTTTCTAGTGTAATAAACAAAATGATCGTTCCAAAATTCTAAAAAACGCTGTCAATTACATTAAAAAAAAGACAGTTTAGATCTTTTTATAATACAAAGTTTTAATTAATAGTACTCTAGGCGTCCATAATTAACAGAGTTCTACCTTCGATGGTAATATATACAGGGTGGTCCACATAGAAGGGCCACTATTGGGATCTCGTAAAAGAGACAAATTGTTCCTCTTTTTAAGACCTACTCAGTGATGCTTTAATGTTTTAAAAAAGTTCCATGACACGCTAGAAAGTAAACAAAAATCAAAATAGGCATTTATTTTAATCGTTAATAACTCGGTTATGCTTGGAGGTACAAAAATATTTTTGGGGAAAAAGTTGTGGGTATAAAACGAAAACATTCGTTTGTTTCAATAAAGTTTAAATTCATGTCACTCTATAGCTATACAGGGTGCCCATTTTTCTAACCTGTTGTATGGGTAACTCCGTTAATATTAAAGATACAGAACCGTTTAAATTAGCAAATTTGTACAGAATTTAAAGGGAAACATTTTCAAATTTGACCTACGTCATCAACTTTTTGAAATATTTTGAAAAAACGAAAAAGGTCGATTTTTTCAAACTTGAATAATTCCGTAAGCATATGAGCTAGAACAAAAATAATGGCTTTTGATTGTTTTAAAATCAGTCGAGCCTTTTCAGTGGACACACCACATTCAAGGGACAACCCCCGGGTAGATAATGTTGGTTTATAATTTACGTGTGCCAGGACTCTCTCTTCATCTTGTTGCTTAAATCTAATTTTTAAACCTTTGGATTTTGTAGATGACCCGTATTTTTTAAAAATTGGTTTCTAATAAAGAAAATAATTTCTTTCTTGGTTGCCTCCTTTCCATAAATCTTTGCAAATACATTTCACTTGCATTGCTGCTATTTCTATTACAAGCGTAGTAACAGAAAAGCGAGTCGTTTTTTTTTTCATTAGAAAACATTGCTTTTGAAATTTACAATAAATTCGATCAAAAATTTTGATTAACACGAGAAAGAGATTTATACGTATAAGCGTATAACAATCAATAAATTTTATCTGACAAACTCTCAGGTATTGTTTTTAAAATTTGTAACTGGCTAATAACTGCTACACTAACAATAAGTGACAACTCTTAAATGTCACATCGAATAAAAAAGAACATCAACACGGGATAACTCCCATTTATTAGTAGGCAGTAAACATGTAAAATGATTTTTGGTTATTTAAAAAAAAAAACTACAAGAGAAAAGTGTAACAAACCTTATCTCATTGAAACGAGAAAAAAAAATAACCTTTTTAATAAGGTCACAGCCAACTATGACTTCCATTTTTAAAAAATGCAAGTTAGTGTTATAACTCGGAAATCGAGCGTGCTATGAAAATTTCGTTAACATATTTAAAATCTACGTAAAAATATCTATAAAAGACAATTTTTATTTTTGTTCTCGCTCATATGGTTACGGAATTATTCAAGTTTGAAAAAATCGACCTTTTTCAGTTTTTTAAAAATATTTAAAAAAGTTGATGACGTAGGTCAAATTTGAAAATGGCATCAGATTTCCCTTTAAATTCTGTACAAATTTGTTAATTTAAACGTTTCTGTATCTCTAATATTAGCGGAGTTACCGATACAACAGGTTAGAAAAATGGGCACCCTGTATAGAGACTTTTTGATGAATTTTCTTTGTTTAGAGCCTAAATATCAAAACAAATACATTAAACCTTATATTTAAAAAAAAAACTATGTTTAGGTATCTTAAAAAAAACAAAAAACTAAAAAAACCAAAAAGTCCTCGTTACTTGCGCATTATTGAAAATAAGTACATCAACCTTCATATATTTGAAATGAGAAAACAATTGGAAATTTAAATAGGTCATACATAGCCAATTATAGCTTCCATTTAAAAAAAAAACAAGTATCATAACTTTTTAACAGCGAGCGTATTTTTGTTTTGTTTTAGTATAATCGAATTTAACATAAAATTATCTAAAAATGATCTTTATACATTTTTTCGATATTTACAACAATAACGGAGATATGACACATTATTAATATGACCAAAAATAAAACACTTTTTTCCAATAACTCAAATAGCCGGAAATGATAGAATATTTTTGAAAACGGTTCTGAGTTTGTTTCAAAAACTGCACATTTTTGTTAACCGTTTCTCTCTCGAATATTAAGCGAGATACCCATGTAATCCCATCGAATTTGGACCACCCTGTACTGCACTGCACAGTTACGTCAATTCCATTTAATAAGATCAAATGTAATTATTATTTTCCGATTGCGGACGCTCCGAGATTTCACGAATCAAAAACTTTACAGCCTCTGGTAAACAAAACTTGATTAACTCAACTAGATAATTACTATGTGATTAATTAGGAAAGGGCTCAAGTAAGTTTAACGGTATATCAAATCCTTCGACGAACTACAAAGCTTCCTATTACTGCTTGGCGAAACGAAATAAATTTGTCGACCTACTTAAACGGAGTTCGAAATAAGAGAATCACTGTCGAAAGTCTGATTAAGTTTGAAATTTTTGTTTTAGAACATCGCGACGAGGATTACGAAACGCTGAAACAAAATTGTTTGGATCTGACATTCATATTGAAATTTTTAGTGAGCTTCTCGAAATTTAATAACCATTTAAATATCGAATTTAAAAATTTAATTGCTTATATATACAGGGTGTACAAAAAAAAACTGTAGGTGTGAAATCAACTTAAATTGCATACGTTACAGTCTTCGTTCTAGATCTAGAGTTAAGAACCGTGTCATTTTAAGAGGAACCTCCTATAAACCTTATATTTTTGTAAGTCGTGGAAAATAAGCATACATGGGAAAACAAAAATGAGTGAAAAAGTTGTTTATTATTTTTCACAAAATCGTTGTATTTGACTAAACAAAACACGATCGCTGTAGTAATTTACATCTTATAACTTGTCTTATTGTGTTTTATTATATTTTGACAAAAAAATTACTTTTTGTGAACATTCAATTGAAGTACAGGGTGGTCCAAATTCGATGGGGTTGCATGGGTATCTCGGTTATATTTAAGATAGAGAAACGGTTAAATTACCAAAAATGTGCAGTTTTTTGAGACAAACTCGGAACCGTTTTCAAAAATATTCTATCATTTCGGGTTTTCGAGATATTGAATAAAAAGTGTTTTTTTTGTCATATTAATAATGTGTCATATCTCCGTTATTGTTGTAAATATCGAAAACGTTTATGAAGATTATTTTTAGATATTTTTATGTTTAATTTGAATGTTCAACTGAAGGCTCTGTCCGCATCACAGTCAAGTGACAAAATTGTTACTAATGTCGTTGTTACTCATAACCATCTAATCATTTTGGACTGTGATTGTACTCGACAGGTCATTTCATAGAAGTGCAATTACTAATTTATTTCGGTAATAGCTTTATCACTGACCACACGTGATAACTTTGCTGTTGCGTCGTAGCTACATCCACCTCTTCACATGGAAGAAAATTCGCATTATCGTGGCGACCTTTAATATTATTATATTTGTTTTGGGCGATGGCTAGCTTTAACTAAAGCGAAAAATATAAATTATTGTATGAGAAGACATATTTGTAAACACAATAAGTAGATGAAAACGTTGTGCACCAGTTTATACAAACCCTAAATATAAATAATTTGGAAAATATTTTGTCGTTTTTTTGCCTTCATAAATTTCTGTATTTCTCACATTCCCCCATACTCATACAAGTTGGTTCTTTTGTAACTTAAGAACTATTGAAAGGTTTTAAATAAGTGTGTGTACAGGGGTATCCAAAGCAAACAGTTAAGTATTTCTAATCCGTTTAACTTGGGGGAGATCGGGGATGAAAGTAACACGGGTAGATTGTAACAGCATCTACAGTTTTTTTGATTTTTGTTTTGTCGCCCTAAGCGCTTTAGCATGTTCATTTACATCCACCTACATTGCTAGTTTTCAGCTGTCATAGAGGTTAAGAGTTTTTGCCAGCCAGAGTCACTATTTTCCGCCAAAAAGTTAATGCGTTGTGTCACCGGTCGAATGATTTTTAGGCGATCTCTAAAAGAGGAACAAAAAAAATACCTAGATTATTATCTTCTAAATTTTGTTGGCTATTGGTGGATGCAATACAATTTGACGTTGGAATCGTGGTTAATTGTGGATTCCCTCCAATTTGTTTTGAGTACACTTGGGATCAAAAGTAACAGTGTCACAACCAACCCCAATCAATGTTTTCAATTGCAAGTTTTCACTGTTAACACAAAATTGATTGTTGGTTTTCTTCGTAGATGAGAACATACAAAACTTGTCGGAATAATTTTCCAATTTGTTGTATTTTTTTGTTTCACATTTTTGGATATTTTTTCATTTTGTTGATGAATTTTAATACTAATATATTTACTTATGAGCTGTGTAAATTATTTTGCCGTTACAACTTACCCCGATCATTGTTACTTTTAGCCCCAACGTTGAGGTTGGAAGTAACAGCTGTCTTACTACAGACACAACAAATTTTTCACATAATATGCTTTACGAAACATATGAATTAACACGTTAAGCGCCACCATGTTAAAAAAAAGTAGGTTTTTCTAACCACCATATTTTTTTTTAAATTAACGTTTCTAAATTGCCCTTAAGTAATATAAAAAAAATTCACAACAAAATAATAACATTTTAACCAGTTTTTAATTTTTTTTGGTGTGATAAATTTGTATCGTAAAACTTTTTTTTTTTTAAATATCAATGTGGGTAAAAAAATCGCTGACCACCAAGGTTTTCTGGTCCAGCGGACCATCCTTAAACCTTTTCTGGTATAGTTATATGTAATACATGTATGTTTAAGAATACAGGCAGCCGAATCTAAATGTAGGCTGTTGTATCCAAATGGATACAGGTGACCCATTGGGCCAAAATGATTTGTATCCATATGGATACAAATGGCGCTTAACGTGTTAAATATCCTGGAAGGAATGTCCAATCTATCATTAAATCAATTTGGATGTAAAAAACTTGTTATACTCCATGTGAAATTAAATAAAAACAACAACAAAATACTTTCATCCTCAGTCTCCCCTGCTATTAACAATTTCGCTGCCGGCTCCGCTCACAGGCGGAAAGCGCCTGAAGACGCGAATAATCCAGTACGCTGACGGCAACAGTCGCATGATTGTTAAGGTGTGGTTGAGAGGTTGCAAAAATTCACGCAAGCCGCGGGTACAAAGGCTAAAGTTAAAAATTTGCATAAATAGAAATATATAGCGGCAAAACAAAAGAATTATTTGAATTTAGAACTAACGTAAATACCTTAAAAGAACTTTTTAATTAGGTACCTAAATTTTATCAATCATTGCAAAATTTTTATCTAGTAGTTCACTATAAACACAAATCCTATCAACCAATGTTATTATAAGACGTATTTATCGGTAAAATAATTAAAAAACAAATGAATTCATATCGCGCGTTGGTCTGTAGTGATAATTTTTTCCTATTTAATTAGATATGTTTTTCTATGACTCATGTATATTTTTAAATTTGATAGATAGTCGCTCGCACAGAAGAAAGTTTTGGATCGCGAAAAAATCGAACAGCATAGGGGGTGTAATGTGCAATAACTACCGCAAAGCTCGAAACAGCAGGAGCTGCATAATTTTATTTATGGTCGACTTACCGTGAAGCCTTCGACACCCTCGCCAATTTGCTCGATTTCACCTGCGCACTCGAAACCAAGAATGAAGGGACATTTTGGTGGAGAATCGATGGCTCCTTGGCGTACCATTAAATCTTGGAAGTTGAGACCACTGAAAAATTAATAAACAAGCGTTAACAAGAACCGCAGTTTCCAGTCTTTTTACAATATTTAAATACACCACAGTTTGCAAAAAGTTTTATTTATTACATGCGATAACTTCTAATCAGGTACGTTGCAGCTGACGTTTCGTAATTAATTAAAAAAAAAAAAACAATTTACCATAGCCTTTTAATAAGTTATAATAGCATAAACCGAGCAACAACAAAAAATGCGTAAATTAAAAGCAGGGTGTCCATTCCAAGAAAAAGCTGTTTTTTCTTAATAAAGACACCTACACATAAAGTTAAGAAATAAAAATAAAGGTTTTTGTTTTCACTAGCTGCATAGGGGAAAGTCGGGCAATATCAGACAGCGGGTAATATCGGACAAGTGGTTTTTCGGGCACTTGCCATGCACAGAGGCACCTGTGACGATATTGGCTGTAGACAGGAACTAGTAGAAGGAAAACGCACACTACATAAAAATGCGTCGTTTCCGTGTGTCAAAGCAATAGAGTTTTTTCTGTTTAGAGAGTGTTTTTTCGTGGACGAAGCTAAGTTTGGAGTGCTGATCCTGCTTAAACGTATAAGTACAATCACTTTCTAAGTGTATTGGTAGCAACAAGAAATAATTTTTTTAATGTTTTACGCTTAAATCTGATCAGGCCTGGAGAGTAATAAAAACTTGTTTGGATAACCAAAAATATGTAATTTTCTAAACATTAAATCATGTCCGATATAACCCTCCAGCTTTTTGAATGGGCAAAAAGTAAGGTCTTTTTCGAGTGGCTAAAAATGGTAAAAAAATTTCCACTAGGGGTAATTGCTTTTATGGATGTTTGTACAACATATCTAAGTATGCTTTGAAGCGCAGTATGGTCAAATTGAGCCTTTAACAAATTCACAAATAGTAAAAAAGCTTAACCGTCCGATATAACCCGACCTTCCCCTACCTTAAAAGTTATTTGACATTTTTGGTCATCCCGGGATTCTGGAAAGAAATCAACTTCTTTCCGGGATATGTTGGGATGTAATAAATTATGTCCATATTTTGAAATATAACCGGAAAAGGAAGGGAGTGGTTTTTTCCTTAAAAACAACTCCATATCATATACAGGGATGCGCAAAAGTATGGAAACAGACAAATATCTAGAACACTATTACATATATAACAATGAAATTTTGTACCTGAGCGTTATGGTATTTTTCAGATTCGATGAAAATATTAAGGTTGCAATGCGACTTCCGGTTCAACCGGAAATAGACTCAAACTTTGAAATTTTAAATAGAACACCCTGGGTTTATCAACTTTTCAGTTGTAATTCATGAAAGGTATAAAAATTATTATGCAAGTCTTATGGTTAGATAGAACCCTGAAGAATTTCTTTTTTGTACAGAAAATAAAAGGATAGCTATAAATGATTTTGTATTACTTTCATATCCGAAACTCAATAATCCTTTTTCTGTTCATTATGAACCTTCACCTCTTTTTTGACTGATTCGTCTTATCGTTTTCAGCACTTAGCTAAACTGCCAAACCATTTTCTTCGCGGACGTTCTCATTTTACAGATGTTTATTTTAAACAATTATAATTTATTCACGGTCACAAGCATCGAGTCAATTTATAATACGGGGCGGCGGAACAGTCTGGCATAATTCATAGTGCGCGGTGCAGACGTGAAAATAAAACGAAAAACTCTTGATAAATTACAGGTCTGGAAACGTTCTGTACCAGAGTGCGCACTTAAACTGTTTGCTTTGTCAACATTAAACAAGCCACCCTGGTTAATATAAGCAAATTTTTATGTGATTTTGGTTAGTAAGGTTTGTTAAATTGTACTTTTCAACTGATTAACCAGGGGTTGAACAAACAAGGGGTGTTTAAATCGGATTTAGAAGAATTGCAGGTCTTGTTTTTTCTTGCTAAAATACTTACAAAAAATATCCTACGTTGAACAGGTTTTACTAATAAAATTGATCTAATGATTAAGACCAAATAGTTATAAAAAAAAAGAAATTTAACATTTTCATATTTTTTGCTATAACATCTAAAGTACAAGGAATTTTGTACTTTTAAAAATTGATTGTGGCTCCTCTCATACTGAGGAATAATTCATCTAATTTAAGCAAACCTGTATCTCTTACAATCAGCGAGATCCCCAAGCTGGAAATGTTATCTGGGACACCCTGTATACATGTACACTAGGGTTTAAAAGTATGATTAATAAACCGTAAAAATGGCATTGCAAAGTTTGAAAGTCACTAAAGAGCAACAGACCCTAGCATAAAATCTAAAAGCGTATAGATAGTTTTTGCAAGAAACGTTTAATCAATAAGTTTCAAAGGGACCATAAACCGATTCCCACAGGAAAACTTCCACGAAATCGAAAGTTCCGGTACGATACGAGTTTCGGCAACACTTTTCTCTTACCTTAGAACAGATACCGTTTAGCCGCCGTGTTAAACATTCATTCACAGAACCGTAATCCTTTCCCAGGCGAACCGCACTTTGGCGATTAAAAATTTACTTATACAAAGTACTAAACTTAGTTTTAGATACAATATGGCAAAAGCATCAACCCGTAACTTTAATTTTTTAATTGGGCAACTCAAAAATGTATCCGATAAATTGTTGGATTACTTAAGTAACTAATTTATTAATTAATATGAATAATCTTAAGTAAAAATAACTCATCTTTTTCGAAGGACCTCAAAGTTATTTTTATTTAAGGGTTATTTACATTAAAACCCTCTTAGGTTATATACAGGGAGCATAATTCATCATGAAGAACACTGGGATCTTGAAAACCGTTTGAGATGGAAGATTAAATTAGCAACTGATATTGAGCATACTGTGCCAGTCCCTGCAATATCCTGAAAAATGAAAGAATTGCAGTTTTTAGTTTTAACTACAAACTTTATCATAATCAACAGTAGAAATGTAAATTTTGATATAGGTACATGGTTTAGGTTTGGACAAAGACCTTAGTTTGCGTTGGCTATTTAGACTGACACAGCCTTCTTAAAAATAGTTAACTTTGGATTTTTATTGTATCGTTGACTAATTTTAATTCAGTACACAATACTTTCTTCTAATCGGTTCCTCTTGTGCCTTTCGGTGTCGAGTTATGCTTTTCTATTTCTGTATTAAAGTTTCTCCACTCCTGCCTATCGTTAGCAACAATACTTATCGGACTTTATTTTTAAATTTATTTATTTTCGCGGAGGTGGTCCCCTTTGTTCCTGTGCTGCGACCTATTAGTCTACTGTACCCTCTGGTGATGGCCACCTAAAGGAGTCATGTGTTTTTGAAAAACTCCAGGATTTTCTTTAAGGGTGTTTTTCTTAGCTCTTCATGGTTGGCTTTTTCCATCCCCAGAAGTCTACCCCGATAGGGTGTGATCCTACTACATACTGGCATATTACGTGAAGAGGAATTTCTTCTTCTTCACCACATCCACTGCATTTATCGGTCTCTGAGAGCCCTATTATGTAGAAGTGTCTGTTTAACCGGCAGTGTCCTGTGTTAAGTCCTGTGGCGGCTCTGCTCACCCTGAGCATTTCTTCTGTCTTTTCTTTAGAGACCTTTGACAGGATAGCCTTGGAATGGGCTTGTCCTGCTACTTTTTTCCAATAAGCTGCTACTTATCAGACTTATTAAGTATACAGATATACAGAGGCAGTGGCGCGCGGTGGCGGGGGTGCAAGGGTTGCTTTGCACCCGGGCGCGGTCAATCAGGGGGCGCAAGCAACGAGATAAAATTGTGCCTTTATATGTTTTAATGCAAAAGCGAAAGGAGCCCGAGGGAATGCAGCAGGGGGTTCCAATTTGATTAGCATTTTCAGTAGGTTATTTTGGTTATTACCTATGTTACAAAAAAAAACTATGGATTCGTTATTGACTTCCAATTTATGGAAATATCTACGTTTGTTTCTGAGATATAGCCCCAAAACAAAACCTGGATATTGCAAAACATGATGTACCCTCTGCATATTCTAAATTGATTCTAATCAATCGAACTCGCGTAAAATATCATTTCTTTGTCCTGAAACTGCTAGCTTATTACATAATTGACACATCAACAAAATTAATCACCTTGATTTGGTCTCGTTTATTTGCCATTCGATTAAGTTTAAGCAACTTTATATCACAAATAAACAAAATTTTGCTTTTTTTATTCTTTAGGCTTTCGCGGGTATCGTCCATGTTACAATCTTCGTTCCCGGGTTTGGAACCGCGTCTTCTTGATTTGTGTGACGTTTCGACCATTTTATGTTGGTCTTTATCAGTCGTTTGATAAAGACCAACATAGAATGGTCGAAACGTCACACAAATCAAGAAGACGCGGTTCCAAACCCGGGAACGAAGATTGTAACAAAATTTTGCTTGTTACATCGACAGTTAAGATACCTAAAAAAATTTAAAGTGTTAATCAATTACTACTTAAAAACAGCAATTAACCACTTTTAGAACATTTTGTCGATTCCTGGTCAATTTTTAAATTCGTTAAAACAAAACTTTGGCGAGGAAACGAAAACTGTTTTTGGAATCGGAAAAATTCGATTGATTTGCCTCAAAACAGTAGCCCTTAAAACTTAAATGAGATTTTTGGCAACAATTATAGCTACAAATTCTTTGGAATTACACCAACCCCCTACAGAATATGCAAAAATATTTAGGCATAGGTAGGTATACCTATAGGAAAAACATTAAGTAAATTTGTTTTGTACAATTTACGTTTTTACTTTTTTAATGTTCGATATCTATCTCCTTTTCTACTTAAGATTACTTTCATAGTTGTAAAATTAGGCTCAAAAAGACATGTTAAGGAACAAAAAAAAAAAAGCTGAATGTTAAAAGTTTAAATCAAGCTGTTTATTTTACAACTGTTTTTCCATATTTAATTATTTTTATCATTTATACATCATTTTATATTAATTGGATTACTTGGCCACTATTGTTTTCTAAACATTAAAAATTTAATACAATTAATAAAACAGTTAATAGTGTGGCCTAGTGCTTGTATAAATAATATGTCGCATAAATTAAAATATAACGTGTAAAACTTTTATTCGATGAGTGTTCCACAACATTTTACAAACTTAATTTGATTCTGAAATAAACATGAACGCATTTTAAAACTATTTTAATTAATTAATTATTAATGAAACCAGCAAAACATTTTAATTTGTAGTTATACCTATCTTCAACATCTTTAAACACTCACTGCGGTTCTACATCTTTTGTTCTTGCGGTAATTACCGACTGTAAGTGTGAGAGAGAAACAACAGTGGCGTAATATTATCCGGTAGCGATATTTCAAGTATGTACATTTGGGAAGCAGCAATGCATGACGGAACAGGTACCTATGTGGTGAAAAAACAAATAATCATGTGTGCTCGTACCCCTTAACTAAAATTTTGTAAATAAATACGAACTTCAATTGTTTAAAAAGCGGCACCGTAGTTCCTATATGACATTTACAAAAAAAAATTGTAAAGGGTGTTTTAAAAATATTCATGGCAATAATTTCCAACAAGTTTTAATTCCGCAACTGTTAAAACGAGCTATTTTAGACAATATTTTGTAGTGTATGGCTCAATAATTGTAATAAAAAAACAATTGTATTCTTAAATCTGTACCAAGACAGTGTGTGTTGTTTTTAAAAGGAGAATATACCGACTTTAAAGCCACTTTACAGAAAGAAGGAGACGGAAATGTTTTGAAAACAAATTAGAACCATTTAATTAACAAGGGTCAAAATAAACAGCTTTTATTGATCTTTTGGAACGCCTTTCGTAGCTCTTTTACATATCAGGATAAAATATGTAGGTACAGGGTGTTCCTATTAACCCGATTACTAGTAATGGAGTCTAAACGACTTTGAATAAAGTTACACAGATTTATACCGATAGTTCAAACAAAATATACTTGTACAATATATTCAAGCTAACTTGATAACGAACAATTTAAATTATTCCTAAAAACAAAAGAAATATCAAAGAAACTAAATCTCTTGACTTTTTTTGTTTATTTTGAAGTTGTTCGGCTTTTCTAAAATTTGAAAATAGATCCTGAACCCAGCTTTTAAAACTTAACTTACATTTATGTGGTAGAACGTGAAAAAGTGAACGCTGGAGCATTTGTTTGTTGTGACTTCTTCAAATTTTTTTTAAGCGATAGTCACTTTTTTATTTTATAAAAATGTTTGTCATTTTTGTATTTAACCGACGCATTGATTAATGGTTAAACTTGTAATTTTATATAATATTTATAAGTGAGTAAATTTAATATAGCGTCTACATAGTATAAAAGAAATGAAAGAGTTGACTATCAGCCAAAAAAAATTATATAGAAATCAAATAAACAAATGCCACACTCCGATTTTTCGCATGTTATCACGAAAAAAATATCCTTTTTTTAAACCTGTCCGAAAATCAAAGATTCGAAGGAAAAAAATCGAGTTTTTTGTTCGTGTTTTCAAAAATGTAAAATCGGCTCAAAATTCTACGCGTTTGTGCCCCATTACCGGATTCCATAGGTCTTATGGTAACCGAAATTATAATATTGAAAAAAAAAAATACAGCAACAAATATATAAAACTAAATATTTTTGAAAAGCTAAAAAATATTCTTTCATGACCAACTATTGTTTCCATTTAAAAAAATGTAAGTTTACTCTATATTTATCTCGAAAGTCGAGGTGGCTAAAAAAATTACTTTTGTTTTTAAATTAACCATAAAAATCTGTATAAAAAACCTCAATAACATTTTGTTTTAATTTAATAAATAAAGAAGTTATAGCAAATTATCAAAAGTGATGAAAGTTCATTTTTCGTCTGTAGTGCTAAAAGGGAATCCGATAGAAAAAATCTGATTGCATAGGCGTTATTTTCTTAAAAAATAGCCTAAGAGACCGATATCAGATATTCGCTATCTATTGCGGTAACCGAGATACCCCGTAAAACATTCGAATTTGGTCTACCTTGTACAATAATTAAACTGGTGATGGTTCTGAAGAGACAAAACGTTTTTTCAATTTAAAAAAAAAATGTACTTAAAACATCAGACAACAATCAAACAATCAAGCTTAACTGTTTTAAATCTACTCGAATAACTTTTAAATTAAAAAAACAACTTTAATTGTAATATTCTATTTGTGGGCATAAAATTATGCAGCTTTCTCCTCACGTAACAAACTTATTGCCCGTAGAACAAACGAAATACCATTTTTGGAACATAAAATTTGTATCAACCTTTGCAAGTTTAATGTAGAAATATTATTGACCGATAAGAGTGGGTTTCGTTTATTATTAACATTAAACAGCTGACGTTCAGATTTATTACAGCGCTTTTTTTTTGTCTATTCGAGAACGAAAATAGACATCGCGTGACAAACGACACACAATGTTGACTTCATTACCAGTTTAAATAATATCAACAGTAAATATTATTACCAATTAATCAAGCATTAAAAAGTTGTTGAAATTATTTAACAGCAAATCATATTTATGCAACAAAGTTTATAGGTTAATCGTATAACGTTTACAAAAGCAGCAGTTCCAATGAATAATATTATTATCTCCATGTACTTTTTCATTTTCGCGATAATAAACATGAAATATATTCAAATTAAACTGATGTATGCGAGCCGTTTTAAATTAAAATTTGCAAACAAAAGCGATCGTATCAAAGCAAACACAGTTAGTTTTAATAATAAATCTACAAGTTACACTGAACACACAGGATACAGAAACAACAATATAAATTATTACATACTGTTTTATAGTTTCAATTTGTTTAATGTTTTTTGTTCTAACACGTCTGCATAGAACCAATTATTGTAAGCATATTTAGCATCAAAAACGTTGCAAATAACAACAACTTTCGAAATGATAAAGGAAAAAGGTCTTTAGTCCATACAATGCAGTGATAAAAATAACTTTGTTAAATTTGTTTAATGTTTTTTGTTCTAACACATCTGCATAGAACCAATTATTGTAAGCATATTTAGCATAAAAACGTTGCAAATAACAACTTTCGAAATGATAAAAGAAAAAGGCCTTTAGTCTATACAATGCATATAAAAATAACTTTTTTTTTAAATAATCTTACTTAACACGAGCATAGAACTTTACTCATTTGTCTAATATATTATTAATTATTTTCATTCATGCCTAATTCGCGAAACAGTCATTTTACAGTGCGTAGAAAAATCTACAACTTTAGAAAATTTAAATCGTATGTGGCAACGTCGCTCTTTTAAGTCTGTTTTATACTACACTATTTTTTCGTTTAAGAAAATCGTATACGATTTTCTAGTACGGTGTCAATCAGAAATTACAAATCTTGAATCAAAAAGTCGTACAAAATTACTGCATGCTCTAAATGCGTCCTATTTTAGCATGGGCGTGTTCTTTGGCATGGGCGCATGCGTATTATATTGCAACTGTATCTGACAGCATGTCATTTGTGGGATTGTGGGTTAGGTTAACTAAAACAATCAAACGATGTTAAATACTACTTATTACCGTTATATCCCTCACAATTTATTTTGTAGGAATAAATATGTAGAATGGAACAAGCGTTAAATATACGTTAAATTTGAAAATAATTCGCTTTCTGTTGTGATGAAATTGAACATTTGACATGGTTACTCAAGGTGCCAAAAAAATATGATAAAAATTACTAAAAAGTAACCAAAATATATTGGAGTTTTTGTACCAAAATATAGTACAATGTAAAAGGTTCATATTTTCCATGCTAAATTCTTGAACGAAATTTTTGTATCAAAAATCGTATACGATTTTCTTAAACGAAAAAATAGTATAGTATAAAACAGTCTTTAGACATAACTTCATTACAAAAGTAATTACACACGGTAAGGGGTTGACTCACGCATCGATACATAGCTCTTACTGCGTGTGACATCAAAAATGTAAAACAAAGTTATGTTGTGGTTAGTAGCAATTATTTTACAATTTTTCTAGTCCCAGTGCACTTGAAAAATAGGATTTTATGTTTGATAATACAAAAATATAACAATTAAACCACAACTTCCTCTCAAAGGTTCGTTATCAAATTCTTTTAAGTGGGCCGACGATCTGCCGGGTGATTCAGCTCGTATGTCGCACCATCATAACATTTTTGTTGAAAGGTGAGTCGTAAAATTCCTTATATTTTCGTAAATTGTTCAAAATTATATACAAAGTGATGTGCATTATTTGTTTCTATGATTCACAAGCAACCGTTTGGTTATTATTAATTATTATAAAATATAAAATCAATAGGTTTGCTTGCAAATGATATTTGTTTGGTGCATGTACCCTCAAAAAAATTTAAAAAAATAAGTCAGATATCACATGGATAAAAAATTTTTTAGTCGGAATAAATTTAACCAAAAACGACAAAATATACGTCACAAACAACAAAAACCAGATAAAAATATACCCTTTACGAATACGATATACATACATACAAAATACTGAAACATTATACATACAGGGTGTGTATAAATTGGCGGAGGCGCTACACCTGGCGATGTTCTTCGTAAAATTCTGTCGAAAATCTTGATACAAAAATATTGTACCATGCTTCCTATGGCCTCAGGAATCATTTAAAGAAACAAAAGTTTGGCAACATTGCAGCCATTGATTTGCGTTTGGACATTTTTTTATCAGCAATTTTTACTTAGGTATTTATAATATTTGTTCGGACTGAAAGCCTTCAGTTCGTTAACATAGCTGCAAACTTTTAGGTATCGTCTAACACAAACAAGAAATAATTACGAGAAAAACAGAGATGACAGCTAATGACAATGTTGCCATGTGTATTATTTTCATTCAAATCAGTGATTTACATATTTTCAACACCAATTTTTAAAAGGAAAAACACAATATCTAGGAAAAAATATTATTCGACATTTATTTTTATTCTAAATCGCAGCTTTTTCATTAAAAAATAGTATTAAATAATAACGCTTTTTAAAGGACTGAATGTCAAAACTTTGAGGACCTCTTGCAGACACAGCAAGCATGGTACAACATTTTCGTATTAAGATTTTCGACTTGGAATTTTACGAAGAACATCGCCACGTATAGCGCCTCCGCCAATTTATACACACCCTGTATATATAAAAATATCCTTTTCTTTATGAAACAAAAATTTAAAACTTTCAACCTCTTTATTTCATTAACTAACTGGAACTGCACTTTAATTAGGTACATACTTTATCGTTGTACCAGTTGTATCAACTTATTTGTACTACATCTACAAAAACAACTCAAAACATTAAAAAGCGATGGCACAAAATTGAAAGAAAAATTGCATTATATTTGAACACCGGTGGAGTAAGATTAAAGGGCTAGCTAAAAATACAAAGAGATGGAGAGAGTCATGCAGAGCCCAAATACATAAGAAGACATAAAAAACACACCAAGCAGTAGATTCGTATGAATGAGAAGAGGAAGAAGATAAAAAGTTATCATTAGTTTCAATGAAAAACTATTGTTTCCCCGTCCGTCCAGAAAATCAGTTGTTTCCGATCAATTTTTAGGCTGGAAAATACATTTTTACTGACCTAGGCCAGAAAGTAACTGGTTGCCATGGTAATGAGTTGTCTTTACCGGCCTAGGCCGTAAAGTAGCTCTCAAACAAGCGTCCTTATACCCCCAAGCGAGTTTTCAGCTGCAGTTTATTAAGTTATTGTTTAATTATGGAAGTTGACGATAGTGATTTTGGTGTCAGTGGCGGACGCAGAAAAAAGATTGTACGTAACATACCCGTAAACTGTCTTTATTGGACTCGTATGCTTTCAGGACTCGCCTACGGTTCGTCCAAAAACTGCCTACGGTTCGTCCAAAAACTGCCTACTCGTCCAGTAAAGTACCGCTTTCCGGTCTTGTTGCGTAAATAATTAGTAATGAACAAAATTAAACTAAATATAATATTTTGGTGCTAAAATTTGACCACTGATGAAACCACATCACACGCTAATAGGTCAGGTTGAAAATACGTTTCTTTCAGTCAGGGCAGATTATCATGAAACCAAAATTATGACAATTTCTACTGCTAATTACCATTTTATTACGTAATTGGACAAATTAATATAAAAAAAGTATACCATGATTCAAAATAAAAACGTTGACCAAAGCTGGGCTAACATACGTAACCGTATAGATTTATAAACCATTTTGTTCAAAATTTTGAGCGTTCTAGTAAACTATTAGGTTTGTTGGGGGTTCTATCTTATAACCAAAAATAATTAAAGGCATCGATATGTCAACTGCATTACTCAGTAGGTACATTCAAAAAAAATTAGAGCTCCAATCGCTTAGGTTTATTTTTTTTAGTTATTACAATTGAAACCGTGTTAAATTATTTCTGCTGATGAAATAGTAGGCCGTGCGACGCCCTTGTAATTTTCCAACAAAGATAAGATACACTTCCGTTCATCATCCTCTCAACAACATATTTGTTACGCAGGAAAGTTTTACAATGCGACCCGTGACGGATTTTGTTTGTTCCAAATAAATATTTTTCCCGTTTTCTTACAACATTGCGGAACTAGTCTTATCACCAATTGACGTTATCGATGGGGATAAACACGCGTACGAGTGCATTTTCATGTATATCCGCATTCTCCGCCACTGCCCTACGCAGAAATGTCTAGCCAGGCGCCGTCAGTCTACGGAAGTACGCGTCACGCCAACCGTATACCCGTCAGTCAGCGCCCCGTAACCCTTTGACTGTCTCCCCATCCCTTCATCCACAACTGCATCGTGTTCCAAGCTGATTGCCTGTAGTTAATGCCCGATACACTTGCTCGGTAATAACATGATATGGGTTGTATTGAAAGAAACGCAGTAGGCAGGGTGGTGTGATCGATAACGACGCGTTTTGTTTCGTTTCCAGTAAAAAAAAAAAAAAACTGGATCGAATAGGTTTAGGATGAATTATTTACTTATGCGATGAAATAAATACATATACGATTAAGCGGGATGCTTATGAATTTCGATTTTGTAATGGCGTTGTTTATATGCATTTTACTACAACAACCATTCATGATGCGATGTTTGTTAGACATCCATTGAATTATTTATAAATATTCAGAGTATGTCGGTTGATCTTATTGACATGTTGACTAATCCGATACTGTGTTTATCGAAAATAACTTAGTTCGAGAATTAACTATGATTCACGGGAATGTGTCATGGATATTACGAAACGGAAACAATCGTGGAAAAAAAAAGTTTTTCGTTGCTTTAGACATGACCTGGAATTTGACTGACATGAAATTTATGAAAAGGATGCCTCTTTTATTTTTGAAAAAATTGTTTCGAGTACTTTATTTGGCCAAAAAACTTGAATAGGTATAGTTTAAGAAAAGTATGTGTTTAACCCTTATTCTCCTAGCGTCGTCAAATGACGACGTTCACCTGTCCTGTAATAACGGTGTATTGTCAGGTACCTGATGATTTTAAACCTGTCAGCTTAAGTTTAATTACTCAGGTAAACAATTGTTTTCATAAATGTAGCCATTGCATCGCAGTAAGTTGCAGACTTCGAACATATTTAATTGTTAAAAGTGACCAATTTACGAGAGAACACGAAAACCATGACGTCGTCAAAAAAGTAAGTACTCAATAATATAATTACGGTAAAAATATTTTATTTGTTTACATATTTTGAATATATAATAGTCAAGTGTTTTTTATATAAAATGTAATTATTTATAATAACATTTATAAGGGAGTTATTTCGCTATAAATTTGATTGTCGTCATATGACGACGCTAGGAGAATGCATGTACCAACATATCCTATTTGTCCTTAGATTTTTGAGTGTAGCCGAAATGATGGATTTGTTAGAAAATGATGATAGTGACCAAGATATTTTTATTGAACCACCTGCAGAAATCAACTAATGGCACCGGCAGAGAAAAAACAGACCAGAAAAGAAGTTTCAACTATTTCCAACCTAAACAAAATACCAAAGATCACCAAAAAATCAAAAAAAGATCAAATTATATGGAGCAGTGGCGGTAAAACTATACATATACAACCTAGTCAATTTCATCTTATGGCAGAAGAAAATATTGATGAAGTCACTGCTGTTCAATATTTTGAACGGTTTTTTGATGATACTTTAATCGAATTAATTATTACTGCCAGTTCCGAATATTGCTTATCAAAAAACTGGCCAGATATAAAATTAACCAAAGAGGAACTGCGAGTATTTTTTGCCATTTTAATTGTTTCTGGGTACAATCCATTGCCAGGAAAAGCAATGTATTGGAGTACATGTAGTGATTTGCGCAACATTGCGATATATGAATCTATGCGGAGGGATAGATTTGATAATATCATGAAATCACTTCATTTTAAATCAAATTTAAACTTAGACAAGCTCGATAAGTTTTCCAAATTACGACCATTAATTTCATATATTAAAAAAAAATGTATGGAAAATTATACACCCACCTCAGCAATATCGCATGATGAGGCAATGGTGGAATACTTCGGTAGGCACGGATGTAAGCAAGCGATTAGAAATAAACCAATACGATTTGGATACAAGGTTTGGTGTCAAAATTCACCATCTGGTTATCTAATCGCCTTTGATCCTTACCAAGGAAAAACTTATCGAGGAAATGAAATAATGGAGAGTAAATTTGGTAAATGTTCATCTACAGTGCTTTACTTGCTAGACCAATATCCTATAAGTAAGTCAGAATATCCGTACCATATCTATTGCGATAATTTGTTTACCACGTTTCCTCTACTATCGGAACTAAAAGATCGTGGACATAATTGCACCGGTACAATAAGAGCCAACCGCTTGGGAAACAACAGCTGCCTTTTGAACGCAGAAGAATTTGAAAAGAAAAATAGAGGCCATACAGAAATTGCGACTGCAAAATTCGACGGAAACAATTTTTTTGTAACTCGGTGGAAAGATAATGCAGTAGTAACAGTTGCTTCTTCAAGTTTTGCAGCTGATCCTGAAGGAAGCGTCAAGCGATGGAGTAAGAGTGACCTGAAGCACATTTTTGTAAGTATTCCGCATTCCATTCAAAATTATAATCAAAATATGGGTGGTACTGACAGAATGGATCAAAATGTAAATGCTTATCGCATATCCATTCGTGGAAAGAAATGGTGCTGGTCACTATTTACATGGATGTTAGACGTTTCTGTACAAAACGCTTGGTTGCTAGCGCGATCACAAACAAATTCTACAAAAATGTCTCAACATAGTTTTCGTCGAGATTTGGCAATGTCATACCTGTTGCAACATACAAATCCTCCAAAAGCAGCTGGAAGGAAACCGAAAAATCCATCTGGAGCTAATATAGCTCGTTTGGACAAAATTGGACATTTTGTCAAAAAAACAGGAAACAATAAGCAGAGACGTTGTGCTGGAAGTAACTGCAAATCTACAATTAGAACTGAATGTTCGAAATGCAATGTAGGATTATGTATACCTTGCTTTCAACCTTATCATAGTTTATAAGTTTATAGTTTATATGTCTCAAATTTAATTTACATTGTAATATACTTTCACAAATAAATCTGAAATTATAAGACATACCAAGATTATTATTATTTGTACTCATATTCCCCTAGCGTCGTCATATAACGAAAGCTCCTAAGTCAGGACCTGCGTCCTGTAATTTAATAAAAAGTGATTTTTCATGTATCTATGGCCATTTTTAAACAACTGATTGAATTTCAAAACATTTTGATAAATATTTCTTAATTCCGGAGAATAGGGGTTAAGAACCAGCCAGACTCCTTAAAAAAAAATAACATAAAGTTACTTAAAACATAATATTTCGAGAGATATTGACAGAACATATTTACAGGTATGTAGTGAATTACAAATAATAGCAAAGCGAATTCCAAAATATACCTTTTCATTAAATGTCCTTTTTTAAACATGTAAAAATTATTTGGAAAATAGTGTTCTAAATGTGTTCATTGTTCTGAGACATTGGCAGTATCGGTGGCAAGTTCAGAAAGGAGTTTTTTAAAATAAAATTTCACAAAAACTCGGTCTACGATGTATTAGGCTATTAGGTAGGACTCATTGGTCTAGGAATAATATATTATCTATGGAGCATGAAACTGCATCTACAACCGATATACAGGGTGGTCCACTTTTTAGTAGCAGAACTTTAACAACAGTCAATACGAAAACTTATTTTAAAGCGAATATTCCATATCAACATGGGTCCAAAAACGCTTCATTTTAAAGATACAGGGTGTTGAAATTTTCGAAAAAATATCGATAATGTTTAACCGTTTCTCAACCAGTAGATATATTTAAACCAAATTTGGTATACAGCACTACCTTAAAGGCCGTTTACACACACGGTTTTGCACATGGTTTTCATGTGGTTTTGCACACTGTTTTTGTGGCTTGGTTTTAAAAACCAAGAAATCTAGCAGCGCTAGATTCATTTGTGCAAAACCAATGTCAATAAATTAGCGTTTACACACACGGTTTTGCACATATGCAAAACCTAAGCAGCAAAACCATGTGCAAAACCGTGTGTGTAAACGGCCTATTACAGGTTACCACAATCGGTGAAAATTTTAAGTCCCACAAGCAACCAGTGGCGGAGTTGTGGGGGTTCAGTTTCAATAAATTTTATAAAAAACTAGTACGGCCCTGTTCAAAATCAAACTCGAACTTGTTTTACGGTAGAACATTTTATTCTAAACAAAAAGTGTCTCTTAAGTTTTCTTCGTATCTGCCAATCTGAGCACTGTTTTATGTAAAGTTTAGTAATTCAAACATATTCGTTACTAGTACAACAGCTAACTTAATTAAAACTGGGTTGTTTTTTTTTAAAGTTGACTTCTTACAAAAAAATGTCGACATTCTTAAACTGCTTTCATAGTATTCAAATCGTTGCACTCCCTCTGTTTGTTTTTAGTTATTAAATTTTTTTACCGATCATTATTATGTAAAATAATTATCTGAAGAGCCGATCCTTAACACAAAAAATATTTATAAGCTTGATGAAAATAAAAAATGAAATACAATTTTAACAGTACAGGGTGGACCAAATTCGAACGTTTAACCGTATTTAGATTACCGTACCAGTTAGCGAAAATCTGTTATTGCCTCTTGAGCTATTTTTTTTTGAGAAAAGAACGCCTAAGTAGGTAATCAGATTTTTTATATCGCTTTCCATTTTGGCACTGAAATGTCATCATATTTGAAAATTTACTATAACTTCTTTATTTATTAAAATAGAACAAAATGTTATCAAGGTTTTTATATATTTTTATGCTTAATTTAAAAACAAAATTATTTTTTTTAGCGATCCTGACTTTTAAGATATGAAGTAAACTTATATTGTTTAATTGTTTTAAATAGAAACTCTAGTTGACCGTGACTATATAAAAGAGATTTTTTTTTTAATTCTTAAAAATATAGTTTTATATATTTGTTGCAAAAAATAACCGAGATATGGCTAATTTTGTAAAAATTTCCTTATCAAAGTTTGCCATGATTTCGTAAACAAGTGATGTTTGCAATTATTAAACAACTAAACGTCATATCTAAGTAAATTTTGCAACTTTTAAGCTTGTATTATTTTGTATTTTTTAACTGTTTATTGTGGTATGGTGAACTATGCTTAATTTGAACACTATAAAAAGTGTAATATTTTAAAAGTTTACTATGTAAGTGGCCAATAGACCGATATCAGATTTTCGCTAACCGAGATACCCCGTAAAACATTCGAATTTGGTCCACCCTGTATGCAATTTAACAAGTTTTAAGTAGTTAATCATGAACAGAGAGTATGTATGAGACTTGTGTTCTGATTAAAAACGAGCGCAAAAAATTTAACACTACTTTTTTTATGGCACGCTATATGTGTATGATCCAATGCAGTGAAGAAAGCTCATCATTGTGCGGTCATATATCACAGTTTTTAACGCTCTAATTACTTTACAAATTCATTTTATAATTTGTACACACTTATCAGTAAATTAAACATTAACTCTAATTGGCTATGTCTTTCTTCTTCATATTTACAACAGTTTACCATCCATTTTACGCTGACAATAAGGCTTTATGAGATGATTTATGGCCTCTACCGGAACTTGTTGAATATCTTACAGAACAAAGAATCTATTGACGCTTCCGTTTGGACAAACTCCAAATCTAACAAGTAGTTGATGAATGCATAGCAGCAGACACTACTCGAGATGTTTCAGAGGAATTTCTGTGTATCTGAATAACTCATCATAGTGCGCGCAAATATCATTAAAATATGATTCAGGATTTAACTAAGAGTAATAGTTTAAATTATTTAAGTAAAATTTTGAATATAAATATACGTTAAGTTAAAAAGTCACGTATATTAATAATTATAAAAAGAATCATTCAAAAAATTGTTTGATTGTTTATGTGATGGTTTTATAAATACATTCAAGCTTAATTAAAACTCACTTATCACTAACGAAGAGACAAGACTCTTGACACTGGTTTTGTGTTTAGACAAGAATAACACTAGGTTAACAACTTATTCCACCACATCAGTTTGGATTTCGTGACAAACACTCCACCGTAGACCAGGTTCATCGAATAATAAATGACATAAAGAAGTCCTTAGAAGAAGAAAAATTTGTTCGGCAACATTCCTCGATGTTGCTAAAGCATTTGACAAACTCTGGCATAAAGGATTACTAATGAGATTAAAGAAAATGCTTCCTGTTGAATATAGTCAGCTCCTGGAGTCATATCTATCTCAGCGAACATTTAAGGTCAAAATGGAAAACGAATACTCGGAACTTAAATTTATAAGAGCAGGTGTACCTCAAGGAAGTGTCCTTGGACCAGTATTGTACTTGCTGTATACACATGACATTTCAGAAACACAAAACGTTAAACTCGCCACATTTGCCGACGACACCGCAGTTCTAACTACAGGAGCAACCATAGAAGAAACAACAGAAAATCTCCAAAGCGCAATTAATAAAATATATGCATGGACAAAACAGTGGCTTATAAAAATTAACAAAGAAAAATCTGTTCACGTTAATTTCACTGACAAAAGAATAAACTACCTACCAGTGTATCTAAATAATAATATAATCCCTTGCAAAAAGATTGCTAAATATCTTGTTGAAGAAACAGACTTGTACGGGAAGCTATTACCTACCAGGGAAAACTTACGTTTCAAGTGAAGAAAAATCAGCGCCTGTGGGAAAACAACTAAAGACAGAATAACTTTTCTGGCATGTATAAAAGTTATAAAATTTAATATTCAGTTGTTTTTATATGCGCTGCTCCTGGTGATGGCTAGTGTTTATCAATCCACAGCGTTAAATCAGTTGTTATAAGAACTACCCAAGTAATTCACGTTACAGAGACTGCACTGTACTTCAAAAAAATGATGATCGAACGATTGGCAATGTTGGTTAATTTTTTAAGGCTATTTAAGTTCCATTGTAGTTCTTCCCAACTTTGCTAACCAAACCAATTCCTTAACCCCAATAATAATCAATTTACCCATGTAACGTGGTAAATAATTATTGTCACCTTGTATGTATTTTAAACAGCGAATAATATTCAATTCACAAAAGTGATTATCGCATTGTAAAAATCAGTTTTCGTTTTACTTTTTCATAAAATTAATTAAGTCACTTCTAAAAATCAAGCTAATTGCGACACGGAAAAGTGAAAAAGCTTTCCTGTGTTTATCACGATATCAATCAAGATCAAAGGCATATTTTTTAGCACCGTTCACCACATCGTTATATTTCGTACGATAATTAAACAGGGAAAATACAGGGTGTTTGAGAATTCATGCGACCCGGAATATCAATGCTTAATATTTCAACCCAAACTAAAGAAACTTCAAACAAATCGCAATTCTGAAAAACCTGGAAACAGTTAACATACAAAACACACTTAAATGTAGGTACGTTTTAGATTTTAGCGTTTTGCTAGTAATGTATTTGCGAGTTCTATCCATCTATCCAAATTGGCGTTTACTATAAACTCCTTCCCACTATACAGCGTTATTATTAAATACTTGCAAATGAAAAAGCTGCAATTTGGAATAAAAATAAATTTCGAATAGTATTTTTTCCTAGATATTGTGTTCTTCCTTTCAAAAATTGGTGTTGAAAATATATTAATAACTGATTTGAATGAAAATAATACATATGACAACATTGTCATTAGCTGTCATCTCTGTTTTTCTCGTAATTATTTCTAGTTTGTGTTTTACGATACCCAAAAGTTTGCAGCTATGTTTACGAACTGAAGGCTTTCAGTTCGAACCAAAATTGTATACAGGGTGTCCCAGCCAAGACGAATTATTCGATAGCTTTGTTATTAGTGATAATATTAAAAAAAAGTAAAGATAAAAGTTGTTTGTTATCATTTACTTCATAACCTAAAATTATTTTCAACTATACACAGTGTTTTGTTTTTGCGCTCTGATATCAAACATTGTTTTTTTATATGGAACACCCTGTATATTTTGCAATTTTTGGATGTAAAATTAAATTCTCTTTTAAAAATATTATAGGTTGTTTATGTCTAAAATAAATCGTTTTTGAGTTATTAACGTTTTTTTGAAAATTTTGACAGATGCAGACCTTTATAAAAATATTTATATTTATTAACATAACAACACCAGAGCAATTTACTTTGGTAATTTATTAGACAATAGTGTCATAGTGATTGTTGACTAGTTACATTTTTAAAATAACATACAGGGTGTTCGTTATACTCGGTCCATTTCGCTAAACTTTAAACGCATGTAAGTCATTTTTTTAAAATGGAACACCCCATATATTTTTAAATTTTCTTATAGAAAATTTAATTATCTTTCAAAGATGTTAAGCATGTTTTATGTCTAAATATAATATTTTTGAAGTTATTTCGTTTCTTATGATTATTTGCGAGTATTTTACCTAAAATATCGGTAGTAGCCTTTGAAAATTCAAAACAATTTGTATGAACTGTCAACCAGAACAGTTAATCGGCAAAATTTCAACTATTATGCCACTAAAAATCCGTATTTTTTAAGAACTGTAGATACACAGCATGCTGGTGTTATTTGCTTCCATTTATGCTGTGTATCTACAACTCTTAAAAATACGGATTTTTAGTGGCATAATAGTGGAAATTTTGCCGATTAACTGTTTTGGTTGACAGTTCATACAAATTGTTTTGAATTTTCAAAGGCTAATACCGATATTTTAGGTAAAATACTCGTAAATAATCATAAGAAACGAAATAACTTCAAAAATATTATATTTAGACATAAAACATGCTTAACAACTTTGAAAGATAATTAAATTTTCTACAAAAAAATTTAAAAATATATAGGGTGTTCTATTTAAAAAAAATGACTTACATGCGTTTAAAGTTTAGCGAAATGGACCGAGTATAACGAACACCCTGTATATTATTTTAAAAATGTAACTAGTCAACAATCACTATGACACTATTGTCTAATAAATTACCAGAGTAAATTGCTCTGGTGTTGTTATGTTAATAAATATAAATATTTTTATAAAGGTCTGCATCTGTCAAAATTTTCAAAAAAACGTTAATAACTCAAAAACGGTTTATTTTAGACATAAATAACCTATAATATTTTTAAAAGAGATTTTAATTTTACATCCAAAAATTGCAAAATATACAGGGTGTTCCATATAAAAAAACAATGTTTGGTATCAAAGCGCAAAAACAAAACACTGTGTATAGTTGAAAATAATTTTAGGTTATGTAGTAAATGATAACAAACAACTTTTACATTTAACTTTTTTTAATATTACTACTAATAACAGAGCTATCGCATAATTCGTCTTGGCTGGGACACCCTGTATACCTAAGTAAAAATTGCTGATAAAAAAATGTCCAAACGCAAATCAATGTATGCAATGTTGCCAATTTTTTTTTTTCTTCAAATGGTTCTTGAAGCCATAGGAAGCATGGTACAACATTTTTGTATTAAGATTTTCGACAGAATTTTACGAAGAACATCGTCACGTGTAGCGCTTCCGCCAATTTTTACACACCCTGTATAATAAAGGTAAATTGAATAATTCAATAAAAGCAAGCTTTGACAAATGACCACTAGTGCTACTCCGCTTAGGGAGACCTGTCTAATAAGTTTCTTGTCATGCATGCTTCTACCCTCGTGGAATCGGGTAATTAAACTTGATAGGGTTGAACTACCGAAAAGTTACGACATTTTTCCGTAAAGACAGCTTGAACGCCGAGGGTTGCACGGCACGAGACATTTTTACGCACGGAATTATGCACACAAGTTTGTGTGTGAAAAAATTGTAACATTTTGTAAGTGAGAAAATATGCTTTGCGCAGACAAATTTTCTTTTAAATATTGTGTACTGAATTTGCAAAGCACGAAAACAGTTGATCTGTGCACCAACGACAATAACAATTAGTGTTGTTCATAAGTAATAATAGAACTAAATATAATTTCGATACATGGGATTTTGTAGAGTATATGCTTAAAAAAAAAACAGGGCTGAGCAATATGCGGCCCGAGAGGAAAGCAATGATGAAAATGAAAGAGAACTTAGCGGCACAACAAAACTTATTCAAAAATGCGTATCTAATAAAACACTAAACGCAAAACTGATCGATTATAATTGTTGGGTACAGAAGTTTTTTAAATTTGATTATGATATATTTTGTTTTATTAATTTAAAACAACCGAAAATTTTTATAGATACATAAATTTCCAATAACTTGGCATTGCTATTTTTTTATTGATTAACAGCAATATGATTTATACTCCGTTCCAATGAATCACGTATTGCAAAACTATAAACTTTGCCGAAATCGTGAGTTATCGAAACAGCAATTTGCGATTTGTTTACAGTAATTGTTCCCAGAATACATCGGTAATGTACTTAAATTACACGCCAATGTTCATTATTTCGACCAATAGTTTCATAAACAAAAGTGAAACAGTGCAGAATTATTAACATATTTTATTGTACTGTGTGACGCTAAGAATAATTTCTGCATGGTTTTGTAACGGCTGATTTTACAGTTTTTATTACATTTACATGTTTTACGACACGGTGCATAATAATGCGTAAAATTCTGTGCATAAATTTTTTATTTAACCATTAAGATGTCCACCAAGAATTAATTATCAAAAAGTTACATTCAGTAGATTTCTTAAAGCAACTGTGTTCCGCGGAACTCTGGTTTTCGCGAAAGGATAGTAGTCGGAACATGGAAAAACAGTTAAAAAATTTCATTGCTTAAAAGCTCAATACTAATAAATTTTAATTATTATTTATAACTTTTAAGTTACCATAATTGTTAGATAGAGTTATAAATAGATAGACATAGATTTTTAGTTAAGTAAATGGTTCTGTGTTATCTGTCCATCGGGCCCAAAAAAATTAATATGTAACCACAAAATTACTTCAGTAAGTGTTCAAAATGACCTCCAACATTTTCAGCTCATAATCGCACTCTCTTTAAAAGCATTTTTAAATACAAAACATAAATTCTCGGATTTTTTTTTTACACTCTGTTCCTTATTTTCAGCTTTTCCGGAATATCGGTTTGATTTTCCAAAAATTTCACTTGACCAAAGTAAAATTTGCTATCCGGAATGGGCCGTCGGTTTTTTTGTACAACCTTTCGTTTTAAAGATACAGCAGTTGCAAAGTCAAAGAAGCTTAAAGTTTTTAAAGTTTTCACATTTTTTTGTACAAACTGCCTTATAACTTTTAAACCATTGCCTGTAGACAAAAAATAATTATAATCAATTTTGTAGAGAATTTCATGCTCTATTAAAAAGCTGTAAGGTATTTTACTATAAAATTAATATTTTCGGCGACAGAGTTTTTTAAAGTGTACAAAAATCAAGTAAGCGTTGATATCTGCTTAGAATTTGATTTTAGAAAAAAATTGTACTTGAAATTTTTTCTTAGAAAAAGGTCATCTATCACCACTTTAAAATATTTGCGGTGACAACGGGGACACCCTGTATATGCATTTAAACGCATTATCAGTTATGTTTATTGAAAATGATGTTCAATTTTTAGAATATGACATTATTAGTAAATTCGCCAAATTAAAAGCCAGGAAGGTTCCTATTTAATAAGTTTGTATATCTATAGTCTAATTAATATGATATAGTTCTAGTAGTCTGTTAAGGTAAATTGAATTTTTTTAAGTTGAAAATAACATTTTTTAGATCCTAAAGCGCAATGTTTTTACCATTAACTAAGGAGGGGTAGGGGTCCCGAAATCAGATTGCGCCTAGGGCCCTCAATTTAGTTAATCCACCACTGCCTTCTGGAATAGCGTACAATAATCGAAAACGGTGGTATTCATTTCCTCCTTAGACAAACCTTTCTATCCCGCAAATTTTAAGTTCAAAAAATAACCAAAAGTCGCATACATTAAGTCAGGTGAGTATGGTGGATGCTTCATTACCTTTAAGCCAAAAACTGCAGAGTTGAAGCTGCCGTATGAAAGGATGCATTATTGTGATGAAGCATAATCTCAAGTTCTTCAGACAAAAAAAATCTGTGTATTATTATCTACAAATGTCGTCTGTGCATCTAGGTAACTTAATTGCAATAACCAGGCGCGTACTCCTGGAGAAAACTGCGAACATTACTTTTTTCAATCCTCGTTGCTTTTTGGTCATTACCTATCAAAGTTTGCTTATCACCGTGAATTCATACTGACGGTTGGGCACTTCAAAACAGTGTTACAATTATGGAAAAAAAATGGCAAATTCTTACATGCTTACATGCTACTAATTACGTTTTTCTTTTAATGAAAGAAGCCGAAGCCGGAGTCGGTTTAAAAAAATACTGACTCAGGAGTCGGGTCGTTCTTTTTTGCTGACTCCCCAGTCCCCATCCCTGATTGTTTTAACAGCTGAGGATCCAATCTTAGGTTATTGCTCCGCATAGGTGGTTTAATTGTTCATTTTTTTAACAGCCCCGAAAAAAGTCCTGCCCATTTTTGACACAGAACAAAAATCATTTAGCGTTCAAATTCTTAATACTAGCGGAAAAATTGTAGCCGAGAAAGGCGCTGGTTAACTAAAACCTAAATCTAAACATTCCTTGTATTCACAAGCGCTTAAACCCTTTTTAAAATCGCAATTAACCATAATTCGAAAATGCTCTCGGGTTAACTCAATTTTTACTACCTTCACTACTTTAAGAAATTAATAAACCAGGTTCTAATCAACATGGCTTTAACAAATAAACCTCAAGATTGGTAAAGAGCTATAGCAGTTTTAACTTAAAGTGGACCGCGAGATGCGCAAAGAGAGGGGATGGCGGTCGAAATTTAGACTTTTCTAAAAACGCTGAGCAGCGGTAAATGAATTTATAGGTTATAATCACGTTGCCGAAACAGACGGATGTTTTTAGGTGGCGCAGTAATAAACGATTTGGACTAGTGTTGGTTTCTGCGTCACAGTTAATTTTAAGTTAAAACAGCTTTAAATAAGATACAGGTGCGGATTTTGTTTTTGAGGGACAAGTTTTTTTACTCTTTAAAACCCAGCTTGGCCATTGTATTAACAATGGATAGAACAATATCAGCAATTAATTTTATATACATTCCAAGATTGTTATCCAACGCAGAACAAATTTAATCAAACCAACCCGAACGATATTAAAACCTCTTTCGCAAACAATCGCGAGCGATTACATCGATTTTATTTTATTTCTGTTCGACAATACGTATGTACATAGCCGGCAATTGACTTTCCACAATCCCTTGCAACACAGGAAACACGTACAAGTGCATCCGTAACTCCTAAGATCCACGTCAACAAAGAACCTCCCATACATGCTTTCAACATTCCCGGGGATTATCTCCCAAGACTGTCGCGTCCAATTCACCACACTAAAAAACGGGGACTTGATGTCTGATATGAACGGAGCACACGGTTCGCGATCAAAAACACAAAGGGAAAAGAGAAATGTCAGAGTTCAAACTGTTTTATTTCAACGTTTTTTGAATTATTTAAAAAAACGGAGAAATGAGTCCTGTATTTTTCTTTGTTTTATTTTGGTTTGCTACTTAATGGTACGTAATTAAAATTAACGATTTAATAATGCAGCAACTTTCTTACCTGGCCTCAACAAAGATGGTTTATGTGTTTTCATAACAAAGAAACAAAAAAGAATCGCATCAGTTAATTTCAGTACTCCCGACTTTAAGGCCATTCTTTTACTTAAAAAACGATATTTTAAAAGACTTTGTTAATTGACAGAACAACTGATGCAGTCTGTGCGTATATCCAAAAATAAAAGGTGCCAAACTTGAAGTGTTGCAGGTTCATTCGGCGAATTGAATTAATTTTTAGAAAATTAAATTAGAGTCAATCCCATATAATCCAGGGTACGGTTAATATTTTTATGCAATTAGAGGAAAGGATAACGGTAGGGTTATAAAGCTTAATGGATTCTTTCTAAAATCGAGTAACAGAGGAAATCGAGGTACAGATGTATCGAGTAAAAGAGGTTTCACCTGTACAGGGTGGGCATATTTTGATGTTTTAATAGGGAATCTCGGTAACTATAAGAGGTATCAAAAACTTCGTCAAATTTACGACGTAACCTACAGTCTATTTCTAATAATAAGCAATATCACCAATGGTCTCCTTCGAATTTGAATCAGCCTGTATTTAAAATCAGTATTTTACTTTTTTTTAAAAATTTAATTTCTCTTTACATGTTCCAGTTTTTTAAAGCAATTGCTTTTTACATATTTAATTTTAGTACCATTTAAAATGCCATAATTTATTTCAAGCTTCCACGGCATCCGACTTTTATATTTATTTCAGTTTAAGTAGTGTGTTGAACTAAAAATAAATTTCGTCTCCTTTATTAATTAGCTTGTTGGGTTGTTTTTATCTTCGTGATAAATTGCTGCTTTCATCAAACTGTATGCACCGAAAATAAAAATAATTCCCGATAAGAGGCTCATTATTCTTCCAACAGCTGTAGTAATGAAGTGTTTTGTTATTTATTCTGTAGCGTTCCAGATTAATAGCGCGAGATAGTTTCGCAGTTTTAATGTTTAATGTAGGAATAAAATGTAAAATTATCAGGTTAATGTATCAGGTGTTGAAGTCAAGGTTAAACTTTTCATATTTCAGTACATAAAAAACTGCAATTTTTAAAAATTTCTGGAAATAATAGATACTTTTAAAATTTCAATATTATTTGACATGTTAAATATAAATACATTATGTAACAATTTTTAAAGCAACTTGTTTAATGTTATTTTAAATATTCATGGGTATCTATAAATTTATATTGAAATCGATTAATATCAATTAAAGTATTAAACACATGACGTTTTTAAGATGAAGCCATATTTTATATATTTGCTGATTTTGTTATGCACGAACACTACCTAGTACGTTTTTTTTCGAGCATCAATGTGCAACTTTTTTTAAACTTTATATACAATACCCTGTATATTTTTTAGATTTCAAATTAAATTCTTTTTTGAACATGTATGGGTTTTTTTGGAACTAAAATCAATAGTCTTTATTAACGTTTTTTTTTTTAATATCGACGGGTAGGTACATATCCTTAACAAAATATTAATATTACGCGATTTAAATAACACCAGTGTAAAATATTTTGCAAGTTTCGTCAACAACATACTCTTAAAGTGGTTTCTGAATAGTTAAACTTTTAAAATAATATTCAGGGTTTTTGTTCTGTCAGGTCTATTTAGATAAATAATAAACACAATCTTTTTAAATGGAACACCCTGTATAATTTTAAAATTTCTTCAAAAATATTGAATCATTTTTAAAAAATAATTCGATAAGTTTTATGCCTAAAAGTAATATTTCTCAAGTGATTGCTATTATAATAATAATTTATAGATAAACATGCAATATTTGATAGAGTTACAATACTCTTTAAAATTAATAAAGGAAATAATCAAAATAATGCGTTTAACTTTAATTTCACTTAATTATAGGTTCTAAAATTCTTTCGTTTTACAACAAATTAATTACAAAAAATTAGACTTTTTACACTGGCTCCAATATTTACAGACTCATTAACATTTTTTTTATAAAAATTATACATCTCTAGAAAGCCCTTTACAAGGCAAAGACTTTAATGGTGTTTCATTTTTAAAATGTGTATAGTGAATGAACGAAACTGACTGTTATAAGACATATTGTACAGATTTGGTGAAACGAGTAAAGAGTTACGTATAATTACAGCTAACCAAATTTCAAATCATTCCCAGATGTTTTAAAAATCGCATAGTGAACTAGATGGTAGCGAAATATATACAAGGTGGTCTACATAGAAGGGCCACTATTGGGATCTCGTAAACGGTGAGAGCTACAAAGAAGTTTAAAATAGACAAATTGTTCCCCTGTCTGAGACCTATTCAGTGATGCTTTAATGTTTTAAAAAAGTTCCATTGTAAGCTAGATAATAAACAAAAATCAAAATGGACATTTTTTAAAAATCGTTAATAACTCTGTTATACTTGAAGTTACAAAAATATTTTTGGGGAAAAAGTTATAGATTTTTGTACGCACTTTAAAATGAAAACATTCTTTTGTTTCAATATTGTTAAAATTTATGGCACTCTATAACTTCATAGGAACTTTTTGATGAATAATATTTGTTTTGAGCCTAAATATCAAAATAAATACATTAAACCTTAAGTTATTAAAAAGAGGGAAAAAGTTTTTCATGAGGTCCTAGCCAACTATGGTTTCCATTAAAAAAAATGCAATTTTGTCATTGATCTAAGAATTTAAATATGATTGAAACAAATGAATGTAATCATTTTACAGTGCGTTAAAAAACTTTTTTTCCAAAAATACTTTTGTATCATCAAATGCAACCGAGTTATTGACGATTTAATAAAGATTCCCATTTCGGATTTTGTTCATTATCTAGCGGTACTTTTTTAAAACATTAAAACATCACTGAATAGGTCTCACAAAGGGGAACAATTTTTCTAAATGTCTAAATTTCTTTGTAGCTCTTAACGTTTACGAGATCCCAGAAATTAAATTTATTTACAGTAGATTAATCTCGAACACCATTTTGTCATTAATTTTTGTATTGAATACTTAATTATTAAAGAAAGTCGTTAATTTTCATTTCGTTTCTCTACGTATAGGTAACAATAATTGTTCATTTCTCTTTCCAGTAACATTTATTACAACATTACAAGTAATTCAAATAATATGAAGAAACAAATTGCTACACATACAGGCACGTATTTTTCTTAAACATGTATTCTAAATTATTTATTTAAATTTAAAGCGAATTCTTAATGCTTCCTTTTTCATCATAGATGTATACATCTATGCTGCGTCTTAATAAAACCACAAAATACAATTTCCAGAAGTAATTTGTTTACTTGTCAACTGCACTGAACCGATTTTGTTTCAAAATTAATCGTAATCACGCCCACTAGACTTTTATTTCTTATTACATTTTGTTGGTGTCAGAGATACACGATACCCGCATATCGTTGTGTCGGTTGGTGCTGTGAAGATTTCATTATTTTTTTCATTCACAAGTTTCGGGTCATGTGCTATCAACAATTGGGTGCAAATTTATGACATAAATGACACGGGCAGATTAGCACTTGTCTTATTAGTACACGACCAAATGCGATATGCAAAAGCAAAGCTATAGTGGCTACTAAGTACGTTCAAGTGTTTTTCAAAAGAATCAATCACCACGATAATTATTGTTTCGCAAATAGTTATTTACGCAACAAGACCGGAAAGTGGTACTTTACTGGACGAGTAGACAGTTTTCGGACGAGCCGTAGGCGAGTCCTGACAGCATACGAGTCCAGTAAAGATACTTTACGGGTATTTTACGTACAATATTTTTTCTGCGTCCGCCACTGACACCAAAATCACTATCGTCACCGTCCATAATTAAACAATAACTTAACAAACCACAGGTGAACACTCGCTTGGTGGTATAATGACGCTTGTTTGACAGCGTTAATCAACAAACATCACCATGGCAACCAGCTACTTTCCGGCCTAGGCCGGTAAAGACAACTCATTACCATGGAATCCAGTTACTTTCTGGCCTAGGTCAGTAAAGATGTATTTTCCAGCCTAAAAATTGATCGGAAACAACTGATTTAATGGACGGACGCAGAAAAAAGTACAGTACGCGAAAATATTTGAATTTAAGCAACCGTATACGTGTGTGGGTTTGTGTGTATATTTGTAACAGTATATGATTTTGTTTCCAAGAAGGAGAATCCAATAATAATCGTTAATCATGACCAATTTTGCTTAAGTGACGAATTCAATAATATTAGAGTACAACATTATTTAGATTCTATTATGGTAACAACGCAAAACAAGAAAAAAATGTTATTACAATGCTATTATTTTTAAATTAGACTCATTGCTGGCGACATACACATTGTATTATACACTTCGATACGACCTCTTTACTTATCGTCGTGATCGACAAATGTAATAAATTATGAATATTTTTTATTGAAAAGATAATTACATTGTAGCATGATAGAGAACATGATTACTACAGATATTAAAAAAAACGAATACAATTATTTAATGAAAGACTAATCCAAATTAAAAATTTATATACGAGGGCCACGTGAATTTAATAAAGATAAAAAACACGATTAATATTTTCCATTTTCGCATCCAGGTGCACAACTTAATTATTTATTATCTATTTTTGCCCGAATTCAAACAATTTTAAGAAAACAGGATTTGTACACCACACTTTACTTTCGTAAAATAAACGTTTTTAGTGCTCAAAACTACTGCACATCGACAAACGTATTTCAGACACATATAAATTCGCTAAAATGTAACTGTGGGATTCACAGAACATGGCGGAATTTCTAGACTGTACTGCTATTTCAATTATTTATCGTAAACAACAACCCTTTCAATAAATTAGTTTGTAATCCAGTTCATGTAAAAAAAAAATCGATTTTTGCGCTCTCTGTTTAACTATTACCTAGTTAAAAAAAAAATTGGCTTCCATGTGAGTACATCGTGGTATAAACTTTTGGCGCGTCGTCTCGTTCAGTGGAGATGTTTTAGCGGAGACGGCGTTTCGTTCAGCGGTGTGTTCTAGCGGAGAGAGCGCCTCGTAAGGAGGGGCCGTTCTATTCATAGCGAAACGGTTAAAAACTCCCAGCCCATCTTCTTTCAAAATATTTGCACAATAATCGAGAAGGGCAGTATAATTTACAAGTATTCCGGAAAAAAATTGTTGGAAGCCTTTAAGGAGTGAAATGCTAAAATTGTGAAGTGTATCATAGCTGAAAAAATGACTTTGATCATGTTAAAATTAAATCTTAGAAAATATTGACCGTGGAAGATACCATAATAATTCATCCTATCTGCACGATTACAAATTTGATTGTCATCAATTGCGGGCAGCGTGCAATAATTAAGTACCCTTATTAAAAATATCTCTCAATAAAGTTTCATGTACAAAATATGCTTTTTACGGTTCACTTTTTTAAAAATTCCATAAAAATTTTCTTCGAAGTATTTTTTTATTGTGATATTCCGGGATTATCTTCACGGTCCTATATTTTAACACAAAATATGTAAATATTAAAGTTTACCGCAATTTAAATGTCCACAGTTTAACCTAAACGAATCGGAAGTTTTCACATTTTAGCCGGTATACAATTTGCAAAACTAAACTGAACATAAATAGTTGTTCCAAATTCGATGGAATTACAGGGCTATCTCGTTTAATGATCAAGAAAGGGAAACAGTTTTCTCCAAATATATATATAAGGGTTGATGTATTTATTTTCAATAATACGCAACTTACGAAGGTTTTTTATTTGTTTTTTCTTTAAGATAAACATAGTAGGCTGTGATAAAAAACAAGGTGTGAAATCCATGCTGTGGGCTTCCGCGGCCGATGTCCAATGTATATGAGTTGTTTCCGGGTTGGAACCGCGTAGGTTTCTTCATAACCGACGTTTCGTCCCCCTTTAACGGGGACATCTTCAGGGTTGTTGGTTAAACAGCAACTGGCAGGTCATACTCCATACGTGAATGACTCGCCAGTTGCTGTTTAACCAACAACCCTGAGGATGTCCCCGATAAAGGAGGACGAAACGTCGGTTATGAAGGAACCTTCGACGCGGTTCCAACCCGGAAACAACTCACAAACAAGGTGTAAAACCTTTTAAAACTCATTTGGTACAAGTTACGAAGACTTTTTACTTTGATCAAGCTATAATGGTGCCTTTCCACGTGAGAGTAAACTACTCTCGATAGCAGCGTCGCCAAGGATACAGCCAATCGCGAGTTACTCTCATGGGCTGTATCCTTGGCGACGCTGCTATCGAGAGTAGTTTACTCTCACGTGGACAGGCACCATAAGAGTGTTTTGACGTTTAAACGCTCATTCTGTTTTTTTTTGAATCAATGAAAATGATACGACGAACACGAATCGTCAAAAACCAAGTTTACGGTTACAGATGTGCCCAGAATTTGAGCTTGTTATCCACTCAAAAGCAGTACATACTGTGAGAGTCCATAATTAATCAATATTCAGTTTCTTATTACGCTATGAACAAAGAAACAGCTAATCTAATTGTACTTCAATACACGTAAGTTTTAAACGTAAATAAATAGCCAGTGACCTGACAAAAAAAAGAAAAAACTACATAAGCGTCAATTGAAGTTTCGTTTTTAATTAAAAACATCTTCATAACCGAACTTCTTTTTGTAATTTTACAAATATTCATTTTATAAACATAAATCTGCCATATTTATGAATGTGTCGAGTAGAATACAAATGTGTTAAATCCGAAACAATTTATTTAAATTGTCATGCATTAAAATGCAAGCGCATTACGAAAAAGCTCGTGTGAAGAATTTCATCAAAAAACACAGGCAGCGACGACGTGCCACCAAATTTACTTGACGAGACGTCCTGAGGGAAGCTCTCGATGGTTTAACCTTGTTTCCTCTCTCAAATACACATTTCGGGGTGTTGTTTTAAAAAAGCACAGACGGAAGGCCTTGGGTGAAAGCGTCAAAACAGTATTAGCTTAAAATTCCTCGGCAAACATTGACTTTAAGAGCGATGGTGGGACTTGCAATTAGAATATGTGAACAGGGCGAAAAACAGGGTGTTCACGATGTCATTATCTGTTTGTTTTAATTGAAGAAATTAAGCATAAATTTAAGTTTAATCTAAAGAGTGTTTATCAACACTAATACGCAACATATAGGACGTTATACGAGTATAAAGCAAAAAATGCATTTAACGTGTTCTTATAAATAAATCAGTGTTTGCTTAAATAATTAAAGCAATTAATTTTAACTCTTAAAATTGTGTCACAGTAAGTTGTACCAAGAAGTCGTTTTTCTTTTTTTAATAAAACATTCATGGCTAATAACGGCAGGATTTCTGGGTAAAAGAAATCTCCACACATGTTTCTTTTCATAGGGGAAGTTAAATTTAGGGTTCTGCAAAAAATCGCGATGTCATGGCACGTCAAAGAATGTTTTTCTGGTGAACAAGAATAGGGATTGGCACGATTCGTCGGGGTAAATTTGCTGGCAAGTTGGACGTCCCTCATTCAAAATTCTGAGTTCAGAACAGTTCTGAAACCCATCTTATAATTTAAGGACTGACCCAATGCCACATTACTGGAATTAACGCGTATTTTGTGTTGTTAGGGTAAAAATAAGCTGTTGAAAATTTCAAAAAACAAACGAACACCTTTCCGGAGCAATATGAAGTATACAGGGTGCACCACGACCCTGAGATTCTTCGATAGTTCCTTTATTAATGAAAATATTTAATACAAATTTTGTACGAACCTTTTTTCTACAAAACCTAAAATTATTTTCAAATAAACAGGGTGTTTTGTTTGGGCGGCACATATGAAAATGTGATTTTTTTAAATAACACGCCCTGTATATTTTTATATTGTTGGATTCCTCTTAAAATTTGCTTTAAAAAATGTATGGTGATATGGGTCTTAAGTCAAGCGTTTTCGTAAAATTTACATTTTTATGAATTTTTTGAGCAATACAGCACTTCCAATATTTTTTTTACATTTAAGTTATTTAAAAAAGCAGTAAAATTTCGTTTAAAAATTGGATTGACAATAGATTAATTAACACTTTGCGCTAGCTACATTTAAAAAATATTATACAGTGTGTTTTTTACGCTTGGTCAAACTTGTGTAACGTTAAACATCGATAAGTCATTTTTCTTAAATACAACACCCTGTATATATTTACATTTTCTTGTAGAGAATTTAATTGTCTTTCGAAATTATTAAGCATGTCCTATACCTTAAGTTGATATTTTTCGAGCTATCCCGATTTTTATTAGTATAACTAAGGCAATTGAAATATTTTAAAGTCGGCTATGGAGGTGCCGTAATTTTTCAAAGAATTTTTAAACAAAAGAACGAAAAGAGCTGCAACTGCTAAAAATGTACCCCATTTTTCGGAAATGTATCGTATTAATTGTTCAAAATTATGTTCTACGCACAGCTGTAGACGTTGTCTGAAAGACTCTAGCACTAGGGGTGGGCGATATATCGATATAATTTTGATATCAATATATCGGATATCGATATATCGACATGTCGATATATCGATATCCGACATTCCGATATATCGATATTTTAAGGGCGAGAAGCTTTTTTTTAAGGTCACCAGTCTCTTTTTTCACTTTTTTAGCTTCGCGCCGCTTTCATATCGAAATTTCGATATGTCGATATACCTATCGATATTCCGATATATCGATATATATCGATATAATTTCGATATCGATATTCGATATCGAAATTTGGATATCGCCCACCCCTATCTAGCACCCTTGATAACATTTCGGGGGTTATATCATTAAAAGCAACACGAATCCTGTTCTGCATATCTTCAGCAGTTGTTGGGGGGTCTTGATACACCTGCTGTTTTATATGTCACCACAAAAAAAAATCTATAGGAGTAAGATCAGGTGATCTAGGTAGCCAGGTCGACTTTAGACCCATATAACCTTATACATTTTTTAAAGTAAATTTTAAGAAGAATCCAAAAATGTAAAAATATACAGGGTGTTCAATTTAACAAAATCACCTTTTCATATGTGCCGCTCAAACAAAACACCCTGTATGTTTTAAAATAATTTAAGTTTATGGAGAAAATAGGTTCGCACAATATTTGTATTAAATATTTTTTGATATTTTCATTAATAAAGGAGCTACCGAAAAATCTCAGGGTCGTGGTGCACCCTGTATTTAACGAATGAATTAATGCAAACGATAATATTGGATAAAACAAGAACATCTAAAACAAAATATGGAAGTTATACAACATGACAATAAGTAAAACAAAAACAAAAACTATGAATATAAGCACAGAAGAGGTTGGGCACTTTATAAGTCTGGATGGAATACAACTGAAACAAACGAAGAGCTGCGAATAATACCTAGGGGAAAACCCACATTGTAACTGATAGATAGGCAGAGAAATAAACGTATGAATGTGTTCAGAACAAAAGCTATTTACGGCAATAAGCAAAAGCTATTTACGGCAATAAGAGGAAATCGTTTAGGGAAAAAAAAGCATTACCGAAAGAATATAGGTGGATAATTATAATAATAGAGTGTTTAGTCCGGTTTTGACCTATAAAAGAAAATCATGGGCTATGACAATTAAAAAAAAACAACAAAAGCGTTGAAGTGGAAGAAGAATATAAGGTTTCTGAGAAATATGGAAGCAAAAATATCAGGAATAGATTTAGAAATGTAACATTAAGAGAAAACCTTAAAGTACAATAATTAAAGAAATATAACATCCAGGAAACACAACTTAGATGGCTTGGTGGTGTACATCGAATGAGAAAAGATAGGAAGTCCAGAAACGCTTATGTAGTAAAAGCAGATGAAAATCCGAAAGGGCATACCCAGGAAAATCTGGAATTATTGAGTTACAGAAGTAAAACTGGCAAAAGAATTGAATGGTGTAGGTTAGGTTAGAGAATCGGAAAAGAACAAGGAACTTAAAAATAGAATCAACACGCATACTAATGAACAAAGGCCTCACATCTAAAAGGCATTTTCATATTCAAGATATTGCTCAACTCGAATTAAATTTTTATTTTAATCGATAATGACACACAAGTCAACAAAGTAAAGGATGCATTAAATATGTGTAAGCCGCCGGCCAATAGAAGCGCATTTTTCCGCTATCATCATATCATAAATGTCATACATAAAGCCATAAATGTCATACAACATCATTAGGCATTAATAATGTCCGCCAATTAGTTCTTCGAACGTCAATTTAGATTCTCTAGCAGCTCCCTAATAATCCGTTTTAAACGTTTCTAGCAAATTGGACGAGATAAATGGCAGACGAACGCGGCTGTAGCTAAAACGGAGTATTTTTTTAAAGTGTATTTAGCCCTCATAAAAATAAAATTGATGTAATGCAAACGAGATCTCCGACATTGCATTATGAACAAGTTTAAGAGTCACTTGTAATGCAAAATAGTACAACGCCAGGGATGGATTGAGATGTTTGTAGTCAGGGTCTGTATTTTTGGAATAATAAAACACATTCTGCAACTAATATTCTGTCTAAAATTGGCGAGTTAAATAAACAGGATCGCGTGAAACTATAAAATTTTTGATTTTAAAATGCAACACAGCGTATTTTTTAGTTGAATCTGATGCATATCTCTTCCTCTGTTAAAAGTTAAAAGTATGGGAGATATTTTCTCTTGAAATTCAGACAGCAAAGTTATTGGGTGTTTTTCTTTAATACATCATTTTTCAGTTTAAACAAGTGCGCCGTAAAACAAATGACGAAAAAATGTAATATACTGGTTGCTTATCTGTCATTGACGTTATAGTTAAAATATGTATCAATGTTGCCATCTTAAAATTATAAATTAAAAACCTATTAGGGCGAAAAATTGGTTCATATGATAATTTTGCTTGATGAAAGAGAATGAACTTGGAATTTGACAGCACATTTGTATCGACAAACTTATCTGAAACGTCGTACGACAATTGTATTAAGATACCTACGATTGGATCTGTATTTGCTTACTATTTATTTATGATTTCTGTCTTCATTCATTGTTCATTTGTTAACCCATACCAATATTACTATTTTAGCTGGACGATTGTATTCGGACGACGATTTTAACTTGTTAAGTTGTGTGCCCACCGTAGTCATCACTAGGGGTGGGCGATATCCAAATTTCGATATCGAATATCGATATCGATATATATCGGCCCATCGGTTAAAAATCGCTGCTCTACATTACTGTACATTATTGCATTAAAACACGTTTGAACAACTTATTTCTTAAAAAATCGCACATTTTACCGCCCCCCACTTTCTTGTATCGATTTCGCCTTGCTCTTGGAAAAATGAAGAGTTAGCAACCTTTATTTAGACGGGCGGCAAATTCAGGGACCGCCCCGGGCGGCACAAACTCTAGTTACGCCACTGGGTATTACAGATAATATTTGCGAAAAAAAGGAAAGAAAACAACGGAAAAGAAGAACAAATGAGGAACTGGAAAAATTAAAAGGTCAACAAAATATAATTAATGTAGTAGAGACACAACGAATGAGGTGGCTGGGACATACTTCAAGATTGCCGGAAAAAAGAATAACAAAACAAGTACTTGAGAGAAGAGTAACGGGAAGAAGGACGAGGGGAAGACTTCGGACAAAATGGTTAGAGGCGGTGGAAAAAAGACCTGAAGGAACTACGAGTTAAAGAATGAAACTGAAAAAGAATGAAAAATAATGGAGGAAAACATGTAACAAAGCCATGGGTCAGCTAATAAACATCGTTTAGTAAGCTAGTGGTCCCTTAAAATGCGATTTACACCATGTGCGTTATGCGTATATAATTTTCTCGATCGACCTCCGCGCAGCTGAGGAATTCCGGACATCGCACGCTGATCCGTCCCTGGACGTCGTTAGAGGTATATGCCGCTGTCAGCCACCATCAAGACTAACTCATATTAAATCCCTTATACGACTACAGTCCATTGGCCATATTATAATGCCGTTCACGCTGGCAGTTGATACACAAGTTGGTTATTTTTATTAAGTTATCGCCCGTCGACTACATTGTGTAAGTAATGAACAATATTGACGTCGTGGATGCTGTAATTCATTTTAGCCGGTAATAATCGAGGAGCCCTGATGTAATTTAAAAGGAGCTTGATGTCTTTGCAGCGAAAATTCCGCGAAATGAACATCGCCGTAACTACACACAGAAACAAAAAGATTTCGCTACTATGTATTAAAATAGTTGGCTCGACTAATACGAAATTAATTAATTAAATTTGCGGTATGAAACTATAGAATGGAGTATTAGAGGCTGCAAGATTCTGCAGCAGGAAGCTCAAAGGAAACCCATCGAAATTTAAAAAAAATTAAATAATTTCATGCTTAAATAGGTACTGTGAGTGATTCATTTATTAATACAAGCAAATGATCTCTTGTCGAGACGCTAGACCAGTTTCTAGACTGGTCTCTTTTTTATCAGTAGCACTTTTATTTTTAAAATTTGATTAATTTTGAAGTTGCTTGGAAAATATTCAATCATTAAACAGTTTTATAACATTATTATCTCTACATCGGTTGAGAAATGTTATTTTTTTTAAGATCGCTATTAATCGTCTCTTAACTGGTCTACACTATTTTGCCAAGATTGTTCACAGAAAAATTTACCAAATAAGGCCAATAATTACCAAAAACAGTTAAAGGGAAACACTCGGACATTACCAGTTCATATACATTATACATACATGAATATCAATGTGTTTAAACCTTCAATAATTTACTATTGTCATAACGAAAAGTTAGACCTTGTTTCTCTCAACTCTCACTGTATTTTTTTTTACAGTTTATTTTGCACCGATACACTCATCTGATACGGGCCACACCATGACAACGCATACCAAAATAAACAAACAATTAAAAATATTCAGCAAACGATTACAGTAGCAATGTAGTTTCCGGTAAACAAAGGAAGTTCGCAATTTTTATCTGATGAACGTAAAAACAGGTTTTACTACAACACTGCACAAATTTAATAAAAATTTGCGAGTTGGAGAAGAATTCGAGCAGCAAAGTACATAGCATATACAGGGCGATTCGGTTCAGTGAGTTTTTCTAACGACTTTCAAATTTTTGACATGGGACAGTCGTTTTCAATTGTTTTATAAAATTATTTAAAAAAAAAAGAATTCATTGCGTTATGATTATAATGCTGTTTAACAGTTAGGTACACGTTTGGAATAAAAATAACACTTCTTTTGTTTGAAAAAAAAATGACTGCGAGGAATCGAACGGTAGCATTTGTTTTCTAATATATCTTCAACTGTTTTCTAAACTCTAAAGGATGGTTGGCGTTTTGTTTTTCATACTGTTTGACTTCAGTAAAAAGTAAAAAAATTGTGTGGTATACTGGGTGTCCCAAATTTAAGGCTCCACATGGGGATCTCACACGAAACCCAACTAGAGTACATAGAGAATTAAAAGTTCTTTTAAGAATATCTAAAAATTAAGAAATTAATTTTTAAAAAACTTTTTTTCGTTTTTTCTAAATAACTGTTTGACCGACTTCATATGCAAGCTTTCCATGTTGGGCTTGGAATTTGGAACACCCTGTATTGTTGTACCTACACGAAATTATACAGGGTGTGTAAAAATTGGCGGAAGCGCTACACGTGGCACGTGGCGATGTTCTCCGTAAAATTCCAAGTCAAAAATCTTAATACGAAAATGTTGTACCATGCTTGCTGTGTCTGCAAGAGGTTCTCAAAGTTTTGACATTTAGTCCTTTAATAAGCGTTATAATTTAATACTTGCAAATGAAAAAGCTGCAATTTGGAATAAAACTAGATTTCGAAAAGTATTTTTTCCTAGATATTGTGTTCTTCCTTTCAAAAATTGGTGTTGAAAATATGTAAATCACTGATTTTAATGAAAATAATACACATGGCAACATTGTCATTAGCTGTTTTTCTCGTAATTATTTCTAGTTTGTGTTGTGTTTTACGATACCCAAAAGTTTGCAGCTATGTTTACGAACTGAAGGCTTCCAGTTCAAACAAAAATTGTAAATACCTAAGTAAAAATTGCTGATAAAAAAATGTCCAAACGCAAATCAATGTTATGCAATGTTGCCAATTTTTTTTTTCTTTAAATGGTTCCTGAGGACATAGGAAGCATGGTACAACATTTTTGTACCAAGATTTTCGACTTATAATTTTACGAACAAGATCGTCACGTGTAGCGCTTCCGCCAATTTATACACACCCTGTATATTCTATTTATTGATGTAAGAATTCAACATGGCATCCATAAGAAATAAAAAAGTTAACTGTTGTCCAGAAGATATTTTTAAAAACTATTAAAAAAATGCTAGCTAACCGAGAAATCTCGGTTTCGATAACATTTTTATTTTCGCAAAGCCATTCTTCAAAACAAAAAAAGAAACAAGTGAACGAGAAAAAATCGATTTTATAAATTTTTTACCTAAATTAAATTACGTAATGGTTCGGGTTACCTCAATTTTAAAAACAGATTGGAAACCAGTTCAAAATTCTACACATTTTTGCCCTTTAACCTCTTTAGGTCTAGTATTAGTTCTCAAAATCCTTGCAGTAAGAAACTATGGTGGAATATGCTCTACACCGGGTGGGTGTAGTTACGATTAGCCATACTGTCTAAAACCGCCTCTTTCATTACGTGTAGCGTGCTATAACCACTTGTATAATTTTGTTGTTGCAAGAAACTTGAAATTAAATAAAATCCGATTTAAAAAAACATTAATATTACCCAAATATGTTAAACTACAATACGTATTAAAAAAGGCTGCATTTTTGTATTAAAAATCAATTTGTACATAAATAAGCAGAATTGATTCACTATGTTTCTTTCAAAGGGGCACAGTTAAATAATTTGTAACTTAGAAAAATGTTGTAGTTAACAAACGCATGCTACTATTAAAACTTCAATAATGAGCAAAATTAAACATAAATAAGTTAGTCACTTGTCTTTTTTTGTAAGTATTTCTTGTCTAAATGCAATATCAATTTCACGACTACCATCTATTCGTCAACTGCAATGTTATTTATCTATCTTTTATACTGAATTATGAATAAGAAATTAATGAATCACTTTAATAATCCAATACTCAGAACAACTACTTTTTGTTTAACAACTGAAAACAGCAACTAAGCTTTGTTACACGATAAATATTTGTACTTAATTAAAATCAAGCTCCTGCTGTTTATCAAATACTAGGAATATTAACGTATATTCGGTTCCAGTTAAAGAATGAATAATTGGCGTAATAAAAGCCACAAAAAAAATCTTGCGGACGAATGAGCAAATGCGAAATGGAGTAATAAGCCCGCATACTCATCGCAGTTTTTTTTAATCAAAAAACACGAAATTGTCGATTAACGGAAATAAATTATAGTACGAACAGCGTTAATTACAAACTCGGAACATTTTAAAGACTATAATTATCTCCAACGGCGTATGAACAGAAGTACAGAACTTGAAGCAACGACATGGAAGAAAGGACAAAATTAATGTCATAGAGATATTAATTATTAAAGTTTACTAAAGTAAATACACATTTCGAACTCTGCCAAGGACCTTAACATCTAGAATTATTCTTCGGCAAAAAAGCGTGGCAGTTTTTGCACTTTCGACCGTCAGTGCAAATAGCTCGGTCTAGCTAGTTGCACCGAAGAAGTTTAAACCAACCTTAAAAAAATTAATTACTTTTTCACAAAAACTTGATAATACCACGCATCGATGATCGAGAATTTCATACTGCAAGCGGTTATTACAGTATTTTTAAAAGGCTACACAACACGCAGTTTAATTAAAAATGAAAACAAATCGTTCCCCTACACACACAAATTTATCATTATCATGCGAAGATAACAAAAAATAAAGCAGTTTGAATGTCTTTTTGCACTCGCTGTACAACTTTGACGCAAAAATGAACCATACGGTAACGTAAAACGAGCAGTAATTTTGATAATTTGACGAAAATTACGGTCAAGATTGAAAGGCTAACATGTAGTAAAATCAAAAAACACAAAACCGCGTGTTTCTGTGCATGCATACACACATTTGGTATGTGAAATGTTCGTTAGAATTAAAAATTTAAACTTACCATGCTTTAACTCGAATTAAAACTTCTCCCTCGCTCAGAGTAGGCTCTGGTTTTTTCAAAATCTTAACTGATTTTAGCCCCCCAAATCCAGTAAGTATGACCGCACGCATTTCTTTTGGGGGTTCTGGCTGTTCGGCGTCTCCAGTTCCGTTTTCTTGTATTTCTTTCTTCTCTGGAGAAGCATCTTCAGTTTTCTGTTCCTCTGGAGCAGCAACAGGTTCCGCTGTTTCTGACATCGTTGTATAAGCACTCGCGTTTCACACCGTTCGTAGTTGTTTAGTTGAATATGCCGGCCGGCTTTGTTCTAACCACGAGCTAGAGGCGAATGTGCATGTAACAGGTGCCCTTGCCTGTTAGGGCGCGTCACCCGCTTGCACATGCGTACTGCATTATAATAAGAATAAAACTACCCCCTTCTAGTACAGTTATCCAAACATTTATTATTTACGTCTTGGGACACGTAACTTTAGTTTGATTAAGCGTTTTGACCACAAATTCTTGTATTTTAATCAATTTGAAGTGAAATGATTTGAATTTGACTGTTTAATCACAAAATAAATGCGCATAGAACGTCACAATAGTGTCATGTTTAATTCAAAAATCAAATAAACGTCACAGTATATTGAAAAAGACTTTAAAATTGTTTTAATTCACAAAACTTTTAAAGCGATTAATTATAATCCAGGGACGGACTTAATTTGCTTTGTAAAGTTTATGGGGCCCCTAAAAGTAAACATTGTAATTTAACATACCAAGATATATGACATGATATGTCAAAGCATTGGAGATTGTTCGCATGTGGAAATCATTGAACATAGTGGAAATTCGATGTGTAAAATAACCAGGTACTGTCCTGCATATTTTTTTGACCACCCCTTCACTTACCAAAATATCCTAACGTAAGAATCAATGTTTTCTGTAATCTTCGAACGTAGGAACAAAATTTTAATAAAATGTAGAGTGAGTACCGAGTACTTGTGTTAAAAAGGTTTAGGAATTTTGAAAATAATTTACAAAAAAAGCACTTTTAAATAAGTTTTAAAAAAAATTAAAGATATTTAGGGCGACCAAAAAGGTTGCCCATTGCAAATCGCTTCGTCAGTCAGGTTTGAAAATGAAGTGACTGAAATGTTTTAAGTCCGGTCCTGAGTTAGTTGCACAAGATATCCAAATTTAAGCAATTAATGTAACAAGTTTCAATTTTTTGTGCATTAATATTATTTCTTTAATTACTGGCTGTTGTGTGACTAGTGAAGTAAAAAAATGTGCAAATCGAGTGGAGTTTTAGAAGACTTTTAAAAAAAGTGTTATATGTCCTTTCATCAAAACTTTTAAACAGAAGGAAGACACAAAATTAAAATAATAAAGCAAATAAAACCATGAGTATGTTAGAATATTTATTATAATCCTAGGAAATGAACTTAAAAATACAAATATATCTATTTAAAATGTAATTAACAGGAAATTATTGATTGCCACTATAAACATATCATAGAAATAAATTTCAGCACTGACTGGCTAATCTAAAAAACACAATAAAATGTTATATTATACAAAAAAATATTCAGAAGTTCTTAAATAGGATACACAAAATCGCTACAAGCGATTAAACCATAAAATTGCGCTAACACGCTACCATAATATAACGTACAGATGGTTATATTTAAATTGCGTGAATATTATAACGAAGCCATCTTAAGACGAAAACAAGAAGCAAATTAAATTACTTAAAACGAATATGAACTGTTGAAGCTGAGATCAGGGTAATCTTTGAGAATTAAGTCTAAAGAAAATTTGGTGTGAAATTTGTGGGGAAACAGAAAACAAATTCTAAAGAAAGAAAAAAATGAATAACAACATATTCATATACACAATTTAGGGGTAAATATCGAAAGTATGTACAAGTTATTTGCCACGATTTGAAAATTAAAATGTTAGGTTGGTTAATTTTTTTAAAAATTCGAGTTTCCTCAACGGCAAGTAAAAATAATATTCTAGGGAATTAACAGGGGAACATAATGACATGCAATTTACAGTGTGTTCCATAAATTTGCCCCAACCTGTAACTTGATAAATGTACGTTTTTTGTTTTAAAAAATAAGAACTTAAACATCAATTTAAGTTGATTTAATATTATTCATATTACTGTTAGTTTAAAAAAAAAATTGTTCTAGCCACCTTCGACTAAAAAAACAAAACGAAAAGTTAAATTAGAGAAAAAAAAATCTATTTAGGGAAAAAATTAGTGAAGGACATTTATCAAGTTAAAAAGTTGTGGCATTTGTTTTGGAACAGAAACAATTAAAAGACGATTATTTAAAATTTTAACTGTTCTTGAATATATTTTAAATTTTTTATAAGCTTCTAAGTATACAGGGTGATCAATTTTCGATACGAAAGTGATGATGCTATAAAATCTCACGTTACGTTAACTGTACAGGGTCGGCAAATTTCGATGTTTTAATAGGGAATCTCGGTAACTATAAGAGGTATCAAAAAACGGACCACGCATCCTTGATCTCTTTTTTCGAGAAAAGTTTAATGGTGAAAACTAAAACTGGTATCGTCTTTTGTTTTCGAGTTATCGCCGATAAATCGATTTTTCGACTGTTTGTTTCATGACCATATCTCGCTTGTTTATGTAAATAAACAAAAATAATTTTGACGTCCTACAGGCACTTTTTTGATAAGAATGCAGTGGGGTAGACAATTTTTCAAAAAAAAAATTCCAAATTCGAGTTGGGACATAAAGTTGTATTTTTTTAAATGGAACCCATAGTTGGCTATGACTTATTTAAATTCCTTGTTTTGTTGTCATTCCAAATATATAAGGGTTGATGTACTTATTTTCAACAATATGTAAGTTGCAAAAGTTTTTAAGTTTTTTTTTAAAGAAAATTATAGTAGGCTGTGAAAACAAAAACAAAACAAGGTGTAAAACCTTTTAAAACTGATTTGGTACGAGTTACGAAGGTTTTGTAATTTGTTGTTAAATAAGTCATAGCCAACTATGGGTTCCATTTAAAAAATACAACTTTATGTCACAACTCGAATTTCGATTTTTTTTCCGAAAAATTGTCTACGCCACTGCATTTTTATCAAAAAAAGTGCCTGTAGGACGTCAAAATTATTTTTGTTTATTTTTATAAACAAGTAAGATATGGTCATAAACGGAAAAGTCAAAAAATCGAGTTATCACCGATGATAACTCGAACACAAAAGACGATAGCCAATTTTAGTTTTCACCATTAACTTTTTCTCAAAAAAAGAAATCAAGGATGCGCGGTCCGTTTTTTGATACCTCTTATAGTTACCGAGATTCCCTATTAAAACATCGAAATTTGCCGACCCTGTACCTGTAATGTCGTAAAAATTAAAACGAATTTTTTAGCATTCGTCTGTTAGAGACAGAGCTTAAAAGCGAAATTAGCACCTTTAAGTTGTAAATAACAATTTTGAGCAGTATTGTTGTGATAATCGAGTTACATCCTTCTTTTTGTACCTCTGTTACTGTTTCTCCTACAGCAGATTCAATAATGTGCAATTTATGAATTTTAATTCTGCAATTGCTGAAGACCGAAAGTTCTCCACATCGAGAAGGGACCACCCTGTTATCATATATTGCATTTTTTTTTTGCAAATTAATAAAATAGAACAACTAACAACCATAAAAATCACAAGACTACAATACAATCTGTAAAAAACAAGGAGGCATGACTGTTCAGGAACAATTAGCCCGTTTGCAATTAAAATGAAAATTCTTAAATAACTTTCAAATAAAACAAATTTTTAACTCTGCATAAAAATTTTACTGCGCATGACTTCTCCGCTCCTCGAAGAACGACTGCACTTTCTTGGTGGCGCATCGTTTATTCGAAGCCATATCGTCATCGTCGGCTAATAATCGCTTACCACGGATGCCTTTGTTAATTGCGTTGTTAATCTTTTCGAGATCCTGAAACATTTATTCCGTCAAGTAAACTGATCGGAAATAAAAATTCGTGCGATTACCTTTGACGGACTTCTGCTGAAATGATATTCCAACGTTTGTCCCTTATTCATGCTGTTACTAGGAGAATCATAGGACGTTATGAAAACGTTGTTAGTTATTTGATATCTTGGCGATACTAATTTGGAATTCGCCAGCAATGGTAAGGGACTTAACAAAATGTTCATATTCTGGAATAAATTCAACAATATAAACAAAATGTAATACATAAATATATAAATGAATAACTTAATAATAAGCAAGAACATTGTCGACATCATAAATTTTAGTATTTTTGCCCCTACGTATAGGCAACCAGTCATATTAAAAACGATAACAATAAGTTACATGAAATATATCTAGAATATTGTTGATTCTTTTTATTCATGGGTAATTATTATTTCAGGTGTTTTCAAACTATTGTTATTAAGGAATGAAAACCCAAAAAAATACGTTTTATACTTTTAATAACATTCAGATTGTTTGGGTTTGATTGAAAAAAAAAAATCGTTTAACCTATTTTCTGTCAATAAATCAAAGACCTGAACTAAAAGTGTCTTAAGATTTGGCCCTAGGAATGCTATTTGTCAAAAAATCCGATTTTTTGTCTTCTTTGATATCTCTTATGCAATAAAATTATGAGAATTGATATTTTTAGGTAACCGAAAATAAACAATGGAATAATAAATGCATTTGTTTTCACATATTTCTTCAAATGTTTTCTGGGAGATCAATTTTTTCAAACGGTATTATACAGGGTGTGAACAGCATGGAGATCTTGTTAACAATAAGAGATACGAAGTTGGTTAAATGGCTTAAAATAATCTATGATTTAAGAGCAACTATGCTATGAAAACAATCTTGAAAGATATTAATCATTTTTGCGCTATGGATAAAAAACAAAAAATACCTACATTCATTTGTTTTTGTTATTTTAATATCAACTTTCCTTTTTTAAATACGAGCTGTAGTTGGCTATGACACCATTAAAAATAATTATTTTTTCTCGTATTTAAAATAAAGAGTTGATGTTAAAATAACAAAAAAAAATGAAGATAGGTGGAGATTTAATAACAAATTTCAAATCTACCTAAAAATATGGCTCGATAATGTCAAAAAATATTTTGAGTATGATTTCAAATAAGAAAGTTATAAGCAAAAATTGAAAACGTCATTTGTTTTATATTATTAGCTCAAAAACTATTAATTATTTCAAAGAATTTTTTTCATAGAACAGTTGCTCATAAATCCTAGATCATTTTGACCCATTTAAACAACTATGTATCTATCTCTTACCGTGAACTGGGACAGCCTGTATAGCTACACTATACAGGGTGTCCCGTTTTTCGAGGCTAAGCATGGGTATCTCGCTTATCTTTATGGTGCCTGTACACCTGAGAGTAAAGTACTCTCGAGAGTAGCGTCGCCAAGGATACAGCCAATCGCGAGTTACTCTCAGGGGCTGTATCCTTGGCGACGCTACTCTCGAGAGTACTTTACTCTCAGGTGTACAGGCACCATTAGAGATTCAAAGTCAGTTAAATTAGACAAAAGTTGCCCATTTTCATGCTGAGCAATAATCTTAAGAGATAATTGCCGTATCATTTTTAGTTGTGAGATATTGAAAAAAAAAACGAGAATTTGTAATTTTTGTTATTATCTTCTAATTTAAAAAACAATGAAGCGAGTTTTTTCTAATCCAGACATTATCAAGGCACTTTATTAAGGATAATTCAAATCTGTCAATATCTTTTTTCTATCTTTCAAAATGGCACAGATACGATATTCAACTGTTTTTTGTCTTATAGGCGCTATATTGGATTTTCACATTTTTGAATAGATATTTTTTCTGATTACAACGATGTATCACAAATTGTTGAATTCATTTTTTGGCCAAAATTTCAATTGTTTTGATTTTTCAAAGAGTGCCTTGGAAACAAAGGCAACTCCGACGTTTCAAACGAAAAAAAATAGACTTTGTATCTCTAAAGATAAGCGAGATACCCATGAATAAGGTACCCTTGAATAATAATAATTCTCATTGGAAAAATTGTTAAAACTTAATAATTAAAATAAAATTTCAATCTGGTACAACATTTAAAAACAATTGACGAGATAATTAAAAACAAATGACACCATTCCACTGCTCATATTCGACAACATAAAAATATCCATGTTCATTAAATGATTCCAACAGATAAAATAATCTTAAATGTCAAAACAAATTTTCACGTCGGTTCAAAATTTTGCAATCATGAAGTAATTTTTGTAACTCGTATAGTCATTTAATAAAAATTGTATAATCAAGCTTAACACATAACAAAATGTAATTACCTGATTGGAACCGGTCGAAAATCTCAGTGCGAAATTTCTTATCGCCTGTACGTAAACCGTATTGTAAAACGATATTAAATCTCCTCGTTCTTCACTCTCGGCACTCAACGACTGATCAGGAGTTCCATGACCTGAAACAATTGAAAATGGTCACTCATAACAATCTTTACCAAACTGACGAACAGCTTACCGCTATTGGAACCTTCGCTACCACTACTACTACGGTTAATAAGGACGTTTCTGTATATGTGACTGTCGGCTTGCGGCTGATCTCTATAACATCTCATTATTTCTGTAAAGCTTTTTTCTACTCTACCTGATACCTAAAACAAATAATTAAACATAAAAAAATTATTTCGAAGAGTTTTCGGAGTGGAACAAATTAAAATTAAGGCACTTACTTTACAAATAACATACACAGCGCACATCAGGAGCTGATCTAAATGCCGATCTTTCATGAGATGGGTGTACTCTCGTACAGAATGTTCGAATACGGTCCAAATTTTTCTTCTAAATTCAAGGTCATTAATGGCAAGAAGATTACATAAGTGTTCTAGTCTTGAGCCAGCCAGGTTATAGAACTAAAAAAGACACAAAGTAGAATTTTAACTTACCATATTACTGTGACACAAATAATCAAAGAACTTCAGGGTATGCCAAAAAAGCATACAGGGTGATTGAAATTTGAGTTTAAGCATGGGGCTCACTTATTATAATAGCTAAAGTATAGGTTTAAATCTGGCAAAGTTGCTAAATTTTGTGCTCAATAATAATCTGAAGAGAAGTTGGAAGTATCTCAAACGGTAACTGAGAAAATTACGAAAAACCGGGAACTACGATTTTTGAAAATCGTCTATAACGCCTTTGGAGTATGAAATATTTCAAATCTGTAAAAACATTGCTTAAGCAACTTTTTAAGCCTCATCGGACGGTGGTCACAAATTTTTCCTAGATCAATTCGTTTTTGTTTTATGACAACCAACTTTGTTTTTTCTTATGGGGGCAATTTTTGCTATTTACATAATCAAATAGCATTTATTTTTCTGAATTCATTGATGTATTCGTATTGCATATGGTATTTTACTTCTTCTTTCATAGTCAAATTTGAAAAAATAAGTTTTTAACAACAACTATAAGACAGGTTGGCTGGTTATTGTAGTTTATGTTGTTTCCATGACAACCAATTAACAAACTTAAAGTTTTGAAAGCCTATGACTTGTCACATTAATAAATTTGTAAAAATGAACTTTAATAACAAAGAAAAAAGCAATATGCTGCGAATTTTTTATAGCGTTCTTTTAAGTTTTGTTATACTTTATCACATGCCTTAAACAAATTTATTTAAGTTTCTGTTTAACATAAAAAAATTGTGTTTTTCCGGATCTGTTTATAATAAAAATGTTTTTTTACTTTCATCTGAAACCTTTCTGCCATATTATCTTCTGGGTTTGGCAAAAGCCCCATATTTTCCCAAGTTTCTGTCCAACGTACAACAATATGTGTGCGAGGGTTGTTTTCCTCCTAGATATGTTTCTGCATATCCTTGACTGACAATATAGAATTCTTATCCAATAAATAAAAAAATCGCAGCATAACGCGTTTTTCTTCGTTATTAAAGTACATTTTTACGAATTTATTAATGTGAAAAGTAATAGACTTTCAAAACTTTTAGTTTGTTGATTGGTTGTCATGGAAACAACATAAACTACAATGACCGACCTACCTGATTTATAATGGTTATTGTTTAAAACCATTTTTTTTTAAATTTGACAATGAATAAAGAAGTGAAATACCATATGTGATACATCGATGAATTCAGAAAAATAAATGCTATTTGATCATGCAAATAGCAAAAATTGCGCCCATAAGAAAAAATAAAGTTTGTTGTGATAAAACAAAAACGAATCGATCTAGGAAAAATTTGTGACCACAATCCGATTCGGCTTAAAAAGTCGCTTGAGCAATGTTTTTACATATTTGAAATATTTCATACTCCAAATGAGTTACAGACGATTTACAAAAATCGTATTTCCCGGTTTTTCCTAATTTTCTCGGATACCGTTTGAGATATTTTCGATTTCTCTTCGGATTATTAATGAGCACGAAATTTAGCAACTTTGCCGAATTTAAACCTGTACTCTAGCTATTATAATAACCGAGATCCCCATGCTTAAACTCGAATTTCAATCAACCTGTATACCAAATAATATCTCACAATCTGTTTTCTGCATGGTTGATTTTTTTGGGGTAATATTCAGCTTAAATTGCTACTGAATCTCTTTTATTTAAAAAACAAATGATATTATTGTTTTTAAACAAATGATTTCTCTTTTGTTTCTACTTTCATTTGTCATTTTTTGGATATAGTCTTTTTAAATTCAAACTCAATACCCAACAAATTAAAACTAACAAGTATTATTTAATGAATTAGTTTTAATTTGTTCATCCTGTAGATTTATCACATCAATTGTAAAAAAAAAAAAATTTAAATGCATATATTTTTGGAAACACCGTTTTATCTAGGAATGCCAAAATATTAAAATGTAAAGCACATACCTTTCTTAAAAGAATTGCTAAGCTACCCGTTCGTTTAGGTCTTATAATTGGAGGCATCGGATCACCGGGAGGTGACGAAACAATCGTTTCCATACTTGTTTCAGCCAAAGCAATAAGTTTCCTATTTCCGGCGTTATCTGTAACAACTACAAACAAATTTATTAACGATCGCGTTATAATTTAAAACAGAAATATTTAACAAAGTGTATGAAAACATTAATAAAAAATTTAACAATAATATTTTTATTCACAAACAAATAACATACTCAGATGTGTAGCAACAGGTTTGGTGTTCTGGAGAAGAGACTGTCCAGGTTTGACGGAATTATTTCCGAACAGTTGTTTTTTCACTTGACTTGTTATCGGTGACTGGAATCGATCAACAGCTGAAGGTGATTCAGATGGCGCTGTAATACAAACAATAATTACATAACATGCAGTTATTATGATAAAAATCAAGTTCACCATGATTAAATTAGAAAAAAAAAAAAACTTACTCAAGGATCGATCCGCATTTTGGCTATTGGAGGAACTCGCCTCTTCTTCAGTGTACACCATATTTCCTGGTAGCGCAGTATCTTGAAATTTAGGAAAGCTATCGCCTGAATTTGTCAGGGCATCCCAAACAGGGCTATCAGATTTCCAAATTAACGATTCTATTATTGTTTGCTCAACCTAAACAAAAAACAAATGAAAAAATTAACCCAATAAACTATAATTTCCTTATTATTAAAAATATCATAAAATTTGTTATTTATATTTTATGTGAATCAATAAAAGTATAAATTTTTATTTGGTGAAATTAGTACCTATTCCGTAAAACAAATTTTAAGTGGTTTCTTAAAACATGATGTTCATCAAAAAACAAATGACACTTAACCCCTTACCGCATATTGTATCAGATATGATACATCTATATATATAAAAGAGCTTGTTTGTGTGTTTGTTTGTTTGTTCGCTATAGAATCCTAGGTCCGTTGACCGATCGGGACCAAATTTTGCACAGTTACTATTTAGGACCTTGCAGATCTAACGCCAAACTTTAAGTACAAGCACATATTACCAATTTTAAAAAAAAAAAATTACTTGGACGGGATTCGATCTTACGTCGGCAAATACCTGGTCAAAACACGATACGGCGCAGTGTATTTCTCAAGTAAAGATTGTTTTGTATACAATTAGTAATAAATGTACATGAAGTATTATTTTTATTAGTACATTTTTAATTGAAACAAGACGAAAGAAAATAAATTTGAGTTATTATTCAATTTTTAAGCAATAAATAGTTATTTTTTAATGAATTATAAGAAAATGGAAAGATGATTGATCAGAGTATGTCATTTGTGTATGATTTGGAATTATTGGGCTTATTCAAGTTAAAAAAGTAATTAAAATTGTAATCGCCCGTGCAACGCCGGGTAAATCATCTTGTAATAATATAAAGCGATACTAGCCATAGTTCTCATATAGTAACACCATCTACAGTGTAGTATACTAATATTATACAGTTTCAAGGGTAATATTTGAAAAATTGCACCATCTATGTTGAACTACAGAAAATATAAATATAAAAATGTCAACGAGCTTTACATCTCCCGCCATTTAAGGAAATTAGTTTTTTTTTTAAAATATGATTACGCCTAAATTCTTTGTGCCAAACCAATTTATTTTTATGAATAAAAATTATGTATGTAGTATACAGGGTGATTGATTGAGACCGGGACTTAAAAATATATAAAGAATTAAAAAGTGTATGTATCTGAAATTTTGGTTATGACCATAATGGCATCTGATCTGTTTATTGAAAATATTTTCAATATGGCGACACTTCCGGAAGTTGATGACTACTTTCTTATTTCAAATACAATGGTCTATTTTTTATTGCGTATTTGGATTTAAAACTTTATTTTAGAGGGACTTTTATTAGCATTTCCTATACCTAAGTGCAGTAATTTTTTAGATTTTTGGACTTCTTTGAAATTTTTTTGATTTTCATCGTGATGCTTAATATTATCTAACGCCGCCATTCTTGAAGAAAAAACACTTAAATTTAGACCCTGCCTAGAACAAACCTTGGAGTACATCCTGTAATTTTTGCAATCGATGCATTACTTACAGGCTGTCCAAAATTTAATTGTCTTTTAATACAACTTCAGACCACTAAAACTCGTTTTTTTCAAATACAATGCCCAAACTTTTTTTTTTCATTTTCTAATGCAAAATTACATTCTGCATCAATCTGTATTGGCGTTTCCTATACCTATCTGCAACAATTTTCGAGTTATTAAGAATTTTTGATAAAGTTAAGAAAAATTGCACCAATTTTAAATAGTAAGCCTTGGAAATGACAACAAATGCCAATATTAATAACTGTAAACCACTTTTATTGCGTTTGTCTGAAGTATCCATAAAAATGGAAAATCAAGAGTATTCAAAGACGAATATTTTGAACCAATTTTATATTCATGAAGAATGTCACAAGATTATTGATTCTGCATTTTTAATGTAGCTTGTACAGCATTGTATGTTAAACCCGAGTCTTGCGCTGCCAATCAAATTGACCGCTGAGGATGGTCATTAAAATATCCCAGGATGTTGGTTTCATTATTTGTCACAAGCTTAGGTCAAATACTAGCAGATTTCACTCTTCTAAATTGCAAAAAAATTTATTCTATTCATTGAAATTTCTGTCTGGTCATTCTAGTCAAATGAGGATACCTCTCACTGAGCACACGCAAGTTCTTTCAATAATCTTGGGACATTCCCTTTGAATATAAAATAATAAAATAAGTTCAAAATACCCGTGTTTGAATACTCTTGATATTCCATTTTTATGGATACTTCAGACAAACGCAATAAAAGTAGTTTACAGTTATTAAGTATTGGCATTTGTTGTCATTTTCAAAGCTTACTATTTAAAAATGTTGCAATTTGTCTCAACTTTATCAAAAATTCTTAATAACTGGAAAATTGTTGCAGATAGGTATAGAAAACGCTAATACAGATTGATGCAGAACGTAATTTTGCATTAGAAAGTGAAAAAAAAAATTGGACATTGTATTTGAAAAAAAAACGAGTTTTAGTGGTCTAAAGTTGTATTAAAAGAAAATTAAATTTTGGACACCCTGTAAGTAATGCATCGATTGCAAAAATTCCAGGATGTACTCCAAGGTTTCTTCAAGGCATGGTCTAAATTTAAGCGGTTTTTCTTCAAAAATGGCGGCGTTAGATAATACTAAGCATCACGATGAAAATCAAAAAATTTTCAAAAAAGTCCAAAAATCTAAAAAATTACTGCACTTAGGTATAGGGAATGCTAATAAAAGTCCCTCTAAAATAACGTTTTGATTCCAAAAATGTAATAAAAAATAGACCATTGTATTTGAAATAAGAAAGTAGACATCAACTTCCGGTATTTCCGGAAGTGTCGCCATATTGAAAATATTTTCAATAAACAGATCAGATGCCATTATGGTCATAACCAAAATTTCAGATCCATATCCTTTTTAATTCTTCATATATTTTTAAGTCCCGGTCTCAATCAATCATGGTGTTGCATGTTAGAAAAAAAACAGAAAAGTTCAAAAATTTTGTCTTAAATTTAAAAAAATAATTTTAAAATTTTTTTTTATCACTCTGTAATATATTTGTACACATTCATGATTTTTTATTTGAAAATTTAAAGTCATGCGGTAAGGGGTTAAATGTGTTTAAAGTATTGATTAAGAAACAAATGAAAGTTACTTACCATATTCAGATGTTTCACTGCATCCCTGGGTAACTGATCTTGAGATCGTACAATTAATTCAATAACACGAACAAAGTAAAAGGGTTGGATATCCAACGCGTACAAAATCCAAGGGAATTTCCTCTGTGAGTTGTAAGAATAAATAACAATTTCTAAACTACAAGCTAACGTGCATTCATAAAACACATCCTTCTCCGCCAGATGCTGAAAAGAAACCAATAAAATGAATGTGAAATTCGCACAGATTTGTTAATCCGCTTACCGATATATCTTTGTGTATGGTTCTTTCCTTTTGAAAGATGTTTTCAATGAACTTATAAAACAGGGTAACCGCAAACTGAAGTCGTTGGTTTGCGTAATCCGGCTGAACCGAAGGTAAACTTAAGTTTTGTTGTGTGAATTCGGCACAGAACTTATCGCCTAATCTTTCGACAACTTGTTTTATTCTTTCGGCAGGATCCTTGGCACAGGTCCTATAATAAAGACACCAAATAAATATCAATGAAGAATGCGCAAAGAAATTATTTTACTTGAAAATTTGTTGTAAAGCTTCACTGGGGCCCGCTTGTCGTCCTGCTAACAGGGTTTGTAGCCTTGCGACACTCTGTGTGGCCGTTACTAGTGGCGTCACGTCACCTTGGAACCTCATGCTGTTGTACTTTTTGTTTGAAATTGGTGTACAAGGGGCTGATAAACTCTAAAAAAAAAAAGAGACAATAACCCCTTATGTTCGCCTTATTTGTTATGAAAACACAAACCTCTCCAAACTGATTTCCTCTGGGTGAATCGGTTACAATAGCATCACCTAGAAAATTTATCAATAAAAATTATTAAGAGCATGAAATTGAATATTTAAGATGCCATTAACGTTTATCAATATTTTTATAACAGTTAAGATAAAATCTAGTACAAGCCTATTGGTTGTAAATAAAACATAAAAAAGCTAAAACTCTAGAAACTTGTATAGCAGATTTGGATGGATGTACAGGGTGATTCAAATTTGAGGGCGACCATGGGGACTCGCTTATTACTGAAGATAGGTTTATGTTTGGTAAAGTTGCTAAATTTATGCTCATCAAGAATATCAAAACAGATTTGAAATATCTTCAACTGTTTTTGAAAAAAAAATTAAACTGAAAAAATGACTTCGTTTTTTTGCTATAACCTTTTTCTTTACTTTTTTTTTTTAAATCTGTAAAAACTTTTACATAACCGCTTTTTATTTTACTTTTAATGGTGCCATCAATTGTTTGCTGTGCCGATTCCGTTTTGTTTTATAGGTACCAACTTTTTAATTTCTTATGGGCGACAAACTTGATTTTCAAAATACATGATTATGTTATTTACATAAACAACGTATTTATTTGAAAAAAAAAGGTTTTTATTTTTCAACATATCTAATAACTAGATGAAAATCAAGTTTGTCGCCCATAAGAAATTAAAAAGTTAGTACCTATAAAACAAAACGGAATCGACACAGCAAACAATTGATGGCACCATTAAAGTAAAATAAAAAGTGGCCATGTAAAAGTTTTTAGATTAAAAAAAGGGACAAATAAAAAAATTATAGCAACAAAACAAACATATTTTTTCAGTTTTTTTCAATTTTTTCAAAAACAGTTGAAGATATTACAAATCTGTTTTGATTTATTATTGATGAGCATAAAATTTAGCAACTTTGCCAAATTTAAAGCTTCCCTCTATCTTCAGTAATAAGTGAGATCCCCATGGTCGCCCTCGAATTTGAATCACCCTGAATGTAGATTTTTTTAAATTAAAAAATAATACTGTACCTGACTCGTTCAATGGTGAAAACGGAACTGGCCAAATTGTATTAGTTACAGCTTGTTCTTTCAACAATAATCGTCTTCGGTATTCCGCTAAAAATTTTGAACAAAAAATAAACTTAAAGAAAAAAAAAACAATTTTGCTAACTGATACCGCTATACAAGTTAATGTTTATTGAAATAATATACATAAAATTATAATAAATGGGGACCAATTCTCCAAACAAGGATGAATATAGCCATTAATAAAATAATTGGCTGTCGCATTCAAATAGTAAAATACGTAATATTGTCAAATGTCTAGACCAGGGGTACGTAAACTAGTGAGTACGCCCCTATTTGGGGCACGAAAAATGATGCGAAGGGTGCAATTATAACCATAACTTAATTTTAACTGTAATTTTTTTTTCCATGTTTATCTTTTTTTTTGTTTACAATGTTATAGTACTGTAACCTTTCATAATTGATTGATGTCTGCTGAGGGAAACAAAATAAACAAAGTTATGTTGGTACCTTGCCACCCATGTTTTGGGGCGCAAATTAGTATGTTGAAAAAAATGGTGGTGTGACATGAAACGTTTACGAACCCCCGTTTAAACATTTTGACTAAAGAAAAAATCAAATAGACACGAAGTTAAATCTATTAGACTATCTGCTTTTGGTTAAATGCGTGTGTATGACTAGGCGTTTGATAATATGTACAAGGTGGACCAAATTCGAATGTTTAACGGGTTACGACGGTTACCGTATAGATAGCGAAAATCTGATTTCGGTCTCTTAGGCTATTTTTTTGAGAAAATAACGCCTATGCAATAAGATTTTTTCTATCGGATTCCATTTTGGCACTACAGACGAAAATTAAAATTTCATCATTTTCGAAATTTTGCTCTAACTTCTTTATTTATTAAATTAGAACAAAATGTTATATAGGTTTTCTTATACAGATTTTTATGCTTAATTTAAAAACAAAAGTACATTTATTTTAGCCATCTTGACTTTCGAGATATGGATTAAACTTACTTTTTTTTTAAATGGAAACCCTAGTCGGCCATGACTTTATGTGAAAGAGTATTTTTTTAGCTTTTCAAAAATATATAGTTTTATATATTTGTTGCAAAAAATAACTGAGATATGGCCAATTCTGTAAAAATTCGATCATCAAAGTTTGCCATGATTTCGTAAACAAGTGATGTTTGCAATTATTAAACAACTAAACGTCATTTCGAAGTACATTTGTCAACTTTAAAGCAAATCGTGTATTTTTTTGTATTTTATAACTGTTTATTGTGGTATTGTGAACATGGCTAATTTTGAACTTTTTGAATAGTTTAATATGTTAGAATATTACTTTGTAAGTGATAAAAACGCAGCGGTTGCTGCAGAATTTACTTGACAATGACGTTTAGTTGTTTAATGATTGCAAGCATCACTTGTTTACAAAATCATGGCAAACTTTGATGATCGAATTTTTACAAAATTGGCCATATCTCGGTTATTTTTTGCAACAAATACATAAAACTATATATTTTTCAAAAGCTAAAAAAATACTCTTTCACATAAAGTCATGGCCGACTAGGGTTTCCATTTAAAAATATATGTTTATCCCACATCTCGAAAGTCAAGATGGCTAAAAAAAATTACTTTTGTTTTTAAATTAAGCATAAAAATCTATATAAAAAACCTATATAACATTTTGTTCTAATTTAATAAATAAAGAAGTTATAGCAAATTTTCAAAAATGATGAAATTTCAATTTTCGTCTGTAGTGCCAAAATAAAGTGATACAAAAAACCTGATAATACGGGTGTGTTCATCTAAAAACATAGCCCAAGAGATCGAAATCAGATCTTCGCTATCTATTGCGGTAACTGAGATACCCCGTAAAACATTCGAATTGGGTCCACTCTTACCGAACTAACAGAACCATGTGGTTTTTTAAGAATTGAAAGAAACTGCGAATTTTTATCAATAGAAGTTTCCTTGAATTAAATATTTATTGCAAGGCAGACTAAAGATAAATATTTAATCATTGATAATAAAATACTAGTCTTGTTATCAAATTTTCAATTGTTCGATAAGGAACATAAAATCATGTCCATATTTATGACCAACTCTGTGTATAAAAATATTTATTAAGTCAGACATAATGCTAGGAACATGAAAACTGAATGGGAAATTATTGAATGAGGACAGACATCAGCTGTTCGTTTATTAGTAGATAGGTATCTCCCTCTACGAACACCTGGCACATACTAACCTAATATGCCTTTTAAATAGAAGCAATTTAAATTTTTATAAATAAAACAAGCAAGTGGAAACAGCTGATTCAAAAAGGTATACAAGGCTATCATACAAAATTTTTAATAGCATTTATCTACTCACTACAACCAAAAATAAATAATTTAAACGTTATATCCTATTACGAAGAAGCTAGACACAAATTAATATAACTTGATAATGACAAAAATTAAATTATTCAACGCTGAGAGGATTTTAAATAAAGCACTTACCTAAAAAGATTCTTTCATCGAAGTCTCCCCTGTTCAGCAAGTGTGCCTCATACGCTTTCGTGATATTTTTAAAGTTCTGGTCAAAATTTGATGGGTCAAATAGTCCAGTAAAATTATTTTCATTACCCTGTAGAACTTCCCTGTTAAATAATGATCTTATATGTGTCCGCCAGCTGTATTCTTTGACATATTTGGCTTCCGTGGGGATGCCGTTGTGGTTTAAACACAAAAGATCTATTATACAGGGTGCTTCTTGGGGCACTGTGTATTCGGGAAGGGACCAATTTGGTGGTAACCCTGACAAAAATTAAAAAACAATTAGAAATATTTACTGGAATAAGTTTAATTAGCTACAAAAAAAATAATCATGACCCATTAAATTTCAATTTTAACAGTTCTGTACAAACTTACCAGCAAAATTTGGGTTTAATAGGTCCCTTCGATCTTCAAGAAAAGCATTTTTGAATGCAAGATCACAGCAAGCTTGTAATAAGTGATAAGATATCACCAAATCTTCACTATATGATGGGTCCTCAGCTTTCACAGTTGTAAACAAAATCCAACAAAATTCAAATACTTTTGTGGGAGTACATGGTTGTGTCCTATAAAACAAAATAAATATAAAATATTAAACAGTTGAATAAAGGACAATAACAAAGCATCTGATTGCAGATGTTTTTTTTTTACAGAAACATGTAGCTTTGCCCCAAATTTACCTGACTTTTGTAATGGTAAATATGTTACCCATGTTACGAACTATTTTGCACACCAACCACCGTTATATTTTTAAAAATACAGTTCAGTTATAAATTAATACAAACAATTACGCTATATCAAAAGTATAGCTTGTAAAACAAATGAAATAGATAGCTCATAATTACCTTTGTTTTCTACTCCGATGTTTGGATGGCTCAATTTCAATAGAGTTCTTAAATATTTCATTAAAAATTGGAGTGAATTTCTTGAATATATTGTACGATACTGCAAAATTTCCTTCTAACCTACCGATACTTTTTTTGAACTCGTCTGGCATATTTGCCATGTCTGCCCACTTTGTTATTTTGTTGAAAAAATGAGTTAAACTGCAAAGAAAGGTCATCGTTATAGGTCAAACGACAATAACTAATAAAAGTTAATCATTACCTTAAATTGCAATATCGTAACAAACTTGTAAGACTAACAAAATTGCCTTCTACTAATGTACGCCCCACAGTCGGTGTGGACGTTCTTCTGCAAGCGACGAAGACGGCACAACCTAACCAATGAAGAGGATCTCCCTAAACAATAAACGATATTGCTTACAAGAAACTTGAGGGGAATATTGTAAACATACCTCTACTGTGTAATTAGTACGTATTTTTTGGAAACTATCCCAGGCCTGTGAAGCTGTCTTGGGATCCAAGTTTAATTTATTACATAATTCTTGATGCTTTTTAAACAAATGATCGTCTGAATCCTCTGCTAATACCATTTTATAGCAATTTGTAATCAACACACAACAGCACAACACAACACGATTCACCTACTGAACGCCACCTCCTTAGTAATTTAGGTTGGTCAACTCCTACTAAACGCGGGAACACGACCAGAAAGTCACATAATATTGGCAAAAAGATAGGTTTACCATGCTTTGTCTATACAAATGTAACAATTAACTCAATATTTAGTAGTTCTATAAAAAAAATTACGATATGAGCTATGATTATTAATTAATAACGATTCTTTAGTACAGTACTACTTTTATATGCGCAACAAAACATTGTAAACATAACCTCAATGAATTCTTGTGTAAAATGATATAAATTGAAATAAAAATAAAAAGTTTTATTTCGAATAGTTGTTTCATTTATTTTGTTAGAATTTGTTTGGAAGGATTACAATTTTTTTTTTAGGTTAATGAAAATTAGCGCCTAAAATATACATTGGCGCCAAAATTACCGCGCAAGTACAGCGTAGGAATACTAAGGCGGGAGTTTTAAATTATTCAAAAGACATAATGCTGCTTCGTGAAGATCGCGTCCGACTGTCTGAAGACATTTCGGAAAATATTTGAGATCTTGTGCTGGCAGCGGATAACATTCTCTGAGTTTTTTCTACTAATGATCGCACTTTTTTTCTGTTTGGAACGGGTAAATTAGGGTCGAGTTGAATTTCTTCGATTTCGTACAAATCTAGAGCTAGATATGGCGCGCATCTGGACACTGCTGGTTGCATCTAACGCATGATAAAGTTGATTAAACTTGAAATAATTTATTCATGTGTAGTTACCTGCAATTTTTTAGCTTCTAGTGTAGCTATTCGGTAATTTATATCTGTGTTTAGTCCAATTTGGCCAAGAACGTCTTTTTCTAAAATGAAGTTTAACGCTTCAATTTGTTTTTCCACTTTTTCATCTATTACGGGGTCAATTTCCACCCTTATAAAATTAAATATCATCAGAATTCATTAAAAATAGTATATTTTGCAACAAGTGATGAAAGTCCAGTTTTTTTCGTGAGGTGAGATTTGCTCACGAGCCGAGAAGCAGGTCACGGCACACTTATTACAAAATTAAATTTTGGTTCAAAAATGATTTGAGGTTATAAAAATTAACCAAAATAGTGAAGTTGTATCGAAAATCGCTTCCTCTTTCCAAAAATGTAAAAATATACAGGGTGTTCCATTTAAAATAACAAAGTTGGGGTAATTTCCGGCGAAACCGGAAGTGAAACAAATGTGTGCAAGTGCTCAAAAAGCCCGTTTTTTTGCACATATCATATGTCTAAAATTTAATTTATCTAAAATTAAAACTAATGAAAAAAAAGGAGGTGTACCACACTTCATTTACATCCGGTATATATAATTTAATTCCCATCCATAGTTTATTTCCTTATTAGTCTACTTACACATCTATCTCCGTGTTATTTTCGCAAATTTTCCAATTGGACGGTATAAGCACACTATTTTGCAAAGGTGGCGGTGATAAAATTGGCATATCAAAATTTGTCAGTATTGTAGAATCCAGAACTGCCACAGATAAATTTGCAATAAAATTGCAACACGTTACTAATAAACAAGACCTGCCCCAGTTGTCGTGGAGGCTAAATATTATAGAAAACAAATGTACTGCAAAAATGTACAAATTATATTTTTTTCGTAAACTCACGCATTTTCACCCACGATTTCTTCAAGTGATTTTTCAGTCACTGCTTCATCATTTTGATTATCATTATCTAAATTTAATGAGTCAGTATTTTTTGTTTCTATAACAACAGGGTGTCTTTTTGGTCCAGGATATAAAGAGTTCGTACCCCATTCTATCAGTTTGCCCAATATTTTAAAAGGTGGAAATTTCATACGAACAGTTTGAACACACGTGTAATCTTTTAGATCCCACAACTTCAACACCTGAAGTATAACAAGTGAAAAGTTTTGAAGTAAAATATGTGACTTTGCTTTTACCCCATCTCGCGATACGCTAAATAATACATTCAATTGTTCTAATATTTGAACATCGACAACTCCTGCTTGGTGGTCCCTCAAAACGGCCATGGGTTTCGTTACATTTACCGTATTCCAAATTCTGATTACTCCATCATCGCTACCTGTGACCAAGATTTTTAAAATTCTGCTAAGAGAAAAACAATTGGCACCCTAAAAATAAAACAATTATCAAGGAAAGCAACAACTGAAGATACTGCCAGAAACAGTTGAACTGAACAGGCTTACTCTTTTCATTTTGAAAATGTATGGTTTCCTTCTACCTGAAGAATGTCTCACTACAGCAGAAGCGTTTATATCTCTGCTACAAGTAACAATAGTTTCATTTTCTGGGAAATAGTTTATGCTTTTGATAATATCGGAATGGACTTTACCTAAATTTCTTATCAAAACGAATTCTTTTTCGGTTTGTAATTCCTTAAACAAAGTTTAAGTATTATGGCGTATAATAAAGAACTAAAGAACTTTGTAATTACTAATAAAACTCACGTGCTAATTAAACAATGAAAGTAATATACACAGAAGAATAAAGAAGTCAAGAAAAGTACCAGGTCAGAAGAGAATATGTATAGAACAGATGGCTGGAAAAGCAGAGGAAGTAGGAAGAACATAAGACACAAAGACCTTATGTGCAATAACAAAAAGTAAGAGGCACAAAATACACAAAATCAACGAAGCTAAGGGGAAAGGAAGGTGAATGTATTTTGCAAAAAAAGAAATAGTGAAACGATGGGTTGAATATATATTTCAGAAATGTACCAACAAACAGACGAGACACAGGGGGGCGTGGAGCATACCGAGAATGTAGAAGAAATGATGAATACTACCGAGGAAGAACTAGCAAGAGAGGAAATAAAACAAGCAATAAACTATTGGAAAAATAATAAAGCAACGGGTATAGACGGCAGAACTAATAAAAGCACACATGGACACCTCAGTTGAAATGTTATATGTACTTTAAATAAAATATGGGAAAGAATCCCCAAAGAATGGAGATAAGGAATATATTAAACTACCAAAAAAAGGAAATTTGTACATGTGCGAAAACTGGAGACTAATTACTCTGCTCTGCGTAACTAGTAAAATGATGACTAAAATTATTCTAGAAAGAATAAAAGAGCCGATAAATGAAAAACTGCGCGAAAACCAAGCAGGATTCAGATCTAACAGAGCCTGCATTGATCATATATGCACCCTAAGAATTATACTAGAACAAATGGCTGAAATGGATGAAACAGTTTACTTAATTTTCATAGATTGTAAGAAAGCCTTTGACTCAATAAATAGAAAAGCAATGTGGAAAATACTAAAACAGTATGGAATACCAAGCAAGTATTTAAGGTTAATAAGACTGTTCTACGATGATTGTTTAGCAAGAGTGGAACACGAGGGACATCTTCACAGGAAATAAAAATAAGCAAGGGAGTTAGACAAGGATGCGTCTTATCACCCATTCATAGTCGTTGTGGACGATAATGAGAAGGACAGAAGGCATTAACTGGAACAGCTTTGGAAAATTAGAAGACTTAGAGTTTGCCGACGACATATGCCTGATAACAAGCAGATGCAACAAAAAACAACCAAATTAAACAACAATGCTAAAAAAGCAGGACTTAAAATAAACTCCAAAAAACAGCCCTGTTACTAAATCATATAAACGAAGGAGAAAAAATACGCTTTGATGGGGAAGAAATAAACGAAGTAGACTTCTGTTACCTGGGCAGTGTGATAAATTCACGAGGAGGTGCAGAGGGTGATATGAACAGAAAAATAGGACTGACCCAAAATGCGTTTAACACACTCCGGAAAGTATTTGGCCAGAGAAAGTAAGCAACGAAGAACTATGGAGGATGACAGAAGAAGAAAAAATAAAAATAACAATTAAAAGGCGAAAATGGACCTGGATAGAGCACACATTAAGAAAATCGACTACAAGTTTAGTGAGGCAATCAATGAATTATAGTGTACCAGGAAGAAGAAAGAGAGGAAGACTACAAAATACATGGAAACGAACAGTTCTTAAAGAACTCCAAAAAAAAGACAAAACGTGGATTGAAGCCAAAAGAATAGCGAGAAATAGAAGTGTGGAGAGTGCTAGTGAGTGAAATAGTGCAAGAATAAAATAGGTTTGTGGCCTTGCCACCATTAGGCCCACTGCTACAGAAACACCG